>JBBGZY010000748.1:5255000-6455000 GCA_037952925.1 Lithobates clamitans | reverse complement strand
ACACTGCAAACAATGCAATAGGATTTCTAATATTGTACCCAAGGTGCATTACAGCCAATTCATTTTGACGCAAAGCACAAAACATGTGCAGAGAAACATTGCATTGAGGTTTGAATGGACACTAATACATTCATATACCGTATGTATTTCAAAAAATCAAACCTGCATATGCAAACTAAATATTTCTATGATTGTCCTGTTATTATCTCAGATTCTCGTATAAATCCAGGAGTTAGGTTTGGTGGACCTTTTCCCCAATGTTTAAGAACTGCAGCAATCATCATAATGTTTTTTTCTTTTATTTCTCTGCTCAGAATCATGAGTGATTTAACTGTATTGTTGATATTACTGCTAGGTAATTAGGTAAAACCACAATCTACTTAAAGTGATACTAAAGGATCATTTTTTTTTTTTTTAAATAACAAACATATCATACTTACCTCCACTGTGCAACTCGTTTTGCACAGAGTGGCCCCAAACATCCATTTCTGGGGTCCCCCGGCGGCTCTTGCGGCTCCTCCTGCATTAGATAACTCCCTTGGAGAAGCGCTCTCCCGAGGGGGTTACCTTATGGGCGCACTCCCGAGTCCAGCATTCGGCGTCAATAGAGGCCGAATGCAGGACTCGGCCCCTCCCCCGGCGCCCGCGTCATTGGTTTTGATCGACAGCAGTGGGAGCCAATGGCTGTGCTGCTATCAATCTATCCAATCAAGAGCTGGGAACCCGTGGAGAGAGGGATGGCGGGACGTGCCGACGGATATTCGGGGCTCAGGTAAGTAAAAGGGGGGGGCTAGGGGGTCGGTGACTGCAAGGTATTTTTTCACAATAATGTATAGGAGGCATTAAGGTGAAAAAAAACGAGCCTTTACAACCCCTTTAATCCGCCCTTTACATATTGATTATAAAAATGAAAAAAAAACCCAGAAACAAATATATTTTTTATAATGGAAGCATGATGATAGAATGGAAGATCTTGCAGACAAGTTCACTCCATCTCTAAACAATCCTGGAATTCTGTAGCAATGGAGTTGATTTACTGAAGGCAAATAGGTTATTCACTTTGCAAGGAAAGTTGCATTTGACAAGGGAATTTCCCAAAGAGCTCTCAAAAAATATCCAATCACATGCAAGGAAAATAAAAAACAACATTTTTGCTTGCCCAAGCAAAGTGAATAGTCTTTTTTCCTTTAGTAAATCAACACTCCTGCGACCAATGTATGGGTAGCCAATAGGTTGTTCTCATTTCTAAAGACAGAACAGTCAAAACTTTACTGCAAGTGATTTTCAAACAGATTTTTTGAAGGATGTAGGTCACCCCCTAACAGTGTGAATAGCCGGCACCCACTAATATCTGTCAGATTTGGCCATCACAATGGATGACAGTTGCAGGTTAGGACAGATCTCAGGCATAAGGTTTTAGTTGCTATTCTACTGCTTTTCATTAAGTGTATGGGTTAGGTTTGGCATGCACAGATTTTGGGCAATGAGCCATCTGTCCATGCTTCTTCAGATTGCTACATCCACGGGATACTCCATCTCCTCTCCTGACTCTGAAATGTTGTGGATTGTTTCCATGCCTTTGGAAAGAAGGCGGTAATCAATAACAATTTCTAGACTGTTGTTCGATGTAATGGAAAATCTATGTATGCCATAATAAGCACTCACATGACACTCATGCTCACAAGTTACCCAACAAACTTAATGGAAAAATGCTTGCAATTAAATGGTCACATTGCTTGTGAATATCATGTCACAAATAGCAGCCAACATTTGTTGTAGGGTTTTTGTTCAGGATTCGTACCAGAGTTGCTCTATGGCTCGTTGATGAACACCTGTCTAAAATAATGGCAGTGGGAGGCTAAAGAGGATTCTAAAGCTGGCAATAGATGGATCAAAATTCGTCCATTTCCGCAGGGACTGTCTAAATTTTGATCCATCTATGGCAATCCCCATTTACGAGAGGTCAATCAATCTAATGATCTACTTCTCCCGAATGGTCTTGTTGGAAAACGTTGCTTCAGTCAGTGCATGCAGGCAATGGGCTGCAGCACTGGTCAGTGTACTCTGATTGGAGGAGGGGAGTGCTGCTGTCAAAATACAATGACACAGAAGGGAGGATTCATCTACTTTGAATGTGTGGATGGGAGAATTGTTTATTTTTTTCATTCAGCCCACTGGCTGAATAAAAAAACAAAAACAAAAGCCATATATGGCCAGCTTTAAACTATACATTTCCATTTGAGCCTCATGCGCATGGGGAGTTTGGCCCATACAACATTTAAACTGATCGCCCAATAGTCACAGGTACGACATACAGCACACTGCCAGGAACCTGTCAAAATCAATGACAGACTGTAAATGTGGTGGCTGTACCCCCCTGTGTGCTGTTCTGAGCACTACTTGCTTTCAGGGCTGTTTGCTTGCAGGGAAGCATGTCCTGCCCCTAGACTTTCTGTGTTCAGGGCATATATCTCTATAATCATGTGGTTCTCTATGTGAATACCGCTCAGAACAGCATAAGTCATTACATATTTCAGCCCAATAATGATTTTGGCAGGCCGTGGGCAGTCTACAGTATGCTGCACCTATGCTCCCCAGGCAATATGCCTGGTACTTATGCTGTAAGGACCAAACTACCCATGTAAAGAGCTCTTAGAATAAACACCATGAAGTTGATTTACTAAAGAAATTGAAAATGTTCAGACAATAAATTCTATGAAAATTCACTTCAATTATCTAATCATGTGCAGATGAAATTAGTAAACGAGGTTCATCTTTTCGTAATATTAAATAATATAAGTACATTTTCACACATTGCATTGTGTGAACATTCTTGAATCCTAGCATAAATCCTATTCCATCCTATAATAAAAGACTCTATGATTTGTTGAGACGAAATAGTGTTTTTTTTTTTTAAACCATAAGGCAGATAGTAAATTTTCCAGTCTATCCTTCTAGCTAACCTTATCAAACCTGCTATTCCATTTTAAATTAGATCTGTAACAATATTAATACTTTCTGTGATTTCTATTGGCTTCTTGAGGCTCTGTGTATTTTTTGTATCTTGAAAGAAGCTTCTATATTGCCTCTCACACCATACTGATGGTTTTAGTTAGCTTTATGAATGGGACCAATTCATAATTCAAGAAATGTAAACAAGTGATCTCCAATAACACAGCTACCTATTGTATTTAATGTAAATAAATAGTTCAGCATAGGCATCGCAAGACTTGAGTGAAGATGGTCTCAATCTTTTCAGGTATTCTATATTACAGGTGTCCCAAAAGCCTGTTGAAGATTGCCATGTTTTCGTAGCTAGCTAATGCATTTTATATTATATAAAAACCACTGGAGGTAAGTGGATACACTTAGGCAAACTCAAATGCTACCTTGGTCGAATGCTCCACTTGGTGGAGTGCAGCATTAAGTCAATCAAACCCATTAGTGACATCAAGCTGTAGCTATATTAAACTTGATGCCACAAAGCAAGGAAAGAACTGGTGCAATGTGGACTTTTATAAAATAAAGCTTGTAATGGCCACATGGTATCAAAATATGAAATAAACCTCTAAATTTAAAAAAAAAATCCATTCAGCATGAAAAACTACTGAAGCAAGTATGTGAGCTTGAATACTATATCACTCATCTCTGTTGAGTCACAGAAAGATTTAGAAGTCTGAACTGGCGAGTGAGATTTTCATCTTTTCTGCTGACCTCACAGAGAGCTCCAGTGGAGCACAGTCAGGCTCCATTCACACAGGGGCAACTTTGGATCCGACTTCAAGTCACCCCAAGTCGCCCCTAGTCGCCTCAAGTCGCACTACATGAAAAAATCAATGTAAGTGAATGGATCCGTTTTAATGCACACTACTGCAGTCGCTCCGACTTCAGATAAGGTTCCTGTACTACTTCAATCCGACTAGAAGGCGGCTTGTACCCATTGATTTCAATGGAAGTTGCCTCCAAGTCTGATCACCGTTCATACTGAGGCAACTTTACAGGAAGCAGAAAGGAAACAGAAAGTAATTTACTCCACTAAACAGCCAGCCCCCTCCTTCTCACACACAGCTGATGAGCTCTGATTGGCCACTTGTAAAGTTTCCTGTTCTGGAGGCGACTTCAAGTTGTGTTGTAAGTTGCCTCAAGTCGCGCTGTGATTCATACTCAAGTCGTGTCCAAGTTGCCCCCCAAAGTCCCACTGGAAGTCGTGTTGCCCCTTTGTGAAAATGGGCTCTCAGCGTGCTGCTGCCAGAACACACACTAAATGATGAGTCAACAAGATTTGTACCCATTCTTGACTGCCACAAAAAAAAGTGGTTATACAAGTGATTATACAAAATACCGTATTTATCGGCGTATAACACGCACTTTTTTCCCCTTAAAACCAGGGGAAAATCATGGGTGCGTGTTAAGATGCCGATCCCCTGCGATCCTGAGCTTCAAAATTGCCGACCGCGATTTGAAAATGGCGCCGCCGGCGCCAAAATACACAGAGCCGGTCCTCGGCTCTTCTCGGCCACTTTCGGCTTCACTCGAGCGCCGCCCGAACCTAGCCGAGTGTCGGCTAGGTTCGGATAGCTCCGCTCACAGTCACGCCCATCCAGGGCGGGACTACGAGTGGAGCCAAAAGTGAACGAGAGCCGCCGAGAAGAGCCGAGGACCAGCTCTGTGTATTTCGGCGCCGGCGGCGCCATTTTCAAATCGCGGTCGGCGATTTTGAAGCTTAGGATCACAGGGGATCGCAGGGGAGCCATTTTCAAACTGCAGTGACAATGAAAAGTCACTGCAGTTTAACTGCAGCCAGAGCAAGGCTGCAAATGGACACAGAAAGCTGCAGATCAGCACTGACAAAGCTGCAAGGCTGCAAATGACACCAAGGCTGCTGACTGCAAGGCTGCAAATGACTGCAAGGCTGCAAATGACACTGGACAAGCATGCAGATGGACGCTGTGCAAGGCTGCATTGATGGGCATTTAAATGTAAGTTTATTTTCTTAAAACATTTTTTTCCTTATAATTCCCTCCTAAACTTGGGGTGCGTGTTATACGCCGGCGCGTGTTATACGCCGATAAATACGGTATTTGTTGAATGAGTTCTGTTTAAAAAACAGCCACATAACTTGAAGAAAAAAGAAAACATTTTAATCATGAAAATGTTTAACCTTCAATATTTATTGTTGTGCTCAGTACTTGCCCTTTCATATATCTTTATATTCACAACATATCTACAGTATCTCACAAAAGTGAGTACACCCCTCACATTTTTAAAAATATTTTATTATATCTTTTCATGGGACAACACTGAAGAAATGACACTTTGCTACAATGTAAAGTAGTGAGTGTACAGCTTGTATAACAGTGTAAATTTGCTGTCCTCTCAAAATAACTCAACACACAGCCATTAATGTCTAAACCGCTGGCAACAAAAGTGAGTACACCCCTAAGTGCAAATGTCCAAATTGGGCCCAAAGTGTCAATATTTTGTGTGGCCACCATTATTTTCCAGCACTGCCTTAACCCTCTTCGGCATGGAGTTCACCAGAGTTTCACAGGTTGCCACTGGAGTCCTCTTCCACTCCTCCATGATGACATTGCGGAGCTGGTGGATGTTAGATACCTTGTGCTTTTCCACCTTCCATTTGAGGATGCCACACAGATGCTCAAAAGGGTTTAGGTCTGGAGACATGCTTGGCCAGTCCATCACCTTTACCCTCAGCTTCTTTAGCATGGCAGTCGTCATCTTGGAGGTGTGTTTGGGGTCATTATCATATTGGAATACTGCCCTGCGGCCCAGTCTCTGAAGGGAGGGGATCATGCTCTACTTCAGTATGTCACAGTACATGTTGACATTCATGGTTCCATCAATGAACTGTAGCCTGCAGCACTCATGCAACCCCTGACCATGACACTCCCACCACCAAGCTTGACTGTAGACACACTTGTCTTTGTACTCCTCACTTGGTTGCCGCCACGCACGCTTGGCATCATCTGAACCAAATAAGTTGGTTCCAGTAATCCATGTCCTTAGTCTTCTTGTCTTCAGCAAACTGTTTGCAGGCTTTCTTGTGCATCATCTTAGAAGAGGCTTCCTTCTGGGACGTCAGCCATGCAGACCAATTTGTGCGGCGTATGGTCTGAGCACTGGCAGGCTGACCCCCCACCCCTTCAACCTCTGTAGAAATGCTGGCAGCATCCAAATGTCTATTTCCCAAAGACAACCTCTGTATATGACGCTGAGCATGTGCACTAAACTTCTTTGATCGACCATGGCAAGGCCTGTTCTGAGTGGAACCTGTCTTGTTACACCACTGTATGGTCTTGGCCACGTGCTGCAGCTCAGTTTCAGGGTCTTCTTGGCAATCTTCTTATAGCCAAGGCCATCTTTATGTAGAGCAACAATTCTGTTTTTCAGATCCTCAGAGAGTTCTTTGCCATGAGGTGCCGTGTTGAAAATCCAGTGAGCAGTATGAGAGAGTGAGAGCGATAACACCAAATTTAACACACCTGCTCCCCATTCACACCTGAGACATTGTAACACTAACGAGTCACATGACACCGGGGAGGGAAAATGGCTAATTGGGCCCAATTTGGACATTTTCACTTAGGGGTGTACTCACTTTTGTTGCCAGCGGTTTAGACATTAATGGTTGTGTATTGAGTTATTTTGAGAGGACAGCAAATTTACACTGTTATACAAGCTGTACGCTCACTACTTTACAATTTAGCAAAGTGTCATTTATTCAGTGTTGTTACATGAAAAGATATAATAAAATATTTACAAAAATGTGAGGGTGTACTCACTTATGTGAGATACTGTATATACTCAATACATCTCTAACCTTTTCCCTAACTTAATAACCCTTTCACCATTTGCATCATATATATTTTTCACATTTTGCCAGCATTTTTATGCTCAGACCCTAGGATTTCCAGATTCATTGCTCACCCCTTCCTTTGCACCTTCATTCTTAGTCTTCATGCATTCCCCATAAACTCCATGCTTAGATCATCTCATTACCCAAAATGTCCACACTTAATCTGTATTCATCCTTCTGCAGGATCTACATGCTCAGTTTTTATATCTTCAATTCTTAGCCCTTATGCCTTCACATCATTTGCATTCTAAATTAGACATGTGCAATTCGTTTTGTCCCGAATATAAAATTAAGGTAAATTTTTGGTTATTCGTCTGAATTTTGGTTATTCAGAGTTCGGATGTATCCAGATCTCCCAATAAATAGTAACTAATTTAGTTTCAATTTGTTTAATTTTGTTTTGTATATTCGGTTTCTAACAAATTCCAAATTTTTGTAACGATTCAAATTTGGATTGGTAGAAAAATGCTTGACCGTATCAAATTCTGTGTGAAGAATAGCTGGTTGTTATGAAGCGGTCCGGGAAGCCAGCCTTTACGTCCCCACCAGTGTTGCCAACCGTCAGTATTTTTACTGGCAGCCAGTAAAAAACGGGCACTTTTCTCCTGCCAGTAAATGCCAGTAAGAGGAAAAGTTTGCCAGTAAAAAATATGGCTGTGATGTTCGGTTTGGTACTGGGCATGCGCAGCTCGGGTCCACACTGCTACAGTGTGTTCGGGCAGTACCGGTGGGGGGCTGGTCTGGCAGAGGCGGTGCCTGAGCATTTTGTGTGATGTCATGGTGCAAGGGAGCCAAGCGGCCAGAGCTTTGTGTGCGGGTCTGCGGGACGGGAGGAAGGCAAGCCGGGAGCGGGATTGTCAGTGCTGTTTGGACTGGAGGGGACTGAGAGGACCACCTGGCATGAAGAGAGACGTCACTGTGACTAAGGAGGGGGCGTGTCGGTGATCTGTGCTGCTGCACACCGCTGTCACTGTGACTCAGGAGGGGGCGTGTCGGTGATCTGTACTGCTGCACACCGCTGTCACTGTGACTCAGGAGGGGACGTATCGGTGATCAGTGCTGCTGCCCACCACTCTCAGTGTCACTATGAGAGTACATTTCATGTGTGCCGCCCATTCTAATTTCCTGTCTCTGAGCCACTTACTATATTGAAAATATGCTTTTTGCCTGAATATCTACCTTGAATCAGATTGATAATTGCATATTGTACTTATTTGTAGCCTAAATACTGAAATTTGCACTTAAAACTGTAATTTTGTAACTTTTGGAAATGCCAGTAAAAAAGTGGCTGTGCCAGTAAATTTTGGATGTTGTGTCAGTAAATTTCAATCTGGTAGGTTGGCAACACTGGTCCCCACCCTTTTCTTGGCTGCCAGGCTGCATGCTCGGATAAGAGTCTAGTATGATTTTTTTTTTTTTGGGGGGGGGCATGCCTATTTTTTTGGCATGGGCTTCCCCTTAAAATCCATACCAAACCCGATGGGCCTGATATGGATTGGGGGGGGGGACCCCACTCTGTTTTTTTCTGTATTTTTCACTGCCGGCATTCTTTCATTTATATTTCAGCTGTCAGTGGGGAAGCCCGCTGACAGCTGATGAGTCATCAGTTGTCAAGGATGCGGCGGCCGACTTCCCGGCCTGCTCTTTAACAACCAGCTATTCTGCACACAGAATTTGTATCGGTTGATAATTTTTCGACTGATCCAAATTCAAAACTTCAAATTCAGAAACGTTGAAATTCGTTCTGAAGTTATTAAACGAAACAAAAATAAACAAATTCTGAAACTAATCAACGAAACAAAATAGGTAACATAATGAATCTATCAAAAAAAAACTAAATAATTTTTCCTTTCTGCACATGTCTATTCTAGATTCCCCTTCCTTCCCCAGAATCTCTATGCTTGGTTTGCCTCATTAATCAACATTTCCTTGCTTTTTCCTCATGCCTTTTCCAGATCTATATTCTTAGTCTTTACAACTTCCCATTTTATCTCTACCCTCAGTTTACATTCCTTGCCCAGCATCTTTATCATTAATCAGCACGCCTTTCCCAACACCTGCTCCGTCCAGCGTGATGATGTAACTCCCCAAGTTACGCGTTGCGCCACTTGCGGCTTTCCCAAAAGCAAAGGCAAGCGATCGGCATAACGCACTATATGCGGTTCGGTTACCATGTCGGCTGAACATGTCTCCATCTTACTGGAGTCCAGACTACCTATGGGTTTGTTCCTATCCATCCATTTGTATGCTCATCACTTGTAGGCACATACCTGAAATCTCACCCAGAATATCTCTATATTCATTTTGTGTCTCACCCACCATCTCCATGCTTAATCCTCAACCATTTTTAAGCATATCAAAATTACAAATCTGTTTCCTCTTTTTCAATCAATAGACACAGAAGCAGAATATGGGAGCGCACCCGCACGGGTGTCCACGAGATAAGGCGGAGCCAGGAGCGCCGCTGAGGGACCCCATCAGAGGAGTTCGGGGCGACTCTTTGCAAAACCAACTACACAGCGGAGGTAAGTATACAACCTCTTTAAGCTCCTTAGTCTCCTTGCCCAACACTTTGCAATGTCTGCCTTGCCTAAAATACTAAACATGAACGTAGTGTATGCATATTATTAGCACTTTATAGACTTCTTTGCTTTCTGTAGTCTCTGATCAAAGGTATTAAAACCACTGGTATTTATATCTTAGTAAGAAAACAAGCTTACATAGCAACAACTAGAGCACGTAAAGACATGGAAGGACTGTTGATTCACAAAAGAACGAATGTGAATAATACAGGGTTCCTTCTTTCATCACATTGAGTTTGAAGTGTTCGGAACAGGTTTTCAGTGACTAAATGATTCTACTAATAGGCTGTAAGGAACAGAACATACGGGAAGTATGAGTCCCTAACTAACAACGTAGCACACTTTCTTCTCTGCGCATGGAGCTAAAATATTACCAAGAAAGCTCAACAAATTGTTCAACTGTTAGCAGATTTGTGAAGATCTCTTTGGCAAAAGACTGACTTCACTAGGTAAGCACATACTTCACAAGCTAATGTTGTTAAAGATTCTAAAAGTTATGCTAGCCTAACGATATTTCATCTGGACTGTGTCCAAATGCAAATGTGTGGAATATGTCTGGATTTCCTGGGTCAAGGAAATTTCTTAACCCACAGAAAATCGAAGCCTAACCTTTGATAGAAAGACAATTGTCCAAAGTAAGTGAGGTAAATGACTTTGTATAAAAATTATTAAGTGTTAGTTGTGGAAAGAATTGCGGCAGATAGAACTCCAAACATAAGTCAACTCAGTTGGAGGTTTTCTTGGCTGGTTCCACATTGTTCACAATTGTTTCCTATTGTTACAGTAGAAAGAAGCTTGGAGCCACACAGTGGGAACTCTACTTGCATATTGAGTGAAAAAAAAGGATGTTTTAAAACTGATAACTGTAACATTTATATACGGCTTTTAAGAGTTATTTCTAAAACATTCTTGAATTGCTAACAACAAACTTAATAGGAAGATACAAGTTCTTATATTCTCTAGCTGATGATCAAAGTGACAGGATAATTTTATGCTGTGCAACCGGCTAGGGATATTGTTTAATGGGGAATTATATTGCATTCTGTATTGAGAGTAATCATAAGGATAGGTAAAAAGCATTATTATTACAATATTTCGTTAAACATTTTATCTGCAATTTGGTAACATTGAAGTAACTCTGAAACAATATCTGCAATAGTAATAATGTTAATATATATATATATATATATATATATATATATATATATATATATATATGCACTATATTACCAAAAGTATTGGGGCACCTGCCTTTACACGCACATGAACTTTAACGGCAACCCAGTCTTAGTTTGTAGGGTTCAATATTGAGTTGGCCCACCCTTTGCAGCTATAACAGCTTCAACTCTTCTGGTAAGACTCTCCACAAGGTTTAGGAGTGTGTTTATGGGAATGTTTGACCATTCTTCCAGAAGCTCATTTGTGAGGTCAGGCACGAATGTTGGATGAGAAGGCCTGGCTCACAGTCTCTGCTCCAATTCATCCCAAATAGATAAAAATATTTAAAATATGTGACGCTACCTCAGCCTAAGTGCAACAACTAATAAACCAATGAATAAAAATATATAGGTATAAATAGTGCAATAATAAAATGATGCAATAGTGGATGGTCAATAAATGACATAAACAATAATCAATGAGTATAAAACCGTTGACAATGATACAGTGCAATAAGCAATGAAATAAGCTGATTCACGAAAGTGCAATGTGCACAAAAATGAGAAATAAATGTGCAAAAAAATGTAAGTGCAAAAAATGTATACTGGTGACACGTAATGACATGTAATAAATGTCCAGTAATATAAAGGAACTTGGTGGAGGAACTTGACTGGCCTGCGCACAGTTCTGACCTAAACCCAATAGAACACCTTTGGGATGAATTAACAACAGAAAACAAAACTAATGCGCAAAGACCACACTAACTAATAAGCTAAACGAGGAGTCGCCAGCATAAAACAGTGTACTCACATAACTCAGATAGATAAAAATATTTAAAATATGTGGCGCTACCTCAGCCTAGGTGCAACAACTAATAAACTACCTCAGCCTACCTCCTCCAAGTACCTCCACCCCAATCCCCACCCCAATCTCGTTCATCCATGTCTTTATGAACCTTACTTTGTGCACTGGTGCGCAGTCATGTTGGCACAGGAAGGGGCCATCCCCAAACTTTTCCCACAAAGTTGGAAGCATGAAATTGTGCAAGATGTCTTGGTATGCTGACTCCTTAAAATTTACCTTCACTGGAACTAAGGGGCCAAGCCCAACTCAAAAACAACGTCACACCATAATCCCCCTTCCACCAAATGATTTGGGCCAGTGCACAAAGCAAGGTCCATAAAGAAATGGATAAGTGAATTTCGGATGGAGGAACTTGATTGGCCTGCATAGAGTCCTGACATCAACCCGATAGAACACATTTGGGATGAATTAGAGCAGAGAATGCAGCCAGGCGTTCTTGTCCAACATCAGTGCCTGACCTCAAAAATGCACTTCTGAAAGAATGGTCAAAAATTCCCATAGACACACTCCTAAACCTTGTGGACAGCCTTCCCAGAAGAGTTGAAGCTGTTATAGCTGCAAAGGGTGGGCCAACTCAATATTGAACTCTAAGGACTAAGACTGGGATGCCATTAAAGTTCATGTGCATGTAAAGGCAGGCATCCCAATACTTTTGGCAATATAGTGTGTATGTATATATATATATATATATATATATATATATATATATATATATATATATATATATATATATATATATATATATATATATATTTGTTTTCTTTCTCTACCAGTGACACCTGTTTGGTCATTACCAATCCTGGTATTGCAGAGACAGAAAGCAAGGTTTAATCTCCAATATGGAGGTCAAGGACAGCTATAAAAACCTGATAAAAAATACTGTACCTTTCTCACTTTATTCAAAATTAAATTAAAATATGCCTGGAATTGGGTTATAAAGGTTTTAGTACTAGATAGGACAAGACTACAATGTCATCATTGAACTACAGTGCGGTCTACCATTAAACAAACCAAAGAATCTTCTAAGCATTTACATCCACTAAATCATCCTGCTGATTTCGTTTTTTTTTTTTTTTTGGATGGTTTATGTAGGAAACAGTATAACAAGCCCTGCACTTTATGGAAAACACCAAATATTAAAAAAGTGTACAAATCGAATTACTGAAGTCACATTCCAAAAAGAAAAAATATTTTTATCTTTAGTGCAGCTGCTCCTTTGAAAGTGCAACACAAATTACGCCATACACAAATTCCTATGATAAAGATGGCACTAAACCCTATAGATTATTACCATAAATAGTCTTTTCATAAATAAGCGTCCTTTGTGAAAAGGAATTAAAAGTCTGTGGCTGTGCCATGAGTCTTTATTGTATTCAATATTAAACATCCATCATTTTCAACACTCACATGCAAAATTCTGCTGTGATGCTCCTTCTTTTTTCACCACCACCCAGTGATCACCATGTGCTTACAAGTTCTCACTCACCAGATGCACTTGACCTCTTAACCAAGAAAGAAGAATAAGCGCTATGGTATAGACCAGATTCCTCTTCTGCTCTCACTCTCCCCTCTCCCTCTCTCTTCCTACCCTAGAAAGTGAGTACAAGAAACTGGAGTGGGGTGCATCACAATAACTAAGCAGATAGACCTGTTTTAGGTCTACCTGCTCCATACATTCAGAGTGAAATACAAACTGTAGTAGATTCTGTGACTAATTAACAATGAGAGCCTCTTGAGCCCATCGGGAGAGAGAGCCCTGACTGATGGGGGCATGGCCAGGGAGGAGTTGCAGTAAAATTGTTATAACTCAGGATTGGTACAAAAGGGGAAAAGGGTTGGGCCTGAGCTCAGGAGTTTGGCACCCCAGGGGATTATGGTCCTTTTCGGACGGAAGCATGGAAGAGCTGCCCACCCTCCCACCCTAATTTTGATGGTATGTCACAGCGTGTTGCGGTTTTGGGAACCTTGCCAGCAAATATGGAACCCCTTTGATGCCCGGATGGTAATTGGGAGATTGACGGCCGGTCCGGCACTGATGGTAAGGACAGGCCCCTCCTTCATCTCCCTTTTACATTGGTAGTTGAGTGCTCACAGTACAACTGTGACTGGCACGGTCCTAAAGGTTAATGTTAATGTTGATTTAAATAAAGCTGTGGCCTTGCCCTTTCCAACGTTAATGGTTGTATGTGTGGTTCTTATTGGATGAGAAGAAGGGGTAAGGTATGACAAGTGATGGTTGGGACCTGGGCTTATTGCACCTCAGCAGTCAAGAGATTGCACCAGTTTTCTGTTTAGTAAACTGCTGCAAATCTCCGTCAGCTCTGGAGCTGGCATACGGAATGTGAGCTGTGCTTGTATGAGCAGTGCCTACATAGCTCTCCTGCACCTTCCTGCACTCAGCTGAGCAGGGAGGAGGGGAGGGGTAAGGCATGAAGAGAGAGGAATCTGGAGCATGCAGTTCCAGCTACTGTTCTGTGACCTGACGGAGATAGTTTAGAACACAGAGCAGAGCAATCTTAAAGTGATTGCAAAGGTTTGCATTTTTTTTTTTGTCATACTTACCTCCACTGTGCAGTTCGTTTTGCACAGAGTGGCCCCGAACATCCTCTTCTGGGGTCCCTCGGCAGCTCTCGCAGCTCCTCCCCACAGGATGAAGCCAATGACAGAGGCTTCTTATCACGATCGGAGATGCGGGGTGTCAGACTGACACGCCGCACTCGCGATCGCACACGGCGCGAACTGCCATGTTATCCTGTTGGTCATATGACGCCCAGTCAGGATAACAGAAACACTACATCATTCTGCATACGGCGGGCAGGAAGTGGTTAATTTGCAGGGATTTCCTCTCACTTCCTGTTTGGCTATAGGACAGGAAGTGAAGAGAAATCTCCCCAATGGGACAAAGAGGGCAAAAATAAACCTTACAGGGTTTATAACCCTCCATTACTTTATCCAAAATGAAAAAATAAAAGTGCCTATAGTTCTCCTTTGTGATGGGTTGCGGTGTGTTGCAGGGAAAAAAAAAGCAGACCTGATACAGGTTTCTGCAACACACTTTCCATTTTCATTTGTGCATAGAAATGGATAAAATGTCCTTTTGACTTTTCAAATGGTAAAAAAAAAAAGTTCAAGATAAACTGAAGTTGAAGATAAACTGCCCCCACTAGACATGTGCAGAACGAAAAAAATTGTTTTGTTTTGTTGCGATTTGTTGTTTGCATAAATTAGTTTAATTAAATTTGTTTGATTCGCTTTCAGAATTAGTTTAGTTTATTCGTATTTGAATTGATTCGAATTTTAAAATTCAAATTTGGATCGATTCAAAAAGTTTTGGAATCAATTTCGAATAGTTTTCGAATTTGAAAAGTTTTCAAATTCGAATAGTTATCGAATTCAAATAGTTTTCCAATTTTCAAAGAGAATAAAATAGAATAGAAAATTAAGAAATAGAATAGAAAAAAATATAATAGAATAGAAAAGAATGTAACAGAAAATATAAGAATAGAATATAATAGAGTAAAACAGAACAAAATAGGATAGAAAATAAAAGAACAAAATAGAATGGAATAGAATAGAAAGGAATAGAATAGAATAAAAAAAAGAATAGAATTAAATAGAAAGATTATAACCATCTTCTGAAATTCGAAATAGAAAAGAATAGAATAAAAACAAATAGGATAGAATAGAAATACGATAACAATTTTCCAAAATTCAAACAGAATCAATTCGAAGTTGAATAGAATAGAAAAGAATACAGTAGCATAGAATAGAAAATAACGCAACCATATAGAAAAAAACAACGGAATAGAATAGAATAGAATGAATATAACCATCTTCCTATTCTAATATATTCTTTTCTATTCAAATTTGAATTGCTTTTATTTGAATTTTGGGAAATGGTTACATTCTTTCTATTCTATTCTATTCTATTCTAATCTATTATTTTATTATATTCTTTTTATATATGTTTATTCTATTCTATTCTATTCTTTTCTATTCTATTATTTTATTTTCTATTCTATACTTTTCTATTCAAATTTATTCTATTCAAATTTTCGATTTTCGAAAGATAGTTATATTGTTTCGATTCTATTCAATTCTGTTGTTTCTTTCTATACTATTCTGTTATTTTCCATTCTATTCTAATCTATTCTTTTCTATTCTATTCAAACTCAAAGTGATTCGATTTTAATTTTGGGAAATGGTTATATTATTTCTATTCTATTCTATTGTTTTTTTAATTCTATTCTTTTCTATTCTTTTCTATTCTATTATAGTCTATTATATTCCTTTTTTCTATTCTATTATAGTCTATTCTATTCTTTTCCTATGTATTCAAATTTAAATGTATTCTATTTGAAATTCGAATTTCAGAAGATGGTTACATTCTTTCTATTTTATTCTATTTGTTTCTATTTTATTCTAGTCTATTCTGTTCTTTTATTTTCTATTCTATTTTGTTCTGCTTTACTCTATTATATTATATTGTTTTATTTTCTGTTATATTCTTTTCTTTTCATTTTTTTTCCCCATTCTATTCCTTTATCTTCCATTCTATTTTATTCTCTTTGGAAATCGGAAAACTGTTCGGATTCTAAAACTTTTCAAATTCAAATCTGAAAACGATTTGAATTCGAAAAGTTTTTGAATTCAAAATTTTTTCAAAAAGTATTCAAAAAATGATTCAAATTCGAATTTCGTCCAACTTTTTGTCGTTTCAATGTGGTACTATTGTAATTTGGATACATCTGAATTTCCGAAAAACAAAAATTTGTCCGAATTTAAATTCGGAACGAAACGAGCCGCACATGTCTAGCCTCCACTGCTGCACGCTACAGACCCTAGCCTGCATGTTAAACGCGTTGTATTAGTGTGTGGATAATGAATACCATTGGAGAGAGAAATATGAAGGCTTCTATTGCTGACGTTCTTTTGAAAATACTAATTGTTTTTTATTCATGATGAACCACTGACTTCAGCACTGACCTTAAATAAACATACAACCAATAAATTACGATCAGCCTATGCGCACACATGCAGATCAGTGATTTGGAAACGATCCCAGCTACTCGATGAGCATAGCAGCTAAACAAGCAGCATTTCACAAAGCACAGCCCCGCCTTCCTTAGGCATTCTCAAAAAGAATAATCATTGTCTGGCACAGACTTATGCCGGATTTTCCGACGGGAAATGTTCGATAGGAGCTTGTTGTCGGAAATTCCGACCGTGTGTAGGCTCCATCAGACATTTTCCGTCGGAATTTCCGACAAACAAGATTTGAGATTTGGATCTCAAATTTTGCGACAACAAAATCTGTTGTCGGAAATTACGATTGTGCGTACACGATTCCAACGCACAAAATTCCACGCATGCTCGGTGTAATCCTAGACTCTGACTTGTCATTTCAGCCTCAAATTCAATTGTTGTCAAAAGTTTGTAGAATTCACCTCCGTAACATCTTTAAAATTCGCCCCTTTTTAACAAATGAAACCACCAAGCTCCTCATTCACTCCCTTGTTATCTCTTGCCTTGACTATTGCAACTCCCTTCTCATTGGCCTGCCTCTCTATAGACTATCCCCTCTTCAGTCTATCATGAATGCTGCTGCCAGACTTATCCACCTTACCAACCACTCAGAGTCTGCCAACCCTCTCCTCCAATCCCTACACTGGCTTCCAATCACCCAGCGAATTAAATTCAAAATACTAACCACAACATACAAAGCCATTCACAACTCTGCCCCAAGCTACATCACTAATCTTGTCTCCAAATATCACCCAAACCGTCCTCTCCGCTCTTCTCAAGACCTCCTACTCTCAAGCTCTCTCATCTCCTCCTCCCATGCTCGTCTCCAGGATTTCTCCAGAGCCTCTCCCATCCTCTGGAACTCGCTACCTCCACCTGTCCGGCTATCCCCTACTCTTGCTACCTTCAGGCGATCCCTGAAAACTCAACTCTTCAGGAAAGCCTATCACGTCTCCAACTAATCTCCTACCACTTCCATCAACTCATTCCCCACAGTTACAACCTTTTGTACCACCTACCCCAACCTATTAGATTGTACGCTCTTCTGAGCAGGGCCCTCTTAATCCTCTTGTATTTTATTGTATTATAACTGTATTGTCTCCCTTTTATATTGTAAAGTGCTGCGTAAACTGTTGGTGCTATATAAATCCTGTATAATAATAATAATAATAATAATAGAACCCCCTACCCCAATAAATGGAAAATAACTCCATTCACTACAGTCAGGACACATTCAGCACTGACGATAAAAAGAATTGATTTGCTCATCATCACAGTGTAAGTGTTAGTGGACACAGGCATGCTTTCTCATACAACAGATGTATTGTAGGCTGTGGAATCACTAATGTCTTTGTAGTAAAATGACTGTTTATAGGAAGCCCTGCTATCTTCCTGCTCCTGCAGGTTTATTTAAAAACTGGTGGGTATTTTCCTGCCAGCACTCTTCGGAGGGAAGAACTTTTTAATGTCAGCGATGTTTGCAGTAAATATTGTACAGTGATTTGTGTTGATCCGTCCCCAGGGTCATTTGTTACGTGTGTTTTGGTTCTCTTTATTGACTGTACAAATTGTACAGATCGTCAACTTCTTGTTTACAACCTAAAGAAGCCGATCATAGACAATGGAAGCATGATCCAGCTGTCTGAAGATTTCTTTTTTTTTTTTTTTTAGTCTTAAAACATGTTTATTGTTGTCCCAGGAAAAAAAATGACACCAATCAAGCCAAACTAGTCACACAGTATTGGATTTAAAATAAAAATTGTGTGTTCTCTTCTTTAGGAAGAGAGTCAAAGTCCAAAAAGATATTTATAGTGCTGCACAATGGAGGCTGGTGCTCAAAATTTTGGGGGGGCGCAAAAAATTTTTGAAAAAAAATCATCAATTGCAGCCACTGTGCCATCAAACGCTGCCACTGTGCCCATCAAACGCTGCCACTGTGCCATCAAACGCTGCCACTGTGCCCATCAAACGCTGCCACTGTGCCATCAAACGCTGCCACTGTGCCATCAAACGCTGCCAATGTGCCATCAAATGCTGCCACTGTGCCCTCAAACGCTGCCAATGTGCCCATCAAACGCTGCCACTGTGCCATCAAATGCTGCCACTGTGCCATCAATCCCTGCCACTGTGCCATCAATCGCTGCCACTGTGCCATCAATTGCAGCCACTGTGCCATCAAACGCTGCCACCGTGCCCATCAAACGCTGCCACTGTGTCATCAAACGCTGCCACTGTGCCATCAAATGCTGCCACTGTGCCATCAATTGCAGCCACTGTGCCATCAAACGCTGCCACTGTGCCCTCAAATGCTACCACTGTGCCATCAAACGCTGCCACTGTGCCCATCAAACGCTGCCACTGTGCCCATCAAACGCTGCCACTGTGCCATCAAACACTGCCACTGTGCCCATCAAACGCTGCCACTGTGCCATCAAACGCTGCCACTGTGCCATCAAACGCTGCCACTGTGCCCTCAAATGCTGCCACTGTCCCATCAAACGCTGCCACTGTGCCCTCAAATGCTGCCACTGTGCCATCAATTGCAGCCACTGTGCCAAACGCTGCCACTGTGCCCATTAAACGCTGCCACTGCGCCATCAAACGCTGCCACTGTGCCATCAAATGCTGCCACTGTGCCCATCAAACGCTGCTGCATCTTCTGTATAAACACCTTAAACTTTTGCTTAGGCTGCTTTTTTGAACATCTTCCTAAAAAAATAATAAAATAATAAATAAAATAATAATAATTCTCAAGATCTAATAGTAAAAATCTCTGTACATGTGCAAATTTGTTACTAAAATTTTGCATGGAGGGAGGTCTGCAAGTGTTTGCCTTTATTCAATTTTTATTCCTAAGCCTAACATAATATGGAAGGGACTTACATACAGTAAAGGGGTCACTGACTTTTCAGCAAAGAAAACAGAACAGTAGCTGAGCAATCCATCATAGCATGACACCTTGAGTCCCAGCTTTTTAAGATGAGAAAGATGGACACCTTTTAAAACAAAGAAGGGAATATCCAAAGCTTACAATGGCGCAGATAACTGGCACTAGTGGTACCACATTAACAAAGCAAATATAACTGCTTCAGGTCTATCTGTGCCACACACGCCAGTTTTTATTGTAGAGTGAAATTCCACGCTTTTATTAATAAAGGGACTGTAGCAGTTTTTAATATGGTAAACAGCCACAGATCCCTGCCTGACTGGGCCTGGCATATGAGATATGAGCTGTCTGCCAATTACATGCCTTTTTCTGCCTGTGCAGTGAATGTACTACAGTGTACTGTATGGGTAAAGCCTGCATATAAGCAGAAAAACTCCTTTCCCTACCTATGTGTGCAGAGCCAGTGGGGGCAGATGGAGCAGTGACCACCTAGGCAAGCATCATTTTTTTCTAAATCCCAAACTTCTCTTTTAAGATATATTTAATTTTTTTGCTACTCTGTAACCAGTGGAGCAAAGTTTGATTGCTTTTGGCTGTGTTCTGCTGGTCGCAGGTTCAACCGCTGGTTTATAGTGAGTTCTAGAATTTAGTGGGTTGTAAGAGGCAGACCCTGATCCTGCATATTCATACAGCCTCAGCCAATCCCTGGAAGGAAGTATGACCAGTAGGGGTCTGGGGTGTGTATAAATAGGCTGGGGCCTTGAATAGCAAGGTCCTTGTCCTGTGGGAGAAGGCCCTCTGGGTCCCTTAGCTGAAGTTTGCAGGAGACCATTGGGGTCCCAGCTCAGGGAGAGCTGAGGGACCTGTGTCTAAAGTCGCTGGGAGCAGTCTAGAGAAAATCTACAGAGGATCTGGCCTGTAGGCTCACAGCGAAAAAGCTGACTGTACTGCAGAAAAACATTCAAATACACAAGGCACAGTGAGTACAGGCCTGAGAGAGATCCTAGATACTCTTCTTGTTGAGCCTTGGAGAGACTGTTACAGAGTTGCTCACTCAGGTTTGCTTTTGCATTGGAGTCCAGTGAGCTGTAGTTCACTCATAACTAGTCTCAGGGGACGTTTATTTTTACTAGTAATGGCAGGCGATCAGCGACTTATTGCCAGACTGTGATATTGTGGCGGACAAATCGGACACTAACTGACACGTTTGACACTTTTTTGGGAACCAGTGACACTAACACAGTGACCAGTGCTAAAAATATGCGCTGGCACTGTACTAAAGAAGGGGAAGGGGTTAACATCAGGGGCGATCAAAGAGTTTACTGTGTGCCTAGCCAGTGTTTTAGAGTAGTGTGGGAGGTGCTTTTACTAGGGGAAGGCATTGATCCATGTCTCTGCTTTGCAGGAACACAGGATCCATGCCTTCCCTACTGACAGAATGGCAATCTACCTTGTTTTTTCTATAGACTGACTATAGACAGACTGCCGTTCTGCCTACCGCTGATGGCGCGCACTCATGCCCATTACCTGGAAGTGCAGGATTGCGGATATATATACGTGATCGTGTGCAGCGCAGGTATGCTCCACTAAGTGTGCATATTCTATACCTGGTTGATACCTGCTGAAGGGGAGTATCAGTGTAGTCTCGTGCTGAGCAGGTGCCCTGCTGCATGGGAAACACAGGGTCACTGACTCAGCACAGGTGCCTTCAGAGCACACCTTGCATTTTCCTCAATGGATGCAAAGCATTCTCTGATTGGATAAGCTGGAGAGATGGGGCAATGATGTCAGGTTTTCCACCTTGTCCAATCAGAAAACGCCTTGTGTTCATTGACAAAAATACAAGGTGTTCTCTGAAATACAGTGAAATATGAGTGTGACTAAATTGCGTTGGATACTAGACCTAGGTTCAGAGGATGGTTCTCCCACAAAAAACTTGAGGATGAGGAGACTTCTTAAGAACCTCTCAAGAGAGGACCTACATAGCCCAAACTTTTCATGAAACTAAAGGGGACTAGTCGGTATGTACCTTTCAAGAAAGGAACTACGTTGCCCAGCAATCCCAATAGTACACAGTCACCAGGATCTTGCAGGAAAACAATACTTAAGAGGCTAGGAGAAAAGCTGTGCCCATTCAGCTTGCTACATGTGCCTTCTAGTGAGGCTATGTGGACAAGATCCTCAGGTGAAATTTCGGGGTGTCAGAGATACTTTCAGATGTAGGCCCACCTGTTACCTCGATGAACAGTAACTTGAAACACCAGAATGGCTGGAGGCAGGGGGTAGCCCCCCCCCCCATCTAAACAGGTGTAATCCCTTCAACAGGAAGAAGACACTTCTGTGCTAAAGTGCCAGATATTTATGTGCTCATCAGCAACCTTCTGAGCATGCCTCCCTAGGGATTGGTTGCAGCACAAAAAATATTCTTGCGCCCCATTTACCTTGATCCACTCCTATGTTCCAGATTTTTCTAGAAGGCAGGGGAGATCAATCAAACCTGCAGCATGTGAAATACAGAACAGCCAAAAGAAATCAACAACTGCTCCAATGATTACAGAGAAGACAAAAATAATGATATTTACCTAACATCCTAACAACTTCACTAGGAGGGTGCTACAGATAATTTTGCACTTTGTGACAACCTTTTGGGAAAGTGAATTTTATGTTCCAGCATGACTGTGTCCATCAGTGTCTGACCGACAAAAGTTTTTTTTTTCCTGCATGTACACAAATTCCCATAGGCAGGTGCCCCCATCTATCTATCTACCAAAGCATTGTGGTACAGCTACCTAAATCTTCCTGATGTGAAGTACTGCCTGGGTTTTGGAGAAGCTGAGTATTATGTGTGTGTAAATTAACATTTATATACGTGTGAATGTATATGTCAGATAGAGTCCTCGCTATAAATTCTGCACTAATATAACATTTTTAAAGGTGTTACATGCTGTTAAACTTTCCAGGAATAGAACGTGCAAAAAAAACCAAAATAAAAACAATAAAAAAAAGCTTTGTAAGGATCCAGCACCAGATCACATCACAAACAGGTGTCCGTTTATGAAGCAGTGAAAAAATTCACTGCTTCATTCTCCGGCATTCTCAGAGGAGATCATTCTCCTGTGTGCCAGTTTATGAAACTTTGTAGATCCCTTCTTCTTCTGAGGAGTGAAGTGATCTACAAACGCTTCAAACAGTGGAGAAAGGCCCCCGATACTGGAATCTCGTGAGACTTTACGAGATTACAGTATCAGAAATTCACCGAAACACAGAGATGTCCGTTTATTAAGCAGTGATAAATTATCACCGCTCAGTACACGGACAGACGGCGTGGTTAATGCTAATAAAATAACGAGTCCCCCTACATTTTATATATATATATACCAGTATATATATATATATATATATATATATATATATATATATACACACAAACACGTTATATATACATATATAAACACACGTTATATATATATACATACACACATTTTATATATATATATATATATATATATATATATATATATATATATATATATATATACATAAATATGACAGGGGGTATGGTTACTGTCTTGGGGGGTCTGAATGAGTTAATAATCTTCCTCCTTCCCCTTCAGATCCCCCAGGATTCCCCCTTCACTCCCCGCTTCTCCACCTCTGAGTTGGTGAATCGGGGAGTGTGAATTCTGACACAGATCGCCAGTGAAGTGCTGAGATCGCAGCTTCATAAACTGGCCGTTTCCGTGTCAGTCAATGAGGATTCTAATGCCGCGTACACATGGTCAGAATTTCCGCCGACAAATGTTCTATGGGAGCTTGTTGTTGGAAATTCCGACCTTGTATAGGCTCCATCTGATATTTTCCGTCTGAATTTTCCGACAGACAAAATTTGAGATCTGGATCTCAAATTTTCCGACAACAAAATCCGCTGTCGGAAATTCCGATCGTGTGTACACAATTCTGATGCACAAAACTCCACCCATGGTCGGGATCAAGCAGAAGAGCCGCACTGGCTATTGAACTTCATTTTTCTCGGCTCGTCCTACGTGTTGTACGTCACCGCGTTCTTGACGTTCGGAATTTCCGTCAAGATTTTTGTGACCGTGTGTATGCAAGACAAGTTTAAGCCAACATACGTCGTAAAAAAACAAAACATGGATTTTGTTGACGGAATGTACGATTGTGTGTACGGGGCATTAGTGTGTGGAGATCGTCTGTTTCATAAACTGTTATGGACTGTAATTAGTGGCGATCTTCTGGATAACCACTGATCACTGCTCATAAACGGACACTACAGTGTAGTGCAATGTTTTGGAGATAAGTAAGACCCTTGTAAAGCACTGCAGAATTTTTCAGCACTAAATAAGCACCAGTAATACATAACTAGATACACTCTACTATCCTAGTAAATATGAATATTAGAATTTTCCCCTTCCTGAGAAATGCTTGCTTACAGTGTACCGGTGGCATTTACTACAGCAGTCTATAGAAACCTCTGACAGCATGAGTAAGTGATCGGTGCCAGTTAAGTTGCGCTTTTCTCCCACCGGATGAACACATTGCAGGTCCCCTGATACTGAAGCAGATTCTCAGCCTCATGAGAAGCTATTATTAGATCTGCACTATAAAGATTTCTTATCTAGTGTTATTGGTTCACTAGACAACAAAGTTCAGCCGAGTGCAACCAAAACACAACCGCTGAAATCCAGCCTGTTTCTAGGATTCCACCATATTTATTATTCAGCTGACAGTGTAAACAGACACCTGCTGCAGGAACATGTCACCGCTTCATGCTCAAAGACCACTTTCTGCTATGCGGAAAACAAACTACAGATGACGCCCAATGATAATGCCTATCAATAGCAAACCCACATTTTTTTATATATTGTAGGTAAAATAGTGTAGGAAATCAAAATCAGATCCTTTCTTTTTAGAAAGAAAAAAAAAATGTTTATTTGGCAATACCCCATGGGAGATTTTAAAAGAAGAATACAGTTTTGATGCTATACTGCTGGTGGAAGATAAACATATTTTCATATTAAAGTTTAAATCCAAGAAAAAAAAATATATTACTGCTTACTAGTTCATAGATGCATTTATTTTCTTTTATCAGAACTTTTTTTTCTTTTTTCCTTTATTTTCACCTATCCTGTCAGTCCTGTCATAGAAAAGTGAACGGTAGTGACGGCAGAAAAAGGTCGAGTAGTCCATCGAGTCTGCCCTTTTTTTCTTAGTTTGTTTTTGTTTTTTCGATTAGTTTTTTTTTAAACATTTTTTCTAAGTAAAGATCTACACTATATTACCAAAAGTATTGGGACGCCTGCCTTTACACGCAACTTTAATGTCGCCTTAATCCATAGGATTCAATATTGACTTGGCCCAGCTTTGCAGCTAGACCAGCTTTACCTTTTCTGGGAAGGCTGTCCACAAAGTTTAGGAATGTGTCTACGAGAATGTTTGGCCATTCTTCCAGAAGTGCATTTGTGAGGTCAGGCACTGATGTGGATGAGAAGGCCTGGCTCGCAGTCTCTGCTCTTATTCATCCCAAAGGTGTTCCATCGGGTTGAGGTCAAGGCTCTGTGCAGGCCAGTCAAGTTCCTACACCCTAAACTCGCTCATCCATGTCTTTGTGGACCTTGCTTTGTGCACTGGTGTGCAGTCATGTTGGAACCGGAAGGGGCCATCCCCAAACTGTTCCCACAAAGTTGGGAGCATGAAATTGTCCAAAATGTCTTGGTATGCTGACACCTTAACAGTTCTGCTCACTGGAATTAAGGGGCCAAGCCGAACCCCTGATAAACAGCCCCACATCATAATCCCTCCACCACCAAATGATTTGGACCAGTGCATAAAACAAGCAAGGTCCATAAAGACATAAATGAGTGAGCTTGGGGTGGAGGAACTTGAATGAGTCCTGACCTCAACCCGATAAAACACCTTTGGGATGAATTAGAGCAGAGACTCAGTCAGTACCTGACCTCACAAATGCACTTCTGGAAGAATAGTCAAACATTCCCATAGACACACTCCTAAACCTTGTGGTCAGACTTCCCAGAAGAGTTGAAGCTGTTATAGCTGCAAAGGGTGGGCCAACTCAATATTGAACCCTATGGATTAAGACAGGGATGCCATTAAAGTTCATGTGCGTGTAAAGGCAGGTGTCCCAAAATTTTTGGCAATATAGTGTATGTTTTTCCCAAGCATGTTTGAAGCTTTTTACTGTTGACTGTCTGACTACCTCTGCTGATAGTTTATTTCAATGATCAACTACCCTTTCATTAAAATAATAGTTTCCAAGATTAGTTTTGCACTTTCCTCCAGTTAGTTTGAGGTCATGTTCCTTGTTCTTGATTTTGGTTTCATATTGAAAAAAACACCCTCCTAAACCTTATTCACCCCCTTGATGTTTTTAAAGGTTTCAGTCATGTCTCCCCTTTTCCTTCTTACCTCCAGACTGCACATATTAAGTTCCTGAAGTCACTCTCGATGGATTTTATCCCCAAAACCTTTCACCACTTTTGCTACCCGTCTCTGGACTCGCTCATTGACTGCAATGCATCTATGGAGGAGCAGCGTTGTCATCCTAGGACAGGACTACAGAATGCCCCCCTCCTCATCTACATAACATGGGGGGGGGGATGTTGTGAAGAAAGATAAAATGGGCAAGGCTGATATGATAGCTTGAGAAAACAGTGCAGAGTGCACAGCAAACCGCTGGATTCCTGGTAGAACAACAGGCATTTTTTGCATTAGTCGAAATGATATACATTTTTTTTTTTAAATAAAATAGTTTTGAACATAGAATGTTACAGACACTTTCTAATACAGGTATAACTATGTAATCACCATAACTGTGTTTGCTTAGTTTCAGAAATTATCTTTCTTACCTTTTTTTTACAATATTAAAATGTTCTGTCATATGACCTCTTCTTCCTGATAGTGGGGGGCGGGGATACAGGACACTGTGCAGATACACATTGTGCCTATATGCCATGGTCTGTTCATCTTGAGGCAAGATGCAGGCTGTGCTTGAGCAGGAGCATTTTCATAAGGCAGGCTGTGATTGGGCAAGGGTGTGTGCCAGAGGAAGGCTGCGATTGGGATTGGATATAATGGCTCAACAAACTACCCAATTGCAGGCATTCTGTGTTTCTGCACAATGACCTGTACCTCTAAATGGCCAGCCAAAGGATGAAAACTGACCACGCTAACAAAGATCATCTTCAGTGCTTCATGTGGTCAGTTTATAACACGGAAGAAAGATGACTGGCAGGATCAACCAGGTACATCATATGGAAGAGGTACATGAAAATGATAGAGACTATGACTGATAGAATACACATATGAATGAATACACATATGTGAACATATGTGAACACATACAAAAAAAAAAAAAAAACATTTAGGGTAACATACACTTTAACCAAAAATAATTAAATAAGAAGGAATTTGTTGCAATGGTTAATATGCTGGCAAATCCTGGCTAAATATGACCTCACCTCCACTTACCAATTCTGACAGACTTTTTACTGTGCCTACTTGCTGAAGCAAGATATACTTTTTCGGTAACATATTTAAAAGATGATGTTGCATCAAATAAATAGATACCAAACATGTCAATGTCAAAATTGCATGTACCCATGAAATGGCAACAAACTACGGTACCTAACATTTTTCGTAGGTGGTGCTTTAACCACATATTCTGTGGCAGGGCGGCCCGGCTGGGTGAAACGTTGTATGTGTACGTCGTTTCGTGCAGGAAACACAGTGCACGCGTGGGCACCACTGGAGGCGCGTGCGCTGCACGCTGGGGGAGCGAATGCGTGGGTCCAGCGGACTCTATGTCTGCCGGCCACCCGCGATCGCTCCACAGAGACAGAACGGGGTTCTGCCTATGTAAACAAGGTGGATCCCCATTGTGACAGGGGACAACACTGAGATCGGCTGTTCCTAGTGATTCAGGAACAGCGATCTCTGTGTTGTCCCATTGAGCCCATCCCCCACACAGGTAGGACACACATTGAGGGAACACAGTTAACCCTTTGATCGCCCCTAGTGTTAACCCCTTCCCTGCCAGTGTCATTTAAACAGTACATCAATCGGTGCATTTTTAGGTCATCATTATAGCGTTAATCGTGGTCCTAGAATTATCGCTCTGACTCAGATGTTTGCAGCGATACCTCAAATGTGTGGTACATTCACCGCTTACATACACATGCCGAACCTACATGTTTGCATTTTCACTTATGCAGGATGGGGACAGGGGTACTTAAAAAAATTTATTTTATTAATATTTACTTATTTTTTTTAGAAAAAGACAAAAACACTTACATGCTACCCAATAATGATCAAACAATATAAAATTATTCAAAAAATGTATTCAAAGAAGGTGCCAACACTATATTGTATCCCCATAAATAATGATAATAACAATATAGAAGTGTGGTTACCTTAAAATAAACAAATGTGCTAAAAAGTAGTAATGTGAATCAAGGTACACTCTAGAACAGTGATGGTGAAACCTTGGCACCCCAGATGTTTTGGAACTACATTTCCCATGATGCTCCACTACACTGCAGAGTGCATGAGCATCATGGGAAATGTAGTTCCAAAATATCTGGGGTGCCAAGGTTTTGCCATCACTGTTCTAGAACCACAGTGCACATAAAAATCATGAAAGTTCAAGACAAATTAGGTAGATAAGCCCTTTCTGGACAGTAATCTAAAGTGAAAGTCCTACAGAGATATACAGTATAAACAAACAATAAAATATGCACAAAAAATAATATACCCTTCTGGGTTGTGAGCACAGATAACCAGTGCTGCAAATATCAAAATAACTGCAAATATGTAATCATATAGTGATATTCTATTAAAAGCAAATAGATAAATTCCATATAGTCATAAAAGATCGAGGCAATAATAATATTAATAATAATAATAATAATATATCCACTTCCAGTGCTGTAAATAATTAAAAACTCCACAAGTAATTAAATATAGTGAAAAGAAACCAAAGTCCACTGTCCATATAAGTGCAATATAGTAGCTTTTTGCGTGATATGATTCCATTCCAGTGCAAAATTTCTGTTCCACCACTGTGAAAACTAGCAGCTCACCTGAATTAGAGACCCATACTTTCATGCAGGTCTAGCAGCGCTTGTTATACAAATATTCCTCCACAGGATGTCGCTTTAAGCAGAGTCTCCTCTCCTCTAGCAATTGCCATATTAATAAGAATCACCTTAGTGAAGTACTTTCTAAAACACTGTTTTATCAAAAAGTAGAAACTGGCATTTAAGCCCGGGTTCACACCCATACGAATTAGATGTGCGTCGCACATCTAATTCGCATAGTAGGAGAATGTGACTGGCTCCCTATGGAGCCGGTTCACATATCTCCGGGGCGGCTGCGGAGCGCACTGCACAAAAACGCTGTGCTCCATTTCAGGGCTGAATTCAGGCATAGAATGGGCCCTGATTCGTCCCTGAAACGGGGAACAGGGACGCACAGCGCTCCTGTGCAATCCGCAGTCTGGTATAGTGTGAACCCGGGCTAAAACAGCAATAATCAGCATGAGCAATCTCCAGGGAAGCAAAACAACTGAACCTCTGGTCTCAGCGGCGACCAGAAATGATGTCATCCAGGCTCCTCCCCATGCAAGCCCTGAAGAAGTCATGTGATTGGTGACGCAACGCATAGTAAGGAGCCGGGTGACGTCACTTCCAGTTGCAGCCGAGACCGGAGGTTCAGATGTTTTGCTTCACTGGAGATTGCTCATGCTGATTATCACTGTTTTAAATGTGAGTTTCTACTTTTTAAAAAATCAATGTCACATCACACAAAAAGCTACCATATTGCACTTATATTGACACTGGACTTTGGTTTCTTTTCAATATATTTAATTTTTCAGGACGTTTTGATTATTTACAGCACTGGAAGTGGATTTAGTATTATTATTATTAGTATTATTACCTTGATCTTTTATGATTATAGTGAATTTATCTATTTGTTTTTTATTATTATGTCCCTATAGGACCAAAAAACCTGGGAAAGAACTTCTACAAGTTAACCATTTCCCTTGCCTGGGGCAGCCACTAACTCACTAAAGCCAAACACAGTCCAACCTACCTACACACTGCTTTTGCGACCTGTTGGTAACACCTACTGCAAATCGCAAGGACAGTACAATTTGAATGCGGTGCAGGAAATAATTAATCACCTTAACAAGCAACCATAGTGACACTGTACTGCTCGGGTAAGGTAATCAGGATTTTTCTTACACTATGATTGCTTGTTACAGTGATGATCACTGTATAAGAAATCATTTTTTCTTTGTGAATGGCACCCATTCATGTGCCATGGTGTACTATTGTGATAGCTATGATTGGCCACAGCTATCACATGGCCACAGCTATCACATGAACGAAAGCCATTGTGTACAACTGACATGTGATCGCTGTGTTTTGCCATAGCAATCACATGGTACCAGGGCAGGCCCGGTACAACGATCTGTGTTCCTCTGTGTTCGGTTGACACAGCAGGTCACAGATCGCACTGCTGCGTGGCCTTAGAGTGCACACGAGGCACGTGGCTGGGAGGATCTCGCATGATGTCTACCCGGGACAACAGTGCTTCCATCCAACCATATTATTATAATAGGCAGGTAGGAGGTAGTTAAGAAGACAATAGGGTTGATTTACTAAAACTGTGTGAGAAATCTGGGTTTGAAACAGGAAAATCTGGATGCCGCACACCGGATAAAGTTGAAAACATCTTCTTTATTGTAAAACTTGGATCATAAAAAACAGGACAATCAGGCGGGTGGTACAGACACAGCTGACGCGTTTCGCGCTCTAGTTCGAGCGCTTACTCATAGCTATGAGCTATGAGTAAGCGCTCGAACTAGAGCGCAAAATGCGTCAGCTGTGTCTGTACCACCCGCCTGTTTGTCCTGTTTTTTATGATCCAAGTTTTACAATAAAGAAGATAATTTCAACTTTATCCGGTGTGCGGCATCCAGATTTTCCTGTTTCAAACCCTGCTTCAATTTGCATTTAGCCAGCACCTGGGACTCCTCTCCTCTGAAGGATTCACTAATACACACCTGAAAGCAAGTTCTCCTGAGCGGTGATTTATTTTCTCTGTCTTGTCTGCACCAAAGGATATGTGTGAGAAATCTGATGCAGCTCTGCATAGTAACCAATCAGCGTCCAGGTATTTTATCAAAGCTTAATTGAACAAGCTGAAGTTAGAAGCTGATTGGCTACCATGCAGAGCTGCACCCGATTTTACACTCTACAGTTTTAGTAAATCAACCCCAATGCCACCTTGCCCATACAGGGAAAAAATAATCGTACCCCTGTAAAACAAACCTCCCTATACTTACCTTACCTGTGCTCACTTGCAGGCCCATGCTTCAATATAGACAGAGGTACTACAGGTCACATGCTCCCCAACACACCTCTTTATTAAAAGTACAGTGCTATCCTCCTAATATGTTTCAGGTCCTGGGAGCTGGGGGAGTATTTAAATTACAGTGGAAAAAAATGGAGAGAACCCCTCCAGTGATGTATCCCTTTTTATAGCTGTTATCAGGCTGTTAGGTGGAGAAATGACAAGTTATGTTAGACACTAGTTGCAGACTTTGAATAGTAGTGTTGCCTCCTATATACAGCAGCTAGGATCTGTGAATGTTAAGATCACCTAGACATCATTGCAAATATTTAGACAGGTAAACCGTTCATGTGCATTTATTTCAACTCTTTGGTTTGAGTTCTCCTTTAACTATTCAGACATCATAAATCCTCTATGTTGCCCATTGTTAAAAGACTCTCTTAGGTAAGTTTAGAAAACAATACCATGCATTATACTTAGCCTCTGATTATTTAATATAAACAATGGACTGATACATTTCAGGCAGAAACTGAGCTAGCTAGGTGCCAGATATTTACAGACTTAGAACACTGGGCCAATAGTGGCACATTATAACAAAAAGCCTTTTCTGAAAACTCATCTGAAACTCATAAATAAACATCTGGGATCTCCTAACCCACACTGAACACAACTGTATGGATGGCACACTGTATAAACAGTCCTTCGTGATTCATGTGTGGAAGGAGAGGAAAAGGAGAGGAGAGGAGAGATTCACAATCCAAAGTCTACATAATATCCACTATAAAATGCATACCAGCTCATCTTTAATAAATGGTCTAGGCAGCACCATAGCTCTCATGTGTCCCTCATGTGAAGGGAACATCCTTCTTGTGGAACACAATCTCTCTGTCCCTCTTTCTTCCTTAGTTGTGTCTAATTTTGGTCTGTTGTATAAACCTCTATAAAAATGTACAATTTAACTACCAAATGTGTTATTCTTCTTGAAACATATTATAAACCTTTATATTATTGCATATGTTATTTTGAAAAGCCATTATAAAGGAAGAGTAGTCTTGAATAAGTAATCTTGGGTTTAACCAATATATTTTTTTTTTCATCAAAATTCTTCTTGGTTCTTGGTCTATGTGATTGGGGGCGAGTGTCCTTTGCCTACATATTTTGTGCTAAAAGGTGTCTCTCTTTCTCATTTTAGAAATTTGGAAGATATGGTGAAATGCTAAAAGGCTGGTTAAAAGAATTGTGCATTCACAATTACTGTACTTTTGCATTCAACAGCATGTGGTCACTGTTATGGAGCTGGACACTTGGAGCTTGGACTTATAGATATCCAAAGTATGAAAGTGTTACCAATTGCAGTTGACAAAACTTTACTGTGGGTAAAAGTTAACATAGTAATGTGCTAAACTTCATTGCTGATAGTAACTTCTGACTCCAATAGGAGATCTAGATTGCAGAAGGTCTGGATTACATGACAGAATCAGGTATAATCCCATACCCTATATGGATATCTGTAAGGGCAGTAGTTGCTTGGGTTGTATTGTCAGCTGAACTTTGCTAAGCTGTGATCATTCATAGGTAGCATATTTAAAAGCAGACCTTCGATCCAAAATAAATCATTGCCCCATTGTATTTATCAATGCTCCTTAATCTACAAAAGCAGCTTCTTTTCTGTATTTATTTAACTTATGGTTCACTCTGAGCAGGGTATTATTATTCTCCCCTAGGTGAGAATGATATTACCCTGCTCTTACAGCCTCCTGTGTATATCCACATGAGATATCCCAGGAGGAATCAGCTGAGGCCTTACAGACCTGGCAGACCTAGTGCATATTATAGGTGAGGCAACTGCAGGAACCCGGATGAAATAGCTGATTCTTGATCACGAAAACAATATAGATGGTGGTGCAGGACCATCAGCAGCGAAGAGGTGGTTCACAACCAATCAGTGCTAGATTCTCAGAGTGTTTGCGAATTTTTCTTTTGAACAATCCATCACAAAAGGTAAGAGGTGATAAAAAAAAAAAAAAAAGGGGGTGGTGAAGCTCTTCTTTGAATTGCAAATCTCAGATTGAGGATTGGAAGTCAAAGAAATAGTCACAATGTTAGCTAAGCTTTGTTATCAGTGGGGAGTTGCTGTAACCCCATGAGAGAGTTTTTGTTAAAATATAATAAAATGCTGCTTTTTTGGAATGCGGTTCAGCAGTACATTCTCATTTTATGTTTGCTTGGCCACCTAGAGTAAGGAAGACCACCAAGAGTAAGGTTCCTTCATGTATGGGATGCAAAAAGGAGGGAAGTGTAAAAACACAGTTTGGACTTTATGTGAGGCACATATATCATGTGCCTCCATCCCTGGTATCAGTATTCAGAAAAATGGGGGAAATTTGGAACTTTAATCTCACATTCAACATACTGTACCCCCATCATCTACTCTTTATATGTAAGTATCCAGGACTGGCATATCTGCCCTTTCCTGTTATGCTTAGTATTACATTAAATTAACCATACTTCAATCTTTCTAGATATTCAGGAGCATCCGCCCCTGATGAGTGTTTTATACACAAAACGCGTCGGGAAAGTTGGGATGCCAACACGCAAGCAATCATGTTTTTATTGTCACTCTACTGCATTGTGCCGCCTTAAGGACTTGTGTAAATATATGAATTCATGGGAATGCTCATCAATTTTCATATTGTCATGTGTTTCCAAGTTGATATTATTTTGTATCCTTGATGTCCATGTTATATTTGTAATTACCATATTGTCATGTGTTTCCAAGTTGATATCATTATGTATCCTTGATGTCCACGCCATATGTGTAATTTCATGTGTAACCTCATGATCCAGATATTTTTACTTGTTCTATATTATTGAGATCCATTTATATGTCCTTCATGTTAATAAACATTTTTTCCTTTTACATACCCCCACTATGTCGAGAACCTCATTTAAAGTCCCAAATTTACCCCTTTTTTCTGAATACTTCATGTATGGGAAAGCATGTTACGCATGCTTTTTCTTCACAATGGCAGTTGGCTGTTCAGACTCCCAATGCTGTCACACTTGGATTAGGGAGTGAATCTTCAGTACTGCCCAAGCACCTCATACAGAAATTTGCTTCATGCTTCTGACAGCCAATTACAGCAACAGGGTTGAAAGTGCTGTGTAATAAACACAAATACTGGGATCAGCTAAGCATTTGTATTTTTCTCTATACAACAGGGTGGCACAGGTACTTTTAGCACTAGCATATCTTGGGAGAAGCAAAAGCAACTGGATCAAGTTTTCCAATCTGTCCAATAAATAAGTCACCCAAGAAATGTAAGTTGGTAGTATCTGTAGGTTCTCAATGACATGAGGTCACTACCCACTACCCAATGTAGTCATGCCCCTGTTTACCTGTACCCAATTTCCCAAACACCTCCAAGTATTAATACCCCTGAACTTGCTTTGAGAGGTTTTTGAAGGAGTATGTCATGGTTACTCTGCAATTAGCTTTATTCTCTTATGCGCCCTGGTTTTCTCCGTGTTTGCGAATATGCTTTTAGGGCAGTTTTTAGTTCATGTGAGTGCTTTGTTACCAGTTCCTTTGTACCCTGTGGTCAGTGTGTTGTGTGTGGTCGTTCTTTTCTTGATTATCCTTTTTCCCCCTCCCTGGTGCTCACACAAAATCTGTCATGTCCTAGTTTTTGTGTTATGTTTGTCTTCTTTTCCCCTGAGCAATGTTTGTATGGTATACTCTTTTGTTTGAGACCATGGGGTTGTTTTACTAAATGCTAATAGGCTGTTCACTTTGCAAAGGTAGTTGTGCTTTTTAATGGAATTTGCCCCAGAGCTTAGTGAATGTGGTAAAATTTCACATTGCAAAGGATACCCAATTATGTGCAAAGAAAATAATAAAACACTATTTTTGGTTGGACATGATTGAATGATGGAAGAGCTTCAGAACATTCACTAAGCTCTGGGGAAAACTCCCTTGCAAAGTGAACAGTCTATCTTAATTTAGTAAATCAACCACGTATAATTTTTTTTGTGGTTAATATGAGCACTTATCCCTAGTTCTGTTACTAGTTTTTCACTCCTCAGACTTTTTTGCCTCTAGCCTTAAAGTGTATATATAAACAAAACATTTTTCTTTAACTTTGGATAAAATAGGAATAGGTAAAAAACCCTCTTTTTGCATTCTCATTGCAGAGATTCCCCTCCACATTCTGTACTGGAGACACAAGGGAGAGGAATTCTCTACAAAGTGAGGGGTAACCTGTCTTACACAGTTGTCATCGGAACAGGTGTCCCCATTGGAAGATTAACTTTCTTCTTTTTTCTGATGACAACTGTAAATTTTTGGATTGCCCATCACTTTCTGTCTCAGGGACTATGGTTACCTGGATAAATAAAAAAGGTCAAATTCACTAGCAGGGGCCAAGACAGAAATACAAACTTTACAAGAGTTGTAATCCTTGTCTACTCTATCCAAAACGAAAGAAAACATTTTGATTTTACGTACGATTTTATAGTCTCTGAGGTTCAGATCACCCCTTTTGGCTCCTTCAGTTACCAATGTTAAGGAGGGGGTTTGTCGTGCTGAAAGTTTTGGGACAGCTGAGCAGCAGTACAAATACCATACTGGTGACCCCATAATAGGGATAAAACTTTTTCACGGAAGGGAGTTTAACAAGACACGTGACCATTCACTAAAATTAGAAGAAAAGAGGTTTAACCTTAAACTGCGTAGTGGGTTCTTTACTGTAAGAGCAGGAAGGATGTGGAATTTCCTTCCATAGGTGGTGGTCTCAGTGGAGGGTATCGATAGTTTCAAAAAACTATTAGATAAGCACCTGAATGACCACAACATACAGGGATATACAATGTAATACTGACATATAATCACACACATAGGTTGGACTTGATGGACTTGTGTCTTTTTTCAACCTCACCTACTATGTAACTATGTAAATACTGTATTTATTGGTGTATAACACTCACTTTTTCACCATGAAAATTGGGTGCAAATAGTGTGTGCGTGTTATATGCCAATACTTCAATTTTAGCTACCTCGGAGGGGACAGGAAGGGGGGCGGGACAAGTGCCATCAGATTAAATATTGTGAGAATCTCCTGCTTACTTGGCGGCCTCTGTAATAGGAAGCTGCTGCATTGAAGGCAATGGTGAGGCTGCTGCATTGATGGCAATGGTGAGGCTGCTGCATTGATGGCAATGGTGAGGCTGCAGATGGGCATTACTCAGGCTGCATTGATGGCAATGGTGAGGCTGCAGATGGGCACTGACCCTTATGTTGCTTAAATATTAAATCCTTATTACATTTTAATTTTTTTCCTGAAACTTCCCTGTTAAAATTAATGTGCGTGTTATACACCTGTGCATGTTATACGCCGATAAATACGGTATCTAACTATGTAGCAGCAAATTCAGCCAAATGCAGGCTTCTATAGGCACAAGAGCATATTAAGACCTTGTACCCGTCTTGTAACTGTGATTAGGTGGCAGGTTACATGTTTACATGTTTTTTTGCCTTGTGGATGGCTTTTTTTTTGCAGACTGGCTTTGCGCCTTTGGCTGACAACTACACCTGGATTTTGATTTTCTGGCTTATAATTTGAACCTTATTTCTGGCATCATTCTCTGCCTTCTGTCTTTACAGCCTTACAGACTTTCTAAACAAGTTAGCTACAATTAGCATAGTTCTGCTGACCCTTATAGAGGGAATTTTGATCATTTTTAAGTTTATAATGCCATTTTCAAATAAACATTGCTGGAAAAATGATGTGTTTAGGTGTCCAGCTATTGCAGAAACCTGCATGTAGTTATGAACTCTTAACACTGCTCTGTGGGTGAACACTGCAGACCATAATTCACAACAGCCATGCCTGGAAAATGTTTGGCATCAATCTAGACACTTTCAGACTATGAAAAAAAATGTTTTCTGAGTGACCTTCCTCATATCCAAGCATTTTTCTACTAGGGACAGATTTTTTTTTAAAGTGTTTCTAACTTTTCTTCTCATTAGAAAGTTCCGTAGTATACCCACTGAACTTACCAATAACAATAATACCATGTTCAGGAATGAGGCAGAACAAACAGCAGTTATATGGATACTTACAGGGAAGAACTGGGAGCTTTTGGGAGGCAAACACAATCAACCTGCCCTGTGGGATAGAGAAAGTACACAGTACAAAATGCACAGCGGTGATTGATGGCTGTAGTGAAAAGTTTGGCATTGGCCTAAAGCACATGGGTAACTGTAACACACTTTTTCAAATACATATGCTAAAAGGGGGGTGCATTGCAACTGATGAAGTACTTTATAAGTTAAAATACTCAATCAAATACTGTTACACAATCAAGCTTTATCTTTTATCTTTAGCTTTCTTTAAACATGTAAGGGCATTTCCCCATTTTGCATCATGCCGCAAAGAAAGTCAACTATGGAAGACCTCTGCTAGGTGCTATGATCAAATGTCAGTGGCTGTGAAGTGTGAGATCCTCCATGAATAAATATACTTTACTTTCCTAAATAGACTTCCATACCATAAGTTTTTAAACCTAAAACAAAACCTGTGTGGCCAGCATAAATGTAAGTTACAATTGTTTGTCAAATTTAACCAGTATTTTTTAACTGAAATTACTAAAATGATAAAATTTTCTAAATTACAAAAAATACTTATGTTTAAAGTGGTTGTAAACCCTTAACAAACACTTTTTACTACAGGTAAGCCTATAATAAGGCTAACCTGTAGCTATCCTGGATATCTCCTAAACCTGCTCGGTTTAGGAGATATCCCCTGTATCAGCATGTAACGATATCATCGGCACATGCACACTGAAGCAATGGCACATCCGTGCTGTTGCTTCAGCTAGTGTGCTGTTACCAGTGGCTGCCATGCACATGCGCGGGAGTGACATCATCGCAGTTACGGCCAATCGCGGAGCCCGCGATACCCGGGAGTGATGTCGCCGGCCGGAGCAGTGTACAAGGACCACTGCGGAGGCTTTGATCTAAGGTAAGTAATGCATAATGAGCTAGTATGCTATGCATACTAGCTCATTATGCCTTTGTCTTGTAGGTTTTTTTTTGTGGGTTTACAACCACTTTAAACATATGCAGATAATTGAATCAATAATGCTGGTTCCACAGGTGAGCAGACCTTTAAGCCCCATACGCATGGGCCTAATATCGTCCGGTATCGGCCCATGTGTACAGCAGCCTGTCCGACAGAAGCTGGCCAAAACGTCCGGCTTCTGTGGAACGGGCATACCTGAAAAACATCTGCCAATCAGCATCCAATAAGCACTCTCAGCCAAAGGCTGCGAGCGCTGACCAGTGTGTCCTGGCAGGGGGCAGTCCCCCTGTCAGAACAAAATAACTCAGTGGGGAGATCAATGCACTAACATTGGATAGTTAGTACTATAAGCTCCTCTCAAGCTCCTCATTTTTTTTCATCCAGCCCGCTGGGTTGAACAAAAAAAACCTGATAGTGTGTACCTAGCATTACCCTACTGAGTTGTTTTAGGAATCACATGTTTTTGGAGAGGTCCAAGAACAATGGCAAAAAGCCAATTGGGGTACTAAAAATTAGGACTTGGGGATAACTTCAAAGCCTGTCTACCACTAGTCTAGTAAACTTCTATACAATTTAATGTAAATTAGAAAAAAAAATAGTGATGTCCACTGACCATGTCGTGTGTGAAATAGAAAAGCTAAATTACGTGGATTAACTAATAAAGTCTGTTTCAACTAATCATCTGGGATGTGTTTTCAACTAATCATTCACAGTATTTGCTTAAGGCCTGAATGAACACTTGCCAAGCCATCTGTTCCCGTTTTACGATTTCTAGGACCATCTGAAACCTCAAGTATTTCGTTTTTCATATGTGTTAAAAATGCATTCTAGGTTGTTCTAATAGAAGGCCATGTTCTTATGGTTGTCTCTTCAAGGTATTTGAAACAATTCTAAATTAATGCTTTTAAAAAGCACCTGTCCACCTGTTGCCTTACTGATGATAAAGATTTAATTCAGGCTGCTATCTAAAATGTTACCCATTATTAGAGAATATAGATTATAGCGCTGTAATGTAAAAACTCCGTACCTTTTATTAAAAACGATGAAAAAAATATGTCAGATGATTAGTATGGTACAAACTGAAGAGTATCTAAAGGCAAAGCTTTTTTAGGTTTTGTAGTTTTGCATATAGAGGTAAGGCTTTATAATCCATGTCTGTTTTTTGTTTTTGTTTTTTTTGACTGAGGTTTAGTGAAGGAAAAAAAACCCCAAATAAAGTATTGTCACCAGAACAAGAACAGGCCCATGTTACACCTTAAATAGAGGTGTAAAATGTAACATAGTCCAAAAGGTGGAGTTATGCTTTAAATAAATTTACATTCTGAGTTTGTCTGCTGCTCTTAAGCTTGGTATTTAACAGGAAAAATAAAATTGGCAATATCCCTTTAACAGCTTAGCCATGCAGAAAATAATAAAGAGAACAAATTGTTACTATCAGCTATTGTCATAATTCACAGGCAATATGACAGTCATATAACAGTCTTGTTATTTCTATAACTTGTACTTAGAGAAAGCAATGAAGCTCAGTACCAGTGCCATTTTATTGCCCTATCCTGACAGTTCAGACTGTGGAGTTAATTTTGTGCTTAAACCCTGGCTATCCTGTGCGCCTGTTTATAAAAAGGTATACTGTAAATTGCTCATTAAAGGCTTAAATGGCTCTTTAGAGTTGCTTCCGACCAGCCCCAACTGGGGTAACGTCAGAAGCCTGGTTGGACACAGGGAAATTAAGGACTTGAGATGGGAGTTTATTTTACAAGCAGGCACATTACAAAACAACACAATGACAAGTCGGCTGAGTTATTTTCTCCGGTAAAAATGCTCACTAAGTAGATGCTTTATGGACTCGTCTATTTCCTTCATCTAAGCAATATTTTTGAATTACAGGATGCAGAAGGTTACATTCCCCTTATTTCTATTTTAAACAGGCTACTGAATTGAAGTTCAAACAGCTATTTATAGTTCAGCTTTAAAAATAACTTCACCTGAAGATTAGTAAAAGAAAGAATTACTATCTAGCTTTTTTTGCTGAAGAGCATGGAAAAAGAGCAAGAAAAATAACAGATTGTGCTGCTAATGGAGTTTAAAAAAGGCGACATCAACCAGGCCAGCTCAATAGACAGCTTGTAGGTTAAAAGAAACCCATGCTAAGAAAAAATATATAGGCTACTATTGTTGAACTATTTCTGGAAGTGCTAGTAGCCTGGCTCCCATACTGATCCGATTGTCTTTAATATTATTATTATACACGATTTATATAGCGCCAACAGTTTATGCAGCGCTTTACAATGTAGACAAAGGACAGCACAATTACAGTACAGTTCAATACAGAAGGGACAGGAGTGCCCTGCTCGTAGAGCTTACATTTTAAAGGGAGGGGATGGTGGTACAAAAGGTAATGGATGCAGGGAATGATTGGATGGGGGTGGCTTGGGGACAGTTGTTAGGTGGGTGTGGGATAGGCTTCCCTGAATAAGTGAGTTTTCAGGGATCTCCTAAAGGTGGACAGGTTAGGGGCTGATCGGATATACTGGGGCAGGGAATTCCAAAGGATGGGAGAGGCTCTGGAGAAGTCCTGAAGGCGAGAATGGGAGGAGGCAACAAGGGAGCTAGAGAGCAGGAGGTCCTGGGAAGAGCGGAGGGGATGATTTGGGCGATATCTGGAGATGGGCGATAATATATTTTCAGTCATGTATAATAAATACACACAAAAGGATTGACTTTAACAGGTCTTCACTGCTGTAGGCAAGTCCCTGATCAAAAAAAGGTAATAAATCCATGGGATTAGTTTGACAGCCAAACTTCCTTTTTCAGAAGGATTTCAGGATTGGCTGTCTCTGAATGTCTCTTAATAGAGGTTTCTTTTATGACAAGAGTTTTGCGAAGAGATAGGCTAGAAGTAATACAGTTGTGAAGGTCATCCTCCTATGGTTCTCATGCTCACAATACATATAACAATCTGAACATACAATCTTCAGAAATCAAATTTAGATATACCAAACTATGCACACCTATCAATCGATTTGTGTCCATTCAAGCAATCAGCACTATGTAGTTGTTGATAGATCTAAAGGAGATTGTACAGTCTGTGTAATGTGTGTGGTGAGCTTTTTTTGCGATATGGCACTGAGTTACTTTAAATGACAATTGTGCAGTCATGCAATGCTATACACAAATACAATTTATTTTTATTTTTTTCCCACGAATAGAGTTTTATTTTGGTGGTATTTGATCACCTCTGCGGTTTTTATTTTTTGCGCTATAAACAAAAAAGTCTGACAATTTTGAAAAAATAAATATATATATATATATATATATATATATATATATATATATATATATTTTACTTTCTGCTATAAAACATATCCATTAAAAAAAATTTAATTTCTTCATAAATTTAGGCTAATATGTATTCTGCTACATATTTTTGGTAAAAATAATTTCCAGTATCTTGATTTGTTTACGCAAAAGTTATAGCGTCCACAAACTGTGGGATGTTTTTATTTCTTTGTTTCTTTTATTTTTTTACTAGTAATGGCGGTGATCTGCGACTTATAGTGGGATTCCAAAAATGGGGCAGACAAATTGGACACTTACTGACACTTTTGACACTTTTTGGGAACCAGTGACACTGATACAGTGATCAGTGCTAAAAAATATGCACTGTCACTGTACTAATGACACTGGCTGGGAAGGCGTTAACATCAGGGGCAATCAAAGGGTTGAATGTGTTCCTAGCCCATGCTTGTGTACTGTGGGGGAGGTGCTTTTACTAAGGGAAGGCAAAGATCTGTGTCCCTGTTTTGCAAGAATACAGGATCAATGCCTTCCCTCCTCACAGAACAGCAATCTGCCTTGTTTACATAGGCAGATCTCCGTTCTGCCTGTGTGCTGAGGATGCTGATGGATATTGAGCCCACGGTACATGCCACTAGGCTCCCACTATTTGTGCTCACAGCGGGAGTGGGTTCACTGGTGGCACGCGTGTGCGCCCCAGACCAGGAAGTATCAGATCATGTACTAGGTACATGAACTGGCGCAGAGCGGCTACCCCGCCGCAGTTTACAATTCAAACAATGCTTACAGATAAAAGTAAGACAAATACAACTGACTTTGTGAATTAATTTTCATTATCTACATTATTGAAAATGTAGATTGCAAAAAGTAAGTACACCCCTATATTTATTACCACTTCCGATTCATGAAATTAAAATTTGATGTTCCATCGTAGATGATAATGATTAGAGGGAGTATGCAGGTATATATTGTCTTATTCATACCTCAGATATCTAGGGTCTGGTGTTCTCTTTGTTATTGATGTGTGTGGTATCTTAATAAAGAGCTCTCTAACTCCCTCAGAAAGGAGGTTGTGGATCACCAAACAATTTGAAATCAAATATTCCACCTACAGAAAAAAAATCTGCAAATAGTATAGATTTTCAAATGACTGCTAATTTGTCTGGGTATGGCAAACCTTTCAAATACAGTCTCAGAGCTAACCATTTAATGCTAAAAGAGGTCTTTGAGAAGCCCTAAATTATATTGCAGGGTTTTCAGGTAACTTTTGCAACAGTCAGGGTCTAAAGCTGGATACACACTACAGTTTTTCTTGTGCAACTGCACGGGCTGCACAAAAAAAATCTGGCAGCTCCAGTCGGAGACACTGTTCAAACCATTCAAGATTAGTCCAGCAATCTCTCCCGCTGAGCTGTTGTGTTCTGACAGTTGGACATCGATCAGCGCTCTCTGCCAATGGATGAGAGAGCTGATCTGAAGTCGGTCAGGTGCTGGTTTTCCAGGATGCACACAGGAAGAATGTTGGCCGGTATTTTTTGTACTGGCAAATGTCTCCCGACATTCTGCCCGTGTTCACGGGGCTTTAGTTTATGCATCTGCAATCAAAAAGAGATTGCCCTAGCTAAACCTGCATGATAAGTGCGTTAAGAAAAAAAGACTTTGCTGTCCAAAAAGGACATTAGTGTACAACTACAGTTTGCCATTGGACATATAGCCAAAAGCCAGGCCTTCGAAAACAATGTGCTGAAGACTGATCAATCAAAGACAGACTTTGTTTAGCAAACAAGCATTTGCCAGTTTGCAAGGTCGAGTTGAGACTAGCCAAAGACAGATCACTTTGACGCAAGAAGAAATATCTGCACATCGATGGAAATCCAAATGCCGTTTATTGATTACCAAAATTACATTAAAGGACACCAACACACAAGTCTTGTAGATGCGTTTCACACAGTACAATTGTGCTTAATTAAGCACAATTGCACTGAGTGAAATGTGTTTACAAGACTTGTGTGTTGGTGTCCTTTTGGTGATCAATAAACGGCATTTGGATTTCCATTGATGTGCAGATATTTCTTCTTCTATTCACATACCCGTAGAGGCAGGCCGGATCTAGAACTTGACTGGAGTTCCTATCAGGCATAAGCCAATTCACCTGCAATGGTGAGTTCTTTATCTCTATCACTTTGACGCAGTTGGCCAGCCTGATCACGTATTGCAATATAAGCAAAATAAAAATCCGTGTATTTTTTAAAGGAAAAGTCTGCTGCTGTATAAATATGTAAGGGTTAACATTTGGTTGCACCTCTTTTGTATCACGTGTTGTGAATTTGGAAGCAATATAGGGAGATAGAATGGAAAATGGCAGGGATGCCAGAAATTACTGAGTTATTCTTATCAGGAGCAGAAAATAATGCTCTCTGCGCTTTAACCCTTTTGCATTTTATTCAAAGACAGAGTTGTCATATCAAATTGTGCTTGGTGAGCATGTGAGGCCATCTGTCTAGAAGTAGAAGTTGAACCTGAAATGGGTCTTTCAACACGATAATGATGCAAAGTACACTAGCAAATCCACCAAAAATAGAGGGTTATGGATTGCCCTAGTTAAAGCCCTGATTCGATTCCTAATTAAGTTGTGTAGGGGCTTTTGAAAGGAGCAGTTCAAGCAATGAAACCCATGAACATCTTGCAGTTGAAGAAATTTAGCATGAAGAAGTGATCAATGTCAGATACTGATAGGTACTTATACTAATGCCTAGTGCTACAGGGGAAATACCAGCTTCTGTTACCAGGGGTGTACTTACCTTTTAAACAGTACAGAATTACCCTTATTGATATTTTAGTTGAATAAATAATTGAAAAGGCAAATAGTTCTTGTATTTTAATTCAACTATATCAGTAGGTGTTGTTTGAATAAAGAGCTAATGTTTGCCTGTTCAAATATGTTGAAAAAGTCAACAATTACCATGGGGTGTACTTAATTGTTCACATGCCTGTGTCTGTTCCAATCCTTCTGAAATAATTACCTAACCGTGTGTGTCTAAAATATTTTAACAACAGTGAGTGGGCTACCTGCATTCATACAATTCTGGAGGTACTATCTACTTAAACATTGAATAATATGTAAACTCCAATCATGCCCCCTGGAGTTATTGTTCAGAATTGTAACAGTTGGCAAAAAATACAGTGTATAAAACAAAAGCAAACAAAACATCGGGTGCCCCTTCATAATTGAAATAAAGGATAGTTACATTAATTTGACAGATCCCATTACTAAGGTCCCTTTCTTTGGCTCTTGGTTTTTTTTTCCTTTCATTATTTTTTTTAAACATATTGAATTGAGAATTTTTTTTTCAATTTTCTTACGAAGACAAGTTTACCATTACAGTAGTACAAACATGTGATCTGATAAGATTGTATTTACTCACCAATTTCAAAGATAGAACTACAGCAATCAACATGTCAGAACATATTCACAGAAGAAACCTAACTGACCTTCCTGCCTAGAAATGCACTCTGCTTGCTTCGGAGTCCAAAAGTTAGCAGGGCGTAATGAACATTTGTAAAATTGTGCCTTTGTAGTATGGCTCTAGGAGGCCTATACCGGTCCTTTAGGGCCCTAACGAGTATTTATAGGCTGGGCTCACCTTTTGCAACACATTACATGTTACACCTATATTCAAATGCACCAGCCTCCCCCCGACCTCTCGTTTTGACAGCGAGTGAGGAATCTTCTCCCCCAACTCGCTGTCACAGTTTTAAAAAAACTCATGGGGGTTGATTTACTAAAGGCAAATCCACTTTGCACTACAAGTGCACTTGGAAGTGCAGTCGTTTTAGATCTGAGGGGAAGATCTGAAATGAGGGGAAGCTCTGCTGATTTTATCGTCCAATGATGTACAAGCAAAAATGCTGTTTTTTTTTTTTCCTTGCATGTCCCACTCAGATCTACAGCGACTGCACTTCCAAGTGCACTTGCAGTGCACTTGTAGTGCAAAGTGGGTTTGCCTTTAGTAAAAAAAACCCATAGTGTCCTGTGAATGTGAAATTGTGAACATGAAAACTACAAGTAGACAGCCTTTACGGCTGTCAGCTTGTAGTTCTTAATGAATTACCAGGGTGCTGTTGAGCACTCTAGGTAGTTCATTGAGTCTTCTGCCACGTACACACGATCAGTTTTTCCGATGGGAAATGTTGGATGTGAGCTTCTTTTTGGCGGTGAGTCCGACCGTGTGTATGCTCCATCGGACAATTATTTCAGACTTTCCGCCAACAAATGTTGGCTAGCATGTTCTCAAATTTTCCGCCAACAAATGTGTATTGTCAGACTTTTTGATCGTGTTTACACAAGTCCGTCGGACAAAAGTCCAAAGTACAAACCTGCATGCTCAGAATCAAGGACGAGCCGGAAGCGTTTGATCTTGTAAAACTAGCGTTCGTAATGGAGATATTACATGACTATTGAACTTCCTTTTTAACGGCTCGCCATACGTCTTGTATGTCACTACGTTTGTAATTGTTGGCCAACATTTGTGTGACCGTATGTATGCAAGACAAGTTGGAGCCAACACCCTTCGAACAAAATTCCACGGTTTTGTTGTAGGAAAGTCCGATCGTGTGTACGGGGCTTAACTGTCAGAGTGTAACTGCTTGCTCGTATGAGGTATGAGCAGACAGCTTACACAGAAAGGCTGCAAGAACACTGCATTGCCCCCACGATCTGCTGATCACGAGTGCAATGCTTTGCAAGCTTATAGTAAAAAAAATAATAAATGTAAATTTTTTTACCTGCAAAAAGATGTGGATTTATATATTTTTTTTTTACAAAGGAGAACTTATCCTTTAATATATTTGCCTAACATTCTTCTTTAACAGAAGTACTCAGTGAAATAGTTCATAATGTTAAATGTGACTGTTCAAGATTATTGTCAGCCCTTAGACCGATTCTATTTGAAAGTAATCGAATTCTCTGTAAGAAGGCCAGCCTTGAATACACGTCTTTGTAAAACTATATTATGACCAAAGAATAATTTAAAACATAGCGAGAGATCCCCTCTGACATTTTCTGCACCCTTATTAATTGCGGTTTAATTATTTATGCATTTAGGTACTGTTAATAACTTTTCAAATATATGTCTAGCCTAATACCTAATTGCACAGGAGCAGATATTACAAAACGCACAGCAGTAGCCGTTCTTTCATTATAAATTTGTTACAATGTCCAATTAAATAAAACGAAGCTAGGGAATTCTCAGATATAAATGATCAGTTATTTATTGCTGCTTATATTAGTTACAGGCTTTACTGCTACTCTGGTTAAGAAGCCCCTAGATGATTTCTTTTCAATTTCACCCAGTAGAAGGAAACAGGAAAATACAGAGGATTGAACAATGCAATACATAATTAGCAACTGGAAAAGAGAGCCATTGGGAAAGACAATGTATTAGTCATCTCTGTCAATGAAAGTGATTATGGCTATGTAAGGAAAGATAGACAGTTACAGTACGTTAGACTTTTTAAAAAGCAGGATCATGCCTGCCATTTGCACCGGATTCTATATGTATGTCAATTTACATAGGACTCAGTTACTCGTCCTTGGTTCACCTCTCCACACTCCTCCATTTATTCATTTAGAGACCCTTTACGCCCAGTTTATTGGCTATTAAAGGGTTATTATATCTTTTCATGTGACAACACTGAAGAATGACACTTTGCTACAATGTAAAGTAGTGAGTGTACAGCTTGTATAACAGCTTAAATTTGCTGTCCCCTCAAAATAACTCAACACACAGCCATTAATGTCTAAACCACTGGCAACAAAAGTGAGTACACCCTTAAGTGAAAATGTCCATATTGGGCCCAAAGTGTCAATATTTTGTGTGACAACCATTATTTTCCAGCACTGGCTAAACCCTCTTGGGCATGGAGTTCACCAGAGCTTCACAGGTTCCACTCCTTCATGACGACATCATGGACCTGGTGGATGTTAGAGACGTTATAAGATAAAAAGGTGCGCCAATCTAAGTGCAGTATCCAAAAAACTTTATTAATGTATAAAAATGAACGGCCAAATGGCTACTCATAATAGATTAGTGGGGATAAGGCATGTAGTGACATAAAGATGGCCCATAGGCAAAACCTCAGCAGCTCTCAGTGCGATGTTAAAGACGTTGCACTCCTCCACCTTCCATTTGAGGATGCCCTAAAGCTGATCAATAGGGTTTAGGTCTGGAGACATGCTTGGCCAGTCCATCACATTTACCCTAAGCTTCTTTAGCAAGGCAGTGGTCGTCTTGGAGGTGTGTTTGGGGTCCTTATCATGTTGGAACACTGCCCTGTGGCCCAGTCTCCAAAGGGAGAGAAGCATGCTCTGCTTCAGTATGTCAAAGTACATGTTGGCATTCATGGTTCCCTCAATGAACTGTAGCTCCCCAGTACCAGCAGCACTCATGCAGCCCCAGACCATGCCACTCCCACCACCATGCTTGATTGTAGGCAAGACACACTTGTCTTTGTACTCCTCACCTGGTTGCCGCCACACACGCTTGACACCATCTGAACCAAGTAAGTTTATCTTGGTCTCATCAGACCACAGGACACGGTTCCAGTAATCCATGTCCTTAGTCTCCTTGTCTTCAGCAAACTGCTTGCAGGCTTTCTTGTGCATCATCTTTAGAAGAGGGTTCCTTCTGGGATGACAGCCATGCATACCAATTTGATGCAGTGTGCGGCGTATGGTCTGAGCACTGACAGGCTGACCCCCCACCCCTTCAACCTCGGCAGCAATGCTGGCAGCACTCATACGTCTATTTCCCAAAGACAACCTCTGGATATGACGCTGAGCATGTGCACTCAACTTCTTTTGTCTGACCATGGCGAGGCCTGTTCTGAGTGGAACCTGTCCTGTTAAACCGCTGTATGGTCTTGGCCACCATGTTGCAGCTCAGTTTCAGGGTCTTGACAATCTTCTTATAGCCTAGGCCATTTTTATGTAGAGCAACAATTATTTTTTTCAGATCCTCAGAGAGTTCTTTGCCACAAGGTGCCATGTTGAACTTCCAAAGACCAGTATGAGGGAGTGAGAGCGATAACACCAAATTTAACACACCTGCTCCCCATTCACACCTGAGACCTTGTAACACTAATGAGTCACATGACACCGGGGAGGGAAAATGGCTAATTAGGCCCAATTTGGACATTTTCACTTAGGGGTGTATTCACATTTCACAGCAAATTTACACTGTTAAACAAGCTGTAAGCTGTACACTCACTACACACTCACAGTGTTGTCACATGAAAAGATATAATAAAATACTAACAAAAATGTGAGGGGTGTACTCACTTTTGTGAGATACTGTATCTACAGTATATATATATATATATATATATATATATATATATATATATATATATATATATAGGTATTAATGATGACCTCTCTGAGCACTCTCCCTCCGGCATGGCTTGCTAAGGTAAGAACATTCAAAAAAATAATCACTATTACACAAGCATGGTTTTTTAATAAGGGCATTACAATATTTGCCTGGAATTCATCTCTACAGGCTATTTACACCTGTGCATTATGAGATGAGATGCAGAAAAATGTGTGTTTTACTGCAAGTTACCACAAGGAATTTTAACCCAGGATCTGCAGGGTGGTGCATTGTATTGCATTGTCATTCATTTTGAATGGTACCCCCACATTCCAGTACAGCAGCAAGCAATGAGATGTTGTAGTGCACTGCACAAAAAATAGTCAGGTGTATATCATTGCGCTAAGGTGCACTTCAAGTGTAATTAAAATGAATGGCTTGCCTTAACGCAGCATGCTTTCAGAGGCACTAAAACACACAACTTAATTTGCTCCTAGTCTGAATGTCACCTTGGAAACTTAATATGAATGATGTATATAGGTTGCCATTGCTGAGCTTTTCTAAAAAAAAAAAAAAAAAAAAAAAGTGCTGCCATGTTGAAGGTTTGGCTTTAAAACTCTCACCTGTCGTAGAGTATATAGGGTGGAAATGAGAAATCTTGACTTCCTGTGACTTCAATTTGCTGCATACCTGCTGCAGGTCTTTGATTCAGAAGGAATGAAGCCAACACAGGCAGGGAACTAGTATTTTTAGAAGAGGGTGAACAATGGCAGCTACTTATATTTCTCGTTAGTTGTTCTTTGAAGAGACCTGACCAATAATTTCAACAAGAATCTTCCCATGAGAATATGTATGTGCATTTAACAATATGTTAATTTAACATATTTTATACATGTTTTTAACCTGAGAAAGCTTGCCATGTGTGGACTTTCAAAAGCCCCAGGACTGCTGCTAAGTATAGCCCAACAGACTCAGAGCTCTTACTCAAGTGACACTCTAAAGTTGGCCCCTTTGGCTCCTTTCCCAGTAGCCACATAAAAGGTCATGCATGTAGGTGAAGGGATGGCTGTAGGATTTGGGACAGTAGTTAGACACTGCTAGAAGAGGAGAGGGCTTTGATATGCAGGACATGGGAGGAAATGGGGCTGCGCAAGAGAATTGACTCTGCCTGCAGTAGGTAAATATTCTAGCAAATATTTTTACTGATACACATGGATTAAAAAAAAAAACAAAAAACATTTTTATTTGTAGTAGCAATAAGCAAAAAAATCCATGTTTTTCAGGATCAAACACAAGCTTATTTGCAGCTGACAGATATCAGTTGGTAGATTTTGTCCTGATCTGCTGCTGATCCATAAGGAGTAAAGTAATTAACCAATGACAACTTGTGAATTGGAGCATAGAATCCCACACTCCAGCGGCTATAATGAATCTCAATGAGTTGATCACTTTGTTAATAGAAACATCAGGATGAAGTTGGCTTTAACACTATATTTTAGTTACGGTACTTAAAAGGAAACCACTCTGTACATTATTTAAATCCGTGGGTTATTTGGAAAGATTCAGATAGCGCTCATTTGCAGCCCAAAAGAGAAGGAAGAAAGGTAAGGGACCTTATTTAAGAATGCGCAAAAATTGTATTATTAGAGAAAGGCCAGTGAGTGTAGTTTACCTAGTTTTTGCTAAAACACTCAATACAAATTAAGGTCTATTGGCATTGAATAAATTGCACCTTGATTAAATAGAGGGGTTTGCACCTACATGGCAGATGAGGTTTACTATTGGAAAATGTAAAGTTATGCAACTTGGGTGCTAAAAATATGTGTGCAAGATACTCATTAGCGGGAGAACCTCTGGGTGATTTGAGGATGGAAAAGCTCTGATGGTCCTTGTATACTCCATAATAGCATGCAATGCAAATCTGCAGTTATCACGCTAGCAATTATTAAAGTGATACTAAGGGTTCGTTTTTTATTTGTTTAAAATAACAAACATGTCATACTCACCTCCACTGTGCAGCTTGTTTTGCACAGAGTGGCCACGAACATCCTCTTCTTCCTCTCCCCACATCAGATAACCCCTAGGAGAAGCGCTCTCTTGAGGGGGTTACCTTGCGGGCGCGCTCCCGAGTCCAGCATTTGCGTCCATAGACACGAATGCCGGACTTGGTCCCATCCCCTGGCGCCCACGTCATTGGATTTGATTGACATCAGTGGGAGCCAATGGCTGCACTGCTATCAATCCATCCAATCAGGACCCGAGACACCGGCTTTTGCTGGTGTGCTTGTCCCCGAGACGAGTTAGAGGGGGTACAGGTAAGTAAAACGGGGGGCTCGGGGAGGCTGCAGCATTACAGAAGGTTTTTCACCTGAATGCATAGTAAGCATTGAGGTGAAATACCTCGAAGGTTTACAACCCCTTTAAGCAGTAAAAAAGGGTATTTGCTAAAGAGATAAAGCTATAATTGTACCACTTTACAAAACCCTGGTTAGGTCACATCTTTAGCATGCTTTTATGGTCACCAATCCTCATGAGAGATCTCAGAGAAGAGCAATGAAATAAAATAAGGGTGATAGAGGACCACAGCTATGAGGAACAACTACAAATATTAAACTGTTTCTGCTTGGAGAAGAACTATTCCTTTTTTAAGGTGAAATAGAGGCCTTTCTGTTTTCAGCTACACCTATTAGACCCAAGCAACATGAGTGATTTTAGAAGCCCAGCCCAAAAACTATTTTCATTTGATCAATAGCTAAAGCTTGCAAGATGTATGCAATGCTTGCAACATAGTAGTGTTTCCATATGTCAAATAAGGCACCTATCGGTGTCAGTACAGTAAGCTCTATAGAAGCTGTCTGTTGTCGGTATTAGTTGTTATTATTATTATTATACAGGATTTATATAGCGCCAACAGTTTACGCAGCACTTTACAATATAAAAGGGAGACAATACAGTTATAATGCATAAAATACAAGAGGATTAGGAGGGCCCTGCTCAGAAGAGCTTACAATCTATTCAGGAATCTATCATTTAGTGGCTCTAGTTTGGCCCTTAGATGTCTCCAGTGGTTACTGATGCATGGATCTTTATGGCCCTTCGTGGGTTCAAAATTGTTTTTCTTTCTTCTGTGATCATAACCTATAATTTTCTCATATAGGAATATACACTCACCGGCCACTTTATTAGATACACCTGTTCAATTGCTTGGTAACACAAATTGCTAATTAGCCAATCACATGGCAGCAATTTAATGCATTTAGGCATCTAGACGTGGTGAATACAACTTGCTGAAGTTCAAACCGAGCATCAGAATGGGAAAGAAAGGGGATTTAAGTGATTTTGAACATAGCATGATTGTTGGCGCCAGATGGGCTGGTCTGAGTATTTCATAAACTGCTGATCTACTGGGATTTTCACACACAACCATCTCTAGGGTTTACAGAGAATTGTCCAAAAAAAAAGAAACTATCCAGTGACCGGCAGTTGATGTCAGAGGAAACTGGGCAGACTGGTTCAGGAGATAGAAAGGCAACAGTAACTCAAACAACCACTCGTAGCAAACAAGGTATGCAGAATACCATCTCGGAACGCACAACACATCGAACCTTGAAGCAGATGTGCTACAACAGCAGAAGACCACACTGGGTGCCACTCCTGTCAACTAAGAACAGGAAATTGAGGCTACAATTTGCACAGGATCACCAAAATTGGACAATAGAAGATTGGAAAAATGTAGTCTAGTCTGATGAGTCTCAATTTCAGCTGCGACATTTAGATGGTAGGGTCAGAATTTGGTGTAAACAACATGAAAGCATGGATCCATCCTGCCTTGTATCAACAGTTCAGGCTGGTGGTGGTGTAATGGTGTGGGGGATATTTTCTTGCCACACTTTTGGCCCCTTAGTACTAATTGAGCATCGTTTAAACGCCACGGCCTATATGAGTATTGTTGCTGACCATGTCCATCCCTTTATGACTACAGTGCACCCATCTTCTGATGGATAATTCCAGCAGGATAATGCACCATGTCACAAATATCAAATCATCTCAAACTGGTTTCTTGAACATGACAATGAGGTCACTGTACTCCAATGGCCTCCACAGTCACCAGATCTCCATCCAATAGAACATCTTTGGGATGTACAGATGACAAATCTGCAGCGATTGTGTGATGTTATCATGTCAATATGGACCAAAATCTCTGAAGAATGTTTCCAACACCTTGTTGAATCTATTCCACAACGAATTAAGGCAGTTCTGAAGGCAAAAGTGGGATCCAACCCAGTACTAGCAAGGTATAACTAATAAAGTGGCCTGTGAGTGTATACACACTATATACTGCATATGTACCGTAAGTAGTATATAACAGTATATATTTTTCTAGTCATGCTTACTATTCTTATCCTATCTTAGTACTAATACCAAATATAACTTTCACCAATGAACCTTGAGCGTGTATACATTTTTAAATATGTTGCTAGTTTATATAGTACTGAAGTTTCCACAATGATTTTCAGGAATCCACACAAATACTGGGGGAAACACACAGTACTAACTCCATGCAGTCTTTATTATTATTATATTGCTCTTTTAGCTGCTCATGAATGCGACCTTCAGAAAACGCTAAGACTGTGTATTATTTTAAACATTTAAAGAGTGATGTCTAGTGGGGTTTTCCAAAGCCTAAACTTGTTTATGTATTGATTCAGAGCATAAATACCTATGATGGGAATATAAACGCAACATTGCATCATAGAAAGATTATCAATGAAGGGCGTGAACTGTGAAGCTCTATATAAAAAAAATGTTTCTAATGAATGGTTTTTCAGATCAATATCTTGTCTTCTGTTTCAATTAAAGGTTTTGTGCAAGTCTGTGAGTCTAAACATATTTTATTTTTTATTCACCTAAGTAACTTAGACAGCCTGCCAGTTATAGGAGATTATAAGAGTGAGAACCTTTGTTAGGTTTATGTTGTTGTGTGCATTGCCTCCTTATTTATCTTTTTCTTTGACACCAGAATAAATGAAAGAAGGGTCACTTGACATTTAAAACACAAACTATAGTAAAAACCTAGCTAGTTTCTATCTCTTCCTCCTTATACTCAATAAGTGTGCGTTTTTATTTGCTGTTCCTTTTTCCATTGAGAGATAACCTTTTACTTCTTGTAAAAGGTTACTTTCAAACTTTACTTTCTTGAAAGTAAAGTTTGTAATTTGTCAGATGTCCTGTGCCAGCAAAACAATTGCTCTTTGAAACACATCTTCTTCTATTGCCTTTACTCCCAGCTATTTCCTCCGACCTGCCTTCAATCCTCTCACTTCAAAAATAATGTAAATCAAAAACTTGAGATGACTGTCACCTGATCAGGCTGTTTTAGGCCAAACTGGGTGGCAACCTCATGTTTGTGAGTGGTCCAAGCTGAAACCAGGTGGCTGCTGTGCATAGAAACTAGTGAACAAACAAATGAAACCAAAAATTATTAAATTGCCAGTGTTCCCCCCAGTAATAATCAGCACCACTTCCAACTGTACGTCTACTGTTCCTGTCCATTATAAATAAATGATCTGCTTAGCAGAGCTGTTCACAATGTACTCTTCATACTGTTTTAAGAGAGGCCAGATTGTGCATTGATGTCCCACCAACAATCTAAAATTCTTTGTTCAGGATAAACCTTTCCTTGCCGGCTAAGGCACAACAAATTCATATAAATAACTCCAGGGTGCCTTATTATTTAGCACCCTCCTAGATAGGTGCTAGAATTAGGAAAATGTAGTTCTGGCTCACTGTATCCAGTGGAGCTACATTTCGTTGTTATGCAAATTTAGTTTTAGCCTACTGTAATCAGTGTAGCTGTGTTTGATTGTTCTGGTCTGTTCTGTGTTTCAGTGGCTGCAAGATTAACTGCTTCCCTAGGTTGGCCTGAAATGTTGTGGAAGTTAGTGGGCAGGAAGAGTCTAATCAGCAGCTGAATATTTATGCAGTCCTAGCCAATTCCTGGGGAGAGGTGCCCAGATGGTGGCTGGGAGTCTGTATAAATACTATGAGACTTGGAGTAGTATGGTCTTTTTGAGGAGGAGATCACAGCTGGGGGGGGGACAGTTGCTGAAGCTGACTGAGGGGCTGTGGTCTGAGGATCTAGTCTGGAACCACTACGTGAAAGTGTCTGGAACATATTGGAAGGAGGAAACCTATTTTCCATGGATATTACTGAGTACAGACTGGTGTGAGAGATTCTCGAGACTGTGTGATGTTGCCATCTCTCATATGCTAGAATTAGCGGGTTTAAAGGGGACATTGTGTCTGGTATCTCAGTCTATTTCATTCTTATGCCCCGTACACACGGTCGGACTTTGTTCAGACATTCCGACAACAAAATCCTAGGATTTTTTCCGACGGATGTTGGCTCAAACTTGTCTTGCATACACACGGTCACACAAAGTTGTCGGAAAATCCGATCGTTCTGAACGCGGTGACATAAAACACGTACATCGGGACTATAAATGGGGCAGTAGCCAATAGCTTTCGTCTCTTTATTTATTCTGAGCATGCGTGGCACTTTGTGCGTCAGATTTGTGTACACACTATCTGAATTTCCGACAACGGATTTTGTTGTCGGAAAATTTTATATCCTGCTCTCAAACTTTGTGTGTCGGAAAATCCGATGGAAAATGTGTGATGGAGCCCACACACGGTCAGAATTTCCGACAACAAGGTCCTATCACACATTTTCCGTCGGAAAATCCGACCGTGTGTACGGGGCATTAGTGAAATGCCTTTGCTCATCTATTACCTTTTTTACCACCACTCCCTCCCTTTAGAATGTAAGCTCTATGAACGGGGCCCTCCTGTCCCTTCTGTTTTGAACTGTACAGTAATTGTGCTGTAGCCCCTCTACATTGTAAAGAGCTGCGTAAATTGTTGGCACTATATAAATTGTGAAGAATAATAATAATAATAATAATGTTTAAGGAGGAAGATTAATCTTCTCAAAGTGTTACTACAAAGCTCAGTCCATCACCAGCTTGTGTAAGGACTTGGCTCACAGTTCTGAAAAGAAAGTTCAGTGTCCTCAAACCATTACTAAGGGTTACTGGAGTATCCCACCCTTATCCACCACCTATCCAAGTTCTTAATAAAGCATCAAAAAGCATGCCCCTAGACCGGTTAAAGAGTTTGAAGAGTGACCGAAAATGTGTGCTTGGCTGCAAGGAAACTAATGGGAAAAGGATCATGGCATCTACTTAATGACTCCTAACAACTGTAGCTCTACCATTAAGAAAATCTTTGAAATGTCTAGTGAAGTGCAGGAGACAAAATGAAGTTTGTAAGACGCTGAGCTTATTAGTTTTAGTATATTTCCCAATCGAGTCCAATATAAGTTCTTACATTGTAAATTAGATGAAATTTACAGCATTTGCTATTAATTCTCATACCCTTTAAAGTTTACAGGGCAGAACTTATAATAGTGGCCATGCAAGGCCCCATAAAAGCAAATGATATAACCAATTTGAGCATAACTAGCAGCAGTTTGATCATGAAGAAGAGGTGCCGTAATGAACACTTCCTGTCAGTGGAAGAGATTGTTATTGCACATGCTGGAAAATCTCTTTATGACAGCTGATTGTTTCTATTTCAGTGGAGAAAAAAAATAACAAAGCCTTTACTGCACATACTCCATATTCATCCACTGGCGAAAGGGGAATATGTTTGCAGTAGGTCTTTCCAGGACAAAACTCCTTCAAGAATCCACAGAAAACCCATTATATGTTGTTCTCAGAGAGACATACTATATACTTGTGTATGCCTAACCCTACTTAGATTAACCCGCTGATGATTCTTCCAGCACAAGCAGGGGAAAGCAATCTCCTGTTTTTTTGTCAGTAAAGAATACGAATGAAAATAATATCACTTTTTTAAAGTTACTATTTAGACAGCAGGAAATATGATCCAAAACAATGGTATTGATAAGCTTTTCTTCATGACCTCGGTATTAAACACTGTTTTGATTGTCAAGGTGGGATGCCAGACTGCTGTACAGTAACCATTACTAGCTACATTCTTCTACATTAAAGTGGTTGAAAACCCTTACATATAACCACTGAAGTAATTGGCCTCAGGTGATACTAACAGATCCGCCTGCTTAAGTTGTAACTGCAACCCCCTATTCTCTACAGCCTTCCAAAACATATATTGTACACAACATCTCTCAGCTCTAAAAAGCAAGGGGGGAATCAAAAGTCTAATGCCCCGTACACACGGTCGGACATTGATCGGACATTCCGACAACAAAATCGTAGGATTTTTTCCGACGGGTGTTGGCTCAAACTTGTCTTGCATACACACGGTCACACAAAGTTGTCGGAAAATCCGATCATTCTGAACGCGGTGACGTAAAACACGTACGTCGGGACTATAAACGGGGCAGTAGCCAATAGCTTTCATCTCTTTATTTATTCTGAGCATGCGTGGCACTTTGTGCATCGGATTTGTGTACACACGATCAAGAATTCTGACAACGGATTTTGTTGTCGGAAAATTTTATAGCCTGCTCTCAAACTTTGTGTGTCGGAAAATCCGATGGAAAAAGTCTGATGGAGCCCACACACGGTCGGAATTTCCGACAACACGCTCCGATTGCACATTTTCCGTCGGAAAATCTGACCGTGCGTACGGGGCATAACACTGCAGAGCTTCAGGGAGGAGAGTTTTGAGCCCTGATTGGCGGGAAGGGACACACTCCCCTCCTCACAGTACATGGGGAACAAGAAGACTGTTAATCTCAGGCTGTGTGCTGGAGCTCAACTCCCCCTTCACTAATTATCTCTTGGAGTCAGGAAAAGCTGTCAGACGTGACTAATGCAGATAACAGAGGAACAAGGCAGCAGAGAGAAATTCCACTCAGTACTTTGGATAGAGACAAGTACACAGTATAAAAGGATGTGTTTTGTCTGAGGTTTACACCCAATTTAATCTTACAACCTGAGGTAATGTCTGAGGTTTACAACGAGTTTAAGCTGGAGTGCCCTTGGTTAAAATTTTGTGTTGCAACTAGGCTGTAGTAAGCCTGAGTTCTGACCTGCTACTGTTTTTCTGTAATTGTCATCGTATCTATGTTCAGGAAAATGTTTGCTTCTGCCTGCTACAGTGTGTCCCCAGCAAACAGAGCAAGAAAAAACAATAATGCTGAATTATTAATATTTATGTCTCTGGCAAATCACTGGCAGGTGTACTGCCCCATAAAGCTACTATTTTGTTAAATCTAGTTTTTGGTCTCTCTGTAACCAGGGAGAGCACTATTTGATTAGTTAGGTCTGCACTTGGCTCTATAGGTCTGGGCTCAATTACTTCCCCCTGTCTCCCAGGGAACCCTGGGACATAGTGGGTGGGAAAATGATGACCCCAGCCTGCATTTGAATATCTCCCCAGTCAATCCCTTGTCAATATGGCAGGTGACCAGCAGGAGGCTGAGAGAGGTATAGACAGGCCAGAGTCCAGAGTAGAACTTTCTTCTTCCTTGGGGAGTAAGACCCAGGCTGAGGGATGTGACATCCCTGGGAGTTTTGCCTGGAGCTTCAAGCACCTCTGTGGGGTTCCAGCTGCGGTTTGGCTGGGGGACCCCTGTTCTTTCCTCCTGGAGCATCCTTAGAAAGTCTCTCAAAGATCCAGGACACAGGCTGCTGAAGTACTGAAGCTGACTGACCCTGCATATGGCTGCCTGGATACCAGGAGACAATGAGTATCAGCCTTCTGGATTTAAAGACTTCCCTTCGCTCTCCTGGGAGATCACTGGATACTACTTTCCACATTCAGGACTTTATTCCCATTGAGGGATTTGTTTGTTAGCTTTACACTTTAAATGGGGTGCTTTCACCCTGAAGTCTTAGTGCAAAATTATATACAAAAGGAAAAGAATTGGGCTTTGGACTTTCTTGGCACAATAATCACTATAGTTGATATAATTAAAAATCTGATTTATTAAAGATTGTTTAAATAATGAAAATATAAAAAGACAAAAACAAAAATCAGTTCATAGCCACATATTTACAATTTATGCACTCCATACATAGCTCTATATTGTAAGACTAAATTATACAGTATTTGGAGATACCAATCCTATTTACATACGGTTGTATTGAAATTAATGAGGAGCTATGCAGTGATAACAATCGGTGTCTACGACTTGCTCAACATGACGCATGCCAAAGCGCTTCTTCAGGAGCACAGTGTCTAGGAGGTAGTCCCTTCCCCCATTTCCTTTCTACCTTGCAGTCACAACTATTCTTTTGATTCAAATAGACTTATCAACTATTTTTGTTGACCTTCATGACTATCATGTTGCATACGTCCCCATAGTATATGAATACTACCTAGGCCCTGTAGGACTGGCACCACATGATGGGTCCCGGCGGCAGTGATATCAAATTCGCAATATTCTTATTACCTGGTTATAGTCTCTGTAGCTAATCTAATTCAGTCATATTTATTGGATGTTTTGTATATTTCAGTAATCTGTTCTGTGCTCCTGAAGAAGCGATTTGGCGTGCAACATGTTGAGCAAGTCCTAGACACCGATTGTTATCACTGCATAGCTCCTCATTAATTACAATACAACCGTATGTAAATAAGATTGGTATCTCCAATTACTGTATAATTTAGTCTTACAATATAGAGCTATGTATGGAGTGCATAAATTGTAAATATGTGGCTATGAACTGATTTCTGTTTTTGTCTTTTTATATTTTTATATTTTAAACAATCTTTAATAAATCAGATTTTTAATTATATCAACTATAGTGATTATTGTGCCAAGAAAGTCCAAAGCCCAATTCTTTTCCTTTTGTATACAACTATGTTAGGACGTGGCACCTAGTGCTGTATATGTATCCACATCCCCACTATGTGTTGATACTTTAGAAACTTAACTTAGTGCAAAATTAGAGTCTTTATGGTCAAGTGTGAAGTTTCTGGAGTATCCCTAGGTTCACCCTCACAAAAACACAAAAAATAGACAGCCTGTTCTCTAACTCGAATGCCTGGGAAATGTTGCGTGCTCGGCTGCTTTGTGCCCATGAGGGAATAGAACCCGTGATCAAACTGCCAGACCAATCTGGTCTGTGCACTACACAGGTTAATTGCCAGTGGTGTATACTGGGGAATGATATAAATAATCAGGGACACCTTGCATAGTGTCCTTTGTGCTTCCTGGCTTTGCCTGGGGAGGGGCTAGTGGGAGGCCAGGCCTGATGTCTGGGGAGGGTCTTTAGAAGAAGAATAGCCTGGGTCTGTGGCCTGGATGGGGGGGTATGGAGGGGAAAAGTGACATTGTAAGGGGGGACTGGTCTACATCCTTCAGAATGTATTTCTGCTGTCGGAAGCTGCCCCACGGTCTACCAATGCAGATTGCCAGTCTTTGACCAAAGGTTCATAGTCTGGAGTTGCATTTTTGTGAATTTTGGTATCCTGTACCCTAACCCTCCAACTCACCCTTGAGTCTATTGTGTTGTAATACACTCATTTAATGTTCTAAAGTGTCTGCTGCCTAATTTTTTTCACTCATTTAGGGTGAAGGATTCCTCCCTGAGGTTTGAAAGCCTACAAAGCAAAGTTGCCCGGAAGATCTCCTTATCTGCCCATGGGTATGGGGGTGCTAAAGGGCTTTTCTTCTGGGGATCATTAAGAAAATAGAGAACAATTAGATTATTAACACTTTGACCAACCATGATTGATTGAGTTTTATCATTTAAGGGGAAAGTATAATTAGGCTTTAAAGCCTGACTCCAGACTCTGCATTTCTACTCCAGGCAACCCAACTATCTCCCTTGAAAGCCTACCAGCATATGTTATTTTTCTATTTTTCTTATAATCAGCTCTTCTCCAAGCTGGCTGGTTCCTCCTGAAGCTGAGAGCATTACTAATGTGTTGACGTTAGTGCCATTCTCTGCTTCAGTATATTGTGACTGATGGACACAATGGTGATTACCCTCGGGGTAGGGCCATGGCATCCTGCATGCACTATGGAGTCCTCAGTCTTCTGGGTTGAGTGATGCTGTACTTCATTCAAACCAGAAGATGAGGTACTGTGGTGGACAGCTTTGGACTGAAGGTGAATATTGCATCCTAAGCTGTTTTTTTACTTTTCTTTTAAATATATATGAGACACATTTATAACAAACAAGAAAAAAAATTGTAGGCTGTTGTTAGTAACGTCTGTTTGAATAAGCTGGTTTCCTCACTGTCATGTTCATCTAATGGCCTTTAATGTTTTCTAAGTCACTGACTCAGAACAAGAAAGCATATTAGAAATTCAGAATTTGCATTGCCTTCACCTTTTTTGTTTCACTCTGGATGCAGCCAGTTATGTTACCGGCGCATGCACTCTGAAGGCATACCTTGTTGGCATACCTTCAGAATCGAGAGGTCACGGTTATCCTATGTGTCTATGCACATTAGGACGATTACATATTTTAAGCTTAACGTTTAGAGGCAGGAAAAAAAACCTTCTGGTTTGTGTTTCTGATTGGAGCTTTCTGGCAGAGAAAATCGCAAAACTCTCCTAAACTCGTCTAAACTATGTACACAAAACTCGCTATATGAGCATTTTTTTGCCAAGGGAACAGACATTTTTTTTAAAGAAAAGTGTGCATAGAGCCTTAAAGCGGACCTTCAGTCATTTTTTCAACTTTCCATCTATTAAATCTTCTGCCCTTGTTCTAACTTTGGATAGTAAAACATTTTTTTTCTGCCAGTAAATACCTTATACAGTCCACTTCCTGTTTCTTGTCTGGTAAAAAGCCTAGGCTTATGACATCATGCACAGCTCTCTCTCTCACTCTCCTGAGAGTTTGCCAGGAAGGGAGGGGGGGGATGAGTTATAAGAGGGCCAATGAGAGCTGCAGAGCTGGAGATGTGCCTCTGTGTATCTGGAAGTGAACAGGCAGCAGCTTCAGCTGCCCACAGTTAAAATAGTTGCAGCCAGACTCAGTGGAGGGAGATTTCTGCAGCATATTTGGCAAGTACAGTATCACAGTATATATAAAATAATATGCAAAGTGGTTGGAGGGAAGCTTCAGAATGGCAAAGATGTTTTTATTACAAATTATGTGAGCAGACTGCAGATCCTCTTTAAAAAGCAGGATTCATATTGGATCCTGCTGGTTGAAAAAAAGCATTCCATGGGGAAAGAGCATGTGCTCTCTTTGAACTTCCTTTATAATGAGGTCCACTGCCATTCAAGGCGAACCGGATGACACATCAAATACAACAAATTACAAACTTAATGGATACTCCATTTTTTCCCATCTATAATTGGTAAACAAACAACAAACAATGTATATCTCTAAGTGCAGGAGTTCATTTAAAAAATAGCCTTTTGTATTTTATAATTATACATGTACAGAGGGCAGCTATATCTACTTGTTACATATATCTAGTATGGGGCACAATGCTCATAATTTACTGTTGTTTTAGGCTCCATGCACACTGGAGCCCATAAACGGCCATTTTGGAGTTTGGGTGTTTTTTTTAACAGCCCATAAACTCCACTCTCTGTTATCCTATGTGTCCATGCACACATGGACTTTTTTGAGCTTTTATCAGCAGTGGAGTTTATGGGCTGTTTTCTGAACGCCATAAAATTGCGCTCAGGAGTTGTTTTTCTTAACACAAAAAACTCCAAACGCTCAAAAACGCTGATAGACATCAATAAACACTCAAAAACGTGGCTCACCAGCATTTTTTCACCTTTGTGATCCATTGAAAAAAAAAAATAAGAAAAAATGTAAAAAAAAAATGCTAACAACTGCTAAAGCAGAAAAACGCTAAAAACGCTAATAAACGCTATTGCAAAAAACGTTAAAAAACGTTGAAAGACTCACTGCAAAGCTACTGGCGTTTTTATAGCGTTATTTTAACTTCCAGTGTGCATGGAGCCTTATCTGAGTGTAAGACAGACTGATAGATTTCAATTCAGAATACTTTATTAATTCCAAGGTAAATTATTAAGATACAGTTACAACAAAGACACAAAATCACAAAAACAAACGGAAACAACATATCCAAAAGAAGTGGTGGTGTCCGATCCAAAAGGGTATACAATAGTCAATAACACTTCAATATAAATAATTGCCTCACCAAAATATGGAACAGCAACAAAGTAAAAACGTGAAAGCTAAATTAAAGGTTACTTCCAGGAAACCATTAAAATGATGGCCACACACTAAGGATTCCTTTTAAACTACAGCCAGATCCTTGGGAGTTCCTGCTCAATACCCGTACCAGATCCCTACAGACATTTCAAAGTCTCTGCCTCTCAGTAACATAAACTGAGATTTTCCCTCTTACACATCAAAAGTCAATTGACTGGCCATTTCATGAGTGAAAGACGGCTTACATTTCAATCCCACAAAAGATTTATATGACTATTAAAGAGATAAAAAAAACAGTACGTTCACTGCCATGACTCTCAATGTCTCAATAAAGCTGCATTAAAAATGTAAAGGAGTATACATAGCCCACTTCAGAGGGTTCTGGGAGACCTCTTAAGCTCTTGCCACTTTCATTACAATTTACTATCTGTGCAATAAGAGGGGTAATTCCTTGGCTGCAAGAGAATAGAGGAAAGAAGTGAAAGTAATCACTGCTCTATGTAAAACGTATAACCTGAGCTAAGTCAGCTGGGAAATAAGACAAGCGATCACATAGGCTAAAAAAAAAAAAAGAATAAGCTTTAGCCATTCACTTCTAAGCAATAAGAGAAATCAGACATTGCGTGTGGTTGGCAATATGCTCAGTGAATTTATAAATATATGATTTGTTTAAGGATGTTGTACCTTACAGCACATGCAATATTCATGCACTTACTTGCTGAAAATGCCTATGACATTAGCATTGAAAATATACACATCTATACACTTAAATGTTGTATTGTCTTATCTTTGCTTGATTCAATTTTACTTTCATTTATTCCTCAATAGGGCCATTGCCATACAATTATTTACTCAATAAGGTATACTTCAAGAAGGCTGAATATTTGAATTTTGTTATAAAACTTATTTTATTGGCATTTAGGTATCCAAACTTTCTGTGAGTAAATAATAGGACTGCACCAACCCAGTCATTCTAGCGCTAAAGGCCCAATTCACTCAGCTATAGCAATCAATATCTGCCTTAACAACTGTTATTTTCATCACTAAAAGCTGCAAATAACACATGGCTAAAAACAATGATCATTATAGCAAATAATAAAAATAGGTTTGTCATTGTTGACCATTTTACATTTTAAGTGTTTGTATAGCCAAAACGGTCCTTTTTTTTTTTTTTTTTTGGACAGCGTGAAAAAAAGTTAAAACCTCTGCCAAGTCATACAGTCGTCTGTGTCCCTTCCAGGTATATTCATTCTCTCCTTTTGTCCTGGGACCATTTTCATCATCATTGAAAGTGAGAAAAAATTCAACATTTTGGGTTGTCACATAAAGAGGGGTGGGGGAGGAGAGAGTAAGGCTGACCACACATAGTTTGAGTCTCGTCCAGTTCCTGCTGAATGTAGACTGAACGTAACAAGTTGATTGATCGATCAACTGGGGTGCAAACAGCATGCCGGGTTTTACCTGCGATTATCGCTAGTGGCTGCTACAGCCATTAGCAATAAAGACTGTCTTCTCCCGGTGAGGATGGCTTTCACCGCCCCCCCCCCCCCATGAGAGAATGCAATAACTTGGCAGGAGGGATTCCCAAATCAACGCTGTCTGTCTAAATCAATCAAATTTTGAAATTTGTTCTGTGTTTGGCTGGCTTGAATCTTCCAACAGGGAGATCTGTTCCTCTGACAGCTGTCCTAATGGAAATTATCCCTTGTTTTGGAGAGGTTTTCTCTTACTTCCAGTTCTGCCTCTAGGATGGTAAGTGAAAGGAAGTTTTCGCAACAGGACACACATAGCAAAAAAAATAAATAAATAAAGTGTTTTTTTAATTTATAATATCCCAATTTAACCGAAATTTCAGAAAAGTTTAGTTTTTCTGATTCTTATTCATGTGAGACCTACAAAGTATTGTGCTAGACCCAGGTAACACTTGCCCTGTATTCTTTCAGTTCAGGCTTTGGCTTCAGATTACATAAATTCTTTTTATTCAAAATATAGGATACATGCAATTTTGTGAATTTGGTAAGCAAAGCGGACATTTGTACAATGAGAATGTCAAAATGAAGATTAGAAACACATACCTGATAATCGTAATGCGCTAAGTGAATTTATTGGTATTATATGATTGGAGTATACCTCTTTATACCAGTGGAGAGTCAGCCAATAAAAAATGAAAGTGCACTATACCAGCCTACATGGTCCTTCCCAACCCTTCAGAATGTTAGCTCTACGAGCAGAGCCCTCCTGTCCTTTCTGTATTGAACTGTACTGTAATTGTGCTGTCCGCCCTCTACATTGTAAAGTGCTGCATAAACTGTTGGCGCTAAATAATAACCCTGGGGTCCCTAATGACCCAGTGACCCGCAGAGATGTTTTTTATGTTGATAAAGCGATGTCTCCTCGGCAAAGTACTAGAAATTGGCTCACAGCATCTCAGTTTTATGCCTTTATTCTTCAATACAGTCACAGATTGCCTTATCTCTAATATAGTTTTATTTGGAAGTCATGGTGGAGATTTGAGCCTTCCTATCTTACAATACATGTTGATTAGTATAATGCTGCGTACACACGAGCGGAATGTCTGATAGAAAAAGTCAGACGGAGTCTTTTCATCGTATAATCTGCTCGTGTGTAGGCCTCATCGGACCTTCTTTTTTTGAAAATTCAGATGGACCTAGAAATAGAACATGTTCTAAATCTTTCGGCTGGAACTCCGCCGGAACCAGTTTCTATCGGGAAAACCGCTCATCTGTATGCTGTTCCGACGGACCAAAAACAACGCATGCTCTGAAGAAAGTACGAGACGTAAGCTATGGGTTACTGGCTATTGAACGTCCTTTTTCTATGCCCGTCGTACCTGCTGTATGTTATCGCATTCTGGACGGTCAGACTTTGGTCGGACTTTAGTTTGACCATGTGTAGGCAAGACCGCTTGAATGGAATTCCGTCTGAGTTCCGTCGGAGAAACCTGCTGAGTTTAGTCCGACAGCAAAACTGGTCGTGTGTACGCGGAATTACACATCCATATGAGGTCTCATCAGTTCTCTATCCAGTCTTTAAGAAAATGTACCCATGTATTATTATTATTATTAATGCTATACAGAATTATATAGCGCCAACAGATTGTACAGCACTTCACAATCAATACTGGAGACAGTAAAGTTACTAAATAAATCAAGAGAAGAGGAAGGAGATCTTACCACTTATACTGGTATGGCCAAACTTTTACAACTTGATTTGAAACACCCATCAAAATTTAGTAAAACTTGGTTAGCAAAGTAAAACTGACACTGCAGCAAACCTTGATTATGGGAAACTACCATTTTTTTTTCTACCACCAATACACACAGCTCTCTAACTAAAAGACGAATTTGATCCTCAAGCAAGTAGATTCTCATTGTGTTGCATTTCATGTAGCTACACTCAACTACACTTAATCAGATTGTCAGCTATCTGAGCCAATTTGTGTGCACTAAAATGCAAAGTAAACAGTGTGATGTGAAGCGTGATAACGGTCTGCTCTGACCCTCTTTTTCTGGTTGATGGGAAATAATACTAGCTTGTCCCAGTGATTGCAATCTTAATTCCTTTGAAGTGAAGCCACTAGTCTCTGAATGGCATCTTATCTTATTAAGCTAACAGATTTATGATCCCTCTTCTCTGATGTCACTGGCCATTATTTGTACACAGCCCCTTTATTAAAGGCTAGAGTGACACTGATGTTCTGCTCATTTTTTTTCTTTTTTTTGCTGATTTGATTTCAGCATGGGATAACTTGAAAATCCTGAATTAGCTGTGAAAAAACAGTTAATTGGGTCATCAAAAAGTGGAGTGGGGGGGTCATAGTTGGCATGACAAAACTCTACATCTGCTGAAGCTAACACTCAATTTCGCCAATAAAGTGGATTTTCAAATCATTGCAGGTGTTGTGATGGGTCATTGTATCAATAAATGTTTAAATTTTATCTGAGGCAAAGATTCAAGATAGCAAAGTGCTACAGAATATCACATATATGCCACAGTTAAAATGTATCTATGGTAAAAATATAAAATCATATATTCATTTCTCAGCTGTGTTTCAATTATTTCTAGCTTACTCCAAATAATCTGAGAGTCTTACTTTGTGAAAGATCTCATAAATATACTTACTTGAATTCTGAGGCATACACTTTATTACCAAATGTTTTGGGACACCTGCCTTTACACGCACATGAACTTTAACGGCATCCCAGTCTTAGTCCATAGGTTTCAATATTGAGTTGGCCCACCCTATGTAGCTATAATAGCTTCAAATCTTCTGGGAAGGCTGTCCACAAGATTTAGGAGTGTGTCTTTGGTAATTTTTGACCATTCTTCCAGAAGCGCATTTGTGAGGTCAGGCAATGATGTTGCCTGAGAAGGCTTAGCTCAGAGTCTCCACTTAAATTCATCCCAAAGGTGTTCTATTGGGTTGTGCAGGCCAGACAAGTTCCTCCACCCCAAACTTGCTCATCAATGTCTTTATGGACCTTGCTTTGTGCACTGGTGCACAGTCATGCTGGAACAGGAAGGAGCCATCCCCAAACTGTTCCCACAAAGTTGGGAGCATGAAATTGTCCAAGATGTCTTAAGAGTTTCCTTCACTGGAACTAAGGGGCCAAGCCCAACCCCAGAAAAACAGCACCACACCATAATCCCCCCTCCACCAAATAGAACACCTTTGGGATGATGAGTGGAGACTGCGAGCCAGACCTTCTCGTTCACATCAGTTCCTGACCTCATAAAAGCATTTCTGGAAGTATGGTCAAACATTCGTATAGATACACTCCTAAACCTTGTGGACAGCCTTCCTAGAAGAGTTAAAGCTGTTATAGTTGCAAAGGGTGGGCCAACTCAATATTGAACCCTACGGACTAAGATTGGCATTCCATTAAAGTTCATGTGCGTGTAAAGGCAGGTGTCCCAATACTTTTGACAATATAGTGTATATTCCCTATGCCTTGTAAGTAGGCATTGCTGTGTCACATATTTTACAAAGCCTGCCCTCTGAGCCACAGTGGTACCGAGAAGAGGAGTTTCAGAAGATGGAGGCAGTACAGGAATCATTTCTTGCAAGCAGAAAGGTACCAAGGGATATGCTACAAAGCATGTAGGGATACAGGAAGTTGTGGAAAGAGATAACCAGCAGATAGAGCTCACATGAAAGCAAGGTTATATTGGATTGTCAATGATAACTATTTTTTTTTATTGCTATTACAATGCTAATGTATAAAGTAAAAGTGCATGCTGTGACCATAGAACTCCTTTAAAGTGAACCTTTCTATTCTATAGGCATGTAAATTAGGGTTTTTTATTTGCTGAGAGTTTGTGAAAATTTGTGAAACAAAATGAAATGAAATTTAGCAGCACATCCTGTTGAATTTTATGGGGGGGGAGGATGGGTCAAACCCTGTTGGAAGATTCTGGCCATTTTTAGAGCTAAAAAGGCAAATTACTGGGCCATGCCAGGAGGAGCTTATGTTAATGACAAACATTTTCCCAAAAATATTACAGTTGGGACAGAACTCTGTTAATGTGGTTTTGCAGGTGACATGGAAAATACACAAAATTTTTAAATAACAGGTTTGAGATATACTTTAAAGCTGTATGATGCATTTCGGCATGGTTTTAGGTGAAATTCTCAGTCATAGTGTACATTGGAAGCATAATTCGGAATTACAGACAACAGGAGCATCCCAATGCACTCACATTTGACTGACATTAGCTAACAAAAAAGGCTTTTTCAGATGGTAGCAGTCCCAAAAGACAGTCATTTTTTTTGGTCAGAAAAAAAGACTAGGTTGTTGATGTACGCCATTCCTTCTCCTTTACTGATTTCACTGGAACATTTTCAACTGTCTACAACTGGATCCAGCAGAATTGTTCTCACTGTTTTGGGTTTTCACATTTAGGCCTAAGCTTGTTTTGAAAATATGGTGCTTTAAGACCTGAGGCACAAAGTCTATGGATCTACTTGGTATTTACAAGCACATGATGCAACGAGTGATGGACTTTTCTGCAGAACAGCTTCCAAGTTGTGGTCCTTGGGCATACTAGGGTCATATTTATAAAGTAGTGAATGTGATTTTCACCAAACAATAACTGGTGATGAATCAGTCATTGTCATTTAAAGTACATGCACCAGGAAATATCACCTGCAGTGAATGTTTGGTAAATGTCAAATTAACTGCTTTATTAATATGCTCATAAGACTAGTATCTTTTCTTGACATTTATAAAAAAAATTGCTAACCAAAAAAAAAAAATTGCTATGGTTTATTAAGACACTTGTTTTTTAGACGTGTATCTGAGTTTTTATTATAGAAAACGAACCTGCTTTATTTCTACACAGTTTGGACTATTCTACCTGGATATGTTAAACTACCACCCTGCATCTGGTCGATATTGTCTGAAGTGTATCTGGCAAAGTACACTTTTATTTTCAGTGTAACAAAAGAGCTATCTTGTGTCTAAGCCCTCTTCCCTCTTCAATTCATTCACAAAACTGCCATGCTGATGGTCAATTTTTTCTTCCAGTTTTCTGAGACACTTTTCTCAGACAAGTTTCTGTTGAAACACAGAAAAGGTACAGAGAGTAAACTTCCAGTTTAGCAAAACACCTGTCTTTTTTGTGTTTCCACATTTTAGCCTATTCTACCTGTTCTATTTTTGTGTACTGTCCTGCTGCTGTGCAGTATTTACCAAACCAAGGACTATAGCTCTGATATTAAAAGAAAAAGAATGGGTAAATGGGGACACCACAGTGGCTGCATCTGGAATGAGATACATTTTTTTTTCAAAGGATACAGTGAGGTGCTGCAAAAAAGGACATCTGTTATATGGACTGTCAGCAGCAACCACTTGGTGCACTCTAATCACCTCAAGTTAAACGTTATAATTAGGGATGCACCGATGCCATATTTTTTTTTACAATGAGTACAAGTATCAATACTTTTTTTTTTGGTACCCGCCGATACCAATTACCGATACCTACCGCAACTGTTTTGTTTTAACTTCAGCTGTCAGCAATGGTACAAAGCATTGAACAGTTATGTACAAATGAAATAAATAGATTCTTTTTTAATTTAGCGCTTTTCAAGCAAACAAAATAAAAAGTTTTAATTGTTTATCGTTTATAAAATAGGCGTGAACAAAAGAAAAAAAAACAGGAAAATAATAATTAAATGGAGGAGAATATGGATTAATTAAGGCTGATTAGAATACATTAAGGCTTAATAACCTCCCTGGCGGTATGATTATTTCAGATTTTTATGTTTCAAAGCGGTACAATTATTTTGCATAGAAATTTGGCGTTTTATATTGTAGGCCTGTAATTCTTAGCAATAACAAACTTAAATCTGTCCACCAAGAGTCTAGTAGATATCCTGAGTATGATGAAGTTTGAAACAGAAAATCATAAATTATAATATAATAAAAAATATAAATAATAATAAAAAGTAATAATATAATAATAATAAAATAAATTTCCCCACGATTCACTATCGCTCTTTTCTGCAAGTGTTCTAATTTACTATTGCTGTTTTCTAGCTGGTCTAAAACCACTTTTGACGTAAAGGGACACTTTTTGGTTGCTATGGACAATCTTCAGTTTCCAGGCAGAAAGAACAGTATACAGTATATTATATAAAACTGCATGCAGGTCATTGGACAAAGCACTGGGGACAAAAGGGAGATGAGATGATTTCATACAGTACTGTAATCTGTAAGATTATACTGTACTGTATGTATTATGAATCTTCACATTTTTTAATTTGCTGCCAGGCTCCGCCCCCGTGCGTCACAACGCTGGCAGGGAACGGAGCCTGGCACACAGGACATCGGGGCACAGAACAGAGCCCGCAGACACAGCGGGGGGACATTGCAGGATCCTGGGGACAAGGTAAGTACACTGCACCAGGATCCTGAGAAGTAATCCCGAGTGTGGCTCGGGGTTATCCCCAAATGGTGCTAAAATTTAACCCCGAGCCACACTCGGAAAAACCGTCAGGGAGGCTACGGGGTTAAAACAGAGGAACATTTGTTCATCCCTTTATTCTGCAGATGAAGAAACAGAAATATACAAAAAGAAACAATGTTTCTTTTTATTTTAGTGTTTCAGGGCTGAGCAATGTTGTTAATAAACATTGCCGGCTGCTTTTTTTTTTTTTGACAGCTCCAATTACCTGACTTTTTTAACACTGGGGAGACCCACTGATGGCTCAAAGAACTGAGACTGAAAGTATTGGTTTCAGATATCGGTGCATTTGCACAAGTACTGATACCTGTGCAAATACTCGGTATCGGCACCGATACCGATACTAGTATCGGTGCAACCCTAGTTATAATGTAAAAAGGGAAAAGACCCCATTAATAGAAAAATGTAGCTAAGGTGTTGACACTTGGAGAGCTAGGTATCAGTTAGTTGTTGCAGACATATAATGGTCCTTAAAAGGATTTTTGGGTGTACCGATGTGTAAATACAGGCAGAGCACATACGAGAATGCACCCCAGATCTGCAGTTTAAAGGACACAAGCATAGTTTGCTAAAGCAGATGTACATCCAATCTCTATAATGTTATGTACAGTAAGCTTTAACATGAAAGCTATCACTGGAAAATCTTTTTTTTTTGTTTAATCGCTAGCTTTCCTGAAAATAACAGCTGGCTATTCTAATATAGATTTCTTGTTTGAGCACTTTTTATCATGCGGTGACACTTGATATATACAAGTCCTTGTTTGGGCACTTTGTGTTACGTGGTGACAATGCTCTGCCGTTTGACCATTGGCCCCTGATAACATTCATTTGGATGAAACATGTATGACTGAGTTTGGAGGTTTACAAGCCACGTGTGCTATCTCTCCTGCTTTGAAGACTCTCGGTTGTGGTATATGATTTGCGCAATTTTAAATACTAGATTTTATATTCGGAACTATGTTTTTAATGCATTTTAATAAACTAGTCCATCCCTTATCTGCAAACTAATCAATCTGGTATTTGCATCATCTTGAGTTGTTCTCCCTTTTATGGGACCATGGATGTAAGTGCTGCACTACTACGGAGAAAATGCAATCGTGTGTCCTGTGGCAGGGGGCATAGATAAAAGGTGATATGGGAGTCCAACTTTCCCTCCAAAGCATCTATCCATGGCATAGACACAGCAGCTGGGCTAGTGTAGCCTGGCTGATGGTCCCTTTAAAATGGGGGCTGTACCACTCAAGAAAATTATCAACCATGCCACAGTTACATGTCTCTTTAAGCCAAGGGATTGACAGACCTCTGAAAGAAGGAGAGGGATTACTCTGATTGGCAGTATCAGCGGCAAACCCCTCCTTCCAAACCCCCAACCTATAGAAATCAGAGACAGGAAAAGGACTGAGAAGAAAAGAAAAACTGTGGGAAAATGGGAGACAGACAGAGGAAAGCCATGGGCTGCATGTGGGGGGTGGTGGGGGCAGGCAAACCCTTCAAAGAATCTCTATATATTATTTCCCCATAACCTGCTCTGTCCTCTGCTAATTATCATAAGAACTAGTGGGATAAATCTAGGGAATTTCCATCTCACTGACCCCTTTCCCAGACCAGCAGCTTGGAGTTAGGCAACAGAGAGAGATGGAATAGCGTTCATAAACTGATTGCCATCAGGAGAACATCTGCAAAGTATTGGAGGCCATTGGTTACCCTTATTTGTAATAAAAGCTGCTTGCTGTTTATGGAATATTGCTGTCCCCAGGGGAGGTCTGTTGAAGACACCTTGGGAGTATCCCTTCCAGAGGTTTTTACATGTCTGTTAGACTCCTGTTTGCGGCATAGTAATAAGAGGATATTTTGTGGGTACATGAACTGTGCAATATGTTACCATGTACACAGTAAGCAAGCTCAAATAAATTATAAGCTAGTTGTTAAGGAGTGGTGCCAGGAAGCCATGGTGTCCTTAGCAACCAATGAGTCATCAGTTGTCAATGGGCTTCCCCGCTGACAGCTAAGTAAAAACAGAAAAAAAATTTTTTGAGTAAAAAAAAAAAAGAAAGTGTGGAGATCCCCCCAAAATCCATACCAGACCCTTATCCAGGCATGCAGCCTGGCAGGTCAGGAAAGGGGGGGACAAGTGAGCACCCCCCTTCTGAACCATACCAAGTCACATGCCCTCAACATGGGGTGGTGGGTGCTTTGGGGCAGGGGGGTTCTGGGGGGTGCATGCTGGGTCAGTGGTGTCAGAAGGATGCAATGGCACAGGTGATGTAGCCAGGTGGCCCTGCCCCTTAACTATATAAGAACTGTCAAATGGCTTAGCCTGCAGTAGGCAGCCAGCCCTCATGTCGGCGGGAGCATTTTTATTTTTTTATTTTTCTGGTGTGCGGTGGGCGGCATGATTGATGATGGACTTACATCGGGGGGGCACTGTTTTTTTATTTTTGAATAAAGGAATTGTCAAAAACAGTGTGTGTTTTTATTACTTTTTGACACTTTTTTTGTCCTATGTACGCCATACTCATTCACATGAGAGTGCGGGATGTGGGGGCTTCTGAAAATACGATTGTTTTTTATATTTTTTTTATTTTTGCATTGATACATGACCCACAGGGCAGTACCCGGACCCCCATACCCCTTTTATGGCCAATTACTTGCATATAAGCCTTGAAAATGGGCACTTTCGATTTTTCCCGTTCCAAAAGACTTCAATGGGGTTCACCGTTCGGGTCAGAACTTTTTCCCTGTTCGGGAGTTCGGCTGTGAACCGAACAGGGGGGGGGGGATGTTAGGCTCATCTCTAGTGGCAACCATGACTCCTCTATAGATACAGTAAATAGAGTAAGTATAGACTCCCTAACATGGAAATTTGCAGGATTACTATGTGAAAATAAAGAAAAGTGGCAAAAAAAACAAAAAACGAATGCAAGCACCACATCTAAGAACCTGCAAGCTACAAAAATATTGCACACTTTAACAAAAATCATTAAACAATATGAAGGTTGTGCTTATAGGTAGACTGTATGTAAGTGCAAGCTACTATTGGGTGGCTTATATAGCTTGTTGCAATGGAAACCCTAAACATGTTGCCCCAAACTTATACTGATGCCCACTACCCAAATATATTATATGCCAGTCACCCAATAACTTTGATTTTGACAGGTTTGGATACAATTCTAAAGACTGTTGAATACATGTTTGTTTAAAAGGTATTATTCAGTTATAATATTATACAATAACAAAAAAAAAAAAAGAGAACAACAGTTTCACAGTGAATTTTGTAGTTGTATGTACAATATAAAATTAGGTAAATTCAAATCAAACCTGGCTAAAACTTATACAAACAAGAAGATTCCTAAGATGTTTAATTATATGAAAATAAAAATATTTCGCTATAAGGTACTGATGGGCTGTGAGGATACAGATTGCACCTATATTTTGTACAATGGATCAGACTCCCTGTCTATCTACAAATACCATGCTCCGACTTGAGAAATTACTAGCTAAATATAATGCACCATTCGATTTCTTTCTCTCTATAACTTTCCCATGTAATGCCATCATTTTCTGCACTTTTGGAATAATGGCTGTTTATTGTTGATAACTACACTCGAATCCAAGATTTCTGGTACACCTTGGATGGATGAATCTATTTTTCAAGCAGCATCGTTCTAACAATTGAAAGCCATTACAATTTGAAAATCACATTTATTATGCTTTCTTTATCAAGTCCATCCAGAAGTTCCTGCATTTAATATATTTTCTTTCTTTTTCAAGTTTTTTTTTTCCTTTTTCAAGTTGGTCTGTAGAGAATTTAATTCTTTTAAGGTAAATTCAAAGAACACAGAAAAACAGAACTATATTCATTAAAATAAAGAATGAAATATTATAGTAAGAAAAATATATTTTTTCTTTTAATTTTTAAGGAAATTGGGTCAATACGGAATGTTGCTGAAAAGATAAAAATAGATACATGGGATTTATATTCGTCTATGTCCAAAATCTGTTCAAGCACTGCTGGCATCGTCTGATGAATTTACCATTACTGCTTCTAAAACATAGAGTTCTAGTTTAGCCATGGGAAGTAAAATATTGTTTGTTTTTAAGTGTGTCTGTTGCTGTAGTTTATATTGGCCCATGGAGCTTTATCCTGCTCAGTTCGAGTGGCCTGTAATTCGGTGCTGTGGGTGGTATCTCCAACCATGCTGCATTACCGTTTGCTCGTTTATATTATGCTATAAAAACATTTGGACACTCACAGAGCTTCATCAATTGTAATTGTAAAAAAAAAAAAAAAAAAGGGTTACTGAAATGTAAGTGTTAATGTTTGTATCAGATTCTGCTTCTTTTCAAACTGATACAGAACGTACGTTGGTTGGAAGCTGGTTGATGTATGTCAAGACATACAACCATTCTTGCAGTTCATACATGAAGCTCTAGCTCATCTAACGAGTAGGGAACAAATGTCTATTCAGAAAAATTTGCAACTAACCACCAGTGACTGGCCGGGACTAGGGCAGCCAATTAACTGAAGATGCCACCAGGTTCTATTCAGAAGTATACAACAGTATTAGACAGTAGAAATCAGCTCAGTGTTTGGTCTGAATGTAAGTTTGGACTGAACACTGGCTGTTTGGACGTTTGTCTGAACGCCAAACGTTGAGGCCATTGGGTGTGGACGAATGCAACAATAGCTGTTTGCACCTGCACCATCCTTACAAACCACTGATGCCACCCAACGCATTCACTTACATAGCAGGAATTCCCAGCCATATAAGCAAATGGGAGGGGAATGGAGTGGGTTACATCATTGCCTAAACATGGTCACATGGGTCAAAAGAAAACAGCACACAGACCTCTCTAAAGTCCCCCCTAATACATAACAGATGGATCTGCTATATATTTCGGGGGAGCTCTGGGGGTCTGCGTGACTTTTTTTTTTTTAAAGATCAGAAAATGGGCATTTTTATTTTGACAGATTTGGTTCCCATTGATTGTATTTGGGGTTCTACGTCCACATTTCTTTTACATTTACTGAACCATGCTCTAACCGAACCCAGGGAAGTTTATCACTATTAGGCAGTGCAAAAACTCAAGGAGAAAATATTGGAAGATAACAGGAGTATCTGTGTTGAACAATTACCTGTATTAATACATTTTTAAAGCCTTTCTCTTTTCATATTACACTATATTAACAAATGTATTGGGCTGCCTGCCTCTACACTCACATGATCTTTAATGGCATCCAAGTCTTATACCCTGTACAAACGGTCGGATTTTTCGATAGAAAAAGTGCAATCGGATTGTGTTGTCGGAAATTCCGATCATGTGTGGGCTCCATTGGACTTTTTCTGTCGGAATTTCCGACACACAAAGTTTGAGAGCAGGATATAAAATTTTCCGACAACAAAATCTGATCCTTTAAATTCCGATCGTGTGTACACAAATCCGAAGCACAAAGTGCCACGCATGCTCAAAATAAATTAAGAGACAAAAGGTATTGGCTACTGCCCCGTTTATAGTCCCGACGTACTTGTTTTACGTCACCGCATTCAGAACGATCGGATTTTCCGACAACTTTGTGCGACCGTGTGTATGCAAGACAAGTTTGGCCCAAAATCCGTCTGAAAAAATCTGACAGATTTTGTCGTCTGAATGTCTGATCAATGTCCGATTGTGTGTACAGGGCATTAGTCTGTAGGGTTCAATATACTTGCTCATCCATGTCTTTATGGACCTTGCTTTGTGCACTGGTGCGCATTCATGTTGGAATAGGAGGGGGCCAACCCCAAACTTCCTACAAAGTTGGGAGCATGAAATTGTCCAAAATGTCTTTGTATGCTGACACCTTAAGAGTTCCCTTTACTGGAACTAAGGGGCCAAGCCCAACCCCTGAAAAACAACCCCACACCAGAATCCCCCCTTCACCAAATTATTATTATTATACGGGATTTATATAGCGCCAACAGTTTACGTAGCGCTTTACAACTTGAGGGTAGACAGTACAAATGCAATACACTTTAATACAGTAGAAAACAGAGGGCCCTGCTCATTAGAGCTTACAATCTAAGAGGGAAGGTCAAGAGATACAAGAGGTAATAACTGTGGGTGATGTGCTGATTGAGAAGATAAATGTACAGTTGTTAGGTGGGGGCCAGATAGGCTTCTCTAAAGAGATGAGTTTTCAGGGATCGTCTGAAAGTGGATAAAGTAGGATAAAAACAGACGGATTGGGGTAGAGCATTCCAGAGGATGGGGGAGGCTCTGGAGAAGTCCTGAAGGCGAGCATGGGATGAGGTGACAAGGGAGTTTGAGAGTAGGAGGTCTTGGGAGGAGCGAAGAGAACGATTAGGTTGGTATTTTGTGACTAGGTTAGAGATGTAGCTGGGGGCCAGGTTGCGGATGGCTTTGTAAGTTATAGTTAGTATCTTGAATTTAATTTGGTGACTGAGTGGCAGCCAATGGAGGGATTGGCAGAGGGGTGTAGCAGATGCTGAGCGGTTTGTGAGGTGGATGAGCCTGGCAGCAGCGTTCATGATTCACTGAAGTGGGGATAGCCTATTTAGAGGTAAACCAATAAGAAGAGAGTTGCTGTAGTCGAGGCGGGAGATGACCAGGGAGTGGATTAGAAGCTTTGTGGTGACATTGGTTAGGAAGGGGCGTATCTTGGAGATGTTGCGGAGAGTGAGACGGCAAGTTTTGGATAGTGATAGAATTTGGGGTCGAAAGGTTAGTTCAGAGTCCAGGATTACACCTAGGACCCTGGCGTGGGGAGATGGGTTGATAGTTGAAGCGTTGATATTGACAGAGAAATCAGGGGAAGTGGCACCTGAGGGAGGAAATATCATGAGCTTGGTTTTGGATAGGTTGAGTTTGAGGAAATGATGTGACATCCAGGCTGATGTGTCTGCTAGTAAGTTGGTAATGCGTGAGGAGACAGATGGATTGAGCTGGGGGGTGGAGAGATAGATTTGGGTGTCATCAGCGTAGAGATGATATTTAAAACCGTGGGAGGCAATCAACTGACCCAAGGAGGTGGTGTAGATTGAGAAAAGGTGAAGTCCAAGAACAGAACACCAAATGATTTAGACCAGTACACAAAGCAAGGTCCATAAAGACATGGATAAGCAAGTTTGGGATAGAGGAACTTGACTGGCCTGCACAGAGTCCTGACCTCTGAATTAGAGCGGAGACTGCAAGCCAGGCCTTCTCGTCCACATCAGTGCCTGACCGCACAAATTTGCTTACAGAAGAATGGTCAAACATTCCCATAGACACACTCCTAAACTTTGTGGACAGCCTTCCAAGGCGAGTTGAAGCTGTTATAGCTGCAAAGGGGGGCCAACTTGTATTGAGCCCCCTTTACTCTGATACCTCTAACTAAAATCTAGTGGAACCAATTGCCTTCAAAAGTCACCTAATTAATAAATAGAGTCCATCTGTGTGTAATTTAATCTCAGCATGAATACAGATGTTCTGTGAAGCCCTCAGAGGTTTGTAAGAGAACCTTAGTGAACAATCAGCATCATGAAGGCCAAGGAACACACCAGACAGGACAGGAATAAAGTTGTGGAGAAGTTTAAGGCAGGGTTAGGTTATAAAAATATCCCAACCTTTGAACATCTCACAGAGCACTGTTCAGTCCACCATCCAAAAATGGATTGAACAGTGCAAACCTCACAAGACATGGCCGTCCACCTAAACTGACAGGCTGGGCAAGGAGAGCATTAATCAGAGAAGCAGCCAAGAGGCCCATGGTAACCCTGGAGGAACTGTAGAGATCCACAGCTCAGGTGGGAGAATCTGTCCACAGGACAACTATTAGTCATACACTTCACAAATCTGGCCTTTATGGAAGAAAGCCATTGTTGAAAGAAAGCCATAAGAAGTCCCATTTGCAGTTTGCGAGAAGCCATGTGGGGGACACAGCAAACATGTGGAAGAATGTACTCTGGTCAGATGAGGTCAAAATTGACCCTTTTGGCCTAAAAGCTAAACGCTATGTGTGGCGGAAAACTAACACTGCACATCACCTTGGACACACCATTCCCACCGTGAAACATGGTGGTGGCAGCATCATGTAGTGGGGATGAATTTCTTCAGCAGGAACAGGGAAGCTGATCAGTCTTAGAAGAAAGCCTGTTGGAGTCTGCAAAAGACTTTAGACTGGGGCGGAGGTTCACCTTCCAGCAGGACAACGACCCTAAACATACAGCCAGAGCTACAATGGAATAGTTTAGATCAAAGAATATTTATGTGTTAGAATGGCCCAGTCAAAGTCCAGACCTAAATCCAATTGAGAATCTGTGGCAAGACTTGAAAATTGCTGTTCACAGACGCTCTCCCTCCAATCTGACAGAGCTTGAGCTATATTGCAAAGAAGAATGGGAAAAACTTTCACTCTGTAGATGTGCAAAGCTGGTAGAGACATCCCTAAATAGACTTGCAGCTGTAATTGTAGTGAAAGGTTGTTCTACAAAGTATTGACTCAGGGAGGCTGAATACAAATGCATGCCACACTTTTTCCGATATTTAATTATAAAAAAAATTGAAAAAACATTTATCATTATCCTTCCACTTCACAATTATGTGCCACTTTGTGTTTGTCTGTCACATATAATCCCAATAAAATACATTTACGTTTTTGATTGTAACATGACAAAATGTGGAAAATTTTCAAGGGGTATGAATACTTTTTCAAGGCACTGTATACTGTCCAGGCACTGAACAATATTTGTGGCTATTGTGTTTCAGATTTTTTTCTCTATTTCTCGCTTTGCGGCCTAACCAAGCTGCAAAAAATACTGTCCAACCACTAAACAATATTTGTGATTATTGTGTCTTTGATAATACACTATAATACACTATAATTTTTTTTTGCAAAATAAAGCCTACCTTGTCTTTTTTATTTGCTGTCTATTCAAGAGCTTGCATACTATCCTAAGGCTAGACAAGTTCAACCACATATCTTAAGTCCATATTTGGCATATTTAAGATATGACTGGAAATGCAGCAATGGGCAGAGGTTCAGGTGATGTGGGGTTGTGGTTTTGAAGTGTTTTTGTGCACTCTGTTTTGACATTTTATCACTAAAATGTTTTTTTTTTTTTATTTCAAACAAATCAGATTGGGTTGCTGATGCTGTACTTCCAAGCATGTACTTTTCCCATGTCACCCTCAAAGTTGCATTAAAAGGACCTCTCTCCACTTTTTTTTTCTGCACGGCCAAAATTTTGTATCAATATTCACCCCTTATGAACTTTACCACTTCAATACCAGGCACTTATACACCTTCCTGCCCAAGCCAATTTTCAGCTTTCAGCGCTGTCGCAATTTGAATGACAAATTGCGTGGTCATGCAACACTGTACCCAAACACATTTTTTATCATTTTGTTCCCACAAATAGAGCTTTCTTTTGGTGGTATTTGATCTCCTCTGCAATTTTTATTTTTTGTGCAACAAATAAAAAAAAAAAACGAAAATTTAGAAAAAAAAGTTTTTCTTTGTTTTTGTTAAAATTTTTTGTAAATAAGTTTTCTTCAATGACGTGCACTGATATGGCTGCACTGACGGACACTGATAAGGCGGCACCAATGGGCGCTGATGAAGTGGCACTGATGATGGGCACTGATAGGAGGCACTGATAGGCGGCACTGATGGGCACTAATAGGTGGCACTGGTATGCGGCACTGATGGGCACTCATAGGTGGCACTGATGGGCACTCATAGGCGGCACTGATGGGTACTTATGGGTGGCACTGATGGGTACGTATGGGTGGCACTGATAGGTGGCATGGATGGGCACTGATGGGCATGGATGGGCACTGAGAGGTGGCACTGATGGACACTGATGGGTGGCACTGATGACACTGATGGGTGGCATTGCTGGGCATCACTTGTCTGTACTGATGCATAATGTTGCCAGTCAGTGCCCATTTGTGGGCACTGATTGGCATGTATTGGGCATTTTTTTATATGTGGATGGCCATGGGGTACATACCTGGCCATCCACATGCTGGGGGCTTCCCTGGTGGTCCTCGCCACTTCCCTGGTGGTCCAGTGTGGGCATGCTCAGGGGGGACTGCTCTGATAAACAATCAGCGCAGACCCCCCTGTCAGGAGAGCTGCCGATCTGCTCTCCTCTACCCGCGTCTGTCAGAAGCGAGTGAGGAAAAGCCGGTTAACGGCTCTTCCTGTTTACATCGTGATCAGCCGTGATTGGAAACGACTGATCGCGTGGTAAAGAGCCTTGACACACCGCACCACCGAACACCGCAATGCGCGCCCCCACAGGCACACGGCTGTTATCCTGCTGGACGTCATATGACGCCCAGTCAGGATAACTGAACCACCGCCCGGCCGTCATCTTGCTATAGGCCGGGTGGGAAGTGGTTAATGAAATTTACAACTAAGATTAGGTTTCACAAATTTCACGTGCCCCTTCCCCTGATCTCTCTGTCAAAATTAATGGCACAACTATCAGCCCATCCCCACATGCCAAGGCCCTAGGTGTAGTCCTGGACTCTGAACTCTCCTTTAAGCCCCACATCCAATCACTGTCCAAATCTTACCGCCTCAACCTCCGCAACATCTCCAAAATACACCCCTTTCTAACCAATGACAACACCAAGCTCTTAATTCACTCTCTGGTCATCTCTCGCCTTGACTACTGCAACTCTCTACTCATTAGCTTACCTCTACATAGGCTATCCCCCTTTCAATCCATCAGGAATGCTGCTGCCAGACTCATCCACCTTACCAATCGCTCTGTGTCTGCCACTCCTCTTTTTCAATCCCTCCACTGGCTTCCGCTCACCCCACAAATTAAATTCAAGATACCAACAACAACTAACAAAGCCACCCACAATTTAGCCCCCAGCTACATCACTAGCCTAGTCTCAAAATACCAACCTAATCGTTCTCTTCGTTCCTCTCAATACCTCCTGCTCTCTAGCTCCCTCTTCACCTCCTCCTTTGCTCACCTCCAGAGCCTCTCCAATCCTATGGAACTCCTTACCCCAATCTGTCCGATTATCTCCTACTCTATTAGCTTTTAGACGATCCCTGAAAACCCTCCTCTTCAGAGAAGCCTATCCTACCCACACCTAACAACTTTCATTTTCATTTTCATTTTTGACCATCAGTTCATCCCCCACAGTTATTACCTTTTGTTTCACTTGACCCTCCCTTCTAGATTGTAAGCTTTAACGAGCAGGGCCCTCTGACTCTTCCTATATTGAATTGTATTGTAAGTGTACTGTCTGCCCTCATGTTGTAAAGCACTGCACAAACTGTTGGCGCTATATAAATCCTGTATAGTAATAATAGTATAGTAATAATAATAATAATAATAATAATAATAATAATAATTTCATTGGAATTCAATGACCAATGAACAACCCCAACCCCCCATCCCCTCCTTCCTTGCCCTGAGAATCTAACCTGGGCTGATTCACTCATCCCTATTCATGCTGTGCTTTATAAAATGAGGATATTAGATGATATCACTTGCTACCAGGGAATTTGTATTCTATATATTAACCCAGCACTCAAAATGGCTACCTTGTTTATACAACATATACCTTTTAATGTGGCATAAAAGGAACAGATGTATTTTTTTGTTGCTTAATTAAAGCGTAATTGGGATTTCTAAAAAAACAAGTCCCACAATTAAGACTTGTAAAGGTTGGTGCTTAGTAACGTAATTTGTCACTTAACACCAAAGTAACTTAATAAATATTGCATGTATGATCAGGAAAAGCAGCTAAGTGCTGATCATCATTCTTTGTAGTTATTTGAAATGGTAACTCAGTAGTATTGCAAACCAAGGTAACTAGAATAGAGACAAAAGGCTAAACAGAAAAAAATGCTTTTTTGTACTTTATGAAATAATGCTACTGCCATTTTATGATCTAGCATTGGCTTGGTAAACTGTCTGGCAACAAGCATTCCAGCAAGTCTTGTCACGTACCGGGAGGAAAAGAGAACTCTATTGGATAATGGGTGCGCTCAACCTCCAGTGATTTGTATCTGTCACAAGACTTAATTTTATCACAAAGCAGATGCTCTGCCTGCATCAATTCAGTGGATTTCTGAATTCCTCTGTTTTCATAATACAATTTACCTGCTTTATTCACTTCTACGTTGCAGTGTGGCCGGTGTCTTTCTGATTGGGTTTGCAGTCACTCAAGCTATCATCATTTCTCTCTCTCGCTCTCTTTCATTATCATTTTTTATAGGGGATCTGTCTAAACAGGTGTCATAGAAGACTCTAATGAAAGCAAATCTAGTGGAGCATAGGTGAGACTATTTACTATCTCTGCAAAGGATATAACGGCCCCAAAATTAGTGTTCAGTCTGTGAGCTTTTCAAATATTTGTTAAAGCTCAACTCTGACCCAAACACTTATGTCCTTCTTTAGAGCTAAAAACATTCCCTAGCTCTCCATTAAGCTAGTTGGCAAAGAAAACTGATCCAAATTATAGTATTATATTATTATATTATTATATTACTATATTATTATTATAATATTTTGATTAAAAGTACAAGCAAAATGATTTTTTTCTTGACCAGTATGTCCATCCCTACATTGTTTCACAGCTTTCAAGATTTGAATTATGGTTGTGACACTGTGAGAGGGAACCAAGTTAATGATATTCCCTAATTTCTCTGAGTGGGTTGTCTGATTGTGAAAGCAGTGTGACTATGCTTCCCTAATGTGTGTTCAAATGATCACTTGTAGTCTCTACCACAAGCCTATATCACAGGGTGACAATCGAGATGTGAAATAGAATGTTGTCACTCTATAGTAGGAAATGCCTAAACAAGGGCCTTCTTTGCAGGATCATCAGGCATTATTTCAATGAAACCTTCAGATTTGAAAATATTAAAAATGTCTTTGAATATTAATATACATTAATATATTAGTATAAAATATATATTAGACATTAATATATTAGGCTTTATGTGGGGTTTTAGTGATTGGGTTTACATCTACTTTAGGCTTCACTGCAGGCACCCTTTAAATTTACTGGACTTTCAGGGAATTCAGTCTACAGTTTACCATTCATCATTCATCAAAGTCTCCCAAATCACAAATATGGATAAAATGCCAAGGTAGCCAGCTGCTCTATATTTATCAATCAAAAGAAGTCTTGTTTCTTTTCAAATGATATTGATTTATATAGCAGCTGAGGGCATGGGTGGACGACTGAAATTCAGGTACAGTTTGCATTTTGTGACATGCTCACTGGTGCTAAGTGAAATAGTTTTGGTCTGATTAAACTGAAGATCCGGTTTGCAACACATGGCCTACTTAAAGAAAAAAGGAAGTATAGAGAAAGTCAACTTCATCGTTACAGTAAATAAAATGCATTTTATGCACAAACATAAAAATAGAATTTCTTTCTTGGCCAATATGTCCACTGTTTTTTTTTTTTATCATTTTCCATTCCCACTTTGATTCACAGTTTCCAAGATTTGCATTTTGGTTGTGTCACTGTGAGAATCCTTATAGACAAGAGAGGGAACCGAGTTAATGACAAATCTCTAACCAGCTGTTGTACCATTCAGCTTCACTACTTCAGTTAATTAATCAGCACCTTGCTGAAAACTCTAGGGGAGACGCTTGTTAGAGTTTGGTCGCCAGCACAAAAATGCTTTTATTGAAATTACAAGATGCACTTTTTAAAAACAGAATAATCTTCCCAGTGTATAGAGGACAGAAAAAAGGCAGTCTGACATATGAATGCACACAGGAACGATCATTAATATTTCCGTGTACTAATGACTGATGCTCCCATGTGGCGGGTAGAAGTTAAATGGCTTTGTTTACTGCTAATTTTGTTTGTTTCCCAAGGAAAACAGTCGTTCTGACCTGTCTAAATGCACCATGGCTGGGGTATTGCCATCCACGCACAGGAGCCAAGCTGTATACTTTAATAGAATTAAAAAACTGAAAACCTCATTTGAAATGCAGGAAAAAAAATGTTTTTATTTTTCTTACATTTACATTTTCTTAAATTATTTATTTATTTATTTATTTATTTTTGGAAAATTAACATTTGTTTTGACCCCATTGCTCAATCACTTTCAGTTGCTATTTTAGCTTATGCCTACGTAACCAACTTCTGGTGAAGTCTGGTATTTCAGACCAGCTGTACTTACTGTAATCTCTTCTTTTGGCTTTGTTCAAGCAAGTAAAATGTACAAAACTAAAAAACAGGGTCACACTGCTGCTTATGAGGACTGTTTTACTGCATTATATGTTTCTTATTTTCTGCCTCTAAATACCCCTCCATGTTAGCCATGTGCCCACGCACACATAGACATTTAAAGGAAGTTTAGAGGCAGAGGCGTTTAGAAGCAGGAAAAAAAAAATCACTCGTGCATTCAAGACAGAAAAAACGCCTGACGCACCTAAATGCAGGTAAATGCGTCTAAACGTGCCTACTCATTTTTTCATTTAAGTGGCCAGAATAAACGAATATTCCGGACAATTAAACTAATAATCACCCAAGTGCTTAACGTGCCTAAACACATTTGAAAAAAACCTAGCTTGTCGCAGTTTTGAATCTGTTTTTCTCCTGCTGGACAAAAAACGTTTACAAGAGCCCCAGTGTGCGTGACGCCTAACAACGGAACCAAACTCATGGGTATTGTTTGATCTTTGATTGGAAATGCTAATCTGTGCAGTATAAGCTTCAGCAAGCTTTTAGCCTGGGGTTAAATTTAAAAATGTTAACCCATGAGACGTAACAACATTTTTTAGTGGAAATCACTACTGCTGAAAATTGTTGGGTGGTTGTTAGGCGATTAGTCTCATGAGATCTCATGGTGTATGTTTAAATAAGAAATTTTGGCCAAAAATATCCTTAATAAGTTATTGTAGAGCGATTTATCTTCTGCTTCCATTCAAGTCTATGGCGGTAAATGGAGAGGAGATGAATCGCTAATAGCCTTCTGCTATGCAATTAAATTGTGGCACTGAGCGATTATGGGGAATCTGAAGAGCAGTGCACAGTAAAGTATAGTTGTACAAACAAACAGATTGATCTCTCAAAATTTTAGTAGTCTGAATGAGCTTCTATAAATTGCCTGTGCAGCCCTAACCTTAAAGCACCCTTTAACTATAGCTCAGGTGCACTAAACAAAAATGTCAATGGTAGAGCTGGCTGTCACAATATTTTGACACACATTAGAGAATTTAACATGTTTCATATTTGTTAAAGCCTTAGTAAAGCATACCAAAATCCTGTTTAAAGTAACAGTCAACACCTACAGCTGGAGGGTGCTACGAAGCAGTCCTTCCATTAAAAAATAAGGGTTCCTTTTACTGCCGGTCCCCCCAATTATTATGAAAAAAAGATCAAAGATATTTAATTTGGCAAGGGTTTTCATGCTTCCATGAGGCATGCGTGACATTACCCTGCCTCATCATTAGCTGCTAGGAATGCATTCTGTTTGGAATCTGAGTACACAGGAGGCAAAAGTGAGGTGCATGCCATCACCCATCACCCTCACCTCCAAAAACATTTCTGCTATTGATAGGGTGGGAAATTTCACTTCAGGTGCTTCAGGAAATCTGTTTGAAGCTTGTCAAATGCTTTTTGAAAGTTTGCTGATGCACCCTATTTTATCATTTACAAGCAATAACTCAAACAATGCCCTTGTATTTAGGGCCAAAGAGTGGTTTTGTTCCAAAAAGTGTCCACCCAAAAGCAAGGTCCTTAAAGACATGGAAGAGCAAGTTTAGGATGGAGGAACTTGACTGGCCTACACAGAGTCCTGACCTCAAGCCGATAGAACACCTTTGGGATGAATTAGAGCAGAGACTGTGAGCCAGGCCCTCTCATCTAACATCAATGCCTGACCTCACAAATGCGCTTTTGGAAGAATGGTCAAACATTCCCATAAACAGAAGAGTAGAAGCTGGTGGTCAATGGTCAAACATTCCCAGAAGAGAAGAAGCTGTTATAGCTGCAAAGGGTGGGCCAACTCAATATTGAACCCTACTGACTAAGACTGGGATGCCATTAAAGTTCATATGCGTGTAAAGGCAGGTGTCCCAATACTTTTGACAATATAGTGTACCTTCTATGAAATTAAAAGACAAATATACCTATGATCAATAGTGATTTTCATTCTCCCGGGCTGTATACGGGGAACAATCAACTGGCCAAACATAATTGTTACTAGGATAAGACTTAAGGTGGCCATGGATGGATCAAAATTTGAGCGGTTCAGAAGGGATCAACCACATTTTGATCCATGTGTGGTCATTCCTGTTCGACAAAGTCCCTCTCCATCAACTTCTGTTAAATGGGAATGTTGTAAAACCTTTGTCAATCAGTGGCTACAGTCACTGATCAGTGTATTCTGACACCAGAGAGTCCTGTTGTCAGAATACAATGTTCTGGCGGGGGGTTTCTCCACATCACTTGTGTGGATGGTGGAATCTGTCTGTTTTCTTTTTCATTCAGCCTGCTGGCTGAATTGAAAAAAAGAAAACAAACCATCTACCATCACCTTAAAGTGGTTGTAAACCTCAGACATGAAATATGAACAAAGCAAATCCCTCTATAGTCTGTACTTGACTCAATTAAGAGCACTTATGCCACGTACACACGAGCGGACTTTACGGCAGACTTTGCCCGGCGGACTTTACGACGGACTTTCTGAATGAACGGACTTGCCTACACACAATCCACCAAAGTCCATCAAATTCGTACGTGATGACGTACAACCGGACTAAAATAAGGAGGTTCATAGCCAGTAGCCAATAGCTGCCCTAGCGTGGCTTTTTGTCCGTCGAACTAGCATACAGACGAGTGGACTTTTCGACCAGACTCGAGTCCGTCGGATAGATTTGAAGCATGTTTCAAATCTAAGTCTGTCCAACTTTTGAGAAAACAAAGTCCGCTGGAGCCCACACACGTTCGAATTGTCCGACGAAATCCTGTCCGCCGGGCAAAGTCTGCCGTAAAGTCCGCTCGTGTGTACGCGGCATAAGAGTCATTTTTGTCTGCTGCTTCATTTCTCTGCTATCAGCATGAATCACTTCTGGCAAGTTTTCCTGACACCAAGAGAAAAAATGTGGCGAGGGGGACCTCCAGCAGAGTGACACCTTCAGCTCTATTTCTGTGAGCTGTGTGGAAGGAGTGTATCCCTTCCCTCCAATCAGCTCTACAGAGTGTAACATCAGCTCTCCACCCCCCCCCCTTTTTTTTTAACTCTCAGAAAAAGTATAAATTCAGCACTTAGAATGGAGATAGAGAAGATGAGACTGCAGATAGATGGGTACAATTTTTGTATGAGGATTTGTTTCATCTCCGTCTATCACCTGAGCATAGTCTCTTCACTGGGTACTGTGACATACTGAAGCAGAGCATGATCCCCTCCCTTCAGAGACTAGGCCGCAGGGCAGTATTCCAACATGATAACCACCCCAAACACACCTCAAAGACGACCACTGCCTTGCTAAAGAAGCTGAGGGTAAAGGTGATGGACTGGCCAAGCATGTCTCCAGACCTAAACCCTATTGAGCATCTGTGGGACATCCTCAAACGGAAGGTGGAAGAGCGTTTGGTCTCTAACATCCACCAGCTTCATGATGTCATCATGGAGGAGTGGAAGAGGACTCCAGTGGCAACCTCTGAAGCTCTGGTGAACTCCATGTCCAAGAGGGTTAAGGCAGAGCTGGAAAATAATGGTGGCAACACAAAATATTGACACTTTGGACCCAATTTGGACATTTTCACTTAGGGATGTACTCAGTTAATGGCTGTGTGTTGAGTTATTTTGAGGGGACAGCAAATTTACACTGTTATACAAGCTGTACACTCACTACTTTACATTGTAACAAAGTGTAATTTCTTCAGTGTTGTCACATGAAAAGATATAATAAAATATTTACAAAAATGTGAGGGGTGTACTCACTTTTGTGAGATACTGTATGTAAAGGTTTACAACCACTACAACTACTACAACTTTGGGGTGTTCATGTACCTATTATTTTAAAAATGTATCATTTCTAAATGACCATCTCTTATCTGTGGTTAGCCTTAAAGCAGCCACAGCTGTGGCATAGTTTACCCATAGCCACTTGCCATGCTTATCTACTTCTACCAAGGCCACAGAGTACATCCATGCTGGGTCAGCAGCAATAAGCCTCGCACTCAGAAATGTGGCTGAGCAATGGATGCAGCTGATACAAAACTGCCTCTTCTTTGTGTAAAGAAATGTTCAAATTTTTTATTAAACACAATTAAAATGAATGGAAACAGTAATCCTATCAACAGCATCACTGTACATCTGCAGAGGTTAGAAATTATTCTGGTAATTGCAACTACAGTGAGAGCAACATTCACAATAATAGACACAAATAGAAAGAAACCTGATTATTTCATGGTCAATTCCGGTTTGTTTTGACAGAATCATGTTTGAATGTATGAGATACATAACAGCATACAACATTTATACCATGTTTGTACGCCCTCCAATACTCTGCATTATGAATTTTCCTCAACTTTCCCAGTCTCTGGAGCAGAAAAAAACCTTTAATCTGTCACATACATATGCATAGATATAAAAAAAAAAAAAGGTTCCCCGCTGTATATTATCTATTCTCTGTTATTATTTTCACCATCTATGGTGCTTTTCTTTCACTCGGTAAACATACTTTAATAACTCAGATTATCAAAAATTGATGAAGCGTGTTATGTTCTAAGGAAGCTGTGACTGTGAATGAGTGACATTTTATAGTCGCTGCAGCGATTGAATAAAGCACGACTGTCCCGCTTCTCTGACAGCATTCAAGTTTGGTTGGCCTTTTCCCAGTATTTAAGATCTGTCTTTTTGCTGTGTTTTTGTGTAATGGCTTTCCTATGAATGCATGCTGTGATTGACAGAATCTTATCACTGAACAGACAGCCAACAAAAGATGCAGTCTGTTAAAAGTTCTTCCATCCTGTGCATGGACCAGGGTTATTCAATACATGCAGTACACTATTTGAAATGGAGTAATAATTTTGTAGATTACTGGGTTGTGCTTGGGAGGATTTTGCCTGTGCCCTGATCATGTTTTTTGATTTGGCAGACAAGGAGCTGGATTTCAAGTCATGTATATTAGAAGGGAATAAAAGCTGAATAATACATTAGCTTTTCGAACTGTAAACACACCCCTGGTGCTTCCAGCATAGAAAGCGATACCCTTAACTAGAGTACCCCCTCATACAAATCCTCTATAAAAACTCCAAAGATTACCATCACACCAAGCCTAACTTTAGCTCTTCTCGTAACACCAACAAAACTTCACACTATACTTCCCTGCAACCCTAGCCCTCCCGCTAAGCCTTCCTGTAGCCCCAACCCTAACCTCACACTAAGCCTTCCTGTAACTCCAACCCTAACCTCACACTAAGCCTACCTGTAACCCCAACCCTAGCCCTCCCGCTAAGCCTTTCTGTAGCCCCAACCCTAACCTCACACTAAGCCTTCCTGTAACTCCAACCCTAACCTCACACTAAGCCTTCCTGTAACTCCAACCCTAACCTCACACTAAGCCTTCCTGTAACTCCAACCCTAACCTCACACTAAGCCTTCCTGTAACTCCAACCCTAACCTCACACTAAGCCCTCCTGTAACTCCAACCCTAATCTCACACTAAGCCTTCCTGCAACTCCAACCCTAATCTCACACTAAGCCTACCTGTAACCCCATCCCTAGCCCTCCCGCTAAGCCTTCTTGTAACTCCAACCCTAACCTCACACTAAGCCTTCCTGTAACTCCAACCCTAACCTCACACTAAGACTTCCTGTAACCCTATCCCTTACACTAAGCCTACCTGTAACCCCAACCCTCACACTAAGCTTTCCTGTAACCCCAACCCTAACCTCATACTAAGACTTCCTGTAGCCCCAACCCTTACCCTCACACTAAGGAAATGTTGTATGTGAGTTTGTTGGCGGACAATCCGACCGTGTGTATGCTCCATCGGACAATTGTTGTTGGACTTTCCGCCAACAAATGTTGGCTAGCATGTTCTCAAATTTTCCACCAACAAATGTGTGTTGTCTGACTTTCCGATCGTGTGTACACAAGTCCGTCGGACAAAAGTCCAAAGTGCAATCAGGCATGCTCAGAAGCAGAAGCGGTCGGTCTTGTAAACTAGCGTTTGTAATGGAGAATTAACATTCGTGATGTGGCAAATTATGAAATCTGCAAATGCAGCGCACAATTCACTTCTTCTTTAATGGGATAATAATGAAGCTGCTTTACTGGTGATACTGATGGAGTTATTGCAAACTAATTGTCAAAGGCTTTTTTTTTCTAGTGATATCAAGAATAATATTATTATGTTTTTTTTTTTTTTTTTATTTGTGTAAGTTACCACAACACCATTATCAAGTTTTTAAGAACAAAGATACAACTATGTTGGTGTCCCTTGTCAATTTTACATTTTTTAAAACGTGACTGCCTACTCCCAAACTGTCATTTGAGGTAAAACACATAGCCAAGTATTATTCTCCACAATTCTTTTATTGTGCATTAAAAAAAAAAAATAAATAAAAAAAAATAAAAAAAATCATAAAAATAAAAAAATAAAATTAGACATGCTAGAACTTACCAAAAAGTGCATTCTATGCATCCAAAAATATAGAAAATACACCAAATCAAATCATTATTCAACCAAAAAAATAATGTCAAAACAATACCTCTAAGGCCAATAATAAATAACACGTTATCTCCTCCGATTCCGCAACATGTCTGGTTGACTAATGGCCGTTTAGAAACTAAGTGAAAAGCAAGAAATGAAAAGCGCAAATCAACACTCACCAAACTTATACTAACACGAGATTAGCAGAAGGAGCCCAAAGGGTGATGCAAAAGAGCTGAAAAAGCACGTAGTATGTCTAGTACGTCACTACGTTCCTAATTGTTGGCCAACATTTGTGTGAGACAAAATTTCACGGTTTTGTTTGCAGAAAGTCGTGTGTCGTGTGTACGAGGCATTAGACTTCCTGTAACCCCAGCTCTAACCCTCACACTTAGGCTTCATGTACACTAGCAGCTCCTAAACTTGACGTTAGAAGCTTCTGGTGTTTTTTTTGCCAAAGCTCTTAAACTCAGCTACATAAAAGCCATGTACACATAGGCTTCTAACAGAGTTTAGGAGCTGCTGTGCTTAGATAAGGTTAAACCTCCCTCTCCTGAATGCGGAAGAATCGAGTTCAGGATAGGAATGTTTTGACCGATGACCCTGGGAAAACACAAAGGGCTGCAAAATCACAGCACAATTTTGCCTCTGTTTGATCTGCAGTTCAGTTTAGAGCACAAACAACTATGACAGCTAGGCATTAATGGCCTGTTAATTTAACCACTTCAGCCCCGGAAGGACTTACCCCCTCCCTGACCAGAGCACTTTTTGCGATTCGGCACTGCGTCGCTTTAACTGACAATTGCGCGGTCGCGCGGCGTGGCTCCAAAACAAAATTGACATCCTTTTTTTCCCACAAATAGAGCTTTCTTTTGGTGGTATTTGATCATCTCTGCGATTTTTATTTTTTGCTCTATAAACAAAATAAGAGCGACAATTTTGAAAAAAACGCATTATTTTTTACATTTTGCTATAATAAATATCTCCAAAAAATATAAAAAAACATTTTTTTCCTCAGTTTAGGCTGATACGTATTCTTCTACATATTTTTGGTAAAAAAAAATCGCAATAAGCGTTTATTGATTTGTTTGCGCAAAAGTTATAGCGTTTACATAATAGGGGATAGTTTTATGGCATTTTTATTAATAATTTTTTTTTACTAGTAATGGTGGAGATTAGCGATTTTTATTGTGACTGCTATGTTATGGCAGACATGTCGGATATTTTTGACACATTTTTGGGACCATTGTCATTTATACAGCAATCAGTGCTATAAAAATGCATTGATTCCTGTATAAATGACACTGGCAGTGAAGGGGTTAACCACTAGGGGGCAGGGAGGGGTTAAATCAGTACTGGGAGTGATTACTAACTGTAGGGGGGATGGGCTGTGTGTGTGACATCACTGATCTCTGCTCCGATGACAGGGAGCAGAGATCCAGTGACACTGACACTAGGCAGAACGGGGAGATGCTGTTTACATCAGCATCTCCCCATTCGTCCTCTCCGTGAGGCGATCGCGGGTATCCCCGAGGCAATCGTGTGTGCGGGACCCGCGACCCAACTCACGGAGCTTGCGGCAGGCGCGAGCACACGGCGGCAAATTCAAAGTAACGTACGGGTACGTTACTTTGCGCAGCCGTGCCATTCTGCCGACGTAAATGTACAGGAGCCGGTCGGGAACCGCTTAAACAGTTAAACATTTAAATTGATGGGTATCGTTTCATCTTAAAGTGAAACTAAACCCATCCATTTAACGGTTTCAAAAAACTGTTATATTCCTGGCATGCCAGGAATGCTTACTGTCACATTTGCTTGTGTTTTCAACTAAACTGTCTAACCATTAAATGGATATTGTCATAAATGATCACATGTTCAGCCACATGGCAGCTACTGAATAAACACAGACCCGTACACACGGTCGGACATTGATCGGACATTCCGACAACAAAATCCATGGATTTTTTCTGACGGATGTTGGCTCAAACTTGTCTTGATTTTGACTTGATTTTGTTGTCGGAAAATTTTATAGCCTGCTCTCAAAATTTGTGTGTCGGAAAATACGATGGAAAATGTGTGATGGAGCCTACATGCGGTCGGAATTTCCGACAACAAGGTCCTATCACACATTTTCCGTTGGAAAATCCGACCATGTGTACGGGCATAAGATGGCAGCTTCCTTGGCTGAAATAGACAGGGGGGTTTAGTTCCTCTTTAAAGTGGAAATAAACCCAACAATTTAACTGTTTCCCAAAACAGTTACATTAAAGTCATGTCTTGAATGATAACTGTTACAGTTACTAGTGTGTTTATGTCAGCTTTAAACTGAACTTTCAATTCATCAAAAGCGGATCACACACCCAGATAGCAAGGATAACTTGTCACCAATTTATGGCAGTGTTGAATTGTAAGTTTTTTTAACTTGATGCACATTTTCACTGGCGAGTTGTACACTTGCAGAGCACTTGAAGCACAAGTTCTAGCTAACACTTTTCCGATTTGTAGCAAATTTGGGTAGCAAGTTGCAGTAGTGAGTCTACAGCAAGAGCTCTGCAAGTCACAGTGACCCCTGTGATGGGATAACTATTGAACAACATAACTGAACAAGAACTTGCTGCAGACTTGCAGAATGTTTGCAAAGAAAGTTGATCTGGAGTCATGGAATGTGGAGTTGCTGCAATTGTTCAACAAACTTGCCTGGCAAGTGTAACAATAGCTTAGCAAGTCATTTTCAAACTTGCAGCTCAATTGCTTGTTATATGGGTATGCAGCATAGTGGCAACTGCAAATCAGAGTTTAAGATGTCTAAGATGGCAGCTTCCTTGGCTGTAAAGCATAAGACAGTTTAGTTTGACCTTAACACTCAACGCAGTCTGGTGCTGCAAGCTATCAGTCTTCCCATCTCCATCTTCTACAAGTTAGTGGAAATTAATTTAAGGATAAAAAGGCTTAAAACAGTAGGTAGATCAGCAGACCTTAAGCTGCACAAGATCATGATCTGGACTGGGCATTTAATAGTATATTGAACTGTTAGTTACTCTTTTGTAGAGTTCAGAGCAGCCTTTTTTAGCTATTAAAGAACCTTAGCCAACTCCCATCTGCATAATGTTTATGACTTCAGGTTTGCTTTATTTAATTTAAATACCAACTGAACACCATGTACTCCTGTCCCAATGATGTCCCATGGCTCCTTCCCTGTTTCACAAAGCCAAATAGAATCACAAGGGCACCATAAAATGCATTTTCCCAAATGGAGTCCCATGCTTTTTATAGTCCTACATGGGCAGTTAAACATACATGCTGTTTGCAGAACTATAAGAATCTGGCATTTTTTTCCCGTAATCTGTGCAATTGATTGTAGCCTCACATTCAGCTGTCAACTAGTGAATTTGAACGCTTCACATAAACAAGAGGTAATTACCAATTTACCAATGTTGCTAGTCTAGCGCTATGATTCAGAAGAATTTGGCTGTAAAACTGGATTGCTTTTTCTAAATGCATGCCTTCAGCCTATTGTTAACTACTTCCCGCCTAGCCTATAGCAGAATGACGGCCAGGCGGGTGGTTCAGTTATCCTGACTGGGCGTCATATGACGTCTAGCAGGATAACAGCCGCCACGCTGGGAGTGCGCATCGTGGTGATCGGTGGTGCGGTGTGTCAGTCCGATGGAGGCTCTTTACCACGTAATCAACCGTATCCAATCAGGGCTGATCATGATGTAAACAGGAAGAGTCGTTGATTGGCTTTTCCTCACTCACGTCTGACAGACGCGAGTAGAGGAGAGCCAATCAGCGGCTCTCCTGACAGGGGGGTCTGCGCTGGTTGTTTATCAGAGCAGCCCCCCCACGGATGCCCACACTGGACCACCAGGGAAGCCACCAGGACCACCAGGGAAGCCCCCAGCATGTGGATGGCCAGGTATGTACCCCATGGCCATACACATATAAAAAAATATGCCCAATACATGCCAATCAGTGCCCAAATAGGCACTGACTGGCAACATTATGGATCAGTACAGACAAGTGATGCCCAGCAATGCCACCCATCAGTGTCATCAGTGCCACCCATCAGTGTCCATCAGTGCTGCCTATGAGTGCCCATCAGTGCCGCCTATGAGTGGCAATCAGTGCCGCATACCAGTGCCACCTATCAGTGCCCATCAGTGCCACCTATCAGTGCCCACCATCAGTGCCGCCACCTCATCGGTGCCTGTCAGTGCAGCCATATCAGTGCCAGTCATTGAAGAAGAAAACATACTTATATACAAAAAATTTTAACAGAAACAAAGAATAACTTTTTTTTTTCTAAATTTTCGGTCTTTTTGTTAAGCAAAAAATAAAAATCGCAGAGGTGATCAAATACCACCAAAAGAAAGCGCTATTTGTGGGAACTAAATGGTAAAAAAATTTGTTTGGGTACAGTGTAGCATGACTGCGCAATTGTCATTTAAATTGCGACAGCACTGAAAGCTGAAAATTGGCTTGGGCAGGAAGGTGTATAAGTGCCTGGTATTGAAGTGGTTAAAAGAAGAGAAAAGCCACCAGCTTTGTAATTCCCTTCATATCCCCTGAAGACTGGATACCCAGACCAAATTAGGCAGCCTTAGGTATGCATTGGTTATGTAAACAATAACTTTATGACTAATTTTCTAAAATATGTTTTTTTTTTAACATACAATTATGCTGCTCAGAATTTTTTATTATGACAAAAAATATATTTGGTTATAACACGTATAGCAGGTTTAATCACTTTTTTAATTAATTCAATAATTTCACCTATTTTACACATTGTAACGCACAAGGAAAGCTGCCACCTGCTGGCTTTAGCTATTACTTTGTGCAAGCCGCTGTGAACATGCATGAGTGTGTAGGCAGGGTTATCTTTGCAGCCTATTTAGTTGTATTACTCTTTTAAATAATTGAATTTCCTTCCTGCCAAGATCTCTTAAATAGCTGGGGTGGAGCTTAGCTCAGGGTTGTTGCTGGCTATGGGAAGAATAGGAGCCATGGGAGAGAGTATTATCTACTGTTCTTTCTACTTCCCATGGAGGGAAGACTGGGCACAAGAGGTACAATACCACACTTAAAGAGACTTATTATACTTGAATGAGAAATGCAAAGCATGGAGGACTGAGGAGATGTTAACTACGTTATTGGAACTGTGACTGTTACAATAAAATTGCATTGGACTAAGCTTCTGGCTGCTTCATGTATCTGAGGTGGATTCCAGTAATCTTGCTAAATTAGACAGTGCATTCCTATAGAAACTCCTAGTTGGTGAAGAAGAATCCCAGGGTATCCAACTATAACAAATCTGGTCTAGCTAGGGGTCAGTGTTGGACAGGCAGAGAGAGGCGCTATCTTGAAACCACAAGAAACCCTCAGGCTTGAAGGTATCCCCAGCACAAAGACATGTTTTTGTCAAGAGAGAGACCAGGAGTGTGGTGAGTGGTCTTTACGGTTCAGCCCCGTGTCATTGGCACACCATTCGTGAGGATGGCAGACAGGCGTGTAAATCTGCCAGGGCTTTTGGTTGCTACTCATGGCCAGTGAGTGAACCTGGATGAGCTCTGTGGGCTGGGCAGGCCCTATGGAGTGAGTTTTGTGCGCCTCCGGCACGAACGGGTGGCCCTGTCCACAAGGGCATAGACCTATTTTAAAAATAGAACATAGATAAATGTCCTTTTGGCAGAAAGAAATTGATGCCTGATTTAAAAGATTATAGATGTCAAGGTGAGAATATGTATAAGTAAAGTCATGAAGTCATGAAATGTATAAGTAAACATTTGATATTTAAACACATGTACAGTAGATGCACCAAAGCTATCCAAGCAACAGCCATCTGCAATTATCATGCAATCAGCAGCATTTTCCTAAATAAGAATGGACACCAAGGGGGTTATTTACGAAAGGCAAATCCACTTTGCACTACGGGTGAAAGTGCACTCGCTGTAAAACTGAGGGGAAGATCTGAAATGAGGGGAAGCTCTGCTGATTTTATCATCCAATCATGTGCAAGATAAAATGCCTTTTTTTTTCCTTGCATGTCCCCCTCGGATCTACAGCAACTTTACTTCCAAGTGCACTTTTCAGGTGCATTGGCAGTGCACTTGTAGTGCAAAGTGGATTTGCCTTTTAGTAAATAACCTCCCAAGTGTACCTGTTTGTGGGTGAGGGAAACAAACTACATACACCTCAAGTGCTGGAAGAGATGTGCTGCAGACACCTCGGGGGTTTGGAAAAATGTGCTACAGACATGTCCAGTGCTGCGAGAGATCAGCTGCAGATTTCTCCAGTGCTTGGTTATCGGGGAACAACATTTTTATTTTATTAAAGATATAAGCATTTATGCAGCACTTATTGTATTGTACATTCACATTAGTCCCTGCCCTCAAGGAGCTTACCATCTAAGATTTTTTTTTGTCAATGGAGTTTTTCTTGTAAAATCGAAAGTATAGCATTTTGTACAATCATAATAACATTTGTACATATAGCTTGAACATAATAAATTCAGCAGTAAGTGTAATATGCAATTTCAATTTTAGTTGAAAGATTAGTGTGATATGATCATTATTTCAATGTCTGTATTTGGTGTGTGCTCTAATTACGTGTAAGTTGCCTGAAAAGTCGAGATAGGTAGAAAGGAGATTTCAGACCCAAGAGAGGGTAGCGCTAGAGGGAAGAAAGTAGATGGTAAAAACGACTTAGTAAGGAGGTAGTAGTATGCCAAGGTCCCAAATTTATCTCGGTTCATTTCACCGTCAAGGACTCATATGTTTTAGAATATTTGAAAATGAACCGGGGTTGCCAAGTTTTATTAAAGTTTTTGGTCATTTTGTGGGCTGTTGCCCTTATCTCTTCCATTTTATAGAGGAGGTGAGCCTCTTCTAGCCATTCCTTAATTGTGGGTGTGGTGGTATTTCTCCAGTGTCTGGGTATCACTGCCTTCACTGCTATGAGTAGAAATCTGGTCAGTGATCAATTTTATGTTCTCATTGAACAATTAGTAATGTGTAATAGGCAACATGCTACGTTTAATTGAATCGTCTCTGTTATAAGTTTTGTGATTTCACATACCTGTCTACAGAATGGCTGGATCAGGGTACATTCCCACCATATATGCTGTAAAATGCCTCTTACCATCTAAGATCCCTAACTATATATATATATACACACATACTAGGGCTAAACTGGAGTACCCAGAGTAAACCCACTTATGTACAGGGGGAACATGCAAACTCCATGCAGATAGTGTCCTGACGCCTAGTGTTCAGACAAAGATTTAAACAATATCCACCGCATAGACCTCTGCTGATGATGTCTGTTGCTGTCTATGAATGTAACATAGAGATTAGATTGTCCACAGATTCAGCAGAAAATTAAAACTGTCCCTGAAGTTATTGGGCCCTTAGTATTTTCCCTGTTTCTCTATTTACACGAAAGTATTTGGAAATGAGTTTGGATGGAAAACTAAGTTCCTTATATGCAAAGTTCTTAATAGGAATCACTTTCTGTTTGTCTGGGACATGCCTTGTGTTTGGAAAAGATATTTAGGTGCATAGAGAACAGGATTCTGCTGATCACACTTGCAGCGTGGGATACAGGAATACCAATTTTCCTGTCAAATGATAATTAGTATCCCTGTAAGTCTGTCTGTACCACAGTAATTGGGAAGGAGATTTCAGTGCCTGGGGAATTGGCTTCTGAATAATGCATGCAGATAGGAATAGAAGGATACATTTTACTATTTGAGTGCATGGAGAGCTGGCTTTACCATAGTGTGCTGCCTGTGTCTCAGGAGTATAGTGTGCCTAGTGATGGGCAGATCTCTCCACAAGATCAGTGGGTGATGGAGAGAGATCTGCCCATCTGTGCTTGAATTTGCCAAGACCTGCCAAATGAATGTAATTAAAACAATGTGCTCTTTTTAGCACTTACAATTACTGTAAACCTCAGACATGAGTATGAAGAAAGCATATCCCTTTATAGTGTGTACTAGTGTGTGTATAGTGTGTCTCTATCCAGAACACTAAGTGTCATTGCTGTCTGCTGCCCTGTTCCTCTGCTATCTGCATGAGCCACTTCTGACAAGTTTTCCTGACACCAAGAGATAAAAAGGTGACGGGGGGGGGGGGATAAGCAGCACACAGCCTGTGATTGACAGACTCAGCTATGTCACTGTTTGCTGTGTGGAGAGGGGTGTATCTCTTCCTGTCAATCAGCTCTCACTGAGCTCTGCAGAGTTTAACTTCAGCTTCATGCTCCCTGCTCTCTGAAAACTCAGACAAGCTTGTTACATTCTGAACTTTTAGCCCGGTTTCACACATGTGCGGTGCGAATTGAAGCTCAGGTTTCACTGGGGAGATAAAAATCTGTTGTTCAAAGGCTTCTCTGCGTTCTAGCTGTGGATCAGTGAGCAGGGAGAGGGGGGGGTGGAGAAGGAGAAAATCCTTGTTCAGAACGCAATGCATCTGCGAATCAGATGCGTTCCCATAGGAGGTAATGGGCTTGTAATTCGCACCGCAATGCCCAAAAAACGCACATGTTTTTTGTGCAATGCGCAGTGCGAATGCAACGCACATATGTGAACCAGATACATTCAAATGAATGTATTTTAAAATGTCCTGCGAATTGGATGCGGTGTAAGCCCCATCTAATTCGCATAGGTGTGAACCCGGGCTGAATGAATATAGAGAAGAGTGCAGATAAACAGGTACAATTACTGTATGTAGGAGGATTTGTTTCATCTTTAAGTATCACCTGAAACTAGTTACTTCACTGGGTATATGTAGTGGGTTTGCAACTACATTAACAACATGAAGGAGATCAAAGATCACCGGGGTTCGGCACCCTTTTTAAAAAAAAAGAAATTAACTAGCAAGGCCTAACTAAATAGTAAGGCAAAGCTAGAAAAATATAATAAAACAAATGTCCCTGAAAAAATATAAACTTAGCCTACTTTAAAAGTTGACAGTTTCAGTTAGTAGAGCAGTCCTTGGTGTCAGTAGAGCAGTGAATGGTATTAGTAGAGCAGTCCTTGGTGTCAGTAGAGCAGTGAATGGTATTAGTAGAGCAGTGGATGGTGTAAGTAGAGCAGTGGATGTGTCAGTAGGGCAGAGGTTGGTGTTAGTAGAGCAGTGGATGGTGTCAGTAGGGTTGAGGACTTTATCAGAAGGGGAGAGGATGGGGTCAGTAGGGCAGAGGTGTAAGTAGTTTTAAAAAAAATTGCATTCTTATTTTTTAATATTTTTTTTTGCAATTAATTTTTTTATTATTATTTACAATTTTTAGCAGCCCTGTTGGGGGGCTTTGGAGAAAACATCAGGGGTTTAAACAGACCCCTGATGTCTCAATTTTGAGACAGAGAAAGGAAATTGAGGACATATTCCTCAATCTCCATCTCTGTATTCTCAGCTGCACAGAAAGAATGAATGGGAATAGCTTTGTCTCCCTGTTCATTCACAAACCAAAACATAGCAAATACTGTTTACTATGCCTCAGTTATGAATAAACACAATGAGTGATCAGTATTGATCAGTGTTCATTCAGAAAAGGAAGGGGCCAAAAAAAGACATATCTACCAGCCCTTGTCCCACTCTTCATCCTGAAGAACCCCCACAACAACAGGTGGGAGAGGAGAGAAGGAAAAGCTGGTGGAGCGGCAAGGGGTCGGCATTAACTGGAACCGATCCCCTGTATTTTCCTCCTGTGGCAGCTGAATACCGGAGGGAGAAACAGAGGGGAAATACAGGGATCATTTCCAGTATATGCCACCCCCATCGAGGGTCATCAATAAAGGGATGTGGTCTACCTATCACCTGCCCATGATTGAAGGGTAGATCATGATCAACGGGTTGCCGACCCCTGGTCTATGCTGTGTTTATATTTATCGTTGATCATGATACAGTATATATAAAAACTTTGTTTTACAAATGCTCATTTAATAGATGACAGTGGATTGATTCACAGTGTACAATGGATTATCTAGAAAAAAAACTGAATCTGAAAATAAAATAGAATAGAATAAAAATATACCTCTCTTAATAATTCCTTTGATGTGGCTATCCAATAAGGGTCATTCATTGCGTGTACTTTCAGCTTGAGCCATTGTGCTGTGTAAACAGCACGCCTTACATCATGTGACAGCAGACATTAGAAAACTGAGTGCCGGCTTTTAAAAACCTTGACATTTTAAATTCTACTTCTTGTAAGTGCAACTTTTAAGATTTAATACATTTTCTGTATGAAATGATTTACACTATAGTGAGCTCCTTTCTATTCTGGGTAAAATACCTGGTCTTCAACCTTGACCATTGTGTGATCTAGTTCCTTGGTCGCTTTGCTGTATCAATCCATCTCATCAGTCAAGTATCTCTGAGTTGGTGGTATATACTGCCTGGATAAAGGCCCTGGCTGGGTATTAGCTGCAGGCTTATAACAGCTTGCCTTCCGGTAAGCACGCACTTTATGTGGTGGAGATGCACAGATTTATGGTGGTGTTTTGGAGTAAATTCAAGAGTTCATTCATTCATTTCTTTTATTCTATGGACTATTTTTTTTATTTATATATCTTTTTCACTTTTTGGTGTGTTAAAAGTAATTTTATGTATATGTATATATATATATATTAATATATATATATATGTGGTAGATCTGTTTATCACAACATCAATTTTTAGCGCAGTCTCACTATAATTATTATCCCTATATATGTGTGTATCTCACTTGTTTGAGCTGCTGCTCCTTTGTACATATTAGTTTACTTAGCGCAGTATTTTTTATACTCATTTATTAGAAAACTGAGAGCTGACATCGCCACCTGCTGGGTGGGTAGAGGACTACATCATATGAATTTCATATTTATCTGACTTGAAAAAAAAAGAAAACATTGTTCCATTTTTAGTTCTACCCATAGAGAATGAAAATATGTACAAAAGCACTATACATTCCCTTTAAACAGACAACAAAAGCCTGCAATTTTGCACTTTTGGAAAGGGGCCCCATGGGAAGAAGTAAGTTTTCACTATAAACCTGGCATTCATATATTCACGTGTAACATTACAGCGTCTGAAAGAGATACGTTTAAAAATCAGGGCCTGAATGTAGAAGATAATAACCAGTTTGCATGCAAAACTTGTGATTCCGAAGCACAGAGCCAAGTCATTATTTGGCAGTTGATGGTAGTGCTGTTTTTTTCTTCTGTGTTTCAGGTTAAACAAAATAGTCTCCTGATCTAATTACCAAAGTTGTTTTCAGCTGTAAACACTGGAACATCAGTGTTCTTTATATAGCCTTTGATATTCAGAGAACTAATAATCTTATTTGTCAGGCAACAGCTTTTAGCAGATATTCCGATAGCTCAGTTAGCGTAATGGCATTGGGTCTCATGTTAGATGCATGGTGCAAACTATTTATAAACCACTAATTAATTTAGTGCGCAGAGTGCCAGTAATAGTCTTTACAGTACAAAGCAATATCCATAAGAAAATCATTGACGACTATTTTTAGCTGTTTGTGCATAGTATTCAATAATGTAAATAATTTGGATCATACCTAGAATTAAGTGATAAGCGAATCAGTCAATATTTGCTTTGCCCAGAATTCTGCAAATTTCCTAAAAAGAGTTTCTGGACTGAAACTTTGAAAGTAAATCGCATTGAAGCCAATTGATGAATTTTGATGGTATACGTGGCTCTTTGAAGAACTGCTAGGCAAACTATGGTGATACAGTAAAATATACAAATTTTCTTAACTACAGGTTTGGAGAATGCCTCAAAGTGTATTTCCAACATCCAAATCAGGATAACATCTCCTTTATATTTGTTACAGTCACATAGCATAGCTTAAAGGGGTTGTAAACCCCTGCTGTTTTTCACCTCAATGCATTCTATGCATTGAGGTGAAAAACCTCTTGTAGTGCATCTGCGCCCCAGAGCCCCCCTTTTACTTACCTGAGCCCGATTGTTCCTGCGCGAGAAACGAGCTGCCCCGCTCAAGCCGGTGTCTCGGGTCCTGATTGGATTAATTGATAGCAGCGCAGCCATTGGCTCCCGCTGCTGTCAATCAAATCCAATGACGCGGGAGCCAGGGGGCGGAGCCGAGTCCTGCTGTCTGTGTCAATGGAGGTAGCAGCAGGACACAGGAGCACGCCCGCACGTGTGCCCCGAGGGGGTGCGCTTCTCTGACGGGGCACTCGAGAAAAGGAGGAGCCAGGAGAGCCGCTGAGGGACCCCAGAAGAGTAGGATCGGGGCCACTCTGTGCAAAACCACCTGCACAGAGGAGGTAAGTATAACATATTTGTTTTTGTTTTTTTAAAGAAAAAAAAGCGAATCTTTATTATCCCTTTAAAAAATAATTAAAAAATGTCTGCTTCTTCCTTTTTATGTGCTTACAAATCCTACCTAGACTTCCCATCTATGTAATGTTTTTTACTTTCCTTGCATGTTCCCCTCAGATCTAGAGCAACTGCACTTGCAGTGCATAGACTATTTGCCTTTAGTAAATTAACCTCATAGTGTGCACCATCGGATGAACCTTTTAGCTTCTGGAATAGAAGCAGCAAGAGGGACACCACTTGACTCTAAGGGACCACCACGTTTGGTGGGGGACAAAGCCAACTCTGTCACATCTACCCTTCCCATTTTTTGTCCTCATTCTTAGAGTCTTTCTCCAGGAACTCACCCCAAAGTTTAAATTATTCAGTTTTTGCTCTGTTTTAGGCCTCATGCACACTGGACGTTAAAATAACGTTATAAAAACGCCAGTAGCTTTGCAGTAAGTGTTTCAAAGTTTTTACAATAGCATCTTTTAGCGTTTATTAGCAATTTTTATCGTTTTTTAGAGTTTTTTTTCAATGGATCAAAAACATTAAAAAAACGCTGGTGAGTTGCGTTTTTGAGCAATTATCTACACTTATCAGCGTTTTTTGTTTACATTAGAGCGTTTTTACAGCTGAAAACAGCTGAAAAACTCCTCTCAGAACCCACTAGTTTTTTTTTTTTTTTTAAAGCCAAAAAATGCCCCAGCCAAAAACTGCTGATAACAGCCTATGTATGCATGGACACATAGGATAACACAATGAGGAGTTTATTGACTGTAGAAAAAAACATCTGAAGCCAAAAACAGCAACTGTAAAAACGTCCAAAAACGTCTAGTGTGCATGAGGCTTTAAGTAAAAAGCAAGATAGGTTTCCATGTTGTTGTCGCTGCTGCCTTTTAAAACCATGTAAGAAGTAACGATGCTGTCAGACACCAACATACATCCCCTCCTGGTACTTCTTCTGCTTCCCCTCCTTCTCTTTGGCAATAAAGCTCAATGGATTAAAAAAAATACAGCTTTATTTTTTATTTTTTTTAGGAAAACAGCAACCTGTTTCTTGTGTCTACACTTTAAGGCCTACTAAAAGTGCCATGAGACTGTGGAGCCACTGACCAAACGTATCCACTCAAACCTAAACCGGTTCTATTTTTCTTCTTTAGAACACCTCCCTGTAGCTTGGATAGAGTAGAAAAGAATTAGAGCTCAGGTCAGGTTGTTATTGCTGCCTAAGTGTACATTAGTTAATGCACATTCATCTTCGCTATCTGTCCCATTACTATTTTCTGTTCAATAAATTTTTATTGGGTTTTGAACAAATTATGCACTGACATAACAAGGATATATCTGGTATAGCTAACATTTAGCATCAGTTACATGTAGATTAAGAACATAATAAGAACTGAAAATGGAATAAAGTAAAACAAACAAATATTGGTAAGTTTCCTGGACAAGTCTTTACTTAGGTCACCGATGGGTGAGATAATACCATATCATTCTGATATAAATATGTGTGGGTGAATTACCTGGATATCTTCTTCCGCTTTTTTATTCTATGCATGTACTGTACTTAGTTGTCATTAAGCGTGGGTTTTATACCATTTGGTCCACAGAGCCCACAATTGTTGTTCCCAAAGATATTGGGTTTTATTTGTTGTGATCAGGAGTTTGTATGTGTAATGTGTTTGGGTCAATGTAATGACTTCAGTCAGTGAAGGAGGGGTAGACATTTTCCATAGTCTGGTTATGAAAATCGGGCTGCCAGAAGTATATGTATAACGATCTTGCGGTTTGCCAGGGGGATAAGGTTTATGTTTAGGTTAAGAATGGCTAAATCTGGGGTAGCTGGAATAGGGGTGCCTGTTACACTGGCTATTAGTGAGAACACCTCTTTGCAGTATGTGTGTAGGTATGGACAATCCCAAAGGATATGTATTAAGGTTCCCATTTGGTCACAACCTCTCCAGCATTTGGATGAGGTGTTTCCCTTATATTTTGCTAAAATTGTCAGGGTTAAGTACCACCTTTGGGCTTTTTTGTGTGTCAATTCCCATAGATTAAACAAGAGGTGGCATTGTATATTGATTTAAATGTTAGCGACCATTGAGTCAGTCTAAAGCTAGATCCTAAGTCTTGTTCCCATTTAGTTAAGGAGGGTAGTTTGGAAGGTGCATTTTTTTCTTTTAGCACAGGGTAAATGGTTAATATTCCTTTGGTCGAGTTAGTGGGATGGTTTAGGTAGGTCCATATACTTATGGGAATGGAAGCCCGTAATTGAGGGTTATCTTGGAGGCAATGTGTTATCTGGAGATAGGGATAGTAGTCAGGGGGTTTGAGGGTTAGTTCCCTTTTAAGTTGTGTGAATGTGTTAAGAGACCCGCTCTTGTACATGGCTCATATTTTGGATTAGAATCTTTGGTCCATGATGTTATGTGTATGTCAGGGATTAAAATTTCGATGATAAATAGGGTGGGAATTCAGCTTAGTGGTAGGCATTTCTTTCCAAGTGTATGTTATCAACTTCCTCCAGGCTAGGGCAGAAGCTTTGATTGTAGGCGAAAGGTGTGTAGGCATATTCAAATTAATTTGTCTGTTGATGAGCCAAAACTGTATATTTTTATATGATATTGCTGTACGTTCTAGTTACGTTCTAGTTCACCAAACAATGAGTTTAGGGATGGCAAGAACCATTCTTTCAATGGGTCAAAATGGTGGCATAGTAATAGTCTGTTAAATCTGGCATGGAAGAGCTTCCTATGGATCTATGTTTGATCAGTGTATTGTATGGACAACAAGGTTTCTTACCTTGCCATAGATATCTACTCAGGGCAGTTTGTAGTGCTTTAAAGTAGTATTTGGGGATGCATATTGGAAGGGATCTAAATAGTAGTTTGGGTAATATCATCATGTTGCATGCCGCCAGGCTTAAAAGGATTAAAATTTTGCTAATGCTTGTAGGTCTGACTCAAATTGTTGTTTGAAAGGGGAGAAGTTTAGGGTTATACCTATAAATATGGGATTTTGTGTCATTGACCTTGTAGTAGGATATCTTTCCGAAATCTGTCAGAATGTTCTGAATTCTTGGAAGGGGGGTGAAAGGGCTGGTAATTATAAGTATTACGTCGTCCGCAAACAGACTTATTCGGTGATCCGTTTTCCCCACTGTCATCCCTGAAATGTATGGGTCAGAGCGAATCCGTTCCGCCAAAGGTTCAATGATCAGGTTAAAAATTAAAGGAGACAGGGGACAGCCCTGTCTTGTACCATTTGGAATACGGAAGGTCTGAGATAGCATTTCGTCAACGTATATTTGTGCTGAGGGTTGATCATATAGGGATGATATGGCAAATAAAATTTTACCTGCAAATCCAAATTTACTTAGAACTGCCCTGAGGTATCTCCAGTGGACACTGTCAAACGCCTTCTCTGCCTCCAAGGAGAGGAGCAGAGAAGGCGTTTTAGTTCACTCTGCAAAATGTATGATGTTGATTAGACGCCTTGTTGTGTCTGCTGATTGTCTTCCTTTAGTGAACCCCGTCTGATCTCTGTGTATGAGTGAAGGCATATATGTCATCATTTGTGTCGCTATTGCTTTAGGATACAGTATAATATTTATATTCAGTAGTGAGATCGGGCAGAAGTTCTGGGGTATATTAGGTTTTTTGTCAGGTTTTGGTAATGTTATGACCAGGGCCTTTAGCATTTCTGCTGGAAATGTTGAGGGGAGGCAGCGTCATTGAATAGTTGGCATAGGTGTGGGGCCAGAGTATCCCTTAGTAGTATATAATATTCCCCTATTAGGCCATCTGGGCCGGGGGATTTGCACTTTGGTAGGGAATCGATATTTTTTGCAATCACAGTTGAGGTGAAAGGGGTGTTAAGTTCGGCTAGTTGGGTAGGAGTAAGGGAGGGGAGGTTGATTCCTTCAAGAAATAGATTTATCATTTCAGGTGTAGGCTGAGTGTGATGGGGTTCTTCTTTGATATTGTACAGGGAGCTGTAGTAACAGCTGAAGGCATTGTATTTTTTCATTAGTGGTGAGATGGTACATATATAGGATCTTAGATTTAATGCTATGTCCATGGATCTGTATCGTCATAGCTTTGCCCGCTTTATTGCTAGTGTTATAGTATCTTGCTTTCAGTTTGCAGTGTTGTTTTTCAAATGTATCTAGTAGTACTGCTCTAAGTTCTTGTTTTAGGGTTATGAGTTTACTTTTAAATTACTGAGAGGGGTGTGTCTGATTTTGGGAATCTAGTAATTTCGTTAGTGTGTTGGTTAATTTGCTGCATCCTCCTCTTTTTTGCTTGTGTGCCCATTTGTATGTGCACACCCCTACTGAATGCCTTATGAGCGCTCCAAAGGGTTGCCGAGTCTGACACAGAGCCCACGTTGTGATGGAAGAATTCTTCTATCCGTTGCTATAGGGATGTAGGATATGGGAGTGTTTTGAGAATTTGGGCATTGGTTCTCCAAATTTTGGTTGGGGTTTTGAATTTGAAATTGTTACACTTGTAGGGGCATGGTCTGCCCAGGTTATGGGTGCAATTTCAGACTCGACAGCCCGCTGCAACATCCATTTGTCAGTCAAGATATAATCAATACGAGTGTAGGTATTGTGAACTGGAGAGTGGTATGTATAGTCTCGTTCTCCAGGATGGTGGCAGCGCCACACATCCTAGAGGTCATTATCATTGATGAACTTTCCCATGTTAGAGTTTTGTCTGGATCTGGGGTTGGATGTGTCCATCTGCTGGTCTGGGACTATACTGAAATCTCCGCAGAGAAACAGTAAGCCTTTCTGAACCCGCCAAATGCCGGTGGTAAGCAATTTTTTGCGGGCAAAGGCTGGTGTTGGCGTTTCAATCATCATGGCATCATGGTTGATATGGTGCCACAGTGACCGAATCGCATTGTTTCTATTGTTACATTCTAATATATAATGAAGTGGTTCAACTCGCCATAATGCAGAATCAGTGGGAGTCCTGGGCGTGTCACTTGCAACATCTCCTGCCACCAGATGCAGCGTGTCACCTGCCACCATCACCTATCACCAGATGCAGCATGTCATTTGCCACTAGATGTGGATTGTCACTTGCCATGTCGCCTGCCACCAGATGTGGATTGTCACTTGCCACATCACCTGCCACCATTTGCAGATTGTCATTTGCCACGTCACTTGCAACCATATGCGGATTGTCACTTGCCATGTCACCTGCCACCATTTGCAGATTGTCACTTGCCACGTCACCTGCCATCATTTGCAGATTGTCACTTGCCACGTCACCTGCCACCTGATGCAGATTGTCACTTGCCACGTCACCTGCCACCTGATGCAGATTGTCACTTGCCATGTCACCTGCCACCATTTGCAGACTGTCACTTGCCACGTCACCTGCCACCATTAGCAGATTGTCACTTGCCACGTCACCTGTCACTGGATGTGGGTTGTCACTTGCCAACTGATGTGGATTGTTACTTGCCAGTGCCATTAGTACAGTGTCAGTGTACATTATTATCACTGTATTAATGTCATTAGTGATGTCAGTGTCAGTTAGTCAGTTAGGCTACTTTCATACTGAGGCACTTTACAGGCGCTATAGCATTAAAAATAACGCCTGCAAAGCGCCTGTAAAGCTCCTGTAAAGCGCCTCTCATGTCACTCCAGTGTGAAAGCCAGAGGACTTTCACACTGCAGTGGTGCGCTTGTGGGACATTAAAAAAAGTTCTGCAAGCAGACTCACTGATCACAGAGCGCGTCGCGCGCGCCTTGCAGGGGGCGCGCAGGCCACTCAAGCACGGGAGGACATCTATGGACGCCCTCCCAGCAAATTAGGTCCGCACTGTAGCCGTCTTTCGGCTATAGTGCGGATGGGAGGTGGTTAAGAGGGTCAAACCTTCCAAACAAAAAATTAACAATAATAAATAATATAACAAATAAAACTAAACAACATTTTGGCTATACACATACTTTAAGTTAATTTTAAACAACAACAGGAAGCAATATAAGCTTTGTGATCTCTATTGGACTAATATGGACTAATCCTTAAAGCGGAGTTCCACACAAAAATGGAACTTCCGCTTTTCGGAACCCTCCCCCCCTCTGGTGTCACATTTGGCACCTTTCAGGGGGGAGGGGGGTGCAGATACCTGTCTAAGACGGGAGTCTATGCCACTTCCTGTCCCTCCGCGCTGTCTCCTGGGAAACACACAGGTCCCAGGAGATAGCAGGGACCAGTTACGACGCGCAGCGCGACTCGCGCATGCGCAGTAGGGAACCGGGAAGTGAAGCCGCAACGCTTCACTTCCTGATTCCCTCACCTAGGATGGCGGCGGCAGCTGCCGAGAGTCGAGCGAGTGATCGGCATCGGCTGCCGACATCGCTGGACCCTGGGACAGGTAAGTGGCCATTTATTAAAGTATTTGTAGCTGCTGGCTTTTAATATTTTTTTTTTAGGTGGGCTCCCTCTTTAACCAAATGTTTTCCAGGTGGAAGATGGAGTCTACAGACAAATATTTAAGATTTGCAGTGTGCAAAATTTAAGGCATGGAATAAACTGTGTGGTTCACCAACTATCATCTATCTTAAAGCGGAGTTCCACCCATTTAAAAGTCAGCAGCTACAAAAAGTGAATTTTAATAAACAGACACTCACCTGTCCCACAGTCTAGCGATGCGGGCACCCAAGGCCTCGCTCATCTCCCCCTCCTCTCTGCGGCACCGGCATTGTAACTGTGGGTGCCCAGCTGTGGCTTGCGAATGGCTGTGAATGGCCGACTAATCTTTTGGGACCTGTGACGTGTCCCAGAAGACTGCAGAGAGGGAGGGGGGAGAGGTGAACTTCCTTCCGGCACTGTGGTGCCAGGGGAGAAAGTGGGAGCTGGGTGCCTGTCAAAACTGGGTACCTGCTCCCCCCCCCCCCAAAAAAAAAATGACATGCCAAATGTGGCATGTCTGGTGATCACCAGTACTTAAAACAAAAGTTCCATTTTTGGGTGGTACTCCGCTTTAAATTAAAATCTGTCCCTAAATAAACAAAATATACACATTCCTCCTGTTTTTCTACATAGGCACTTCAAATTTACTGCAGTTTAAAAGCAGGAAATCTGTAAATGCCAAGCACAAAATCCTCATGTGAGGTAGCAACAGTATGTCATCACTGCAATTTGTAATCTATGATTTAAATAATCAGAAATAGAAGCTGACACAGAAATAGCTAAATTTATTACCCTATCAGATAATGAGTTTTCTTATAGAATTTAAGTTGCCTTTGGTTCTCTTTGTCTATCCGGCCTGAAATTGATGGTGAAGTTTTGGCTCCAGGCTAGTTGCTCAAATCATAGGCCCATCTGATTCAGCCCATGAATCATGTTTACACACACAGTCATAACTAATAACCAGAGAAATGTTATTTTTATCAGGAAAAGTGCTTTACACATACTTCAAAGGTTAATCGTTTCGGATTGTATTTGTGTCTTGTAAAGCAAAAGGAACAAAAACATACAGAAACAAGAGCAATCAACATTATCATGATAAATATAAATATATATACACAGTACCGTGCAAAAGTCTTAGACAGGTGTGAAAATGCTGTAAATTTGGAATGCTTTGTAAAAAAGAATTGTTAATAGTTTATTTTTTATCAATTAACAAAATGGACAGAATAGAAATCCAGATCATATCAATATTTGATGTTACTACCGTTGGCCTTCAAAACAACATCAATTATTCTAGGTACACTTGCACACACTTTTTGAAGGCAGTAATCAGATATGTTGTTCCAAACATCTTGGAGAACTAACCACAGATTTTCTGTGGATGTGGGCTGCCTCAAATCCTCATGTCTCTTCATGTAATCCCAGACAGACTCAATGATGTTGACATCAGGGCTCTGTGGGGGCCAAACCATCACTTTCAGGACTCACTGTTCTTTACACTGAAGATAGTACTTAATGATGTTGGCTGCATGTTTGGGGCCGTTGTCCTGCTGCTATATATATATATATATATATATATATAAATATATATATATATATACACACACAGTATCTCACAAAAGTGAGTACACCCCTAACATTTTTGCAAATATTGTATTATACCTTTTCATGTGACAACACTGAAAAAATGACACTTTGCTACAATGTAATGTAGTGGGTGTATAGCTTGTATAACAGGGTAAATTTACAGTCCCCTCAAAATAATCCAACACACAGCCATTAATATCTAAAGCACTGACAACAAAAGTGAATACACCACTAAGTGAAACTGTCCAAATTGGGCCTAATTAGCCATTTTGCCTCCCCGATGTCATGTGACTCGTTAGTGTTACAAGATCTCAGGTGTGAATGGGGAGCAGGTGTGTTAAATTTGGTGTTATCGCTCTCACTCTCTCATACTGGTCACTGGAAGTTCAACATGGCACCTCATGGCAAAGAACTCTCTGAGGATCTGAAAAAAAGAATTGTTGCTCTACATAAAGATGGCCTAGGCTATAAGAAGATTGCCAAGACCCTGAAACTGAGCTGCAGCACAGTGGCCAAGACCATACAGTGGCTTAACAGGACAGGTTCCACCCAGAATAGGCCTTGCCATGGTCGACCAAAGAAGTTGAGTGCAAGTGCTCAGCATCATATCCAGAGGTTGTCTTTGGTAAATAGATGTATGAATTCTGCCAGCAGTGCTGCAGAGGTTGAAGAGGTGGGGGTCAGCCTGCCAGTACTCAGACCATACGTCGCATGCTGTCTCAAATTGGTCTGCATGGCTGTCGTCGCAGAAAGCAGAAGACTCTTCTAAAGATGATGTACAAGAAAGCGCGCAAACAGTTTGCTGAAGACAAGCAGACTAAGGACATGGATTACTAGAACCATATTCTGTGGTCTAATGAGACCAAGATGAACTTATTTGGTTCAGATGGTGTCAAGCGTGTGTGGCAGCAACCAGGTAAGGAGTACAAAGACAAGTGTGTCTTGCCTACAGTCAAGCATGGTGGTGGGAGTGTCATGGTCTGGGGCTGCATGAGTGCACTGGGGTGCTACAGTTCATTGAGGGAACATATACTGTGACATACTAAAACAGAGCATGATCCCCTCCCTTTGGAGACTGGGCTACAGGGCAATATTTCAATATGATAACGACCCCAAACACACCTCCAAGATGACCACTGCCTTGCTAAAGAAGCTGAGGGTAAAGGTGATGGACTGGCCATGCATGTCTCCAGACCTAAACCCTATTGAGCATCTGTGGGGCATACTCAAACGGAAGGTGGAGGAGCGCAAAGTCTCTAACATCCACCAGCTCTGTGATGTCATCATGGAGAAGTGGAGGAGGACTCCGGTGGCAACTCCAGTGAAGCTCTGGTGAACTCCATGCCCAAGAGGGTTAAGGCAGTGCTGGAAAGTAATGGTGGCCACGCAAAATATTGACACTTTGGGCCCAAGTTGCACATTTTCACTTAGGGGGTGTTCTCACTTTTGTTGCCAACGGTTTAGACATTAATGGCTGTGTGTTGAGGTATTTTGAGGGGACAGGGGACAAATTTACACTGTTATACAAGTTGTACACTCACTACTTTATAGTGTAGCAAAGTGTCATTTCTTCAGTGTTGTTAAATATAAAGAAATAATAAAAAATATATTTACAAATATGAGAGGGGTGCACTCAATTTTTGTGAGATACTGTATATATATATATATATATATATATATATATATATATATATATATATATATATTTGAATAATACCTGTAATAACCTTTACAACAGACCTCATGGCCCGTACACATGATCAGAAAATCGTATGAATAATACCGCTTTCGAACTGATTGTACAAAAGGCTGATCATTAGTACACAGCTTTCTAAAGCTAAAAGGTCATAGAACAGATCCTGTACTGTCCCCAAAGAGCAGCTGGAAAACCTTCTGAGAAAGTTGCAAAATACATACATTTGCAATTGTTCATGCATCCACTATTTTAACTTGTTGCATTAATTTGCAGCATTAAAAAGTCATTTAAAAATCCTTTGGTAGGTAAGACAGCCCCCATATATACATTTCAGCTGTATATTTAGCTGCTTCCTCAAGTTCAGCTTTAAATAATAAAAATAAATGAATTTATAACTTGTTCAACATCATTATGGCTTGTATGATTATGTCATTACACTGCAATCAAAATGACGTTAATATGGTACTGTGGCTCTTGAAGCGTATATTACCAACATTTCTACATATCATGGTTGCTAGATGTTCAGTTTAATTGTCAGCCTACTTTTTGTGCTTTAACTAGCATTTTACCTTTTTACAGTAATGAATTATTGTAAAATTACATTTATATATATGACACGGCTTGGAAGTGCAAAAGTTCAGGAATAAGAACCTTGGAGAGCTCCAAGTTCAGGTTGTTTTTCTCAGATGCATATGGCATACAAGTGCACAAAAGAAAATGCTGTTATAAGGGGATTAGTTCCCATTCTCTTGTTCTCCCTTTCCTAGGTCAGGGTTTACCCTAAACTTTAATATAGGTAAAGTGCTAATCAGCCATGGTTCTGTTTAATAATGCATAACTATTCCACAACTTGCATGCTGCTTATTGTCTGCATGTGTAGCACTACCTCCGGAGGAGCTGCTTTTGTTTGTTCAGTCCGTTACTCTGCCTCTCAACCCCAAAAATGGTCTCAACCCCTCTGGCCCACCTGCTTGATAATGTTAGTGTGGAACTCAGCAATAGAGAGAAAACGCAGTAATGGTAAATCATGAAGTGTATTTACCAAGGCCCTGGGTTCCATTACATCACCAGCTGTGGTAGTAAGTAGAGACTCACACACAATATCAATGAGCTACTCAGACGTGTTTACTGAGGCAAAAGAATAAAGAATAAACACAGTCAAGGATATGAATGGACACAATGTATGATTGACAAAAGTATTATTCAGGGCACATACACATGTACTTGTAACCCGATGATAACCTAAGAGGGTATATGTGAACAGGTGCACAGGGAGATAGGCCCTCAATACCTTTAACACATGTATTGAATACCTTCCCACTGAGGCCTCAGCACACAGACCAATACACAAAAAGAATGCACAACACTGAATACAGTAACACAATGTAAGTTCTAACTATATTCCACTAAATGGCTCCCTCTAGGTTGCAGTTCAGAGCAATTCTCCAATGCATAGCAGTGAAGCTTTGAATAGGAATAAAGTGGTCAATGTTCCTTCAATTCAGTTGTGTTCAGCTAGCTCATATAAAACTGCAGTGTTGACTTGTGCACTTATTTGTAATCCAAGGGAAGCAACAAGACTGTAGAATAGGATTCTGTGGATTTCTTAGCTGAAGAACTGTTCCCACTTGTAAATTCCTTCATATATATGAGTAACACAGTACTGACCTTACAGCACAGGGGAGAAAAAGCAAGGCCCCAGAGTTTCTGGTTTCAAGATATTCAGGTGCAGCAGATCCACCGCTGTGGAACTACAAGTCTTACCAGCAGTCTGTAGGAAAGAAACTCACTCAGCAATACTGCAGTCACTACTTTGAATGGGCATGTGCCCTCTCACCACGGTAGACCCCAGCAGGCTCATCCATCCGGAATCTGTCTCTGTATCTTGGCTCTGTATACTGTGTCTTTGCTCTGTATAACGGCGGCCGACCGACTCTCCTCACGCTGGGACGGTTCACCACTGGAGGAGATGCACCTCGATATTCACCTGGGATCCCCCTCTCTCTCAGGCAGGATGTCCCAACTCACGGCGGAGGCCTAAATCGCATGGGGAAATCTTCTGAGAGAGCCAGCACCTCTCCCTTAGGTCTGGCCTCTTCACTCCCTCATGGCTGACTGAACTATTCCTTCAGGACACAAAATGGAGTCCTTTACTTTCCTCTTTGCAAAGAATCATGGGGTTTGCAGTTCTCCCTGTATACCAGTCTATGGGGCCATTTTGTGTGAGAACTTCATGCCCCAGAATCCATAGCTGCTCTCCCTCAGGTCTGTACAATCTTTTCCTTTGGCTGTTGTAACTCTGCTCCTAATTCGTTTCCCTCTTCCAGCCATTAGGAGCACAATAGAAGTCACTGAAATCAGAGCTGTGTGTGTGTGTCAGCTCATATTACACTACCTCAGTCAGTGAAAATAGAAAGGAGGAGGGGGTGGAAAAAACACATGACAGACATGTCAGACATGACAGGCAACTTTTCCCCCTAACTGAAGCTGGAAAGCCTGTGTACATTGTTCTGGCCAACATGGCGAGATTTGCGGGTTATATTGTAAGACACCCGCTACACATATCTTAAAAGTAAGACTTTACTCCATGCTACACTTTGTTTTGCTATGTACAGCACAATGAGGGGGATGAATCACAACTTGGAGCAGACAGAATCTGGGACAGCTATGCATTGCAACCAATCAGCTTATATCTTCAGCTTGTTCAGTTAAGCTTTGAAAATGAAAGATGGAAACTGATTGGTTGCCATGCACAGCTGCTCCAGATTCTTTCTGCTCCAGTTTTGATAAATTCCCCTCAAAGTATAGAGCGCTGTGGTTTTCAGTATGTGTAATAGTTCAATGTATTGTATCTTACTGGTCAGTAGGATGAAGAAAAAGACTGGCATCAGAGGGAGAAATAAAAAGCCTTTCATTCATGAACAGGGTAAGAAAAAATATCTGGTGCCAGTGGCCAGGGAAGGCAAAAAATACCCAATATTGGTTGCCAGACGGAGGAAAAATACCCTGGACCAGTGGTCAACAGAAATAAAAACAGCCTGGTGTTGGTAATTAACAGGAGGAAAAAATGGCCTGAGTCAATAGTCAATGTGAGGGAAAAAGCAGTGGACCTGTGGGGGAAAAGCAGTGGATCTGGTGCTCTTTGGGGGGGAAAGAAGGGGACCCGGGGCTCTGTGGAAGGAGGGAGGATAATTGTACTCTCTGGAGGAAGAGGATGGCACAGGTACTCTGTGGAGGGAGAGGGGGACACTAGTGCCCTGTGAAGGGGGCACTAGTGCCCTGTGAAGGGGGCACTGGTGCTCTGTGGAGGGAGAGGGAGGGCCCTGGTGCTCTGTACAGGAGAAGGAAGTACTGATGCTCTGTGGAGAGAGAGGGCAGAACTGGTGCTTGATCTGATTAGGATGGGGGACATTGATGTTAGTGGGGGTCATTTGTGTTCAGCTGAGGTCATTGGTGGTTAGTAGACTATTTGCACACCCATGCTCTGTGTCCAATGACAGTGTCTCTTGCTGGAACTATAATGTTTATGCTGGAAGGTCACTCTGCCTGACAATGCAGCAAAGGAGCCAAATCTAGGTTCAGGAATGAATATTCCAGCACATGACTGGCAGAAGGACATAGCCTGGATCCGCAGGATGCCAGAACTTCTTTAGAAATCCAAGACAGTCCCACAGAATCCAGGATTGTTGGAGGGTATGATCAAAAGATGCCCTTTGTTACCTTTATTTGCCAGAACAGCCCATTTTGTTCCCCTTTCTGATATCATTTCATAGTTTTTTTTTTTTTTACTGCTGCCTAACTTTTTCTGACTTCATGGGAATGCTTCACCTATTGCTATTCCATGCCCAATAAAAGTACCTTTATTAGCCACTAAAACAGTTGCACCGATTGGCGGATTGACAGTTAGCAAGGCATAGCCAAAAGGTTGGAAAAAGAAAGTCCAGCCCCCCCAAAAAAAGTGAAACGAAATCAGAAAGAAGCAAAGAGGAGTTTTTTTTCCTGGTTTATAAAGGTAAGAGCAGGCATCCCGTTGTGTCAGTGTCTGCTCCTCTGCAGAGATTTTACTATTACTATAATGTGAAACAGGGGTTCAGTTTTATAAAAAGCACCCATTGTACATTGACTAAATGATTTTTATGAAGGCACCTTCCAACCTAGAATGCATCTCAGCATTCATTCCTCTATGGGAGGGATATGCAATTAGCGGACCTCCAGCTGTTGCAAAACTACAAGTCCCATCATGCCTCTGCTTCTGGATGTCATGCTTGTGGCTGTCAGAATCTTACTATGCATCATGGGATTTGTAGTTCTGCAACAGCTGGAGGTCCGCTAATTGCATATCCCTGCTCTATGGTAAATACAGACTCTAATGCACACAGTGGGTCACATGGAGAATATTTTTTCGGGATAGTCTACACAGACCCTTCTGTAGGATGAGATGTGCTGCAGCTGTGACCTATTTACAATGTGCATTACAGCCTACATTTATCAGATAAATAAATACAAACCGTATGCATGCTCAGATATTTGTCTAAATGCATTGGCGGCACCGTGCATTTTAAATATTCATTCATTATCCCATGTGCAAGAGATTTACAGGCACTACATAATGTCTATGCTTTGTTACATAACTAGCCACTTAAGACAGCATCTTCTTCTAAAGTCTTTTCTGCTTAATATCTCTCAGTTTAAATTCTGTCTGTCTAGGCAAATAGGCTGGATTCCTTCCTGAAAGCTACTCTCAAGGTTGCAAGCTTTTTCTGTAACTGACCAATTTTTTTTTTTTTGTTGTTGTTTCAGCCCATCGTGTGTTTAAAAGGTTTTAAGAAATGGCCAGGAAATGCAGAAAACCATATCAATCATGTTCTTCTACCCCTATCTACATTAAAAACAGTCACACAACAAGCTGCCCTTTGCCATCACATCTAAATATATCATTTCCAACTCGAAAACAATATTGGCTAAGTAAAATTATGTATTAGGCACTGAGGTATAGACTGGCTATTGCTTTATGTAGCAAGAGTGGGCAGATCTCCAAACTGGTGTCTATTTCAGTGTAGATAACAAGACATACAATATATCTTCCTATTTTGCTTTTGAGCTAATGAGGTTCCTCGCTGTATATAAAATATGGTGCTGTATATCTTACAAGTAGATTTTCCTCTGCAGTTCAGTTTTTATCTTGTGGAGCGCTTTGATACATTTATATGAAATACATACATTCCGGCTCCACTACAAACACAAATCTGTAATTGAATTGCCCATATTATTAAAATGTATAATGATTTAATGGAGCGTCTCTTTTGGTCCTTCTCAATTTGGATGCATCAGAGGATACCCAGCTGTGACATGCCCAGAGAATGATGCAAAGTTTAGCTGCAGCTACTGAGATCTCTAACAAAAATCAAAGAACTCTCATAGAAAAAAAAAAATGTATTAAATGGATTTAAAAACAGAACAGTATTTATCATAAGGCAAGAGTGTGCATGGACCTAGGGCAGCGCTTTTAGAAGAGGTTGCAAAACACAGTTTGAGTTTTCTTTTTTTATGTCTTATCTGGATTCTGGGAGCATGTAGGTAAATACAGCAGTGGTAGTGAGGAGAGGAGGAGTTGCAGGGGCCTGAAACTGGCCATACACTAATACATTTTCAAATGACGTTCGTACGAAAACTCTCACCACAATTGACAACTTGACAAATGTCGTTCAAAAGCACTTCAAAATGTATTTTCTTTTAACATTTGATTTTGGAATGAATGGACTTTCCAAAACAAAAACTACATGCAGTGTCTGAAATATGTTTTTTCAAAAATTTTCCATCCTGCTCCTTTGTATTTTCACATCTCGAAATCAAACGTTGATTTGATCCCACTAATGATTAGAAAATCAAATGTTCTAAACAGTGGCGGCCGCTCATGCAGGGCACAGGGGCACCGCCTCCTAATCCATGCACCCGCTCCCTAATCTACATGCAGAGTGCCGGATGCATGGATTCCATTTTTTTTAAGCACATGATTAGAGCCTGAGGCTTTAATTGGCTTCAAAAAGGGTGTTGGTTCACAGCAATATTACCAATTTCACCTTGAAGTTTTCATAGCAATTCATTTAAAATTTGCCATGCAGACTGTAGAGGCAAAATCTGCATTAGAAAAAAATCATTTGTCTTTGTTATCTAACATGTAATTACCGTGTCCATACTGGCAGGGGCGTAACTACCACCATAGCGACCCATGCGGGCGCTATGGGGCCCGCAGCTGAGTGGGGCCCAGTGAGGATAAGAGCACCACCAGCACAGACTTCCAGCCAGGGGAAGAGAGAGAGGAAAGGAAGAGGCGAGCTGTCCGTATCAGCAGAGAGCTGAATTGCCCGATTTAAGAGCTTTCATTAGAACTTCCAGTGTTCCCAGGGCTCACGTCACATAGCTCCACCTTTTGGCCCGGTCCCTTTGATAGACAGAACGCCGATCCAATGCAGGACATTTGACGTCATCAAAGGCGTCGGGCCAAGAGGTGGGGCTATGTGACGATGAGCCCCGGGAAGACAGGAAATTCAAATGAAAGCTATTACAGTGGGCAAAAATGCTCTCTGCTGATCCGGGTGGCTTGCCTTTTCCTCTGTATAGGTGGGGCTGTATGTGACACAGGCAGACCAGGCTGTATTGGGCACAGGTCACGCTGTATGGGGCACAGGTCATGATGTATTGGGCACTGGTCACGCTGTATTGGGCACAGGTCACGCTGCATTGGGCATAGGTCACACTGCATTGGGCACAGGTCACGCTGTATGTGGCACAGGTCACGCTGCATTGACACTAGGGCAGCTGTGGGGGGGGGGGGCTGTTTGCAGGGGGGCCCCATACAACATTTTGCTATGGGGCCCCGCTATTTCTAGTTACGCCCCTGCATACTGGCATGGTAATCAATGGTTTTATTACTAAGCAAAGTCAACCCAACCCTAAATCCTGACCTTAACCCTAACTCTATCACTGACCCTAAAGCTAACTCTAATCCATGGTGATCAATGGCTTTGTTAATAAATAAATGTAATACTTATTCTGTCCTTAACCTTAATACTAACCCTAACCTTAATCCTTATGTTAACCCTAAGGGCTAGTTTACACTTGCTTCAAAACATGGCTTCTGACACGGTTTGTTAAAGCTCTCTGAACGCCAGTCAAAGCTCCTGTCACTAAATAAAATGGTTAGCTTACAGTCCTTTATTTACCTTGCTTTTGCTTGGTGCTTTGACGAGGCTTTGGTGGAGCTTCAATGAGCCTTTAGTGGGGCTTCGATGAGGCTTTGGTGAGGCTTCGCGGGGCTTCAATGAGGTTTCGGTGGGGCTTTAGTGGGGCTTCAAGCGAGCTTTGCCATAGACTTCTATGGAGGCTTTGAAGACGCTTTGAAGCACAACTAAAGCGACATGGGGTATAATTTTTGAAGCAAAGCCGAAGCAAAGCAAAGCAAAAGCAAGGTGTAAACAGGACTGCAAGCTAACCATTTTATTTAGTGACATGAGCATTGACTGGCATTTAGAGAGCTTTAACAAAGCGTGTCCAAAGCCTTGTTTTGAAGTAAGTGTAAACTAGCCATTAATCAGTGTTGAAGCTGAAGCAAGTGTAAATGAGCCCACACTCCTTTGTTTTCTAACAACATTGACATGGTGATCACATGGCTTTGTTTAATGACAAACCATGTCACTTAAAAAGATACTGTATATAGAAAACACTGTATATATTTCTAAGTGCACTTGATGTACTTTTTTAACAGCTGTTGTAAAAAAAATGTGTACTCATTGTACCCATTGCAGTGTTTGGGCAATTGAAGTCTTAAAAAAACATTAAAAAAAACACTTTAAAGTGGAAGTTCAGCCTAAAACTAAAAAGTCTAAATCTAATCACAGCCACAATCTTAAGCCGCGTACACACGGTCGGACTTTTCGTCTACAAAAGTCCAACGGACGCTGACGGACTAAAGCTGGCTGGTAATCCCATCGTGTGTGGGCTTCTCCGGACTTTCAACTGACTTTTTTAGCCTCAAATCCGACGTACTTTAGATTTGAAACATGCTTCAAATCTTTCCGACGGACTCGAGTCCGGTCGAAAAATCCGCTCATCTGTATGCTAGTCCGACGGACAAAAACCCACGCTAGGGCAGCTATTGGCTACTGGCTATGAACTTCCTTATTTTAGTCCTGTGTACGTCATCACGTAAGAATTCGACGGACTTTTGTGTGATCGTGTGTAGGCAAGTCTGTTCGTTAGAAAGTCCGCCGCAAGTCCGTTGAAAGTCCGCCAAAAGTCCGTCGAAAGTCTGTCGGACAGGCTGTCGGACTTTTGTAGCTTAAGACAAATCTATCTAGCCCTGTAGAGCAAAAACCACTATACATACCATTTCTGAAGCCGATCTATTCCGGTCTCCAACGGCGGAAGCTCTGTGTAGGAGACAACAACGGCTGGGAAATGCCTGGAAAATGACGTCACCCATAGAGTTACTATGGGGCTTCCCTTGTCGGCTGCCTCTTCTGCACCCACAGAGAAGCCAATGCTGACAGCTCAGACCAGAGCTGTCCCTGCTCAGACCAGAATGGCTTCAGAAAAGGTATGTATAGTGATTTCATCTATACAGGGCTAAATAGGTTAGTCTAGATAGTGGCTGCAAGTAGATTTAGAGATTTAGAGATTTTAGTTTTCTACTTTCATTTCTCCTTCCCCATTGCTAAAGTTTCCTCAAAGTAAAACCTCTTTGCTCAACACTAGTTGCTCTGTCATTTTATAATTTATTGTCAATAAAACTACCTTTTCTTTTCAGTCTGTAAATACTGTAAATTTACCAGTAATATGGCAAGCTAAAAGCGTGGTATACTTTTGTATACTTTTGTATACTTTTTGCAAACAGAATTCCTCCAGAAAAGTAACCACTACTACTATTTAGAAGCCTGCGCTGAGTTAGAAGTCAAATTAAAGGGTAACCCCTGCAACAGCAGTTTCATTTTTTATTAGATACCACCCAAAGTTTGTCAACTTCAAAAGGGATACAGATGCTACAGCTTTCCCCATCACAACACGAGGGTTGCTTAGGTGGTGTAAAGAAGTCAGATTCCTGTGTTTACAAATCAGTCCGAGGAAAACATGGTGAAGGAAATGGAAGCTTATGCAGTACATAAAGAGGTATGGATCTTTAGATCTGTAGAACATCTTGCAGTAAGTATAGTTCACCTAGATGGGATTTTATTTTTCTAAATAAAGCCAGACTTGTACACACGATCAGACTTTCGCCAACAAAACTGTGGATTTTTGTTCAAAAGGATGTTGGCTAAAACTTGTCTTGCATACACACGGTCACACAAATGTTGGCCAACAATTCCGAATGTGGGAACGTGGTGACGTACAAGACGTACGACGAGCCGAGAAAAAGGAAGTTCAATAGCCAGTGTGGCTCCTTCTGCTTGATTCTGAGCATGCGTGAACTTTTGTGCGTCTGACTTGTGTACACACGATTGGAAATTCCGACAAAGTTTTGTTGGTGGAAAATTTGAGAACCTGCTAGCCAACATTTGTTGGCGGAAAGTCCGACAACAAATGTTCGATGGAGCATACACACGGTCGGACTTTCCGCCAACAAGCTCACCTCCAACATTTGTTGTCGGAAAATCCGATCGTGTGTATGGGGCATTACACTTCAATCAATAATATGATTTACAAGTAGTCACACACCTGTTTAGCACTTCTGCCTACTAGATTTATGTGACTACATCCCTAACTTCTAGCTATGCGCTCTACTATATCTTCAGTCCATTAGAGACAGGGCCTTGGAATAAAGGGTTATTGTGGAATGTTTTCAACACTTGCAGATTTATGATGGATTAACTATTCCATCTAACCTGAAAAAATCTTTAAAATACATTGCAAACTAGCAGCTAATGTTTACACAGCCTCGCATTATGTCAAACCTGATAAACAGACCTCTATGTATCAAGCACCTTAAAATGTATATTTAAAAAAAAATAATACAGAGATGCAAAACTTCATTGGTACAAGAGCATTGGGACCAGACCATAGGAAGGGATTTTTTTTTCTTGATTTTATTGTCTAGCTATAAAGCATGAATGTATTAATTCTGAAGAATGGCCCTGGAAAGGTATATAATCTGTCTTTCACAAAAGCATAGGTTTATGAAAAGTAGATGTTATCTGTACAGCATCTACTTTTCTTGGTAATGTGAAGAAGCTAAGAACAAGCTTACAACTATAAGACATTATCTAAAAACACCATTCAAAGAGCATTGATTGGTAGGCATCCACAGCCACTACTCAGATTTTATATTTCAGCATTTTAGGGTAGAAAAACAAAACTATGAAAAATAATGTTTGATTGTCTGGTATGGGTTACTGGGCATTAAACATTGTAGATTGTCCTAGTAAAGAGCACCAGCAGTTTTAAAAGAGAACAGCATGCTGTACAGGGTAAATTTACCTTAACCACTTTCCACCCATAGGACATCGTATGACGTCCCGGATTTTAAGTGGAGATATCTGAATAATGCCTGAAGCTGCAGGCATCATTCTGAATTTTTTTTTTTTTTTTCAGCAGACGATTCCCTGCAAATTAAAAGCCATCATAGTGGCTGTTTAGCTGCTTGATGGGAGCTCCCCCCCCAATCCTTCTCCCGGCTCGCTTGTAAATGAATCCACCGGCGGCGGAAGTTTACCATAGACCTGGCTGTGGACCAGATCAAAAAGTGATCAAAAAGGAAAAAATGTAATAGAAAGTGTAAAAATAAAAATAAAATAAACAATAATTAAAAAAAAAAAATTTAAAGCGCCCCATCCACTTGTGCTCGCACGCAGAAGCAAATGCATACGTAGGTCACGCCCGCATATGCAAATGACGTTCAAACCACACATTTGAGGTATCGCTGTGAATGTTAGAGTGAGAGCAATGATTCTATCACTAGACCACTTCTGTAACTCTAAGCTGATTAACTGTAAAAAAAATGTAAAACTTAGCCTATAGAGATGTTTAAGTACCGAAGTTTGGCACCATTTCGTGAGTGTGCAAATATCATGTGACATAAAAAATTGCAACAACCTCTATTTTATTCCCTAGGGTCTCTTCTGAAAAATATATAAAATTTTGTGGGTTTTGAGTACTTTTCTAGCATAAAAATTATTATTTTTACATATAGGATAGGAATGCCACAATTGGCCCAATATGAACGTGGTTAAAGAGGCCCCATCATTAAAAAAAATGCAAACAGGACTACTCCCCAAGCTGCCAAAATGCTGCTCCATTCGTGAGAAATCCTCCCAAATAGTTGCTGGTGGCTTGGATAGTAGAAAAAGTATTTACTTTTTTTTTGGATAGCTCTGTTTGCATTTTTGTTTTGTTTTGTTAATGACAAGGAATATAAAGAAGACTGTCACCACAGGGAAGCACTGTGGACAGTACAAAAGGGTATATAATTCCACGTCCTGTTACATGATTAAACCCATTGGGAAAAACACACTTCTACCTGCAAGGACACAGAGGAGGGGAAGTCACTTACCCAGAGATATGAGGTTCCAGCTGTGCCACATGACGAGATTACTTTGATGTTACATAGGCTACCACTGGAACATTGGTACACTAGCGCAGCCGTATTTTATTTGTGTTGGCACATGTGTTTATGAAGTTTCTTTACTTCATTCATTTGATGTGTACCTTTTTTGAAAGTGGCTGGCTCAAATTTGGAATGGGTTATAAAATACTGTGCACAAATGATTACTCATCCCACCTTGTTGTCTATGTAAATCATCCCACATCATTTCTCTTTAATGTAGACTTTGCGGCCTTTTGTCTACCTTTGATACCCAGTGGTCCCCCTGAAGCTTCTGGCCAGTTGCCTGCTCCGTCTCAGTGTTGTACAATAATATTTGATACCTTTACCTATCCAGCTCCCTGAAGAAGCGTTCTGTTAACACAAAACTAGTCGAGCAAGTCTTCTGATCCTTTAAAATAGAGTATCAACATATTTTAAACAGGCTTTTTAAATACCTGGTTTGTGATTGTAGGGTGATACCTCTTCAGGTTTTTATATGTAGTATCCTCTTTAGGATATTGTTACCTCTAGGTTTCTCTGGGGCCCTCCAGTTCAGTCTATTGAGTCCTTTGGGACCTTGGGCTGCTGGGTGGTCACCGGAGATTGAAATTTGGTTTTAGTCGCTTTTTACTGATTTATGTGTTTTTTAAATCTGTCTATGTAATTTTTTTATAAATAAAATTGTAAAAACGTAAAAACGTTTTAAATGTGCCTATAACGTCCATTCCTACTTTTTCCAAATACTGTAGTTTTAATCTTTATTATTGATGAGGCACCTCAATTTTAAAGTATTAGGTTTTTTGGAACTGTGAAATTATTCTGTAGATGCTAAGCTCAGCAGTTTAATGGTATATATTCCAATGTTTCCTAAAGTAAGGGTATGTACCCAAATTGGGTCACAGACATGTTCTTGATGGGTCGCCACATGGCTATGTAGTAAACATAGCTTTAGTTTTTAAAAATGAGAAATCAGTGGTAAGTGATATGGCATGCTTTTTGTATGTTTCAAATTGTATACTGCTGATATTTTAAATGTATCTCATAAGCAATATGGCTAATTTTTCATAAAAAGTGTAAGGCTCTGTGGGATGAAAACATAATAAGTATTGCCATCCACTCATGATCCATGTGTGGTCCAGTGTTGTCACCAGCAAGAAACCTGCTGAGAAATGCCATTTGAGCAATTGTCAAAGTGTATGTGTGTAAGTTATAGGAGATCAGCAGCACTAAGATGAAACAAAGGGTGATTAAAAAAAGAGTATTTTTTTTTATAAAAATACACAATGCTTTAGCAAACTAAATGTCATTCAACTAGGATTTACATTTACTTTAAAGGAAGTGCATCAGCACACTGAAATGTGTATTAATCACATATAAAAGATACCTGCACACTTTAAGGTTTACCTTGTGTGTGTCGCACTCACATACCTGGTCCCTCAATCAATTTTAGTGGCATCAGATTATTGGACATCCATTGTGTGAAACATATTTCTTATGGAGATGCTCAAAGCCAAATTGACAGGGTCCGTGAATAAAAAAAAACTGTACATACACTGCAAAGGGCCAGCTGGCACACTTGGATATATGCAACCTTCTCGTGTCTTTCTTTTAGCCAATGGACAATTCAAGAATTCATACCGAGTAAGACATAGGAGCTATAATATTGCAAATGAAAAGTTAAATTAAAGCATGCTATAGAAAAAACTAAAATTAATTAGATACCAGGTACTATTGTGTTACTGTTTGCTGCAGATTTGGAGCATAACTTAGCAAAGCATGGTTGTAACCAGCAGCATTAGATTTTCTAGAATTATTTTTAAATGCCAATTGAAACCAAGGTACCAATGTATTTAACAGTGAGTTAGGAATAGCTTGCCTTTAAAGCCCACCCTGATGTACTTTCCTCACTACCACAGTTCCTCGCTGCTCTGCTCTTCCACAGTCTAACTCTATGTAAATTTTGTATTTGTCTGTGTGCTTAGACAGGGTTGATGATGTCATTCTCTTCCTAATGTGAACAGGCCTGTTTTTTTCTCAGGTCCAAGCATTGCATCATGAGAGGAGGTCACACCTGCCCCCAAATTATCAGCATTGAGCATTTCACAGCAGTTCTGATTTATCAATGAAACTGCGATGAAGATCAATAGGTGTGCTTTAAAGAGACTGTCACTTTTCTAATCCTCTTTAAAGCCCAGGTTTAGGTAACATTAAAATAAAAAAAATCAGCACAAGGGATGGCACTTACATTTAATGTAAGGTGTCCCTCGTGCTGGCGCTAGTGCTGGCTGTCATAGTTAAAATCCAAAGTCCTCTAACTCCTCCACCATACCCTGCAGCGGTATCCTTCTTGTACTGTGGGGGCTAATACCAGTGCCGGACATGTGACAGGCATTTATCAAGAGTGCCCTCCCTTTCCACTCCTCTCCTTTATTCCCAGAAGCTGCACTATAGTTAGCATGAATGAAATGTGATCTATGAATGGAGGAGGCAGACCTTTTATTCATCTGCCCATCCTCCATCTATAGATCACTTTTTATTTATGGAAGCTTCTATGAATGGAAGGGAGAGTGGAAAGGGCGGGCATAGCTGGCACACTAGATGAATGCCTGTGTAGCACCACCCCAGCTTAGTAACTTGGGTTCTCTGCTTTGCGCCTCAACTTGGATAACTCCCCCAGGCTCTCCAATACACCTGTGTGAATGGAAATCAGCAGAACTATTAAGGCCTCACAAAGCAAAAAATAGTCTGCACAAGTAAATACCTGGGAATAGATATGAGACCTTTTAGTGGTAAAATAACTTAATGTGTTAAGGTAAATAGAGGTGTCAGCATCAATGAGCATACAGAGGGTAAGTTTTAGACACAGTCTGCTAGACAGTAGAATTACTATGTCAGAGATACTTAGGTTAGAGTTCAGTACCACTAGACTGGCAGTAACACGGGAACCAGCAAGATCAGTAATAGCCAGTGAACATGAATACTCACTGTGTTGAAAATATAGATATTGAAACTACTTAGGGTGCACCAAAGGGATGAATATATGATATAAAGGGGAACTATAAAGGGAAGTTCTATATGATATCCCTGTGTGGTACCTATGAACTAAGCAACTAGCAAAAGTCTGTATGTGGCAACTGTAAACAGTCTGTCTTTGGTCCTGAGTCTATAGCCAGCTATTATTGGGGCCTAATCATACCATTGGTGCACATAAGGACAGTCACAGTAAGGTCTGCAGGCAGTAACTGGTTACAGGACAGCTAGGTGGATGGTTTCTAACGACTCAGTCTCCCTAAAGGCAGGAGGTTATGGCCACAAGGCCCTCTCACCAGACTCAGTGCTCCAGCATGGAAATTTCCACCTACCACTTAAGGGGGATCCTCTGCCCTGGTTCAGCTTGGCTCTGTGCCCTGGTTCACCCAGTAGTACCACTTTCATGTGGGTGCAGCATAAAGTTTACGGTGATTGGTAACGCAGTCCCAGCTCTGAGCTGTCAAGTGCTTTCTCTCTTTCTCTCTGGGCTCAGGTGGTGTGCTAGAGGCCTCAGCTCTATCTGCAGCAGATCCGACTCCGAGGATATGTTCACTCCTGCACCTCTCAGCAAAAAACAGAGGAAAACTAAAACAGCCTGGGAAGATACTGCTGTTTTTTCCCCCTTGCTCCTAAGTCCTTCTGAGAACTGTAGTCCATTGTGTAATAATAGTGCAAACTACAAGTTCCTGTATCTGTTGCGACCAGCTTCACAGTCATTGGGTGCTGCCGGCACTCCCACTCCCCCTGCTGATGGGAGGCAGCAGGGCATTGGATTCCAGCTTGTCTGATTACTTTCAACGCACAATAGCTAGTGACAATGTCAGAGCTTAACCTTTGCAGCCCAAAGATTGGCTACACCTGTGACAAGTCCACGCCTTGTATTAACCCCCACAAATCCAAAAGATTACCACTTCAGGGCATGGAGAGGGGGGAGGCAGAGGTCTTCGGATTTCAATTAGGACAGCTGACACCAGCAAATAGAACATTTTGCATTAAATGCTGAGTTTTCAAAAAAATGTTGTACCTAAACTGCCATTATTTGAAATTTCATGTGAAAATTAAAAGGTTATTTTAATGTTGCATAATTATTATTAATTTAATGATACTTATAGACTAAGTAGCATTAACTTCTATAAGATAATCAGAATTTTTATGCTTTTTTTCCCCTTCAGTATTTTGCTAATTGGCTGTCCTTTATTCTTAGCTTGCAACAGTTCATATAAAAGGTAAACTGTTTATGCTTCATCTTTTACATTGTCAGCAGCACCATAATACAGTGAAAGTAATCTTGACAGCACATCTGTATACTTCATAGTGTTAGCTTGGGCATAACCTCACGGATCCTGCGGGAAGGGCGTAGACACGATCTGTTTTAATTTAAACACACTTACATTTCTTATTGGTACCGGAAGAAAGACATTGCCCATTACAGTGTACAGCTTGACGGCAAGGCATGGCAATCAACCTTCCGTTTGTTGCAGATATCACAATTTTCCAAATGTCATCTTTGAAAGAGTTCTCATAAAGGAACATTGATGAGATGTCTGCAGGGTTCAAATGCTATATGAACTCATTTTAAAACACCTCTGATCTTTTCACTCAATGTTTTTTTGTTGCTAAAGCAACATAATCCAAACACCTTTTTGCTCAATGTTTGTCCAAGGTAGTCGAGCTTTGTAAAGCTGTCTTTTTTTTTTCCGAAAAGAAATATATACTGTATATTTGCCTTGTAGCTGATTTCCCCTTTAAATTTTGTTAAGTTACCAATACAGAAAGCGATTATCTGGTAGATTAGATCTAATCTGTAGATAATCAGTCTGTGAGTGAAGCACATAGACTGTCCCTTGAGATCAATAACCTTTCAGGTTGTGAACGTAGGGGAAGAAAAACTGATCATACAATAACGACTTGTTTGCATGCTGTGTATCTGCTTGTTGTACCAAGACTGAATTTTCCCATTAGGTACATGCAGGCACTGAGTTCAGGATCCACAAAGGTGGGCAAAATAAATAAACATTCTTTTAGATACCACTACCCTAATAAATATATTTTATTTTTAAACTAATTTTTAACAATGGAAGGCCTTCTATTTTGAATTCTGACATACATACATAGCTTCCAACTTTCTGAGATGAGAAAAATGGATACAATTTAAGAGGCCTTGCCACCAAATGAACAATTTGCAGGTAAAAGCACAACTTGACTACCACAAGAGAGTCAATTCCCTAGCACTGCCCACTTCCCTCCTTGCACATAATAGCCCTCTCCTCTTCTGGGAGTGTCTAATTACTCTCTGTGTGGGCCCAGCTCCTACACCCCTCCTTTATGTACTGTATCTCACAAAAGTGAGTACACCCCTTACATTTTTGTAAATATTTTATTATGTCTTTTCATGTGACAACACTGAAGAAATGACACTTTGCTACAATGTAAAGTAGTGAGTGTACAGCTTGTATAACAGTGTAAATTTGCTTTCCTCTCAAAATAACTCGACACACAGCCATTAATGTCTAAACCGCTGGCAACAAAAGTGAGTACACCAATAAGTGAAAATGTCCAAATTGGGCCCAAAGTCTCAATATTTTGTGTGGCCACCCTTATTTTCCAGCACTGCCTTAACCCTCTTGGGCATGAAGTTCACCACAGCTTCACAGATTGCCACTGGAGTCCTCCTCCACTCCTCCATGACGACATCATGGAGCTGGTGGATGTTAGAGACCTTGCACTCCTCCACCTTCAATTTGAAGATGCCCCACAGATACTCAATAGGGTTTAGGTCTGGAGATATGCTTGGCCAGTCCATCACCTTTACCATCAGCATCTTTAGCAAGGCAGTGGTCATCTTGGAGGTGTGTTTCGGGTCGTTATCATGTTGGAATAGTGCCCTGGGGCCCAGTCTCCAGAGGGAGGGGATCATGCTCTGCTTCAGTATTTTACAGTAAATGTTGGCATTCATGGTTCCCTCAATGAACTGTAGCTCCCCAGTGCCGGCAGCACTCATGCAGCCCCAGACCATGACACTCCCTCCACCATACTTGACTGTAGGCAAGACACACTTCTCTTTGTACTTCTCACCTGGTTGCCGCCACACACTCTTGACACCATCTGAACCAAATAAGTTTATCTTGGTCTCATCAGACCACAGGACATGGTTCCAGTAATCCATGTCCTTAGTCTGCTTGGCTTCAGTAAACTACTCGCGGGCTTTCTTGTGTATCATCTTTAGAAGAGGCTTCCTTCTGGGATGACAGCCATGCAGACCAATTTGATGCAGTGTGTGGCACTGACAGGCTGACCGCCCACCCCTTTAACCTCTGCAGCAATGCAAGCTCATACGTCTATTTCCCAAAGACAACTTGGTATGACGCTTAGCACATGCACTCAACTTCTTTGATCGACCATGGTGAGACCTGTTCTGAGTGAAACCTGTCCTGTTAAACCGCTGTATGGTCTTGGTCAACCTGCTGCAGCTAAGTTTCAGGGTCTTGGCAATCTTCTTATAGCCTAAGCCATCTTTATGTAGAACAACAATTCTTTTTTTTTCAGATCCTCAGAGAGTTCTTTGCCATGAGGTGCCATGTTGAACTTCCAGTGACCAGTATGAGAGAGCGAGAGCGATAACACCAAATTTAACACACCTGCTCCCCATTCACATGTGAGACCTTGTAACACTAACCAGTCACATGACACAGAGGAGGGAAAATAGCTAATTGGGCCCAACTTGGATATTGTCACTTAGGGGTGTACTCATTTTGTTGCCAGCGATTTAGACATTAATGGCTGTGTGTTGAGTTATTTTGAGGGGACAGTAAATTTACACTGTTATACAAGCTGTACACTCACTACTTTACATTGTAGCAAAGTGTCATTTCTTCAGTGTTGTCACATGAAAAGATATAATAAAATATTTACAAAAATGTGAGGTGTGTACTCACTTTTGTGAGATACTGTAGCTGCTGGGGAAACCAAAATACGAAGTGTTACTTGAATGGCAGCTCTGATGCTGGCTCCCTGCTGCAATCTCAAGACTTTTGGATGTCTGCAAAAGAGAGACTTTTACAGGTAAATAACATGCATAAACTGTGTTACATGCACATGTGCTGCACATACGTAAGTATTTTCACATGTCCAGAAAAAGGATGCAAACTGGCTGCATCCAGGGCCCCTCATCCATCCCTGTACACATGCAAATGCTCAGATATGCAGTGACACATTGATGGCTCTATGCAAACATCTGTCACTTATGGGCACTTCCCAACTGAATGTATACACACCTTCACACTGTACAGCCTTCTGCGCCCATATGAATGAGGCCTAACAAAATTATAAACAAAAATGGCTCTACAGGATCACACGACCACCAATCTGCTAATGACCTCTAGCTGCACAAAGAAACAGAGTAAAGCCTCGTACACACGATCGGATTTTCCGCAGACAAAACCTTTAACCTTTTGTCCGAAGGCGTGTGCCTGGATTTTGTCTTGCATACAACCGGCAAGGAATTGTCGGGCAACAAACACGAACGTAGTGATATACTACGTGTTTTTTCAGCTCTTTAACGCCACCCTTTGGGCTCCTTCTGCTAATTTCATGTTAGTAGAAGTTTGGTGATTCGCACTTTTCATTTTGCGCTTTTTATTTAGCACTTTTCAGTTTGCGCTTTTCATTTCGTGCTTTTTATTTCGTTTCTGAACTGCCGTTCGTCAACCAGACATGTTGCGGAATTGGAGGAGATAACGTGTTATTTATTATTGGCCTTGGAGTTATTGCTTTGACCCAAGTCACATCCAGGAACAGGAGGAGGACGATTTCTTGGACCAAAAATTGGTTGCTTAAATAATCGTGACCAATTATGTCATATGCCTTTGCTGCCGGAGCTCCAGGAGAATAATCCAGATGTTTTTCAGAATTATCTCCGGATGACGGACCCCTGCTTTCACCAACTCTTGGCATTGTTGACCCCCTATATTAAGAAGCAGGACACATGCATTAGGCTTTTATTTTATTTTTTGGTTGAATAATAATGATTTGATTTGTTATATTTTCTATATTTTTGGATGCATAGAATGCACTTTTTGGTTAAGTTCTATTGGCAGATAACATGTCTAATTTTATTTGTTTTCTTTTTTTATTGCACAATAAAAAAATAGTTTAGAATAATACTTGGCTATGTGTTTTACTTCAAATGACATCTTGGGAATAGGCAGTTGCATTTAAAAAAATACAATGTAAAATTGACAAGGGACACCAACATAGTTGTATCTTTGATCTTAAAAACTACAGGATAATGGTGTTGTGGTAACTTGTGCCAAAAGAAAAAGCATAATAATATTATTCTTAATATCACTAGAAAAAAAAGCCTTTAAAAATCTGTTTGCAATAACTCCATCAGTATCACCAGCAAAGCAGCTTCATTATTATTTCATTAAAGAAGAAGAGAATGTGCACTGCATTTTGAGATTTCATAATTTCCCTCGTCACGAATGTTAATTCTCCATTATGAACGCTAATTTACAAGACCGGCCGCTTCTGGCTCGTCTGAGCATGCGTGTTTGTACTTTGGACTTTTGTCCGACGGACTTATGTACACACGTTTGGAAAATCAAACAACAGACATTTGTCCGCAGAAAATTTTAAAACCTGCCATCCAGGTCTGTGGAAAATCCGACAATTGTACGATGGAGCATACACACGGTCGGATTTTCCACCAACAGCCTGTCATCACACATTTCCCATCGGAAAATCCAATCACGTGTACGAGACCTAAGAGAAAGATGCTGTTGTAAGTGGGGTGGTGGTAAGTGCAAGATAAGGAGATCCTTGGAGGGCAGCACTAACAAGGGCATGGGATGCAGTGCCTAGGGCCCACATGAAGCAACATCTGGTCCTGCAGTGTACTTCCCTTTCCATTATTTCTATCCTATACAACTGGGAGGTCCATCTCAAGTGCCAGAACTCCTAAAGTGAACCTACACAGATATTTTATCATTCATATCATGTAATTAAAAAAAAAAGGTATGGCAGTCTAAAAATGTTACTTTTTCTGTAATAATTGGAATCATAGGGGCACGGAAGGAAGGATTTTTACATAAAGTGGCATGTGCTTGGTGCTATATACCCCCAAAAAGACTAACCTTCAGCTTTAAGGAAATGGTCATTAGGGTTATGCAAATGAAAAGAACTTTGGATGACTGATATCAGGAGAAGTAAAACGTAATGCTTACTGTACATTTTACATAAAGAAATATATCTGATCAAAGATCTTCCTTAAGGTGCCTACAGACATCAGTAAAATTTACCTAACCTGGTTGTTTACTGTTGGATCAGAGAGAATTGCTTATCTGTATGCCCTTACTGACCATAGCTGACATTTTTTACACAGGGAAGAAATGATCTGCTGAGTTGGATGTTTACCAGCCAATCAATATTGTTTTCAACTCAAATAGGTTGTCATCTTCTCCTTTTCACAGAGTGTTCACTCAATGGTAGCTGGATCATACATAAACTTGTGGCCATATCACTGTTTGATCCCATCTGCTTCCATTTGTCACACCTAGTGCTAGCATTGATAAACAGGCACTTAGCTGGCTTTGTGTTCTTCACCTATAGCAGCCCTCTTTCCCATAAGGCAAGCAGGCCTACCGGTACTACCGGAACTTGGGTTGCCCCCAGGTCTTATACACATTGCTAAAGTGCCTGTCTACCATTCCAGGGCAGGTGCGAGCTAAGCACAGCAAACAAATACTTGTGGCTGGCAGACAGGCGTAGTGGTCTATAGTTAGGATCAAATCCATGGTCAAAAAGACTGGCTGAGTTCAGAGAGATAGTCCAAAGTCCAATCCAAGTTTGAAAACAAGGAAATCCAAACTAGGAGGCAAAGGTAAAGGTCAAGGCACAGGAACAAGGCAGGTAAAGAAGGAGCTTGAAGCATGTGTTGCAAACACTATCCCAAGCATGCCCCTTTGACCTCCACCCAGAGATCTACAGATCCCTGTGTCTACATCAATCACCCTGCAGGTGGACAGTCAGACAGGGAGAGTGAAGCACAGCCAAAACCAGGATACTAGAATGAGACCAGCAGCTGCCAAGAAACATGCGTGGTACACACTCCTGATACCATAAATGTAAGCCCGCACCACAGGTGTCTGCATGTGTATCTCTCCTCCTACCACATCTGCGCATAAAAACAAGCATTACCCAAGCGAATATATTTATGTGTGAAGCTGGCCCTAAAGACACCTGTGTTGTTTTGGCTCATATCTGCATGTCCAACTATCCTTCATGGCCAGTTTTAGGATTCCTTTACCCTGCAATGAGCCACGTCAACAGCTACAAGCCTGGCAGAAAAAGCTTGAGGTAAACAAGACGCTCTTCACCTCTGTAACAAACACCAGGAAAAATGATGTGAAATAAACAAAGGCATGAGTTTGCATTTGTACCATAATTGTCGCTTCAGATATTGTTTCTTGACAAACAACTCCTCCAAGGACCATAAATTGTGCTAAACATTTGCTCCGTTTCACCAGTATACATATACTGTATGGTAGGAACGTAGCCAAGGAACAGCAGACTAATTGAAAAATCATTCAGCTGAGGTACAGTAAGGATCATTTGCACTTTATATGAAAACTGTAAAGAAACTTGACACAAGTGGCTTCCAACAGGAGCCGAGCAATTGACTAATCAGCAAAATCTCATGGAAAATAATCACATTCCCTCCTATCTTGCAAGTGTAATTTTCATTTAATAATGCATTGATGAGGAAGGGGAGAATTCAGGAAGAAGGGCTGCACCGATCATACAAAGCACATCTATTTTTTCTTCTTCTAAACTGCACACTCCTTTCTCAGAGAGGATGGCTGTATTGACTGATAAAGCAGCTACACAAGGCCTGCTAGCTGATGTCTCTAAAACCTATTATTCAAAGATCGTTATCGCAGTTTTCCATTAGCAGAAGTAAGTAAATGCTTTTCCTATAGAGTCCTGTCGGGAGATTGTTTTGTTTTTAGAAAAAGACTCAATACCCAGCTGCCAATGGTATTGTATCATGCTTGATATGTAACCTTTTTGGGGACGAGAGAACATTGATGTAGTCATAAAAAAATGAAGAAAAGAAAAAAAAATGCATTTATATTCACCTTTATTGTGTCTGTAGAAGCTCTCAGAATGCATTTACACAGACAGGATAAAAAATCATCACTAAGGATACACAGTATCAGGTGTGTGCACCTATTATTGTTTCTTTGAGCTGCAGCAGGACTGACAATAAATACAGAAATCTCCTCCCAAGCATTAACACATCCCTTCCTCTAATAGGCAAAATAAATTGGTGAAGATTTAAAGCTGACAGGAAGTAAATATACTTCAAAATGGATTTAGTATCAAATATACAGTATGTATTAATGTTAAGTATGTGTTTAACCACTTCAGCCCAGGAAGATTTACTCCTCTTCATGACCAGGCCATTTTTTGCGATACGGCACTGCGTTACTGCGTAACTGACAATTGTGCGGTCCTACGACACTGTGCCCAAATCGGGTTCATGTGTCCCTCCCATGTTATTAAATGTTTGTCCTTTTTTTCTCACAAATAGAGCTTTCTTTTGGTGGTAATTGATCACCTGTGAGTTTTTTATTTTTTGTGCTATAAACAAAAAAGGATGAAAATTTTGAAAAAAAAATAAAATTTTTTTTTACTTTCTGCTTTAAAACATCCAATAAAAAAATATAATTTCTTCATCAATTTAGGCCAATATATATTCTGTGACATATTTTTGGTAAAAAAATCCCGGTAAGGCTATATTGATTGGTTTGCGTAAAAGTTATAGCTTCTACAAACTATGGGATATGTTTATGGAATTTTTATTTATGTATTTATTTTTACTAGTAATGGCGGCGATCATCGACTTATAGCTGTGGTATTGTGGCGGACAAATCGGACACTAACTGACACGTTTGACACTTTTTTGGGAACCAATGACACTAATACAGTGACCAGTGCTAATAATATGCGCTGTCACTGTACTAAAGACATTGGCTGAGAAGGGGTTAACATCAGGGGTGATCAAAAAGTTTACTGTGTGCCTAGCCAGTGTTTTAGAGTAGTGTAGGAGGTACTTTTGCTAGGGGAAGGCATGGATTAATGTCCCTGCTTTGCAGGAACACAGGCTCCATGCCTTCCCTACTGACTGAACGGCAATCGACCTTGTTTATATAGGCCGCTGGTGGCGTGCACTTGTGCCTACTACCCGGAAGTGCAGGATTACATATATATATACTTGATTGTGCGCAGTGCAGCGCTACTATGCTCCAGTAAGTGTGCATATTCTATACCTGGTTGATACCTGCTGAAGGGGAGTATCAGTGTAGTAGCCACCACTACAACAGTGATTCTCAGTTTCTTCTGGGTCTCGTGCCGAGCAGGTGCCCTGCTGCATGGGAAACACAGGGTCACTGGCTCAGCACAGGTGCTTTCAGAGCACACCTTGCATTTTCCTCAATGGATGCAAAGCATTCTCTGATTGGATAAGCTGGAGAGATGGGGCAGTGATGTCACATTTTCCACCTTGTCCAATCAGAGAACTCCTTGTGTTCATCGACAAAAATACAAGGCATTCTCTGAAATACAGTGAAATATGAGTGTGACTAAATTGCGCTGGATATTTGACCTAGGCTCAGAGCATGGTTTTCCCACAAAAAACTTGAGGATGAGGAGACTACTTAAGAACCCCTCAAGAGAGTACCTACATAGCCCAAACTTTTCATGAAACTAAAGGAGACAAGTCGGTTTGTACCTTTCAAGAAAGGAACTTTAGGGCCCAGCAATCCCAATAGTATACAGTTACCAGGGTCTTGTAGGAAAACCATATTTAAGAGGCTAGGAGAAAAGCTGTGCCTATTCAGCTTGCTACATGTGCCTTCTAGTGAGGCTATGTGGACAAGATCCTCAGGTGAAATCTCAGGGTGTCAGAGATACTTTCAGATGTAGGCCCAACTGTTACCTCGATGAACAGTAACTTGAAACACCAGAATGGCTGGAGGCAGGGGGTAGCATCCTCCCACCTGAACAGGTGTAATCCCTTTAACTGGAAGAAGACTCTTCTGTTCTAAAGTGCCGGCTATTTATGTGCTGATCAGCAACCTTCTGAGCATGCCTCCCTAGGGATTGGCTGCAGCACAACAAAATATTCTTGCTCCCCATTCACCTTGATCCACTCCTATGTTCCAGATCTTTCTAGAAGGCAGGGAAGAGCAATCAAACCTGCAGCATGTGAAATCCAGAACAGCCAAAATAAATCAACATCTGCTCCAATGATTACAGAGAAGACAAAAATAACAAAATTTACCTAACATCCTAACAACTTAACTAGGAGGGTGCTACAGATAATTTTGCACTTTGTGACAACCTTTTGTGAAAGATAATTTTCTGTTCCAGCATGACTATGTCCATCAGTGTCTGACCAACAAAAGAATTTTTTTTCCCTGCGTGTACACAAATTCCCATAGGCATATATATCTATCTATCTATCTATCTATCTATCTATCTATCTATCTATCTATCTATCTATCTATCTATCTATCTATCTATCTATCTATCTATCTATCTATCTATCTATCTATCTATCTATCTATCTATCTACCAAAGTATTGTGGTACAGCTACCTAAAACTTCCTGATGTGAAGTACTGCCTGGGTTTTGGAGAAGCTGAGTATTATGTGTGTGTAAATTAACATTTATATACGTGTGAATGTATATGTCAAATAGAGTCCTTGCTATAAATTCTGCACTAATATAAAATTTTTAAAGGTGTCACATGCTGTTAAACTTGCCAGGAATAGAACATGCAAAAAAAAAAAAAAAGGCTTTGTAAGGATCCAGCATTGAACTCTATCAGACAACAATAAAGGCTGTCCCTGTTATTATCCCCAAAGGATTTTCTGGAGGATAACTGCATTTACCTTCCCCGTTTTATGTTTGTATCGCTTTCCAGAAGTCAAATTTTTCACTGTCATTTCTTGTAAGGCTTATTTCTGTCTTCAGGAAGATACTCGGGGGGTACAGGCAGTTATAAAACATACTTTGCACACTAGATATAATGGTATGCAGTAACATACATCATCCTGTCTGCTCCCAAGTCCTTTTGAAAATATCATTCTGAATTGTGACACTCTCCTCCAATGATCATGTTAATGGAGCTATGGAACATGCTAACATGCCTCTCATTTATTTTATTTAATGAAATTTAAGACAGTTGAATGGTAAAGCCATTGGGCCAGCTGCCTTAGGCCACAAGAGATATGTCATGTATTTTTGGTTGCTTCTTATTTTGAGTTATTAACTGAGATTCATTTTTTATATTATTTTAACTTTTGTACTTATTTTCTAGCAACATTTAATTTAAAATCTTATTACACAGATTTGTAAGCTATCACTCTAGTGGCCATTCAGAGCCAGGGAGTGCAGTCAGCATCCTTGCTTAATGATTTGTGTGAGTAAACATACTGATATACTGTTCCAGGTTCAAAAATCCTTGCAGAAAAAGGTGATATCGCTATATAAATGGATGGATAAGTTAAAGCATCTCAAGCATGTTTGTAAATTTACTGTAGCTTTTTGCCCCTTCCCTTATTCCTGCTGTGGTCTAATAACTATATTGTATTTAATATTTCCCTCTAATTCCTATTAATGTTATTTGCAACACATGCAGTGCTATATTCATATGAAGTTATTTCAACATAATCATGCCTGGTTGATTGACCCTTACTGATGGGCGATGAGGAATTTGCATATTTCACATTTCCTTATTAGTTGTCTAGTTGCCCCACAAATATATAGAAAAGCCTCTAATATCCTGGTTATTCTGGTTACCTTAAATGACTCAACATACCAAAGGAATGTCATTGTAAACTGACTCTATGGACAAGCCAGCCCACTCTCTACGGGGGATGGTTTGGCCAATTTCCTTACATTCAAGTCCTCTATATAACACCCACACAGATTGTAATACTGGTCTCACTTCAGAGCTTCCAGCAGGCAGGTGTCTATAATCACCTGTGTGCCATGCCATATTAACAGGAGAGACCCATGGTGAAAACAACATCTTTAGTCAAGGACTCATGTAATATTTTCTAATATTATCTGTATCTGTCATTATTTTTAACAAATGTTATACTTATAAGGATTTGTGTGATCTCTCTTTGCACATATTGAATACAACCCCAAGAATGTAAAATATCACATATCTGTAATGAAACATAGTGGTACCAGAAGTGGGGTTCGGTATGTGTAAACTAGAGATACAAATAATGAACTGTGCTAGATGGTTTGTGCTGGATTTAATGTTGTGTTTTGTATTTTAAGCCATAGTATATCTAGAAAGCATAGAAAATGTATCAGATACTTAACTGGCTTAATTAAGATGCCTGTAGGTGATCAGGTGCAAGCCCATTGAAGTGTTGGGTGCCCACGACTGGACACCAATGGGTGACTGATGTACAAGGAATTGGTTGTATGGTCAGGAAGCTTCAATTTGTAATAGTCTAAAGAGTTGGACTCTGGACTGTAGGCAAGTTTTAGAGCAATTAGCTTTCTTTTTTTTTTAGGTTTTAAATGAGCTGATATTTTGATTGTGATTACTGCAGTAATGAATAAGAGAGTGTAGCGCTTAAAATAAACAATAAAAAATCATCAGAGACAATAAACGTTTGATCAGGCAGCACAAGGTCCATTTAAGGTGTCTTCATATATGAAGGGAAAATAAGACCATCACCATCTACAAATAAAATGACCCTTACCATCAGTGTATAGGGTATACACTTTTAAATGTACTAGATAGGGGCACCATCAATCCTTCCTACAAACACTGTTCCACTCCACATGCGGTTTAAGCTGATCCTCCTCATGAAAGACCATTAAGGGTAAGGAAATCATTCCACTCCAAGAAAAGATCTATTGCAGGCAAGCTCCAGTGTCCACATAAGCAAAAAAGATAGGGAAAGGAATGGAAAGGAATGCTCATTGCGAAATGATTGATAAAAAACGATTTATTGAAGATAAAAATTACTCCACTCGCATAAAGCGCAGGTTAAACAGGCATGTAGAAACGTCCAGCGTTTTAAACCAGTAAGATGGCCGCCACATCACCTCCCACGATCTGCATCACATGTCCCTAGCTCCACCCAACATTTCATTACCAAAAGTGCGTCATCAGGGGCCCCTTGGTAGTTTCCTGCAGGCAGGATGTAGTGGGTGGGCACTCCCACAGCTCTACTTTCTGAACAAGTACAGCACAAGGATTCTGTCTCTACTACTTTAACAGAGTAATCAGCTTCTCAAAGTCCTGATATCGACATGGCAATCCACAAACATAACTTGATGCCGATGCCCAAAGGAGCAAATCTGCACTCCACAGTACACTAACGAGATTAAACAGAGCCACACTCTGGTAACAACATCCGGTAAACCTTTATTCAAACCAAGTAGACTTACTACACCAGTCCCCACTCATTGGCCACACCCACTGATGCGTTTTACCCTGATTGGGCTTGTAGACCTCTACGAATAAGCCAAATCCACATGAAACACATCAAAGGGGTATGGTCATTGTGATTGGTTTGGATAAAAGTTTATTCGGTGATGTTACCAGAATTTGGCTCCATTTATCCTGTCAAAAAACTTATTATGAACTTTTTCACCAAACCTACCTTTTCTATGTTAGGCTTAGTGGTCCCGAGAGTTTTATGACTTTCGCAAATTAAAATCTGTGTTGTGTCTTTTTAAAACATGCCCTGTCTGTGTAAAAACTGCATTGATCCAACACTTACAGCTTCTAGACACGGATTTACCCCCTTGCATTTTATGATATCTATATATAGCTTAGATTTTAAGTTTCTTAAGGAGGAACTGCAGTCTGCTCACATAATTTGTATTAAAAACATCTTTGCCATTCTGAAGCTTCTCTCCAACCACTTTACATATTATTTGATATATACTGTGATTCTCTACTTGCCAAATATGCTGCAGAAATCTCCCTTCACTGAGTCTGTTGCTACCATTTTAACTGTGGGCAGCTGAAGCTGCTGCCTGTTCATTTCCTGGATTTACACAGACACACACCTCCAGCTCTGCAGCTCTCATTGGCCCTCTTATGACTCATCCCCCCTCCCTTCTTGGCAACTCATGAGAGTAAGAGAGAGAGCTGTGCATGATGTCATAAGCCTAGGCTTTTTATCAGATAAGAAAACAGGAAGTGGGTTGTATAAGGTATTTATGGCAGAAAAAATATGTTTTACTATCCAAAGTTAAGACAACAAGGGCAATAGATTTAAGCGCTGGAAAGTTGAAAAACTGACTGAAGTTCCGCTTTAAGGGCAGGGACTGATGTGAATATACAAAATATATGTAAAGTGCTGCGTAAATTGATGGCACTATATAAGTACCTGTAATAAATTTAAAAAAAATACAAACGAAGGGTATGTTGTATTTTATTGTGCTATGATAGGACCGGTCTAAAGGCAGTGTAGAGAGCATCATATCCACAGTTAAATGAGGTGAATAAGATCAGTGTTACACAACATAAATTTCCCTTGTCATTTGCTTCTTGTCCCTCTCAGGAACACTGAAAGGATGATTTGAAGGTCATTATTTATTTTTTTTTGTCCTTAGGGTTCATATTTAACATGTACACTGACCTAGTACCGCACACTAGGATGCAACATACCAACTTGCCGAGTTACTTGTATGACTTGAAAAAGATAGTAAAGAAAATAGAATATACAAAATATGAATGTTTAGTAAAATAAATGGTTTGCCATCAAGCCCAGATCTGCGGACAGGCAGCACAGGTTGTAGCCTGGAGCCACAAGCTGCTTCTTGTTTCATTATCTCAACACATTTCACTCCTTTGTAGATTGAATAAATATGTTCACTGCAGTCATAAATATTAAACTTTTACTTTTTTCACAAGAGGTTGGGACAAGCTGGACAAACAAAGGTATAGGCATTCGAAAGGCATTATAAAAGGAAGCAGGTTACAAAAACCCAACCTTGAGTGTCATAGATCATCTTGGTTCATACTAGAAGGTAAATTGCATATTCAGCCTCATATACAAAATAGTTGGGTCTTCAAACTTTCAATACATAAGATCTTATTTGTCAATACTACTGCAATGCTGTAGCTGCTATAGTGGAGCAATATTTAAAGTAAAACTGTAACACCCTCTAGTGTGCTACTAGAATAATGCAGGCACATTTATTGACTTATGATAAAATGAGCCTAATTCTGGGTCAGGGTTTACTGCAGGGCAGGCTGGATGATTCACAGAGGCAGGGCTCTGGTGCCTCCCCCTGGTTCTGGAAGTTTGGAGAAACTTCTAGAAGTTAGTGGGTGGAGGCTAGGAGGGTTGATCTGCATACTTAGGGGAACCTGGCCAATCCCAGGCATACTTTTCTTGCAGGGTGGCTAGGCCAGCCCTTAAATATAAATGCAAAAAAAGGAAACAGAAGCTTATACTGGGCATGCTTGCTCCTTTCTCAGGTGATCACTTCCGAGGCCTTCTTTCCTGTCATACCGCAGCCTCCCATACATCTGAACCTGGGAAGCAGATGACTGCTTTCACCAGAATCTCTGTATGATAGATGAGCTTGTTTTTTTCATCCCTCCTGTAAGTTTTCATTTGTCTACTCTGATCCCCTGTTCTAATAAATACTACACTTAGAGGCGATTTTCTGTTTCCTTTTTTTTCATGTATTCTACCAAGTTGGCTTCACTCCTTAGTAGAGCTTTTGGCCCTAAGTGAGTTATATATCACCAGCTGCCTGCCCCACAGATGGGTTACCACAGTCCTTTAATACTTTTTTGAACTTTATGGACTTGCCTTTTTATGGGCCTTTTATGTTTTTTTAATCCTGTGCGCTTATACAAATTTTTCCTTAAAGCAGAGGTCCACCCAAAAATGGAACTTCTGCTTTAAGTGTAGGTGACCCCCTGACATGCCACATTTGTCATGTCATTTTTTTGGGGGAGGAGCGGGTACTGTGTTTTTACAGGCACCCAGCTCCCACTTCCTCCCCTGGCTCTGCGGCACCGGAAGGGAGATCACCTCTCCCCCCTCCCTCCCTGCAATCTTCTGGGACACGTCACAGGTCCCAGAAGATTGCCCGACCATCCACAAGGGCACAGCATGGCTCGCGCATGTGTAGTGCATGCCCGGCTGTGGAGCCACAGCCGGGTGCCCACAGTTAGAATGCCGGCGCCTCAGAGAGGAAGGGAAGAGGAGCAAGGCTTCCTGCACCCGCTTCGCTGGACCGTGGGACAGGTAATTGTCTGATTATTAAAAGTCAGCAGCTACACTTTTTGTAGCTGCTGACTTTTAAATGGATGGAACTCCGCTTTAAATTTGAATGAGTCATGCTAGCAGGGGAGTCGGATGGAAGATGGAGTGCTGAGGGGGCTGTCGGAGGCCTAGAAAGGGTCTCCTAGGTATAGGGGAGACCCCATCCAGAGGCTGTGCTCGGGGTGGGTCAGGAAGGTCCATTCAGCACAGTGGTTTGAGAAGCAGTGTGAGCAAGGAGGACAGAGTGAGCACTTCAGCACACCCTGGGATTTTTAAGGGTAGAGACTGCCACATGTAGTAAGCTTACTAAAAGGGCAGCACTGTGCTTGACCCTTGTATTACCTTGCACAGAGATCTTCAGTGTAGCAGCCAGGGGGGCTGGTATTACATGCAAGCAGTGTAGCTGGGAGCAGTTCTACATAGGAGAGGATAAACTCCTGCATGCAGTTTGCCTCACTTTTGTGCTATTTCCAAGAGGGGCTAAGAGCTCCTAGTCTGTAATGGAATTTTGCCACTGACCTACAAAAGACTATGGGGGTTATTTACGAAAGGCCACCCCACTTTGCACTACAAGTGCAAAGTGCACTTGAAAGTGCACTGAAAGTGCACTTGGAAGTGCAGTTGCTGTAGATCCGAGGGGTACATGCAAGGAAAATAAAAAACAGCATTTTAGCTTGCACATGATTGGATAATAAAATTAGCAGAGCTTCCCCTCATTTCAGATATACCCCTCAGATTTACAGCGACTACACTTCCAAGTGGACTTTCAGTGCACTTTCAAGTGTACTTTGCACTTGTAGTGCGTGTGTGTGTGTACAGGAAGAAAAGCAGCAATCTTTTGTACGGAGAAAGGAAGTTGTCCCATGTTGTTGTTCTTTGATTCAAGTTGGGCATACCATAAATCCCTTCACCCCATCCAAGTTAATACTATTTAAAAAACAAAAAACAAAGCCAGGGGACTGACTTCTTGTGTTTGGATGAAAGCAGGGAATGCGTGTTGCCTGGCTGTGAAGGCGTAGAGGAGCCAGTTACCAGCGGCCCCTGCAGGGGTAATGCTACAGAACTATAGGCAAAACTTTTTTTTTTTTATTTTGGATGGAGCAAGGGAGGGTTATAACCCCTGTCAGATTTTTTTTTTTTCACCATCTGTGTCCCATTTCAGAGATTTCCCTTCACTTCCTGTGCCACGGCCAAACAGGAAATGAGAATCCCTGCCCAGGCCAATTTTCAACTTCCAGAGCTCTACACTTTGAATGAACACTGTACCCATATGACATTTTCATAATTTTGTTCACACAAATAGAGCTTTCTTTTGGTGGTATTTAACCACTTGCTTACAGGGCACTTAAACCCCCCTCCTATCCAGACCAATTTTCAGCTTTTAGCGCTGACGCACTTTGAATGACAATTGCGCGGTCATACAACACTGTACCCAAATGACATTTTTATCATTTTTTTCACCACAAATAGAGCTTTCTTTTGGTGGTATTTGATCACCTCTGCGGTTTTTACTTTTTATTAAAAAAATGTAAAAAACTGAATTTTTTTTAAAAAAAATGTTTATTTTTTATATTTTGTTATAAAAAATTTTAAACGGGTAATTTTTCTCCTTCATTGATGTACGCTGATGAGGCGGCAGTGATGGGCACTGATGGGTGGCAGTGATGGGCACTGATGGGTGGCAGTGATGGGCAGCACTGGCAGGTGGCACTGATTGGCACTACAGGTGGGCATTGATAGGTGGTACTTGTGGGCATTGATAGGTGGCACTTGTGTCCACTGTTAGGTGGCACTGTGGCCACTGTTAGGTGGCACTGTGGGCACTGTTAGGTGGCACTTTTAGTGGGCACTGATGAGGCAGATGTGCCTCTTCCACTTGGGGACCGATGTCCCTCACATCCGATCCGGTGATCGACTTTTTTTCTACTCGCGCTGTCAGCGTGAGTAAAAAAAAAAAACGATTACCGATCTTTTGTTTACATCATGTGATCAGCTGTCATTGGCTGACAGCTGATCACATGATAAGGGGCCGGGAACGGCCCCTTACACAGATCGGTGATCAGCCGAGTCTTAGTGACTCGGTGATCACAACCTGCCCGGCGCGCGCCCTCCAGGGCGCGCGCAGGGAGCGTGCACAGGGGAGGCCGTCATATGACGGCCTCCCGGGAATGTAGGTCCGCACTGTGGCCGTCATTCGGCTATAGCGCGGATGTCTGGAGGTTAATCAATACTGTTTTTTTTTTTTTGTTTTTTTTTTATCTTTCATTCTGTATACAATTTTGCAAATAAATAATCTTTCTTCAAAAAAGTAAGCCAAAATGTATTCTGATAAATTTGTTTGGTAAAAATAACCTAAATCAGTGTACAGTATATTATTTAGTCTGTAGGAAAGTTATAGCGTTCACAAACTATAGTATATGTATCTGAATTTGACTAAATTCTTAAAGCCCAAAAATGCCAGCACAGTACAAATATACCCCAAATGACCCCTTTTTGGAAAGTAGGCAGCCCAAGGTGTTGTGTAGGAGACATGGTGAGGTTTTTGAATTTGTAATTTTTGTCACTTATTTTTAAAAATGTTAAATAAAAAAAAATCTCATTTTTTGTTTTACATACTGTCACCAGTTCAGTACAGAGTCATCATAAAACTGGTGTTGCAGTGATTAGGGACACTGACTGTTTTTATTTAAATTTTTTTTTTTTTTTTTTAATGATTTTTTTTTTTACATACTGTGACCAGAGTAATTTAGTGTTATGATAGCAAGGAGTAATTAGGATTTTTTTTTTACACATTATGATTGCTTATAATAATGATATTCACTTTTAAAAGCAACCATTTTTTTTCTGAATGAAATTGATTCATTCAGTGTGTGTTGTTGTGATTAGCTGTGATTGGCTACAGCTAATCACATGGTACAGATGGACTGTGATTGGGCGTCTGTACCATGCGATCACTGTAACCAATCACAGCGAGCAACACAATAGTACATAATGATTGGCATGAGTGGAAGCCACCCATTGTGTACAATTGTCAAGTGATCTGCTGTGATTGGTCACAGTGATCACTTGGTACCGGCAGTAGCCCGGTACAGTGATCTGTCATCGGCTTTGTCCAGTGGATACAGCAAGTGACAGATCACACCGCAGCACAGCCAGTGGGGCCCACGTGAGGTGTGTTCAGGAAAGGATGTCATATGACGTCCACTTAAACCGAGAACGGTCCTGACCAATGAGAACTGATTAATAAATTGATTAATAAAAGGCAGGAAAGCCAAAAAGTGTATGTACTGTAAATGTATATATTGCACAGGTCACCAGGAATGTGACCTGGGCAGCAGGTATATTTTCCCAGTATTTGAGTCATGGTTCCTTTAAGGGGGACAGTTGGAAGACATTGTTGAGTGCTCAGGGGTACCCACCCATGCAGGCTAGAGGCTTTCGGGGTAATCTGGTTGGAGAGGAGAGAACTGTTTTTCAGTACTCTCGGATTGATAATTCCTTATTAGGGACCTGGAATTTGGGAGGCTTGATGAGTTTTGGGAGGGAAGAGCCTCCAAACCTTGATTATAGGGACTTTGGTCCTGAAGGGCTTAAGCCTCAGGCAAGGGAGTCTTGAAAGCTGCATTAATGAATCAGCACCTGTGTCTTTGATGCAGATTGGGGTGGTTCACAGCTGGGAGCAAGTGTGAACTCTCTCACAACTGGAAAGTTTGTTGCGGAGCCTTTGCGGCACCCTAAAGAAAGTGAGAACCCTAAAGCCTGGTGGTGAGTCTGTTGTATGGTTCTATTATACTTGGACAATGAACTCTTTGCTTTACTTTTGCTGAGGAAAGCTACTTGTGTTTGCCAGTTTTGAGAGACCAATAAAGATTATTTACTTTTACATGCAGCTTGCTGATGATCTTTCATCCCCTATATCACAATATGTATATACACAACCATAACTTTATGACCACTGAAAGGTTCAGCGAATAACATTGATTATCTTATTACAAAGGCACCTGAAAGTAAATGGGATAAATTGGGCAGCATGTAAACATCTTGTCCATGCAGTTGATTTGTTGAAAAAACTGATGTGCTGATAGAACAAGTCTGTTCCTTGGAGGCCCCACATGGAAAACTACAGACCTAAAGGGTCAGCTACGGATTGCTTGGTGCCAGATACCATAGCATACATTCAGAGTTGTACCTTTGGTGGCAAAAGGGGATCTACTCAATATTACATTAGTGGTGGTTATAAATCTATACCTAATTAGTGTATATAGACCGGATAGATGGGATGGGATGCCATAATTTACTGCAATTAAAACCTTTTATTCCTCTTGCGGTGAAAAAAAAAATGGTAACAGCTTTTGACAATAAACAAGTAACAGTTCTGAGCATCCCCACATTTTCTCAAGCTTTAACTGAGTGATGATTGCATATATATATATATATATATATATATATATATATATATATATATAGATAGATATAGATATATATATATCTATATATATAGATATATATATATATCTATATATATATATATAGATATATAGATATATAGATAGATAGATATAGATAGCTCCCAACTGTCCCTTATTTGGAACAATGTCCCTCTGTCCCTCTTTCCTCCTCATTTGTTGTCCCTAATTTTGGTCTGATCTATATAGTTGTCTATAAAATGCACTTCTTATCTTTCAAAAAATGTTTCCCAGTGTTGTTAAACCTTTCATCCAAATTCTAAATTTCTGCATTTGTAATTTTTTCCATCTCAAAATGTTGGTATGTATATAATTATATATATATATATATTACATTGTATATTTTTTTTACTATATATTATTGAGATGTCAAGAATATCACTATGGATGTACATAGTATGGAGATGCGACCCCGTGTCACTCAGTGTTCGGGCCAATCTACGCCTGATTTGTTCACAGGCTAATATGCTGATTACACATATGTGGGCTGGGTTCATATTCATCCCAGGGATAGAGCTCAGGGCTCATCCTTGGAGAAAGCTCTGCTCGGCAGACAGGAGGTCTGTCCTAGGAGTCAGGAGTGAGCCTGTGTAGCACAAGGCTACTTGTTGTCAGCAACGAGTTCCTGAGCGTCTAGTGTGTGGCAGACAGACGACGGCCTAAAATGTAAGGCCTAAAGCAAGAGAGCTTCATTTATTAGCCAGGAGGGCTGAATATCGTTTATTCCTGAATAAGGACTGAAAACGCTGAATAACCCTGCGAGGGAAGCTACTGTGTTTATTTTGAGCTGCATTTATTAGCCAGGAGGGCTGAATATTGTTTATTCCTGAATAAGGACTGAAAACTCTGAATACCCCTGCGAGGGAAGCTACTGTGTTTATTTTGAACGTTTCCGTTCCTTTTAAAAAAACAGGGGGCTGCCATGCCTTTAAAAATGCAGTCTGAAGTGGCACGTTTCTGAAAAAAAAAACGCATTCACCACTAGAGTCTAATCACCCCAAACATTTACAATAGATTGATATGTACCCATATTTATCGGCGTATAACACGCACAGGCATATAACACGCACCATCAATTTAAGAGGGAAGTTTCTGGAAAAAAAGCTTTTTTTTCAAAATAAACCACTTTGAAGCAAAATAATGGTCAATGCCCATCAATGAAGCCTGATCAGTGCCCATCTGCAGCCTCAATGCATCCTGATCTGTGCCCATCTGCAGCCTTAAGGCAGCCTGATATGCACCCATCTGCAGCCTGATCTGCGCCCATCTCCCATCAATGCAGCCTGATGCCCATCTGCAGCCTTACCATCTCTCATGAAGTAAATCACAGAGCCGTCATCTCTTGTTTACTCGGCTCTCAGTCGGCAGTCACATACACAGTCCTGCCTCCACCATCGGCATTGGGCCAGCTCCTGTGATTGACAGAACACTGGTCCAATGCCAGTGGCAAAGGCGGGACTGTGTTTGTGACGTCAGAGCCGAGTGAGAGCAGAATATACGGGAGATGACGGCTTGGTGAATTCCGGTGGCGCTCGGTGGCGCTCGTCTCCCTCCTTCCCCTCCGAGGTACACTATCGGCGTATAACATGCACCCATGATTTGCCCCTTATTTTCAGGGGGAAAAAGTGCGTGTTAAATACAGTAATTATTCCAAAGAGGTCATCCAATGTATAGGAAGTCATTTCAAGCATATTGCTATTGTTTCATTGCTAATGTAGTAGCAACAAGCAGCGGTATAACACGTAACATTTAAAACCCATTCCACACATAGAAACTGAATAAACAGAACCATTTCTCTATTCCTAGCTGCACTTTGATGCCTGAGGTCTTGACCACTCTTGGCTCAGTAATAGATAGATGAGTGTATGAGAAGAGCGTCTGCATTAACGGACCAGAGCGTGAATTCTGTATAGTAAATGTCAGTGTGCAAGAGGAATGTCTATCATATAAGACTGGGCACAGCAAGACACCTTCAGATATATTCTTGAAAGGGAATAAAGAAGCAACTTGTCTTTAAACTGACACGTGGTAAAAAATGTTGTACAGGAAATTACATGCGTACATCAAAAACATGAGGAGATTGCTTTATTGTGCTGTATTTATAGACTCAGGCAAATATCGACACATCCATTACACCCACCTACAGACAGCGCACTTGTGTGGATTTTTAGAAAACACACAGTTACCTAATCCGCCCTACCACTGGATGTGAGAAAACTAAAAGAACATGCAGCCTTTTTAAGATAAATATAAAGCCTACAATAATTGTTTGATATACCAAATGTTCGGCACTAAACATAAATAATATTAAAAAAAAAATTAAAATAAAACTAATAACTCATGCATATAACCTATAATGTGAAAAAAACATAAAATACAATATCTAATGTAGGCCCCTGTTCCTTAAAATGGGACTATAGTTTAAATTTAGTTTTTGGCTGAGCAGTAAACAGCTCAGATTTGATTGTACATTTGGTTCTGTTCTAAACTTGGCTGAGTTGTGCATTTCCCACTCTTGCCAGTAGGTGTCACTGGTACCACAGGGCAGTGTGAGAATTACAGCTAGGTTGAGCAGTAATGAATATTATTTTTCTGGAAACAGCCCAGTAGGAGGTTCCTGGCCGCTGTGCATTCTTGGAAGGGGTATTTATTGGACAGATGCCATGTGCTCTAGTCATTCGTTACCTCAGAGCCCTCCTGGCCTGAGGATCTGCTGCTACATATTGTACAAGTAGGCCCGAATATGCAGCTGTACTACAGGCTAAGGACGGGGAGAACGCTGGGAGCTGTAGCTGCATCTTCGATCTCCAGGTGACACTATCACCACCCTTTTGCTGTCCATAAGTATTTCAAGGCTTGTTTTTATTGTGCTAAATGTGAGTGTACATCTATGTGGGATTTTAAGTTTAATAAACCTGTTTTAAAAGGTTATCACACCATTGCAAGTTTCCATTGTCTTTCACATGTGTGATATATGAGGAGATTGCTGGCAGCCAGGAGGAAATTGGCTTGTGATCAGGAGGAAGGAGTGATCTTTGTAGCAGCATTTAAGCCATAACTAACCACTATACGAAGGTGGATCTTCCCAAGCTGATAAAATTATTTATTACAGGCTTTTTTTTTAAGCTTTTAAGGAGAGGTTACACCTGGTGGTGGTGGTAGTGGTGGTGGGGGGTGCTCACCTGCATGAAGACATCACCATCATTGTTTATTATGTTTGGACTATTGCAATACTAAGGTTCTTATTTTTTTTTTTTTTTTTTTTGTACAATACACGGAGCATGCACACTTTCCCTATATATCCTTTTTGGACATTGTGTAAAGATTTTATTTTTTGGGGTTTTTTATGTTTATGTTTGTATAATTGACTTTTTACATTATTGAGGATTTGTGAGCATCACACAAAGCAAGTGCACTTTAATTATATATTATATTTTATGGGTTTTTTTTCACATTATAGGATATATGCATGAGTTATTAGTTTTATATTTAATTTTTAAAATGTATTTTATTTATGTTTAGCGCTGCACATTTGGTACATTTGGCTGTTTATGTTTATTTACTTGTAATTATTCTTTTTAATTTTATATATATTTTTTTTATTTATTTATTAGTCTCTATTTATTTTTAGTTTTTTTATTGAAGTTAGTAGTGTGGCAGCTCACAAGGTTATACCTACTTTCAATAATTGTCAGCAACGTTTCTAATGTCTTCTGGAGGAAATAAAGTGTTTACTAGAGTTGTTTCCACATATTTCAAAAATGTAATAAATACGCAGGAGTAAAATAAATATATATATATATATATATATATATATATACACAGTATCTCACAAAAGCAAGTACACCCCTCACATTTTTGTAAATATTTTATCTTTATCATATATTTTCATGTGACAACACTGAAGAAATTATACTTTGCAACAATGTAAAGTAGTGAGTGTACAGCTTGTATAGCAGTGTATATTTGCTGCCCCTTCAAAATAACTCAACACGCAGCCATTAATGACTAAACCGCTGGCAACAAAAGTGAGTAAACCCCTAAGTGAAAATGTCCAAATTGGGCACAAAGTGTCAATATGTTGTGTGGTCACCATTATTTTCCAGCACTGCCTTAACCCTCTTGGGCATGGAGTTCACTAGGTTACCACTGGAGTCCTCTTCCACTCCTCCGTGATGACATCATGGAGCTGGTAGATGTTAGAGACCATCCTGTTTGAGGATGCCCCACAGATGCTCAATAGGATTTAGGTCTGGAGACATGCTTAGCTAGTCCATCACCTTTACCCTCAGCTTCTTTAGCAAGGCAGTGGTTGTCTTGGAGGTGTGTTTGAGGTTATTATCACGTTGAAATACTGCCCTGAGGCCCAGTCTCTAAAGGGAGGGGATACTCTGCTTCTGTATGTCAAAGTACAAAGTACAAAGCCACAGACCATGACACTCTCACCACCATGCTTGATTGTAGGCAAGACACACTTGTCTTTGTACTCCTCATCTGGTTGCCGCCACACACGCTTGACACCATTTGAACCAAATAAGTTTATCTTGGTCTTATCAGGCCACAGGACATGGTTCCAGTAATCCATGTCCTTAGTCTGCTTGTCTTCAGCAAACTGTTTGCGGGCTTTCTTGTGCATCATCTTTAGAAGAAGCTTCCTTCTGGGATGACATCCATGCAGACCAATTTGATGCAGAGTGCGGCGTATGGTCTGAGCACTGACAGGCTGACCCCCCACCCCTTCAACCTCTGCAGCGAGGCTGGCAGCACTCATACATCTATTTCCCAAAGACAAACTCTGGATATGACGCTGAGCACATGCACTCAACTTCTTCTGGTTGACCATGGCAAGGCCTGTACTGAGTGGAATCTGTCCTGTTAAACCGCTGTATGTTCTTGGCCACCATGCTGCAGCTCAGTTTCAGGGTCTTGGCAATCTTCTTATATTCTAGGACATCTTTATGTAGAGTAACAATTCTTTTTTTCAGATCCTCAGAGAGTGCTTTGCCATGAGGTGCCATGTTGAACCTCCAGTTACCAGTATGAAAGAGTGAGAGTGATAACACCAAATTTAACACACCTGCTTCCCATTCACACCTGAGACACTAATGGGTCACATGACACCAGGGAGGGAAAATGGCTAATTGGGCCCAATTTGGACATTTTCACTTAGGGGTGTACTCACTTTTGTTGCCAGCTGTTTAGACATTAATGGCTGTGTGATGAGTTATTTTGAGGGGGCAGCAAATGTACACTCTTATACAAGTTGTACACTACTTTACAAAGTGTCATTTCTTCAGTGTTGTCACATGAAAAGATATAATAAAATATTTACAAAAATGTGAGGGGTGTACTCACTTCTGTGAGATACTGTGTATATATACATATATATTTAGATGGATATATAAATATACATAGGGCTTTTTTTCTCAAACAATAGGTGCTGGAACTTAACCACGGCCCCACAAAACCCCTCCCCCTACACACACCCTCCAAATCACATCAAATAGTGGGTGTTTTAACAGTAGGAGGGTCTTAAAGGGGCATTAAATTCCAGGATTGCATTACATACAGAGTGCAGAGCTGTCACTTGTAAACATAGAAACCAGACTTCTGTGTTTACAAGTGATTGTGGTGAGCAGGCACCAAAGGGTCTGAGCCAGAGGTGGTGGAACTGAGTTCCACCAAGTTCCCCCTGAAAAAAAGCCCTGGATATACATACACACACACACAGTTTATACATATACAGAAGGTAAAATAAATATTAAACACATCACCATTTTTCAACCTAAATATATTTCTAAAGGATTTCTAAAGGTGCTATAGACATGAAATGCTGACCACATGTTGGTAACACCCATGCAATCCATATATACAAAGAAACCAAAACAAATACGTTCAGAAATTAAGTTATGTGTAATAAAATGGAATGACACAGGGAAAAAGTATGGAACACATGAAGAAAGGGAGGTGCAAAAAGGCATGGAAAGCCAAGACACCAACTGAAACCTATCAGTAATTAGAAAGCAATCCTGCCCCTTGTCAGTGCACATTAATATTAGCTGGTTCAGTCTCAGGTGATGGCCTATAAAAGGATGTCTCATTACCAAGGTGTCACACAAGAAACATTTCACGATAGGTTTTACAAGAGCTTTGCATATATTTATACTTTATATACATATATATATAAATATTAGGTAAAATGAATATCTTTTAAACATGCAATATTCGCTTGTTTGACAGCCGGTGACGTCACTCATGCCGTTCTTTCAGAGCTCTGTGCTGCACGCGGGAGTGATGTCAACATGGTTCAGCCTTTCACGGGAGCCTGTGAACCCAGAAGGAAGATTGGGTGAAGATGGAAGACCTGCAAGCATGTGCGGGAGTGACATCGACGTGCCTCTGCCATTCAAGCGGCCAGACCCCGCAAACCCAGAAGGAAGATCGGGTGCAGATGGAAACCCTGCTAGCGGTGAAAACGCTTCGCTGGAGGGCTTTTTTTCAATGCAAGTCTTTCATAATACGCTAGTATGAAATGCACATACTAGCACATTATAATATTACTTTGCTGGAGGATTTTTTTTTAAATTATTATTCTAAGGTTTGCTACCGCTTTAAGGGTATTGCTAAATTTATAGTGGTAGCGGATGCAATGTAAGGGACAGGGGATGAGCTCTCAACTGCTATGACAAGAATGATTGGATTTTCACAACAAAGAAGGAAATGAACATAAAAACAAACATAAATGTTTAAATGAGGTTTTGGTAATGCATAATTAAGCATACAAATAAATGTAATGTAATTGTTATAACATTAACTTTACTATATTTTTGGTAGAACAATAAAACCTATTCCAACTGAATGTCTTTTAATTATGTTTTGAGATATTGGCTGTATATACAAGATTCAAAAACCCTTCAATCAATGTTACCTAGTTAACTGTGAGCCATGATAAACTACATTTCAGTTCTATACATTAACTTTGTCAAGAAAAATGCTGCATTGAAAGTCTGTTTATCTAGACCATGATGGTGTGTTTCCCACAATTCCACCTTCATTAAAGTATTGCAAGTTTATAATGACCTGAAGAGTGACTATTGATTTCTGCTCTCTATTACCCTATGTACTGGATCTTGGGTCTGAATGATTTATGCCCTTACTATACTGGACACTGAAGTGCCGGGTAAAGATTTGATGACTGAGAATATGGAAGAATTGGTATCAGAAATATAATATTGAGCGTAAGGGTCTGCTGTAATTGTGATACCATCAAGAATGTTTGCAGTGCTAGGTTAAGATAGAATAAAATCAAATTTTAAAGTAAACCTGTCAGAACATGTGTAATTCAGCCTAAGCATACAATACAATCCATGTCCATACAATCCATACACAGAGGTTACCGTCACTGAAAATGTTAAGGTGTATTTAAACCCTAACAATGAACTTCTCTTATTTGCTCCTCTTTGGTCTGTTAAACATACCATCAGAAACATTTTTTTATATTTGTCTGAGAATTGCAAAAAGGGTTGATATTTTCAAAAATTCAGAGCTGTCTTGTGTCCTCTGCATATCCCCTGTGCTATCTCAAAAAGTGTATTAAAGCGGGGTTCCACCAAAATTTTGAACATTATCTCTATGCATTCTCTTCCTTGCCTAGATGCTGACATGCTGTGTAAAAAAATTTAAATCGCCGTAATTACCTTTTTCTTTCTAATCTGCTTAGCACTTCCTGGTTTTCCTCCCATGGGAGTAGGCGTGTTTCTAGCCTCTCCCAGACCTCCCCCTAGTCTCAGGCTTCCCAGCATGCATTGTGCAACAGCGTCATCACAACATCTCGGTGAATGCTGGGAGCACAGCATTCCCTGCATCCAGGAAATACATGCTTGTGGGCTTCAAATGCCCACAATGAAGATGGAAACCGCCTTCAGTGAATTTTAAGTTATTCTTTACAACAAAATCGGACACAGGCGGACTTATTACACAGAACATGTGAGTAGATAATCATGAGAAGAAAAGTTTGTGAATGAACTCCAAAAAAAAAAAACGATAGATAGGTGGACCCCCGCTTTAAGCTCTTTTAGATGTTATCTTGAACTGTAGAACAATTAGCCTTTATGTTGTAGAGATCTGAGACTGGGAGCAGTTTAGCAAAAGATGTTGGGCAGGTCTGACCAGTGGCGGCTAGTGTTTTTTTTGTTTGGGGGGGCGCCAAGTAACCAAACCCCCCCGTGGAACCTCACCCCCCCATCTGCCAGTCAGTCCACCGGCACTTACCACATGTAGGTGGCGGGCATCAGTGGGGATCGGGCATCGGCGGGCATCTGAGGAGTGGCGGGGATCGGGGCACCAAGCAGCCCCAGGGATCGGGCATCCGAGGAGCAGTGGGGATCGGGGCAACAAGTAGCAGCGGGGATTGGGCATCCGAGGAGCGGTAGGGATTGGGGCACCAGGCAGCAGTGGGGCATCCAGGCATCGTCAGTGGCTCTTCTCCTCCTCGCTTACGCCGTGCGTCTCCTCCCCTCCTCCTACGCATCCAATAGGATCACTTGTCCTTTCAGCCAATCGGTTGACGGGTATCAGACCCGCTTCCCGAATGGCCGGGAGAAGGATCAGTGTTGCAACAGTGAATATTCATTCGCTGTTGCAACACACCTGGGTAGGCTCCAGACGCAATGCTGAGCACTCTGAACCCACCCTATTTTGAAGCCTATTAGAGCTTCTTGCTCTAATCAGTGCTTATGAATTTATACACCCGGAGTCCTATAGGCCACCCCTGGGTCTGACCATACTCGGTCCAGACGATTCTGTAGTTGTGCTTAAGTCCTGGACTGCTTTGTCCTACCAGGGCTGGGACAAGAGGTGGGAGGGATTGGTGGCTGCCTTGGGTGCAATGGTTTACTGTAGGGATTGGGGCTCTTTTTTCTGTTACAATGCTGACAGGAGTAGTGACAACAGCATCACTACTCCTGTCAGGAGGTGAGAGCCGGGATGTGGTTTGGGCTGTGTTCACACTCCCCTTCCTCCTTCCTGACAATGCAGCACTCCTGTGTTAACAAGCAGGCATCGGTGTTCACAGACACACAGGAGATGCACTAGCTGAAAGGAGGAGGGGGAGAGAGAGCTAAGCCTGCACCACCGAGAGAAGTATCCAGGAGAGAGCAGGTAGTGGAGGAGGGAGCCAGGAGTGGAGGAGAGAGAGCCATCAATACAGTGATGAAACTGAGCCACCCAGAGACTGCTAGGCATAGGATCCCCTAGGCTTGCACATCATGAATGGGGGGGGTGCAATGTGGCATCCTTGCCCTGGGCGCTTGATGTCCTGGCACAACTATGCCCCTTTATGAGCTTTACCTTGGGGTCACAAAATATTCCATTGTCAATTGGAAGGATTTAAAGTGGTACTAAGTCTGTTACTAGCATTAAAGTGATACTAGATGATATCCTTATTCTCCAGAAATAAATCATACACATCAACTATTTAATAGCCATGTTATTTTTTTTTTTCTTCAAATCATTTCTTACTGTGTTTTTCTGCCTCCTTGTAACATCCTCCGTGAGCTCCTCTCCTTTTCTCCCCTCACGTCATTTTGTTTGGAACATGCAGTGCACATAGTTTGTGGTCATGTGCACTGCTGAATGCACACTACAAATCCCATAGTAAATAGTCCATAGTCCCTGATCAGTCCCTGGAGTGATCAATAGAGTGTGGATACATTCCTACATACAGAGGGACCATGGAGAACAAACATAGCCACCTTCCAAAAGGAAGTCAGATCACAGCAGCAAAAAAAAAAAAAAAAAAGGAGCTTAGAGATTTGGAGGATGCTCAGAGCAATAGAAGGAACTTTTTGCGTAAATAATACATACTTGAATAGATTTTTTTTTAACTAGTTTGTCCCACCAGTAAGACCCCTTTCACACTGGGGCGCTTTTCAGGCATTTTAGTGCTAAAAATAGCACCTATAAAGCGCCTGAAAAGCGCCTCTCATGCTTCCCCAGTATGAAAGCCCGAGTGCTTTCACACTGGGGCGGTGCGCTTGCAGGACGGGAAAAAAAGTGCTGCAAGGAGCATCTTTGGGGCGGTGCGGGAGCGTTGTACACACTGCTCCTGAAACGCTCTGCCCATTGAAATGAATGGGCAGCGCTGGCGAAGTGCCTGCAAAGCACTTCGGCAGTTGCGGAAACTGGGAGCTTTTAACCCTTTCTTCACCCGCTAGCGGAAGTTAAAAGCGCCCCACTAGTGGCCAAAAAAGAGCCGCTATAACAGCGGTAAAGCGCCGCTAAAACTAGCGCCACTTTACTGTTAACGCCGGCAACGCCCCAGTATGAAAGTATCCTAAGTCTGTTATTTTTCAGCTTCTTTTTAACAGACCAACAAAAGTAGCAGGTAGAAGGCTGAGATAAACCTTTCAACACTGACTGGTGCTTACAATGGTCAGCTAATATTCATTTATATAAAACCTTTATCTCAAAAAGGAAAATCGAATGAGTGCTGTAACTGCTTAAAAATTGTTAGCTGGAGTTTTGTTTTAATTTCTGAGTCATGTATGTAAAGTCCATCTAAATCTATGAGTCCATTTTCAAAACTACGCTCTCCAGACAATACTGATGATGAAAGATAAAAAAAGAAAAAAAAAAGAAGACTAAGAATCATCTCTAAGTATTGGTAAGCTACTAAATATTAAAGGTTTTGGGTTTGGGTTTAGATATGCTTTTCCTCTGAGGGTTCCAGTCTTTGCTATCAATACAAACACATACTGCTAGGTTAAAGAGAAAGTAAACCCTGGTTTTACTTCCTCTTTGTTCCCCTGCAAAATAAAAGCATAATGGGCTAGTATGCACTACATACTAGCCCATTATGTGGCACTTACCCGCAAACGAAGCCTGCGATGTCCTCGATGTCCCTGCTGGTGGCTTTAATCAGCTCCCAATCATTCTGATTTTAAACCAACAAATTTGCTTTAAAACATCCCCTATACCTCGTAGTATATACTTACCTTTCCACTCCATTCAGGACTGAGTGCCAAAATAAAAACTCAGTGCTTCCTTGACTGTAGGAGCAACACAGTGGTGGGCTTCAAGTATGAGCTACCACATATATGTGTACAGCCTGCTGTGTAGGGAGCACATTCACTTGGCACCCCCCCGGATCTGGTATCCCCACTGTCACTGATAGCTTCCAGGTATCATTTACAGTCAGGAGCCGGTGAGGCGGGCTTCTGATCACGTGATCCCTGTAACAGCCAATCACAGTGATCACAAGTAAAACCCATGAAACACCTCCAGCATTACAAACTTTTAAAGAGCCAGCTTCTGCCAGTTGGAAAGGGTTAAATTGTAAGTAGAAATCCAGAGTAATATTTAAAATTTTAAATACTAACTTTTTACATTTTAAGTTCACTTTTCACATTTTCCCTTTAGCCATTTTCAGTTATCAAGTCAGTTAGGTTTAGAGTTATGGTTTTTCGGTTAGTTTTAGGGTTAAAGTTACAGTAATGCCCCGTACACACGGTCGGGTTTTCCGATGGAAAATGTCCGATCGGAGCGTGTTGTCGGAAATTCCGACCGTGTGTAGGCTCCATCGGACATTTTCCATCGGATTTTCCGACACACAAAGTTTGGGAGCAGGATATAAAATTTTCCGACAACAAAATCCGTTGTCGGAAATTCCGATCGTGTGTACACAAATCCGACGGACAAAGTGCCACGCATGCTCAGAATAAATAGAGAGATGAAAGCTATTGGCCACTGCCCCGTTTATAGTCCTGACATACGTGTTTTACGTCACCGCGTTCAGAATGATCGGATTTTCCGACAACTTTGTGTGACCGTGTGTGTGCAAGACAAGTTTGAGCCAACATCCGTCAGAAAAAATCCTAGGATTTTGTTGTCGGAATGTCCGAACAAAGTCCTACCGTGTGTACGGGGCATTAGTGTTAAAGTTAGAGGTTAGCATTTGGGTTAGTTATAGCGGTAGTAAACTCATCCACTCTCAGTATTATTAAAAGTAGTATGCCATAGCTTTCTAAAACAATCTGCATTAAAGAGTAACTCCTTTTTTGTTGAGGAAAAAGAACATTCCCCTCTGGGTGATCTTCGTGTGTGGTAAGGTAATCTAATGAGAGTGGTTTCCTAATTATCAACCAGCTGGTTCACCTGCAGGGCACTAATGAGGAAAATTTCAGAACCTGCATCCTTTTAGATGTGATTTCCTTTTGAGAGTATCTGACTTACAAACGATTTTATTGAAAGATTATGAACATACATGTAGTATATCAGACAAAGTCATTCATCTTATTAAAAAAAACAAAAAAACATTAGCGCCATCAGACGTGGGGAGATAAGGAAGATGAGTTAAAAAGGATTAACACATATAGAATACTTTCGGTATACAGTATATAGCAGTCTTAGGGGATTATACATCATATGTAGATATATCCATGGTATATTGCAGGGTTATAACATAGAGGTATCCCATTGTTTCCATTTTTTTATCGTAAATTTGCATGGTATCATATAAAGTGAGGTGAATGCGCTCAGGCAGTTTAATAGCTTCCATCCTAGATAGTACCTGTGCCCAGGAAAGAGCTGAGGTACGCCAGTTTAGTGCTGTGACCCAGTGGATGGTCACAAAAAGCGTATGAATCAGTCTTTGGCATGGAGCAGGCACATTTGTATGGTGAGAGTAATTAAGTGACCTGCAAAAATGGATGTCTTTGTAGCTGCTTGCTGCCAAATAGGTCTAAGGAATTTGCAACTCCAAAAGATATGGGTTAATTAATTCAAATCAAGGCAGCTGTGGAAACCCGCAGAGATACCGTGGGGTATATAGAAAGGAGTTTTGTGGGCGTCATATACCACCTGGTGTGAAGTTTGACAGCTGTCTCACGGATGGAATGCGACCTTGTGTTCTTGAACTTGTTTGTCAGCATTTCTTCCCATTTGGGGGGCTCAAAAGAATGACCTATCTCTCTCTCCCAGCTAAGCATTGGTTTAGGTTTTTCCTCTATAGCAAGCTATAGATTTTAGATATAACCCCTTTGTCTCTGGAAGAGCGTGCACATATGTGTTCATATTGGGTGCTATGTGTTTGGGGTTCTAAAGTGCCTTTGCTTTGATAAAAGTGCCTAATTTGCGTGTATCGGAATTGCTCAGAGGGGAATATATTGTGAGGGACCATAAGTATAAAGATTGGTATACAATTGTATTCAGTGATATAATTTGACTTGTTTTTATAGATCTGGACCATAATAATCCTGATAAAAAGCAAGGGGAGAATAGAGTACGTTTCAAAAAGCCAAGGAATATCTGTAGAAGGGGCGTGCCATTGGGCTGTTTGAGCTAATCTGGCTGCCAAATAATAGCACCACAAATCTGGGAGGCCTAGCCCCCCATGGGGTTGGAGTCTGTACAGCAAGGATTTCTGGAATTGTGTTTTTTTGAGATGCCATATAAACTTATTAACGTCCTTCTGCATTGATTCAATAAAAGTTTTAGAGACATAAATGGGGAGGGCTCTAATTGCTTAGGCAATATGACCATTTTTATGGCTGTAACCCTGCCTAGGAATGAAATATGATACTTATCCAAAGTTTTTAACAGGGTTCTGATATGGGAGACTATAGGGTGATAATTTGCCTGAAACAGGGCCTGAAATGCGGGATAGATATGTATTCCTAATTATCGGAATGTTTGGGTGCAGCAAGCGAATGAGAAGTGATGCCACAAAGAGGTCGCAAGGTCATTTGGTATAATTATTGGCATTGCAGAGCATTAGCTAAGTTAACTCCTAGGCCTGATATTGTGTGGAATTATTTTAGTAGGAAGGTCAGGTTGGGCAGTGCAATAAGGGGGTTTGTTAGGAATAGGAGGACGTCATCTGCATAGAGACTACGTTTAAATTCTCTAGGGCCTTTATGATATCCCTTGATATTTACATTTTCCAAAAAAGCATGGGATAAGGGCTCTATCGCCAGGGCAAATAGGAGGGGGGCAAAGGGCACCCCTGCCTAGTGCCTTTTTGCAGTGGGAAAATTGGGAATTATTACCTGGTAATTTGATACGGGTTTGGGGGTCCCTGTATAGAGCATGAAAGCTTTGCAAGAAATCACCAGTGATGCCAAATCTGGGCAATAAACGGTCTAGGTATGACCAGCTAACACTGTCAAATGCCTTATGGATATCGAGGCTTTGGAGAAGTACTTGTTTGGAGTGCAAATTTGCGTCTTGTGTGATGTTGGTGACCAAGCGAATATTGTCAGTAATTTGCCTCCCAGGAATAAACCCAGTTTGATCTGGGGAGATCAGGGTCGTAATGACTGAGGCCAGTCTGTTAGCCAGCAATCTGCCAAAGATCTTCAGGTCGTTGTTGATGACCGAGATAGGGCAGAAGTTTTGGGGAAGGGAGTGATCTTTATGGGGTTTAGGGATAAGGGACATATTGACCAATAACATTTCTGCTGGGAACTTATTGCCCTTCAGGATATGGTTATAGAGAACAGCTAATTTTGGGGTTAAAATATGTGAGAATTTTTTGTAATAGGCGGTAGTATAACCATTTGGGCCCAGTGCAGTAGAGGATTTAAGTGATTTGATAATAGATGTAATTTCTGCAGCAGTGCAGGGAGCATTTAAAACTTCTAATTGCTGGCTGGACAGAGTGGGCAGTGCCATTATAGAAAACCAAGACTGAGTTGTCGGGTCAGGGGACGGTTGAAATTCTGTGAATAGTTTTTTGTAATAGTCTACAAATATGTCCATTATATTATATCATTCGGGTGTGAAACTAAAACCCCAGCGGGGTTGCGCAATTTATACGTGTGAGATGGTTTCATGGCTTGGTTGAGCTTTCTTGCAAACATGGTAGAAGCAGAGTTACTGTATAACATAAAGTAAATGTAAACTGTTGGCGCTATATAAATCCTGTATTATAATAATAATAATAATAATAATAACATACATTTAGCTTTAGTCCATCTCAAGGCTCTCTCAGTCCTGTCAGATAGCAAGAAATCCAACGCTCGTTTTTTACAATCTATTTGTTGAAGAAGGTCTAGGGAAAGGGATTGGTTATAACGGTTATATAATTTATCTAATGCTTTCATAAGAGAACGGAGCTCAGTCAGTTTAGCCTTATGTTTGCTGGATGCGATGTTAATAATATGGCCCCGCATAACTGCTTTATGAGCCATCCAGAGTGTGCACGGTGAGGTGTCTGGGAGATGATTATCTGTAAAATAATCTCCAAGTTGTGTCATAAGAGTGTCAATGATGGAGGGGTCTGTTAGCAAGGAGTCATTGAGTCTCCATGTGTAGGTTGTAGGCGTAAGGCCCATTCTGGAAATTGAGCTGGCTACTATATGATGATCTGACCAGGGGCAGACCTGGATATCTGCTTTATTCTAATTTGCTAAGACAATTGGGGTACAAAAGATGTAATCAGGATGGGCATAGCTGTCATGTGGGTTGGTATAAAAGGTGTAGGACCTGGAGCCCGTGTTATGTGCTAGCCATGCATCTATTAGTTGTAGTGAGCCCAAACTACTTGTGACTAATTTAGGGAAAGCTTTGGAGGAAGGAGTAACTCTGCTTCTATCCAAACTTGGGTGTGCAGTGAGGTTGAAGTCTCCCACCACAATTAAATGTGGGGAGAGATAATGGTCTAATTTTGCAAAAAAATGCTTAAAAAATGAAGCTTGTGCTTCGTTTGGAGCATAGACAGAGGCAACAGTTGTGGCGCATCCCTGGATCTTGCCTTGTAAAAATATGAATCTGCTGTTAGGGTCTTTGTAGATACGACCAACCTTAAATAACACAGAGTTTTTTATGAATATGGCTACTCCATGAGACTTAGTGGTGTGGGTTGTGCAATAGAATTGTTTAAAGGATTTGTCAAAGAATTGTGGGTGGTTAGCACTGGAAAAATAGGTCTCCTGCAATAGGATGATATCCACGTCCAGGCTTTTGTAGTGACAGAATGCTTTCTTGCGTTTCTGGGGAAGGTTGAAACCTTGCACATTGTGCGATATTATTTTAAGGGCCATATAGACTTAACTGGTTAGTAGCATGGTGATTGCTATCAGAATTATGTGTGATACATCTCCATGGAATAGCCAAACTCACATTATTCAGACTGAAATAGTATTGTACAAGCCACATGATAGGTAAGGCTTTTGTCTGTAATACTTTAGGAAATAACGCTGTCAGTGATAATCTTTCAAAATGAATTAACTGAAAAAACTCATACAAACTGAAAAATGCAATTCTGCTCAGATACAAACAATGAGCATGGGGGTCAGAGGAAAACGTTCCTCTTGAACGAAAATAAACTTTTTTTGGACCCAGATGTCCGATACCGACCAAGGTACCCAGAGAGCGCTGAGGTGATGAACAGAGTGAGCGTATAAAACACGCCACCCTGAGCTCCACCATGGGCTGGGTCTGAGAGTAAGTAGGGGGGTGACTGTGGACGCGGGGGGACTCACCGTCGGAAGGCATAAGGTTAACATAAAGAGTACTTTGGTGCAAACATGTGCAAACCATCAGATAGGCTGTCCTGCCAGGTGGAAATAATTTCAAGTGAAGGACCTTACAGGGGTTCTCATCAAAGGAGGGGTTCCGTACAAAACTCAAACTTGTCAGTTATAGGTTGTGGAGAAATATTCCCCTTGACAAGGCACGGATCCATAACAAATCAGAATTAAGGCCAGATATGGTGAGAATCAGTCCTGAGCTAGTCATCCGAAGAACCTGTCGTCAGAGTAGGTTAGGTGGGCTGGTCTCGGAATGATTGGTGCCATCTGCTTTGGTTCCTGCGGGAGGAGGGTGTTGTCCACAGTGGACTAGGTCCTGGCGTGGAGACGTGGCGACTCGGGGCCTCAGACTCCAGGAGACCTAGTTTCAGCAATAGCTCCTTCCCCTCGGTGACATTGTATGCCATGTATGTGGTGCCACTGTGAGGCACCATAAGCTTAAATGGAAAGCCCCAGCGGTATCGGATGTGAGCTGATTGGATCACAGATGTTACCTCTTTCATCTTGCACCTACGGTCCAATGTGGCTTGCGAGATGTCTGGGAAGATTTGGATTTTTACTTCATTCAATTCTATGGCTGCAGTGTTTTTAGCAGCATGTAACATATCTTCCTTGATTAAGTAATCTTTTAGGCAGAGTATAACATCTCGTGGAGGTTTATCAGTAGGAGGCTTAGGGCGCAGGGCTCTATGAATACGGTCACACACAAAAGCCGTGCTTGTTATCTGCTGCAATGAGGTCTGTAACAGCTTCTGGGATGCCGCGCAGCCTCAGATTGTTACAATTGTTACGGTTGTCAAGGTCTTCGACTTGAGACTGTACAAACTGGAAATTTTCTGTCAAGGACTCATAGTCCTTACGGAGATCAGCATGAGCTAGTGCGAGTTCGTCAGATTTAGTCTCTATGAGATCTGTGCGGCCGCCCAGAGCAGTGATTTCCAGTGACAGTGTGCTGGTGGCTTTATGCAGCTCTGTCTGAAATTTCCCTGCTAGCTTCTCACACATGAAGGACAAGCTATCTTCAAGATCAGCTTTTAGGAGCTGTTTGGGTTACTCACTGTCCTCTTGTGGCAGAGCGGAAGTCACAGGAGAAGCAGCTGGAGATGGAGAGCCGTGCTGGGCCTGGGCGCCATCTTTGGCCGAACCTACTCGTTCTGCTGTGCGCAGGAGGTATGTGGTAAGGGACCCCCGCGGCTTGTGGTTCTTCAGTTTTTTACGGGACGGCATGCACCTGGTGTTCCCACAGGGGTGCAGGGTAATATGCAGTGCTGAATAGCCCTGTGGGATGGTGTTTAATCCCTGTGTCCGCTGGAGCTCCTTGTAGCTGTGTCCGTCTCGCATTGCGCCACGCGAAGGTAATTTTTAATAACATTCAATTACAATATGCCTCGAGTCGCAATTTTATTTGCTATATTATATTTTTTTAATTTGCTATTTTTTTCCCATGAAAGTGGAATTACCCTTTAATATTTATCCTCCTAGGTTGGTTGTTAATTGTGTGTAGCTTATTTTCTTTTTCATCTAAGCCGGAGCTATGTTACCTATCATCTTCTGCCTCACAAGTGTATTTTCCTTCTGTCCTTTCTCTCCGTCATGGCTGTAATCTCACGCATGCACAATATGTACATGACAGTGAAACAATACACTTTATGGATATTTACATTTTTGTGGTTGTATTGTGTTTTAGAGACTGTAGTATAACGGCTGTAAGTGCAAAGCCTTTACTCTGAGTTCTGCGCTCAGCTTCGATGTTTACATCCCTGTGACGTTGCAAGTCACATGGGGTGTTTCACTTGCAAGTACACCTATAGTGTCGTGGGATTGCAAGGAAATGCATAGCGGTGATAACAGGGGCACGTCATCTGCATAAATTAACTGACGGCACATTGGGCGGGCCATAAATATGGCCAATTCTGTGACGTCATTAAAGAAACATCGCCCGGTTTCTACTTAACGGTGAAGGTTAGTGTACTTCTGAGCACATCCATAAGTACATTGTTCCTTAATACTTTCATTGGAGACAACTGTAAATGTAGCGTTTACTACACCTTTAAAATCAGCTTTAAAATTAAATTTATAATTATGGTTGGCTTTGTTTACCTTTATTTTTTTTTACTCTGCAGTTTGCGTGGTGAAATTTAAGGTCAAGAATATTAATACAGTGGGTAAAGAAAAGAATCACCCCCTTAAAAATTATCACCTTTCAACATGACAATGACCCAAAGTACACAGCAAAATGACCACACAGTGGTTGAAGGAGAAACAGGTGAATGTCTTTGCATGGCCTAGTCAGAGCCCAGACTTAAACCCCATTGAAAATCTGTGGAAGGATTTGAGGACTGCAGTCCACAAACAGTCACCATCAAATTCAACTAAACTTGAGCAGTTCTACAAAGAAGAGTGGGCAAATATTACAAAGTCTAAATGTGCAAAGTTAGTAGAGACATATCCCAACAGACTAAAGGCTGCAATAAACCACATCCTGACAGCCTTACGCACATAAACTGTGGCAAGGCGGCCCGGCTGTGTGAACCTGTACGTCACTTTGTGCAGTAGGCTCCAGGGGGCACAAACGCATCAATTGGACAGAGGGGGAGTCAATCAGCGGGTCCGGCTGGCACGTTTTCCGCCGGCCACCCGTGATCGTTTCCCTGAGAGGCAGAACAGCAATCTGCCTATGTAAACAAGGCAGATTGCTAAAGTGACAGGAGAGAACATGGAGATCTTGTGTTCCAGCTAAGCAGGAACACGGATCTCCATGTTCTCCCAGTCAGAGCAATCCCCACACAGTTAGCAAGCACCTCCTAGGGACACATTTAACCCTTTGATCGCCCCCTGGTGTTAACCCCTTCCCTGCCAGTGTCATTAGTACAGTAACAGTGCATATTTTCAGTACTGATCACAGTATTAGTGTCTCTGGTCCCCAAAAAAGTGTCAAAAACATCAGTTAGGTGTCCGATTTGTCTGCCGCAATGTTGCAGTCCCGCTAAAAATCGCTGATTTGCCGCCATTGCTAGTGAAAAAATAAATAAATAAAAATTCTGTTAAAATATCCTATCATTTGTAGACACTATAAAATAACTTTTGCGCAAACTAATCTATATATACTTATTGGGATTTTGTTTACCAAAAATATGTAGCAGAATACATATTGGCCTAAATTGATGAAGAAATTGATTTTTTTTACTTCAAAATTGTGGCTCTTTTTTTGTTTATAGCGGAAAAATTAAAACCGCAGAGGTGATCAAATACCACAAAAAGAAAGCTCTATTTGTGGGGAAAAAAGGACATCAATTGTATTTGGGTACATCGTTGCACGACAATTGTCAGTTAAAGTAATGCAGTGCTGTATTGCAAAAAATGGCCTGGTCATGAAGAGGGTAAAACCTTTCGGGGCTGAAGCAGTTAAAGCAAAAGGTGGTCAAACAAAATACTGACACAAAGGGATGATCCTTTTTCCAACTCAGTGATTCTGTTTTGGAATTTTTTTAAAATGTTTCTGACATGTTGGTGTTTATATCTTTCACTTGGACATTATAAGTAAATACAGCTGGATTAAACAAAAATTGTGCCTGCCTTCATCTCAGGCTGCAAAGCAACAAAAATGTGATTATTTTAAAGGGGGGTGATTCTTTTCTATACCCACTATAACTCACAGCATTGCGTCTCCTAGTAGAGATGCAATGTTTTCACTAAATCGAAAAATCTAAAGATTTACTGGTTTGATTTACATGTATTCATTTTATGTAAAGCACCACTTACATAGTATTGGAATCAAAAAGAAATTTCACATAACAAAAAATAAATTAATTAAGTCGAGAAATGTAGACATCTAGATACTGTATATGTTCTAAACATATATCATGTATCTTTTCTTCTTCCTAAAAGAGAAATTTCAGGTTTTACTTTAAAGAAAATACTGAATTTGAAACTAATTTCATGTCGTAAAGAAAACCAACGTTATATGAGGGACAAACTGAAAATACAGTTTGGCTCGGTGTAGGTGTCCAGTGCTGCAATATAGGCGTGAGCCAAGAAAATCATGGAGGAAATAGTGTTCACTTCACACAAGTGTCAGAAAATTGTCACCTTTGCAAATGCTGGAAGCACTTTATTAGAGAAGGCCAAAGGGAAATGTAATATCGAGGATAGGAAGCTGGCAGGAAAAAGGTGAAACCATAATTGTGACACCTCATTTGGAGAAGATTGTCAAAATTTGACTAGAAGTGCAAGTCAAGCTGGGAAACAGTCAAGTCTTATGGAGTGGATGTGACTTCACAGTGCAAGAGGTCAATATAATATAGTACAATCATAGAATATTCTATGTAACAATACAGTACCGGAAATATGTTCAAAATTGATAATAATGTAAAATAAGCTCCACAGGAAAGGTCCCTAACCCTTTTTAGGTTGTCAGCCACATTTATAACAAGTGTCTGTTAGCCACTAAACAGGTAAGTAAAAAGCACATATTTTTCTTTGTTTTACAGGAAACTTGGAACCATTCATATCTGTGCTTGCCTTCAAAAGAGGTTTGAATGTCACTATCATAATCATAAACCTTACTACTATTATTGTATTACATTTGAATATATAGCAACTGTTAACTAACATAAAACTGTAATCTGTATTTGATATGTATTACTTTGTAAACTTGTTATTTATTCAACACTCAATAAAACTTTGATTGTGGGAAAAAAATGAAAAAACAACATACTAGGACCAATTTAGGTCAAAGCTAGCTAACTCAGTAAAAGGAAACCTGTACCGATAGAAATACAAAAATACTTTTTACTGAAAATGTTAATTGCCAGGCTGTTAATGCCAATCTTAAAGTACAACTGTGGGTAAAATAAAAATGGCATATTCAATGCAGCCTGTCACTATCATTAATACTGCAGTTTTGTCCTCTCTGTTAGGGGTGAAGTTCAGGTTTTGGTTAGAACCAAAACCCAGCCTGTTTGACGATCAAGGTCCCAGCCAACTAATATATTAGTTCATCCACCCTAATACATTGTGTTGATAATACACTGCAAGTGCCTTTGAGTTTTGGTCAGCTGACTGTGACTATGTTGATTGGGGAGTCCCTCCCGCTGCCGCTGCGCTATTGTATTCGGACAGTGGGAGGTTTCCCAGCCATAAGAATACAATGATCACTCCCGGATCAAACAAAAAAAAAAAAAAAACAGACTGATCCAGATAGATCAACTTCAGTACAACAAGCCTGCCCATAGATAGATCGAAGGTCAGCAGGATCCATCTATGGTCAGCCTTAGAGAAAACAATATGAGGGGCTTTGTTATGAATCAGCTTCCTCACTAAAAGGGGGGCAGGGGAGCCATAGTGCAAGCATGTTGAAAGCTGGTTTGGAAATGTATATTTATTGGGGGATTTTAGTCTTTAATTCTATCTTGTGGTTGATTACAGGTCAGCAATTACTTTTATCTTGAGTCCATAGCAAATGTATTTATTTTTTAGCAAGACTTCCCTTTAAAAAAAAAAAAAAAAAAAAGGTTCAGGGAGGCAGGATTTTTCTTTTTTTTTTTTTTTTTTAGTTTTTTTTTTAATGTTTCAACCTTTAGACACAATCCTACCTAAAATGGCTCATGTAGGTAAGCTATTTGTGCATATTGTTTTTTTGTTCTGTTCCTTTAAAGAATAAGTTCACCTTTCCAAAAAAATAAATACACATTTTTTTGCAGGTAAAAAAATATTCAGTTCTTATTTTTTAGTTAGGAGCCTATAAAGCATTGTACCTACAATCAGCAGATCATGGGTGTAATGCCATGGTCCTGCAGGCTGTCTGTGTAGCTGTCTGACCATACCCTCGATACAGGCAGACAGTTACACTCTGAAAGGAAGACTCAATGAACTACTAGAGCGCGCAACAGCACCCTGGTAGTTCATTGAGAACTACAAGCTGACAGCCGCAAAGGATGTCGGTACTTGTAGTTTTCACATTTACAAAACACTGTGAATGAATGAGGTGGTGGGGTGGGTGGAGCCCCACACAATAGTTTTTTCAGAAATATACAAAAACCCTTTGTGCCTAGGATGGATAACTAAATATATATACTATATTGCCAAAAGTATTGTGACGCCTGCCTTTACACGCACATGAACTTTAATGGCATCCCAGTCCTAGTCCATATGGTTCAATATTGAGTTAGCTTACCCTTTGCAGCTATTACAGCTTCAACTCTTCTGGGAAGGCTGTCCACAAGGTTTAGGAGTGTGTCTATGGGAATGTTTGACCATTCTTCCAGAAGCGCATTTGTGAGGTCAGGCCCTGATGTTGGACGATAAGGCCTGGCTCACAGTCTCTGCTCTAATTCATCCCAAAGATGTTCTATCAGGTACAGGCCAGTCAAGTTCCTCCACCCCCATCTCACTTATCAATGTCTTTATGGACCTTGCTTTGTGCACTGGTGCGCAGTCATGTTGGAACAGGAAGGGGCCATCCTCAAACTGTTCCCACAAAGTTGGGAGCATGAAATTGTCCAAAATGTCTTGGTATGCTGACGCCCTAAGACTTCCCTTCACTGGAGCTAAGGGGCCAAGTCCAACCCCTGAAAAACAATGCCACACCATAATCCCCCCTCCACCAAATGATTTGGAGGGGTGACCCAATACTTTTGACAATATAGTGTGGATGAGCGAATCTGGGATGGAGGAACTTAAGTGACCTGTACAGAGTCCTGACCTCAACCCAACAGAACCCCTTTGGGATGAACAAGAGTAGAGACTGCGAGCCAGGCCTTCTTGTCCAACATCAGTGCCTGACCTCACAAATGCGCTTTTGGAAGAATGGTCAAACATTCCCATAGAAACACTACTGAACCTTGTAGACAGCCTTCCCAAAAGAGTTGAAGCTGTTATAGTTGCAAAGGGTGGGCCAACTCAATATTGAACTCTATGGGGTCCCCTTTTAATAACTATTTTAGACCTTCATCTACGATAAGGATCTGATACAGATAAAGGGGATCCCAGTCGTCTCGTTTACAAACATAAGAACATGGCTGGAAGTTGTCATTGCCTGCAAATTAGACACATTTTTTTCTTTTTAAATGTCAGTGTTGCTGCAGTTGATTGTCTACATTGTACAGATGTACCACTTCGCAAGCAGGGCCAGGGCATCCCCCAGGCAATTTTTCAATTTTAATGTTTCATTTTAAGCATTATCAAAACTGCTGCTTCCTGCAACAACAAAAAAATGTTTGTTGTTGCTTTGTTGCATGTCCCCCAGGGCATTGAACCCCCCCCCCCCCATTCCAATCCCCCATCCTTGCCATTTGTTTGACAATCAAAAGCATATTCACCTAGCAAATGGCCATTAACATTCAGCAAACATTGATTTTAATATGGTTGGGATTCAGCACCCGAAATTTAGTCATGTTCGCTGAACGTGCCCCAAACTGATCCCAGGTAAAATCAGCTCATCACAAGCAGCCACCATATTCCTCTCAGCATAGAAATTCTTTCATTTACAGATGTTTTTCTTGGTAATCAAAGCAGGTCTGGGTTTCATGGATCAAATGTCTGGAAGCTCAACAGTTTTATGATAGTTATTATTCAGTACTGCATTCTAATTAGCACTTTAATCATCAAAAACTTGGAAGGAAAAATGTGCATGCAATATTGAGCTGAGTTATTAAATAAAAGTGGTTCTTAGTGTGTGCTTGTACTGCAGGTACTAACCTGCCACTTGGATGATATAGCAGATACCTCCAGGTGCCTGCACATTGACATTTTTCAAACGTACATGAAAGGGCTCTGTTATGCAGATAGTATCTAGGAAATCAATGCTGCTCCCAACTCCTAATTTAATGTTGATCAGTAAAGCTGCCGGTTGTACCAATGGTCCGATATTCGTGTGCAGTAGGTAGAAGTGGGGCTGGCTAAGTGCCAATTTATTTGATGAAAAAGGTCCTAAGAAGCACTAAAGGTGCTTCTAGGTAAGTTTACGTTTTAATAAATGTGAGCAAGGTACAGCGTGGTGTGGCGGGCAGTAAACACACAGAGTTCAAGTTAGGCAATAAAGTTATATGGTAGAAAAGTTCAACACAACTTATTCAGGCGCGGCTGGTAGCCACAACCATCCAGAACCACTTACGAAGTGTGACAGTGATCTGAAGACTTGAAGATGCCAAAAGCATCTGTAATGAGGAGCAGAATGTGGCCTGGCTGGTCCACACCCAAAGGGGAGGCTTCCTGAAGAGAGGTTGACATGTCCCTGCACTGCCCATACTACTCTGGTACATTTCCCTACCTCTAAGCACTGTCCCTCCCAGACAGTAAACCTGTCCCTACACTAACCACTCACATAAAGCTTGCCAAACCCAGGAGCCAAAGGTATTAAATAGACTCTGCCTGACCCAAGATGCCGCTAGAGTGGGGCGTCAGTATCCAATCACAGGAAGTCATAGAGGAACCAAGTTTCTCACAAATGCCTTCCCATTCTGCCTTGCCGCATTCGTTAGTCGCCACCTGCAGTGGGCAGTACTGCACCTACCTACATACAGGTTTGGTTTAAACCATGTTTAAGCTATCCAGTGTTTATCTCTATTTACAGAATTGGCTAATAAACTAGAGTGATAGTGAAATTGGTCAAAGCTGTGTAACTTCATATAATTTCACCAGAAAGGATGCACTTGCAGGCAGTTAGTGTTTGATGGAGCAGACTATACTAGTACAGACAGGACATCTTCTCAGTGCCTATTCCAATCCTTGTCCATATTAATCAAAGATAATTGTGTTAGAAAAAAAATGTTACTGGAGGGGGTGCATTAAAATGGACCTCTCATTTCAAAACCATGTGGTAACAAAAAACAGAGTATCAAACCTTCATCTTAAGATTCCAGGCTCCTTTATTGCTGATAACAATACAAACAGAAATGGTAGACAGTGCATTTTGGAGGCCAAAAAATCCTCCTTCATCGGGGCTTGGGCAAAGTAGCAGAGCTTTCTAGTTGACTCTTTAAAAACTCCCAAAGAATAATCTCTGTCAAGAGAAAAGAAAAAACTGTCTCAATAGACAAATCTGGAAGCTCTTCTATGTTACCCAAGTCCTGATGAAGGCGGTTTATTTGGCCCTAGAAATGCTTTGAATAAAGTTTATTTTTCTATTGTCATATTGTTATCAGCAATAAAGGAGTATGGATTCCTAAGACAAACCTGTTGTGCTCTGTTTTCTGATATCACCTGGGTTTCCCAATTCTTGTGGCTTTTGTGGGGGAAACCACTATTTTTTGTTTGATGGGTAAAAGATTTGAGTCCAGTGTCTCACAAATTTTCTTGAATTCTCCTTTCAAAACAACATCCTCACAGTCCCAAATGAATGTTACACAGTATGTTCTTTTTAGGGGATCCTCATTCCAAATACCATATACCAAACTTTTTTAGCCTAGATATCCTGATAATTAGCAGAGACCAATACTGAATATATAAATTACCACTGAAATCTTTCTAAAGCATTATCATCTTCCTCCTTGCATTTTTACAGTTTCATTGCACATATTTATTGTGTTCATAAGGAGAGAGCTGCTCCAAAAAAAAACTTCTTTTCATAAATAAATAGATCATACAAAATAAAAAGGAAGCAAATGCATAAACCATGGATATGATTTCACATATAAATCTAAGGGAGCTGCTTCCCCTGATGGCAAGAAATTTTATTTGCGTTCCTAAAGTCCAGATGATATTACTGACCAGAAAGAATTAAAAGCAGAAGGTGAAAGAAAACAAAGAGCCTTGCATTCCCACTATAGTTCCACTCCCCCCACAATGAAAAAACAACTCTACTGGGTGGATGAATCTTCCAGGAGAGCAGAATTTCTTTACTGGTGACACATGCATCCATTTTTCACCAATGCTCTTTTTAGCTAAAGTTGGAGTTAAAGTTATAGTAAACCTCAGACAAGAAATATGAACAAAGCACATCCTTCTACACTGCATACTTTTCTCTATCCAAATCACTGAATGTGATTTTTCTCTGCTGCCTTGTTCCCCTGTTACCGGCATGAGTCACTACTGACAGCTTTTCCTGACTTCAAGAGGTAATTGGAGATGGGGGAGAAGAACTCCAGCACACAGCCTTTGACTGACAGTCACAACTGCGCATGTTCCTTGTTTACTGTGAGAAGCTGCCCCCCCCCGTGTAAATGAGAAAGGTACACCTGTAATGGATGTGACTATGAGTGTTATGGTGAAATGCCTATTTCCAATATAACCATATAGATATTATTATTATTATTATTATACAGGATTTATATAGCGTCAACAGTTTACGTAGCGCTTTGATATAAGTGCTTCCTTCAGCCTCTGCTATCAGCCTTAACCATATTCAATTAGATGTCTGCCAGCTTATCCTCCCCCTTCATGTGGAACAGAACTGCAAGTGTTAAGAACAAGTTAAAGAAGATTGCGCCTGTTTTCAAGAACTGGAAACAAGACACCCTATTTAGCTATGATAGTTTGCTATTCCCTTATATAGATAGAACCCAGCTAAAAGCTTATACTTTGTCACAATAATGAATATGTATATCTTGCGGTCCGCATACGCTTGTCTTATTTGATATTTGATAACAAAATATCCGGCTCACGGTATATTAGCCGGAGTCCAGGAAGTAAGAAAGCAGAAGTATTAATCTACTGAACTCGTGTATGTTTCAGTAATTTACTTCAAGTGTGCACACTTTTACATTGAAGGTTAATTTGGCCAGGGGGGCAGAAACAAAGTACCGGACAGTTCTGGTTCGGTCCAAAACACACCCAAAAAAATGTTCCACAATGTACATCCACCATCAATCACATTGTCCAGCAATGTAAATCCACATCAGTCATGATGCCTGGCGCCCGTCGACCCACCAACAAAAAAAAATCACAGGCGTGGTGGTTGATTGCTCATTTATACAAAGGGATGGAGTCTCCTAGGTGATGTCATTGACCATGTTGATCATTGACATGATCATATATGGCCAATGACATCATTGGAATGCACATAAAGTCATTGATCAAATATAGTCATGTCCATATTTGGTCAATTATGTCACCTGGGAGACCTCATCCCTTTGTATACTGTATACAGCCTTTGCCGATCCTCTGGTGCTACCTCAGTATGCCTAATGACCATGACCCTGCCAGGAATGCTGTCTGTCTCCTTGGCCACTGAGCACCACCTGTGCAGACCTTGCTTTCAGCCTACTGTGTGTACCAGTGCCCTAACAAGCTGCCTTTCAATCTGTCTCTTCCCGGTGACCTTCCTGGTAGACTGCATAAGCCTCTCACTGCGAACCCTGCATCCAGAAGGGAGCTGCCATGGATTGGACCCTTAACCACATTTTCAAAAAACTGCTTACATACCGTGCAGTAGGTCTGAACAATATTTCTGACTGTTGTATATTACACATGTAGCGCTGGTAGATTTGCGATCTACCATATGTTAGGTAAATTTAGTAACTTGTTCGTTAAATAGGTTAGGTTTGCCTCTGTTCCAGCTTGGCTGACGTTGTGTGTGTTTCCGTGCTGACCGGTGGGTGTCGCTGTTATCACTGGTCATTGTTGGAAATGCAACGTGTCAAAGCGTATGGATGCTCTTCTGTCCCGGAGAAAACTCGGTGGAGGTGGTCCTCTGAGATGCATTCTGAGCGAGGGTATTTATGGGACAGACGCCATATTGTGGGGTTCGTTTTACAGCCACCTGCTTGCCCTCCTGGCCAACAGGTATGCGTTAGAGAAGCAATCTTGTGGTCCTCCGTTCCAGAGGCCCATGTCGCTGCGGCGCAGGGGTGGGCCCAGAAGCTTGTCTGGGGCCTACCACAGCAGCCAAGGAATGGTCCAGAGCTGTCTATCCAAAGGGAGGAAGCTGGACAACCGAGGAGATCCCAGGGGAGGACCCGTCATGGAAGGATCATGCAGCGTGCTGGTTTGGAGAGGGGCCTGGTGACTCGGTTGGAGGACGTATCCTAAAAGTAACTATACAGCATAGTGTTGCCGGGTTGGCTTAAAGGTTCAAGCACTGTGACTGACGTTCATCGCAGAAAAACCAATATATCCTGTGGCAGAGGATCGTACCGGTTTATCCCAAACAAGTCGTTAGCACAGACTTTTGTTCGTGCTACGTACTGGCTGCTAGGCAAGTGAGAGAGGCCTATCCAGGTGAGCAAAGAGTGTGTCCCACGAAAGGAGCGCATTCTATTAAAATATCCAAATTCTACCAGGACATTTGTCAAGAACCTTACAAGAAGATATTTGAGATTCTTCTGCAGTTTCCCTTCTGCCTCTTTCCTGCTATTTCCTTAGTAAATTTTTCAATAAAGCATTGAAAACCTACTCAAGTGTTGGTGCGTGTATCGTCCAGAGGTAAACTCAACGGAAACCCTAGACCTGGTGCCGGTAAAACAGAGGGAAGGAGAGTGAAGGTAACAAGCCCGCTTAAACCAGCAGCTCCACCGAGAGTTAGTGCTACACACATTTTCACACCAAAATATGCCTGGCCTATCCCTTTGAAATTTGGGCATAGTAAAACTTCTTACATAATGTGCAGCGAGTCTGTACAATATTTCCGACTGTTGTCTCTGAAATCACACAATTTTATTTCAGAAGAAGCCTGGTCTCTCTCCCTCAAACTGTGCTGGCTTCTGTCTCTAAAATAAAATGTACCTCCACAAAATACAAATCTGGATTTGGGAAAGGGCAGGATTTTAGGTGTATCCTTAAAGTGGTTGTTAAGCCACTCTGACATTTCAATACTATCCTCTCTGTCTCCTAATCCTGTGTCCCCCCTGTGTGTGTGATTTATAAAAAAAAAGCCAATTAAACCTCATTTCAAAGCAGCTTGGCAATCACGTGACCAGTCGACTCGCTTATTTCCCCATCAGATGCACTGGGCAGGGCCGAGACATCAGTCGGGAGGGGAGGAGGAGAGGAGGAGAGAGCCGGACGGTCAAGTGATTGCTGGGTGCTGCTCTGAAATTAGGTATAATCGGCTTTTTTTTTATAAATCACACACACACAGGGGGACACAGCATTAGGAGACAGAGAGGATAGTATGGTAATGTAAATGTTATTCCAGCAGCAGGAGGGGCGGGGCAACCCTGGTCCGGGCTGACAGGCAGGAAGGGTAGGGGAGAAGAGGACACAGGAGACACAGGGAGAGCAGAGAGCAGGGCTGCAGATGATGGATGGGCAGGAAAACTGACCACGGTGTCAGGGCTCAGCACCCATGATAAACCGCGGTCAGTTTATGGGGGGAGGGCAGAACCAGGCAGGATCAGCCAGGTATTTCAGGTGTAACAGGCGGTCAAATTACACAGCACAAGCACTGTGATTGTGCTTTAAAGGGACAGGATCCTTTTTTTTTTTAGGTTAACAAATGCTTTAAGTTTGACTGCTGTCTACCATTCCCCCTGTTTTGTGGCAAGGTAGGGATCCTGCGGCCTTGAGTTTTTCAGAAACACTGCTACTTTGTCTCATAATGGGGAAGGTGACGTTATTTCTTTAAACTTCAACATATTAAAGAGCTCTGTGTATTAAATAATAAGGGGTGCAAATTACAGACTCTGTACTAAAACAAATATAAACATGACACATCATCATCATGTTTTGCTCCATCAAGAATCGAGTACTATATCAAGATGACTGAATAAATAATAGGTACTCTTCTTCTCTTATTATTCTTTAGAAAGCACTAGATATAAATGTGCCCAAATCATGACACATTCAATGACAGACTATTTGTGGCTGAGATCCTTGCAATACATCTTGACAGCATCAACTAATGTAATGTCTGGATAATAAGATTATTACAGGATGTCTAATTTGTTAAGCCAAAATCATTCGCTGAATTACTGATCATGTTTGGGAACAGCGACGCTCTGACAAAGAAAAGGTGCCTAATTCATGCGAACAGGCATATTATTTCCTGCATTTTCATATTATCACTGAAAGAGAAATTGCACAAATTAGACTATGTTGTGTTTACTAATAGGTGTACAATACCATATTGCATGCTAACCTATGCTAATGTGTATTAGACATGTGCATGACAAAAAAATATGTTTTGTTTAGTTTTGTTTCGATTAGTTAATCTAGTTATTTAATTTAGTTAAATTCAGGTTGATTTGTTCAATTCGTATTCGGGATTCGTATTCGGAACTCGTATTCTGAATTTTTTGATTTTTCTTCAAATTTACGGGGGGGTTTTTGTATGCAAAACGTTCAAATCGATAAATTTCGAAGCGGTCGATTCGAAAACTTTAGATTTTTTTTTTTTATTCCAATGTGGAAAAGTGAACAAACAAATGAATAATCTTCATCAAATGATTACAATGACTCTTTAAATCACCTTTAACTTAAGTACTATTTTGAAATGGTACACTATTAACACACACAGTCTTTGATTTCAGCAATATGTGTACAGTTAGAATTCGACTGAAGTTCAATGTAAAATTAGATTTGAATTTCAGTCCGAATTTCCAAAATTCGGACCAATTTCGCTTCGTTACTCAGGGGAACTGGTAAAATTTGTTTATATTGTAATTAGGGTATTCGGATATATCCGAATCTCTGAATAACCAAAATTCGTCCGAATATTAATTCCGAATGAAGCGATCTGCACATTTCTAATGTGTATGCTGCCTTTGCTGACTTCTATTTTTGTAAGTGCTAGTTTTTCTTTAAAAACAGGCTCTAAGGTAAATTGTCAGTCACTATAAATCTTGTGTATAGTCGCTGAACAACTGCAAAAGTTACATTTCAACTGCACTTTGTGCATCATCTACATCCCAGACAATTGGCAAATTTTCTGAGCCAACAGGAGTGTGCATGAAGTCTCAACCAGCCATGTATGATATATAAAGGGGGTGGGTATATTACACGTCAAACTGAATCCATTCATTATAGTTATTTTTATATAAATGACAGTGAAGAAGGCTTGTAGCAGAAGAGGGTAGAGAAATCCAGGCTAGATCCTCTCTTTTTCTATATGGCCCCATAGCAACTATGTAATCTACTATGAAGATGCAGTAGTTCACTTCAGACTTCATAATAATAATTTTTTACCCTTATTATTAGATATTTGAATCTAATCAATTAAAGGGGATGTTTTAATCTACATACACTCTAGATTCATGGGCTGAGAAATGCTGTCTTTACCTGACTGGTGGTAGGGGAAAACAGCTTATAGAATATTTGTGCCTTTACTATTTTGAGCAGAGTATATAGAATGTGATCTATTTAACCACTTGACCTTCAGAAGATTTACCCCCCCCCCTCATGACCAGGCCAATTTTTACAATGCGGCACTGCGTTACTTTAACTGACAATTGTGCAGTCATGCAACGCTGTACCCAAATTAAATCTATGTCCTTTTTTCCCCACAATCAGCGCTTTTTGTTTGGTTGTATTTGATCACCTCAGTGGGTATTTTTTTGCGCTTTAAAGAAAAAAAGTTCGACAATTTTGAAAAACAAACATTATTTTTTACTTTCTGCTATAAAACATATCCACTAAAAAAATAGAAAAAATCTAATATCTTCATCAATTTAGGCCAATATGTATTCTGATACATATTTTTAGTAAAACAAAAATCCCTATAAGCATATATTGAAAAAAAGTTATAGCATCTACAAACTATGGGATATTTTTATTTATTTATTTATTTTTTTAACTAGTAATTGCGGCGATCAGCGAATTATAGCGGGTCTGGGATATTGCAGCGAACAGTTAGACACAAACTGACGCTTTTGACACTTTTTTGGGGACCAGTGACACTAATACAGTGATCAGTGCTAAAAAATATGCACTGTCACTGTAATAATGACACTGGCAGGGAAAGGGTTAACACCAGGGGCGATCAAAGGTTTTTTTTTTTTACTGTGTGGGTGGTGCTTCTACAAGGGGAAGGAATGAATCCATGTCTCTGCTTTGCAGGAACACAATATCCATGCCTTCCCTACTGATAGATCTGCCTTGTTTAAGTTCTGCCTCTGTGCTGGATGATTGGCGGGGGCAGGCGGACATTCAGTCTGCGGTACCTGCAGGTCTGCTCTCGCTGTGTAAAATCACAGCGGGAGTGGGCCACCGGCGGTACGCATGCGCGCCCCAGACCCAGAAGTGTTGGATAACATACTAGGCAAGTGATCCAGTGCCACCTTGCTGCTGTTTATGTAAGTTATACGTGCAGCAAGTGGTTAATGTTGTTTTCTTCATGCAATAGATATATGGCCAGCTTATCAATGTGTGTAAGGAGCAAATTAATTAACCCCAATGAAAGAAAGGAGGAGGAGGAGAATGGAACATTAAGGAGATGGGTGCCACACTAAGGAGCAGAAAGGTAGGTGGTGTATTAGCCTTAAAGCGTAATTCCAGAATGGACACAGATTTAATTGTGCCAGACTGCCAGTCAGTGGCAGCTTCTGAAAATAAAAAAGCAGCCCTGGCTGCTATACTCACACAATTTCCAATGCTGTTGTCGCAGATTCACCAATCCAATGATGTGGCACAGGTCCTCTTCCTGGTTAAACGACATCAAGCATTATTTAACTCACTTCCCGTGAGCCTAGAGTTGGGTTTCTCAACCTTTTTTCAGTCAGGGCACCCTTTAAAATTATGGACAGTCTTGAGGCACCCCATTCTAAAATCTAAAAAACGATTCTAATGCCGCGTACATGCGATCGCACATTCCGACAACAAAATCCATTTTTTTTTTTCGACGGATGTTGACTCAAACTTGTCTTGCATACACACGGTCACACAAATCTTGTTGGAAATTCTGAACGTCAAGAAGGCGGTGATGTACAACACGTAAGACGAGCCGAGAAAAATGAAGTTTGATAGCCAGTGCTGCGCTTCTGCTTGATTCCGAGCATGCGTGGCACTTTGTGCGTCGGAATTGTGTACACACGATCGGAATTTCCGAGTCAGCAAATGTTACCCCAGTGTTAAGGGAGAGAGGCACAGGAGGGTCAAACAAGGATGCCTTGGAGGCAACAGACATCCACCTTAATAACTGATGACATCATTGGTGGTTAGGATGCCAGTGTCTAGAAAGTCGTAATGGTACATAATGAAAACCCCAGGCTCGATCCACCTGCTGTACAATTTTTGATACATTTTTAGGCATTTTACCAAGGTACCCCTGAAGAAGCCTCAAGGCACCCAAGGGTGCCTGGGCACCCTGGTTGAAAAAGGCTGGCCTAGGGCATTAAGTCTCTACCCCCACCCTGGACTCACAAGAAGAATGCTGTAGCATTTATGACCAACCAAGGAGGAAGAAGAGGCAAAGAGCACCAGTAACATCATCAGATATAGTTAAATACACCTGGAGAAATCAGAAGCCTGTGACAGAAAGTGGAACCCAAAACGTGAGTTGGACTTTTAGAGAGTAAAGCTGAAAGTGTGCAAGAGCCCTTTAGTACTGCTGGCAGGAAAAGTAGGTGCTCTTCTGGGAGTAGGAGTACAACAATAAGATGAAGAGGAGAGAGAGAGATGCAAAAGCTGATAAGTCTCCTACAGTTATTCTAATAGGAATTAGTGCTCTTTTTGTTTTATATTATACATTGTATAGCAGAAAGAACATTAAATAGCTTGCTACAAAAGGTCTGCACTAAATGGTTTGTAAATGACATAATTTTTGAAAATGCCAACTATGCTACAAAGGTGCCAAATAGGAATTTTATTAAAAAATGGACAAGCTGTGCATAGGAAATAACAATGAAAAGTTGCAAATTGTCCTATCTAATGGACATAAATAGACCACAGTATGTATGCCAACTGCATACTTTTCCTTTAGTAAATACCATAGTCAAAACAAAATCTTGCTAAAACCAAAATCTGCAGCAAAGAGAGGAGAGACGGGGGAAAAAAACATACCTTAGCTCACCTTTTATGTGCATGCTTTATTGAGTGTTTTGGTAAGGTTCCTTCTAATAACTGAATATAATATTGATATGCAGCCAGGGGGCATGGCCTGGTGGGGGTCCAGGCACTTCCCAGCCTAGAGGTTAGGTCTTGGGACTTATTGACCCCAGATCTCACTTTAATGAGGACCTGTCACGCACTATTTCTATTACAAGGGATGTTTACATTCCTTGTAATAGGAATAAAAGTGAGCAAAAAAAATTAAAAAGAAAGCATCAAACTAAAAAAATAAAAGTAAAATTTACTAAAAAAAAAATGAAAGCGCCCCTGTCCCCGTGTGCCCGCTCACCGAAGTGAACGCATACGTAAGTCGCGGCCACATATGTAAATGATGTTCAAACCACCCATGTGTAGTATCACCGCGAACATTAGAGCGAGAGAAATAATTCTAGCACTAGACCTCCTCTGTAACTCAAAAAATGTAAGCTGTAAAAAAATTTAAAGCGTCGCCTATGGGGATTTTTAAGTACCGAAGTTTGGCGCCATTCCACGAGCGTGTGCAATTTTGAAGTGTGACATGTTAGGTATCTATTTACTCGGCATAACATCATCTTTCATATTATGCAAAAAAATTGGGTTAACTTTACTGTTTTTTTTATTCCAAAAAAAAACACGTTTAAAAAGTGGCTGCGCAAATACCATGCAAGATAAAAAGTTGCAACAACTGTCATTTTATTCTCTAGGGTCTCTGCTAAAAAAAACAAATATAATGTTTGTGGGTTCCATGTAAATTTTCTAGCAAAAAAAATTATGATTTTTACATGTAGGAGAGAAATGTCAGAATTGGCCTGGTAGGCTAGTAGTTAATATAGGTTTAAAATGGTTGTGAACTCTCTATCCTAACTTCAGGTCATTTTAATCCTCATTACCAGGGATGAGCTTGATGTTCGGGTCGAACATAAGTTTGACTCGAACATCGGGTGTTTGCCCGTTTGCCGAAGAGCGAACATTATTGGGTGTTCGCGGCAAATTCGAGCCCCATAATGCACTGCAAGATCGCAGTGCCCTCTGCTAAGAGAGCAGGGTGCCTTTGGCCAACCATGGCCTAAGTCCACACCCAACACTATATAAGGCTGCTTACACGGCAGCCGTGTGTAGTGTTGTTGGTGTGGACAGAGAGATAGCTTAATTTAGATTAAGCAGATAGGTTATTCAGTCAGTGGCAGTGTATTTGATATATATATATATACAGCCAGTCTAATATATATATATATATATATATATATATATATATATATACAGTGAGGAAGGAAAGTATTCAGACCCCCTTAAATTTTTCAATTTTTGTTATATTGCAGCCATTTGCTAAAATCATTTAAGTTAGTTTTTTTCCTCATTAATGTACACGCAGCACCCCATATTGACAGAAAAACACAGAATTGTTTTGCATATTTATTAAAAAAGAAAAACTGAAATATCACATGGTCCTAAGTATTCAGACCTTTTGCTCAGTATTTAGTAGAAGCACCCTTTTGATCTAATACAGCCATTTTTTGGGAAAGATGCAACTAGTTTTTCACACCTGGATTTGGGGATCCTCTGTCATTCCTCCTTGCAGATCCTCTCCAGTTCTGTCAGGTTGGATGGTAAACGTTGGTGGACAGCCATTTTTAGGTCTCTGGGCCATTCAAGAACAGTCACGAGGTTGTTGTGAAGCCACTCCTTCGTTATTTTAGCTGTGTGCTTAGGGTCATTGTCTTGTTGGAAGGTAAACCTTCAGCCCAGTCTGAGGTCCTGAGCACTCTGGAAAAGGTTTTCATCCAGGATATCCCTGTACTTGGCCGCATTCATCTTTCCCTCGATTGCAACCAGTCGTCCTGTCCCTGCAGCTAAAAAACACCCCCACAGCATGATGCTGCCACCACCATGCTTCACTGTTGGGACTGTATTGGACAGGTGATGAGCATTGCCTGGTTTTCTCCACACATACCGCTTAGAATTAAGGCCAACAAGTTCTATCTTGGTCTCATCAGACCAAAGAATCTAATTTCTCACCATCTTGGATTCCTTCAGGTGTTTTTTAGCAAACTCCATGCGGGCTTTCATGTGTCTTGCACTGAGGAGAGGCTTCCGTCGGACCACTCTGCCATAAAGCCCCGACTGGTGGAGGGCTGCAGTGATGGTTGACTTTCTACAACTTTCTCCAATTTCCCAACTGCATCTCTGGAGCTCAGCAACAGTGATCTTTGGGTTCTTCTTTACCTCTCTCACCAAGGCTCTTCTCCTCCGATAGCTCAGTTTGCCCAGACGGCCAGCACTAGGAAGGGTTCTGGTCGTCCCAAACGTCTTCCATTGAAGGATTATGGAGGCCACTGTGCTCTTAGGAACCTTAACTGCAGCAGAATTTTTTTTTGTAACCTTGGCTGTGGCTTGCCTAATCAAGTCCAATCAGTATAATCAAACACAGCTGGACTCAAATGAAGGTGTAGAACCATCTCAAGGATGATCAGAAGAAATGGACAACACCTGAGTTAAATATATGAGTGTCACAGCAAAGGGTCTGAATACTTAGAACCATGTGATATTTCAGTTTTTCTTTTTTAATAAATCTGCAAAAATGTTAACAATTCTGTGTTTTTCTGTCAATATGGTGTGCTGTGTGTACATTAATGAGGAAAAAAATGAACTTTAATGATTTTAGCAAATGGCTGTAATATAACAATATAACGACTGTGTATATATATGTATATATATGTATGTATATATATATATATATATATACACTCTGCATTTAGCATAGACTACATATATTCAATGTTTACTCGATATTCAATCAGTGCAGGCAGTGTATTAATATATATATATATATATACAGTCTGGTATGTATATATATATATATATATATATATATATATATATATATATATATATATTGTATATACTCTGCATCCAGTGTAGCATATATCTACATATCTACAGTGCATTCTGTGGTGTACTGTTTCTAATACACTTCAGGCGGTGTATTAATATATACATATACAGTCTTATATATATATAAGTGTGTACAGTTTCCACTACACTTCTGGTGGTGTACACAATGCAGTGCAGCCATAGTACATTTACTAATACAGTGCAGGCGGTGTACACAGTATCTAATACAGTGTGTACAGTTTCTACTACACTTCTGGTGGTGTACACAGTACAAAATACAGTGCAGCCGTAGTACAGTTGCTAATACAGTGCAGGCGGTGTACACAGTATCTAATACCACCAGAGACGGTTGATGCCACACCAGGTTCAGCCAGGAATGGTTGTATGTGACAATGGCACCAACCTTCTCTCCACCCCCCGACAGGGACACTTGACCCATGTGCCATGTTTGGCACACAACCTGAATTTGGTGGTGCAGCAGTTCTTGAGAAGGTACCCAGGCTTACAGGATCTTCTGAGGCAGGCCAGAAAAGTCTGTGGTCATTTCTGACGGTCATACAATGCCAGTGCTCAGTTGGCTGACATTCAAAGGGAATGCAACCTGCCCACCAACCACCTCATTTGTGTCATGCCCATCAAGTGGAACTCAATGTTGGCAATGCTGCAGCAGCTGCACACACAGCACAGGGCCATAAATGAGTACCTGTGTGAGTTTGGCACCAGGATAGTCAGGGGAGCTTGGCTTCTTTTCAACGTGCCAGTGGCTACTGATCAAAGATGCATGCACTGTCCTGTCACCATTTGAAGAGGCCACAAGGATGGTGAGCAGCGACAATGCATGCATCAGTGACACTGTCCCTCTAGTCTTCCTGTTGGAGCACACGCTTCATGGAATCATGGACAGGGCACTTGAGGCAGAACAGCGGGAGGAAGAGGAGGACTTTCTTACCTCTCAAGGCCCCCTTTATCCAGATAGCATTCCTGCAGGCCCGTCAAACACACAGGAAGAAGAGGAGGAGGATAAGGATTGTGTCAGCATGGATGTAGAGGATAACACTCAGCAGCAGTCTTCAAGGGATGGTTTTCAGTCCCCAGAAACCCAAGGAGTTGTACGTGGCTGGGAAGAGGTAGTTAGGGATCATGTGATCCTTAGTGACCCAGAGGACTCAGAATCGAATGCCTCTGCAAACTTACGCTGCATAGCCTCCCTGATTCTGCAAAGCCTGTGAAAGGACCCTAGTATTCGTGGTATCAAGGAGAGGGATCATTACTGGCTGGCAAACCTTCTTGATCCACGATACAAGGGTAAGGTTGCAAAACTCATCCTGCCTTCGCAGAAGGAGCAGAGGATGAAACATCTTCAGGAGGTCTTGAAGAAAGGTTTGTGCATTGCATTTACAGACCCTGGGAGGTTACAATTTCCTGGTGCTGGACAACGTGTTGTTGAGGCTTAGTTCAGTCAGAGGAAGAGCGGTGGAGAAGGTGGTCTGATCGGTTCAAGCAACCATCACCAGCATCTTCATTACATGGTGCAGGAATATCTAGGGGCAAGAGCAGACTTGGAGACCTTTCCAACAGAGCATCCTTTATCAAATATTTCACAGCAGGGCCCGTTCCTGCACCCAACAAGAGTAACTGTGAGGGCTTACAGTGTTGTGGCACCACCACCACCACCACCAAAGGCCCAATTTTTCTGCCCCTGTTTAACAGGGGCATGTAATTACAATTCTTGATATAATATTTTACAGCAGGGCCCGTTCCTGCGCCCAACAAGAGTAACTGTGAGGGCTTACAGTGTTGTGGCACCACCACCACCCAAGGCCCAAATTTTCTGCCCTTGTTTAACAGGAGCATGTTATAATATTTCACAGCAGGGCCCGTTCCTGCGCCCAACAAGATTAAATGTGACGGGTTACAGTGTTCTGGTACCACCACCACCAAAGGACAATTTTTCTGCCCCTGTTTAACAGGGGCATGTAATTAAATTTTTGATATAGTATTTCACAGCAGGGCCTGTTCCTGCGCTCACCATGAGTAACTGTGAGGGTTTACAGTGTTCTGGTACCAACAACACCTAAGGCCCAATTTTCTGCAGAGTATGTATAGTATATATACTGCTGTTCAGAGTATATAGTGCCTGGGGCATCCTCACGCCATTTTTAAAAAAAAATTGGGTGCGGGATTCCCCTCTATATCCATACCAGACTCAAAGGGCCTGGCAGGGGACTGGGGGGGAACCCATGCCGTTTTTTTTCAATGATTTTCATCTATATTACCAGGACCTGACAATATATTACAGCCGCAAGTAGTTTTGAATCAAATTTTTTCCTTTCGAAATTCAATTTTGCTGTGGTTCTAAACATGGTAAAAACGCACTACTTTGCAGGCACACTTAGGACATCCCCTAGGCACGGTATTTAAAGGAATATTTAATTTTTATTGTTTCACTTTAAGCATTATTAAAATCACTGCTCCCGAAAAAATGTCCGTTTTTAAAACTTTTTTTGCATTGATACATGTCCCCTGGGGCAGGACCTGGGTCCCCAAACACTTTTTATGGCAATAACTTGCATATAAGCCTTTAAAATTAGCACTTTAATGGTGTTTGTGTGTTCGAATTAATTTTTTGCCTGTTCGCATGTTCTGCTGTGAACCAAACTGGGGGGGGGGGGGGGTCGGCTCATCCCTACTCATTACCATAGCTACCGACTGCTGCCTGTCTAATTTTCCTTACTTTTTTCTTCTTCTTTCATTCCGCCCCACAATGTTTCATGACGTCGCTGGCGCATGCGCTTCCCGTCTCTCAAGTCACAGCATGCTCTGTGTGCCATTCCCACTTTAACATAATGCTGTGGCCGAGAGTTCCGCTCTCTGTGGCATAGCTGAGAAGATATATGAGACTTGCCAGTGTGTGATGTCACATGAGCAGTAAACCAGGGCATCCCATAGACTTGTAAGTACACGCTCGCTCATGCGCGAGATTTTGAGAAGGGAACGCAAGGAAGGGGGAAAATGATGTCCGCAGGGTACTCACTAAACAATACCTAAGATGGCCCTGCCGATTCCCGGAAGAAGCAATAATTAAAAAAAGATAAAATAAAAAAAAGTAAGTAACAAGCATTTTTACATCCTTTATACTGGGCAATGACTGTAAATACTATACCATGTTACAAAGCATGAAAAAATGCAGAGTTTACTTCCTCTTTAACCTTAATGCAGTATTAAACACATAAGTAACATTTATTATGTTGTAGCAACCAATTCTTAGATGATGGCCACATTTTTTTTAGACCTTCTTTGCTTAATAATTACCTGCTGATCCAGCCAGTGAGTTTGTTGTTTTTAAAGAGAACAAGCTGTCCTGCAAATGTAGCAGTTAAGAGACAAACCATTTACCACTTGCTGGGGTGCTTACAATGTAAAACCTTTATCCCAATAAAAAAAGACTTGCTGTAACTGTTTGTGTAACTGCAGTGTGAGATGGAGTTTGACTTCAGTTTGTTAGTGTATCTAAATCTTCTAGTACATCTAACACTCCCCTCCCCCAGACTGACAAAGCTGCTGTCCAACATTGCCCCTATGCTCTTTTATCCAACATGGGGGCACTCTGATACAGAAGGTGTTTTTATTGGCCAGATCACCCGGTGAAAGCAGGGGGGGGGACTAAAAAATGAAAACAAATGCAGCCACCACATCTAATGATTGGTAAGCTGCAAAATATTCTATTTTTGGTTTTTGGTTTACTACTGCTTTAGGCTGGGTTCACACTGGTGTGACACGACAGCCGTCCTACTTTGGATCCGACTTTGCCCTGCGACATGAAGCCGGCATGTGTCCGACTTTCAATGAACGGGGATCCGACTTGGATCCCCGCCAATGCCCGACACTGTGTTTGGTATGAATCTTTAGGGGGAACTCCGCGCCAAATTTTAAATAAAAATCCGGCATGGGTTCCCCCTCCAAGAGCATACCAGGCCCTTGGGTCTGGTATGGACATTGAGGGGAACCCCCTACGCCGAAAAAACGGCGTGGGGGGTCCCCCCCAATCCATACCAGACCCTTATCCGAGCACGCAGCCCGGCCGGACAGGAATGGGGGTGGGGACGAGCGAGCGCCCCCCCCCTCCTGAACCGTACCAGGCCGCATGCCCTCAACATGGGGGGGTTGTTGCCTTGGGGGAGGGGGGCGCGCTGCGGCCCCCCCACCCCAAAGCACCTTGTCCCCATGTTGATGAGGACAAGGGCCTCTTCCCGACAACCCTGGCCGTTGGTTGTCGGGGTCTGCGGGCGGGGGGCTTATCGGAATCCGGGAGCCCCCTTTAATAAGGGGGGCCCCCAGATCCCGGCCCCCCACCCTATGTGAATTGAGTATGGGGTACATAGTACCCCTACCCATTCACCTAGGGTAAAAGTGTCAATTTAAAAAAAAAACACTACACAGATTTTTAAAGTATTTTATTAGACAGCTCCGGGGGTCTTCTTCCGACTTCGGGGGTCTCTCCGGTTCTTCTCCGCGCTCTCCGGGTCTTCTGCCGGGCTCCTCCGCTCTCTTCTGCTCTTTTGCTAAAGCGGAGGAGCCTGGTCTTCAATCTTCAATCTTCTGCCTTCTGTCCTCTTCTCCTGATGTTGACACGACGCTCTCTGGAGCTAGAATGCTCTCTGTGCGCTCTGCTCTGATTTATATAGGCGGTGACCCCGCCCCCTTAAGCCGTCACAGTCCCTGGGCATGCTGGGACTGTGACGTTTTAGGGGGCGTGGTCATCACCCGATGACCACGCCCCCTAAAACGTCACAGTCCCAGCATGCCCAGGGACTGTGACGGCATAAGGGGGCGTGGTCACCACCTATATAAGTCAGAGCGGAGCGCTCAGAGTGCATTCCAGCCCCAGAGAGCGTCGTGTCAACATCAGGAGAAGAGGGCAGAAGGCAGAAGATTGAAGACCGGGCTCCTCCTCTTTAGCAAAAGAGCGGCAAAAGAGCAGAAGAGAGAGGAGGAGCCCGGCAGAAGATCCGGAGAGCGCGGAGAAGAACCGGAGAGACCCCCGAAGAGAAGAAGGCAGCAGACCGGGCTCCTCCTCTTTAGCAAAAGAGCGGCAAAAGAGCAGAAGAGAGAGGAGGAGCCCGGCAGAAGACCCGGAGAGCGCGGAGAAGAACCGGAGAGACCCCCGAAGTCGGAAGAAGACCCCCGGAGCTGTCTAATAAATTACTTTAAAAATCTGTGTAGTGTTTTTTTTTAAATTGACACTTTTTCCCTAGGTGAATGGGTAGGGGTTCGATGTACCCCATACTCATTCACATAGGGTGGGGGGCCGGGATCTGGGGGCCCCCTTATTAAAGGGGGCTCCCGGATTCCGATAAGCCCCCCGCCCGCAGACCCCGACAACCAACGGCCAGGGTTGTCGGGAAGAGGCCCTTGTCCTCATCAACATGGGGACAAGGTGCTTTGGGGTGGGGGGCCGCAGCGCGCCCCCTCCCCCAAGGCAACAACCCCCCATGTTGAGGGCATGCGGCCTGGTACGGTTCAGGAGGGGGGGGGGCGCTCGCTCGTCCCCACCCCCATTCCTGTCCGGCCGGGCTGCGTGCTCGGATAAGGGTCTGGTATGGATTGGGGGGACCCCCCGCACGCCGCTTTTTCGGCGTAGGGGGTTCCCCTCAAGGTCCATACCAGACCCAAGGGCCTGGTATGCTCTTGGAGGGGGAACCCATGCCGGATTTTTATTTAAAATTTGGCGCGGCGTTCCCCCTCAAGATCATCTGAGCACAAGTCGCGTGCCGAAGTCGGATCATGCGAGACGGCAATCCGACTTTGATCCGACTTCAATGATAGTCAATAGGCTGAAGTAGGATCAAAGTCGGACCAAAGTAGTACAGGGAGCATTTCTAAAGTCGGAACGACTTGTGTCGGACCAGTTAGGACGGCTCCCATAGGGAAACATTACATTTCACACGTCATGCGACATGAGCTCCCAATGTCGGAGCGTTTGTCGGACCAGTGTGAACCCAGCCTTAATACTTGTCCACAGATATCATGGCACTACAGCTACAGAAAAAGTGGTCTATTAGTTAGGATGCCAAGTTTGATTAGCTGATTTCTATCCCATGCCCAGTCTAGCAATAAAAGTCCTTTCTTGTGGCCTCTTTAGAAACAAATCATTTCACTGTTCATAGTCCAGCATGGAAATTTCTTTCTGTGCCAACTCTACAACAACAACAAAAAAAAAGATTAATTAACCTTTATTTATAAAGCACCAACATATTCCACATCAGTACACAATTACCAGGTAAATATGCAGATATATTTCAAGGGCGACATACTTTACATACAAATGCAAGGGGTGAAATTTCTACATAAACTATTTTCTCAGCAGCCCTTACTGTTAGACAGTGAAAACATAATACTTCACTATTCATTTTAGGTACTTATATTTTTTGTCAACACAATCAATTGGTTTATTGTATCACAGCGCGGTATTTATTGTTTGTTTACTTATATAGCGCCATCAATTTACACAGCACTTTACATATACATTGTACATTCACATCAGTCCCTACCCTCAAGGAGCTTACAAGCTAAGGTCCCTAACTCACATTCATACATACTAGGGACAATTTAGACAGGATCCAATTAACCTACCAGCATGTCTTTGGAGTGTGGGAGGAAACCCATGCAGCCACAGGGAGAACATGCAAACTCCAGGCAGGTTGTGTCATGGTTGGGATTTGAACCAGCAACCCTTCTTACTGCTAGGTGAAGGTGCTACCCACTACACCACTGGTGCATTTCTGTGCAGATTCGCCCAAGAGAATTTTTTGGAACCATAATGCACTGATGGCCTTTCACCACTTGAAGACCGGGCATTTTCTGGCACTTTTTGTTTACATGTGAAAATCCGTTTGTTTTTTTTGCTAGAATATTCCCTTCCAATGGTTCCTAATCGTCTAGTGATATAAGGTATACTTTGTCTGAGCTCACATTTTCCAGCATTTGTTTTCTCAAACTTCTTCCCCTCTTTCTCAATGCATTTTCTCTACCAGATAAGCACCAGGTACAATGTCATGCCTCCTGGCATAGCACAGCAGAGATTCAGGGACTCCTTACTTAAGGGTTAACTTAGTTTGGCAGGTCTGAAATTCCTATTTACATATCTGTCACCCCTTCCTAATACCTCCTTCTAAACAGATGGGTCTTTGCTATTACAACACATAGTTACAGACAAAATGATAGCGAGTTTTCAGTACAGATGGCATCCAGTCAACACACAGACAAAGCAGTGGAATTCGATTACTTTAATAGACGGATTTAATCACACAACAAAAGCAAATTGTGAGGGAATCCAGTAAACTGATATTATTTCTGCAGGAGGAAAAACCTCACAGAAAAGAACCTGGTAGAATAGAACAGATGCCCATATGCTAGTTATGTATACAGCTACAATCATTTAAAGGTAAACCCAGCTTTAACCCTTTTTTTCAGAACAGCCGCCAAATAAACTGCAAAATAACCTCTTTCCAATGAAATTCAGTGAATTGCATACATAATCTGAACTGATTTTTTAAAAGATATGCATTTACACTTGCACATTGATCAACCGCGAACTTGCATATCATATGCTCACAAAATTTACAATGTGGGCACACATAGATTGCAGCGTAATATGCAGAAGTTCCAAAGTGTGGTTTGCAATTGAATGCATGCTGCAGTGTCCGAAAGTAGGCCAGCTAAGCCGTGGTATGAATAAAATAAAAATTTTATGCACATACTATGTGGGAATAGAACTGCATGAGATTTCTAAGGCAACCATTAAAGGAGGCCATAAAAGAAGTATAGTTTGGGAAAAGCACCAGGTAAAACTTTGGTGTGCAACTCAACTTCTCAGGCTGGTCATATAGTGGGCCCTCCGTTGGCTGCTGTGGTTCCCGCTGCTGACCCCTACTCACTGAGGGCCACAACAGTGATGTAGGAGTTGGCAGGAGGAACTACAGCAGCCAGAGGGACACACACTACTCTACACACCCCGGACCGTGGAGTAGGATAGGTGAAGTTTCAGTAAACAGGCCGATGTACAGGTAGGTATATTGCTGTTTTCTTCGCAAGTTTTTTTTTTTCCTTTTAAGTATCTTAAGACTTTATTTTAGCTTTGGTTAGAGCAGTGAAAGGTTGGAACCCTTGTTAGGTTTTTATTTGTTTTTTATGTCCCCACCAGGGAAATTCATCCTCTCCATTTGTCCTGCTGACCAATGTCTCCAGCGCTGAAAGATGTGACATTCCGAGGTATCACTAGAACAGGAATAGGGGTGAAATCTCAAGCTGGTCATACATGGATCACAATTTGGCCAGTTCAGATGAATTTCCATCCACGTGTGGCCATTCCCATTCCTGGGAAGTCAATCTATCGTTTAACTTGAATTGGCTTGTTGGTAAATTTATGCTCGATCAGCACATGCCACTTGGCTGCAATGATGATCAATGTATTCTGAGGGTGGAACACAATGATGTAGCAGGGAGGATTCCCTCCTTCACCTCAATTGTGTAGATGGTGTAATTGGTTCAGTTTTCTACTTTCAGCCGACTGGCTGAACGAAAAAACCTGAACCATGTACGGCCATCTTTTGGGTCACATCTTTGAGGATTCCCTTTAGTTAAGAGAGGCCTACCTTAATTTCCTATTGTGTGGCAAATATTTCCAATGGTCATGGGAAAAAAAACTTGACTTAACTATTTCCTACTCTGTCCAAAACTAAAACTTTAGATATACTTCAACTGACAGCTTAACCCCTTCATTCCGGCGTAACACATATATGCGGCTTCACTGCACTGGGTTTTTTACTTGGGGCTGCATATATGTGTTTCCCCCTTTGAGCGGGGAGTGCGCCAATCAGGGGTGTCACAGAGAACCCCGTGCCCATACTAACGATTGCTGTGGTGGCCACTGATAGTCCTGTGTTTTTTCCTCTCTGTGAATGGAGAAGAAGATACAATGTATCTTTCTCGTTCCTTGCAGAAAGAAAAATAATGTTTATAAAAAATGTTTAATCAAATATTAAAAAATAAAATATTTATTTAAAAAAAAAAGAAAAATATCTAGATCAAGGTTTGATCTAGGTCAAAGGTCAGGGTCAAAGGTCAAGGGCAGTAGATTGTGGACAGGATTTTATTTTTTAGTTTTTTAAATTAGCATCAATGTCAGATAGTGTTAGTGTGTTTTAGGTAGAAAAAAAAAAGAAGCAAAATGTGCACTATTGCTTCTGGATTCACAAAGTAGTTGTGATGATATGTACGGTTTTACTAACACATGTCAAAATTGCAAAATTGAGCTTAGGCATTTAGATTTGTTTTACCCTTAGGTGAGAAGGGGTTAAAGTAACCATGCAACAAACCTAAGCAATTCATAATGAACATATAATGAAAAACCCTATACCTATTGTTCGTATACCCAGTCTTGGAAGGTAGACACAGGCAGCAAAATACTTGACTAGAAAAGTCAATATTTGCATATACTGTATCATAAACTATATTTCTGCATCTACTCATCATGTTGACATACAGATACTTATACATTTTTTTATTATATGTCCCAACTGAATTTCCTAGGTTAATGACAGGTTTAGCCAAAGTTGTCAATAGTAGACATGCAATGACTACCAAATCGCCCCACAGCATAGGTAGTCCCACTATATACCCTGGACAAACACAGTATAAACATTCTATAAGACTACATGAACATTTTGAAATCCTGTATTGAATAAAGCTGATGGTTTATATACACCAGAGAGATGGGTGGACTTTATTATAGCTGTGTACTCTGTATGACGATGAGAATATTTTTCAGACAAATATGAGAGGTAAGAAATCTATGACCATTACATTTTGTTTACAGTTACACTGCGCCTATTCCTGAAAATGTACTCAGTGCTGAAATCACACTTTAAATATCAGTTTCACTCTATTTTTAACTAAAAAGTCTCTACAAAACACTTAAAGTCCTAGAATTCTGATATATCATATATCTGCTACAGTGATACAAATTATAGGTGAAGGTGACAAGTCGGTCATTTTATGACATTTTAATCTTTTCATCTTGCTCTGTATGTCAGAGTTGCAGGGACTGAACAGTGAAAGACGGATTGATCAGATCACTTGTCATGAAGCACTGCCCTCTATGGGAAATCAAATTGGTAAACTTTGTATTTACACTCTAGAAAACCGTTCTCTCACTTTGATCACAAAGCAGTGGCATTTTTCTAACCGTTGGTACAGTGCTATTAATCATATTGTAAAGGTGGCAGCGTTTAGCAATATATAATGCTTTTCCACAAAAGTCACCTTTCCATTTTTTGTTTTGTTTTCAAAATGAACTGTGCTTAAAATATACAGATTTTTTCTTCTTCTGTATTTTAGTAGATAAATAAAGAATAGACACATAATCAATGTATATATCATAAATTGTGCACTTAAAATTATTGTACACAGATATCATGCTTCTTGTGCTCCTTGAGGTGGCTTGGGCAGTTTACATGGTTCTAGGAGGGTAATTGAAGGTGACCCATACAATGGAACCTCCATATGGCGGTGAGCGCCTTTAGTGCTCGCATGTCAGCCACCAACACATGGTGTTGGGGCGGAGCCCTTTAAGCTCTTCCGGGGGTACAAATCGTAGGTTTGGCATGGCATGGATCTTTTTTGTTCAGTGAGGATATACCTTACATGCGGAAGTTCTCTGCTGAGAACCATCTAACTCGGGTACACCTACTTTCTCCCTCATGGTTCACCTTGAGCACCTACTTTGAGCCTGTTTTTTGTTTTCACAGGTCTCAATCCATTTTTTACTTTATCTTTTACTCTCTTATCCCTTTTTCCTCTTTGGGATTGTTTACACTGACACCCATGTTAGTCCTCATTTTCTTTCTTCCACCTTTCCTCTTTGGTCTCAATGTCATACCATAATTGGCCTAGGCTGTTTCATTTACATTTACATATAAATTACTATATATTTATGTTTACTCTGCTACTCTAGTTAATTCTGACATATATACTTATGTTTACAGCTGATATACCCAATGGACATTGTGAGACCTTTAGAGACACACATCTCTTATCCGTGCCATGCTTGCCCTCCATTTGATCCTTGGTGGGGTCTTGCTTGGTTCCACCTCCTCAGCTCCCAAGTGAGTCATTTGTCACTACCGCCCTCTGGAAATTGTGCATTTAGTGTTTTGGCCTTGCCCATTGGTGAGTATGGGGTTCCTTACATCAAGGCCCCTCTTTTCATGTGTTTATACAATCAACATCATGAATGATATACATTAACTTTGTCCTTCTCCATCTTAGGTATATATCACACGCATCCACCCCTGAAGAAGCGAGCTGTGTCTCGTGAAACATGTTGGTATACTAGATGCTTGTGTGTTATTTTATTGTTATTTTATATATGTACTACCACCCTATATGATATGTACCTCTTATTGGCTTGGCATTCAATTTTTGGTATTTATGCTTGTATGATCTTTTTTGAATAAAGCCTTAGACTGCATTTACTGCTGTTATGTTTAGTGACCTGAACTGTGTTCACCTCACTTAAAGTCCCAGAGTAATTTTCTGTTTTGTTGCATACAATGGATGCTAGTCACTAGGATTGTTTGCAGGCTACTGATCTTATCCCCACCCTGTGCATTTGTGTGGCTGTGTCCATCTTGGTAGAGAAGCAGAGTTTTTCCACTTGATGTCATGTACAGTATGTCCATATGGTGACTGATGCTCTGATGACTGAGTAATGATTAAGATGCAGCAAGAAAGGTGGGTAGAACACAGATCCACAGAACTAATGAAGCAGAAGCAGGAGCATCCATGCAGTACAGGTTTCCAGGTACAGCTTCCACTCCAGCAGGCCCTCAAAAAATAAATGAATAAACAGCACAGTAGTGGCATCCCCACGTCTCCCTTTATTGCTCAGGAAGCTCAAAATCTCATAATATGTTGCGTTTGTTAAAAATATGATTTTTTTTATATTAATCAGACATAAGATACATGGAACAATATTACAATAGTGAGTTGGTCAGATTACTGTCAGTTTTTTGGCTTGAGTAGATTTCTCAAACAAATGCTGTTTTATACAATGGGTACGTAGATACAATTGTCATATTCAAATGACAGTTTGAATAGGCTATTGTCTCTATAGCTACAGTAAACAAGTAAGAGGGGGTCTCTTAAACTGAAAGAATGACTGTTAGTCAGTTGTTATGGAAACGAGTTTGTAACCATTAACTTTTGTCAACAAACTTGTACAAATAAAAAGGGGTGAGTACAGACTGGGACACACACACATTATCATGCTTCGAAGATCAGAAGCCACTCATGATACAAAAACAGTGCCTGACCTCCAGAAGAATCGTTGCCAATGGAGAACACGAACATACCGTAACAGAACATAAGAACCTTTTAAGTGTATTTGTACTGTTATAGACCATAGGCTGTTCATGCTAGGCTTTTTGCTTGCTATAGATATCTGTCAGTCTTGTATTGTATTCCTAAGATTGTAATGGTTTTGAATGTACAGCATCTTTGTATAGTAAAAGCACATTTACACACTGCAGAAGTCTCAGCTTCCTTGCTTATACCACAGAGTAACCTTGCTAGATGGACCCAAGCAAAACATTTGGGGGCTCGTGCCACGATCTGTGCTATAATTCAATTCAAGCAACTCTTGGGGTGATAAAGTCTCAGATCATTTTGTAGATTTTAGCCTTAAGGGGTTGGATTTAAGTAAAAAAGAGAAGAGGACAGTGTCCACAGTGAGCTGGTATTTTCTTCATGCTATTTATACCGAATCACATAGAAGGGAGAAGGCAGAGGCAGAAGTTAAGGTATTAAAAGACCAGCTAGCAGTTGCTTCAGAGTGTGTACGTTCAATCGCTAGTTGGGCTGATGATTTGCAAGAACGGTGTGCAGCCCTCATGACCAAATCAATTAATGCCTTAAGGAAAAGGAAGGGCCGTAAACCTGTTAGTAAAGCCAGGGTATTTGCCATTGTCACGTCCCAAAATTGGGATTGTGAGGATGTTCTCTCCTCAAATGATAGTGAAGATGAGGAGATTTTGATATTTTGCATGATGATCTTCTAGTGGGAAAGAAAAAGTATGCCAGACCTCTCATTACTAAACATAGGAAACGGCAACATGATAGAGAGGATATGGCAGATGGGGAGGTGCATTATTGCAACTCCAGAGATGTTGAATTTGAAGAAGTATGGGAGTTTACACAAACTGAACTCTATGAGCTGGCAAAACAATACAAACAAAGGTCTGGGGAGCCCCTAGTGAGTTGGCTCCTATGCTTATGGGATGAAGGGGCGGACAGTGTTGTTTTTTCAGGTAAGGAAGCAGTGGCTATGGGAGTGTTAACCCATGATCCACAATTGCATCAGGCAATGTGAAAAGCCTGAGAGTTTAGCGTGAATTTTTCTTTGTTAGACTTCGTGAGAAATAGAATAGTCCGAGTATACGTTAGTCCTACTGACCTGGAAAATACCTACTCCTGGAGATTAATAGGAGAGGGTATTTCCAGGTTACGTGAGATGGGTTGTATAACCGGATTAAATAAGTTTCCAGAATGGATGGTTCCAGATATGGAACCCTTTACGTCTGCTCTGCACTCTAAGCTGATGAAGTCTGCGCCATTTAATCTCGGGGCTCCATTATTGTCCTTGTTGGGAGGACTGGGATTAAACAGCAAGATTCATGAAGCCACAACCCTTTTAAGCCAGTTAGGGGAGCTAGAAGAGACTAAAACAAAACCTTTCAGGGCAGTAGATAAGGTCAAGGCCAGACAGGAAGAATACAAGCAGAAAAGAACAGAGAAGAAAGTGAATGGGGTAGAGAAGACAGGAGGTGAAGAGAAAACCAGGCTAGTTATTTCTAGGAAAGAAATGTGGGTGGACCTATTAAAGGCAGGAGTACCTAAAGATGAGATAGATGGCATTTCTACTGCAGAAATGCTGAAGAGGTGGAAACATTTAGTAGGGAAAACTGTCAGGGTTAGAAACACTAATCCTAGTGAAGATAACATCAGCCTAGACTTAGAGAAAACAGAACAGAACCCTTCTGTTAGCCCCAAACCAATTCCCAAAACTGAACATGAACCCAAACCCAAATCCCTTTATCCTGGGGAGGAGTTAGAGAGAATCAGAAAAGGGGATTGGGAGGTTCCTTATCCTTTATGAGAGGGAAGGTGAGTCTACTGTAATAGCAGTGAGGGGAGTAGACATGTGCACACTGAAATATTTCATTTCGGAATTTCGTTTTCGTCTTAAAAATACATTTATTTAGTTACTCCCGAAATTTGTTTTTATTTATTTTGCTTTTCATTAAAAATTGCATTCGTCCGAAAATCCAAATTAATTAAGGTTAAATCTGTCATTGAAGGCTTATGGTGTCTGTTGAATGTTCAAAGAAGATTCGACGGAGCAGCTAAACGTGTACATTTCTGGTCGAATTTTCTGCCTACAAGCTAGCTGTAGTAGAATTCTAATGTTGTATGACTAGTAATAATTATATTTTTTAAATATTTAACTAGTCAACCAACATTAGAATTTTTCTACAGCCTATGGGTGGATGCATTTGACGGGAAATGTACGATTGCAGTGTCGTACAGTTTAGCTGCTCCGTTGAATCTTCTTAGAACTTTCGACAGACACCATAAGCCAAAGATTCAACGTTTGTATGTTTTTCGTTGCTTTGTAGAATCTTTGTCGTTCATGTTGAATGGTCTACTCTACCCCAACAGTCAGCTAACTTTCACATTCGTTTCTCAATCTCCAAGTGCAATGGCGGGCGCAGCATCCGAAGTTGTGTCAGATATTGATATGGCATTATAATATAGAATCTATAATAATAAATCCCCCCCACAACACGGGCAGCCTCTGAGGCTATCACAACACTAGTATCACTATCAAGCTCACAACACTTATGCCCCGTACACACAGTCGGATTTTCCGATGGAAAATGTCCGATCGGAGCGTGTTGTCGGAAATTCCGACCGTGTGTGGGCTCCATCGGACATTTTCCATCGGATTTTCCGACACACAAAGTTGGAGAGCAGGAGATAAAATTTTCCGACAACAAAATCCGTTGTTGGAAATTCCGATCGTGTGTACACAAATCCGACGGACAAAGTGCCACGCATGCTCAGAATAAATAAAGAGATGAAAGCTATTGGCCACTGCCCCGTTTATAGTCCCGACGTACGTGTTTTACATCACCGCGTTCAGAACGATCGGATTTTCCGACAACTTTTGGTGACCGTGTGTATGCAAGACAAGTTTGAGCCAACATCCGTCGGAAAAAATCCATGGATTTTGTTGTCGGAATGTCCGAACAAAGTCCGACCATGTGTACGCCCCATAACACAATAGCAGCAGATTATTATGAAAAAGTTAAGTTGAACTGTAGCTTGCTTCACTATTGTTCTGTTGCTGTGCTTATGCTTAATTGCTAAAAAATTCAGGTTCTCTGACAAAAGGACCAGCTAAGATTGACTGTCTACTGAAATGATTCAGTGTGCGTGTGTCTCTCTCTGCTAGAAAGTGAAAGTAAGTTGGCTGTACGTGTGTACTTAGTTCTAGCTATTTTACTGCCCCTCCTCTTTGGTTACAATCAGCCAATAACATTCATCATCATCATTATTTTTATTTTACTTCCCCCACCCAATTCCAGCAGCGATCTTTTCTCTCTATGTCAAATCTTTTCTCTCTATGTCAAATTTTTTCTCTCTATGTCGATTCTTTTCTCTCTATGTAGAATAATCTTGGACTAATAGAGTTAAGGTTAGGCACATTCGACCACAGGTTCGATAGACACAGATTGTTAATGTCTGCGTCATGTCGAATCTCCCATCTATATAAAACTGTCGTCGCAACGAAAACGAAAATAAAGCATTTGTTTATGTCGGATCTTTCGGTTTTCGTATTCTGCACTTTCGTTATTGTTTGTTAAAACGATAACAAAATACCTAAAATTCGGCCGAAAATGCATTCGGACAAAAACGAATGCACATATCTAGAGGGCAGTGACAGCAGGAGACCGATGCCCATATGCACCTGTCACTGTATGGTGGGGGAAGTCATCTTCTCCTACACATGTAATGGCTTTAGTTGATAGCGGAGCTGAAGTTACACTTTTGCAAGGAAATCCTTCCCATCACAAAGGAGAATTGATTTATGTAGAAGGTTTGGAAGGGCAAACTACACCAGCAGTTAGGATAAATTAGGAGAAATTGGCTATTGGCAAGGGATCAGGATTTATGACAAATGTTTTGGTAACAGAATAACCCGTAAATATTCTTGGGATGGATGTACTTCAAGGTCAGTCAATTCAGACTGAAAGAGGTACATTCACATTCGGGTATCCTGATAAAGCATATATGGTAAGGGCGGTGAAGGCTGGGGTCAGAGGTCATGTGAAATGGACCCCTGTCTACATTCCTCCACCAGAGAAGCCAGTCTGTCTCAAGCAGTACAGACTTCCTGGAGACCACAAAGAATTTGGGGAGACCATCCAAGAACTGTTGAGAGTAGGGATCCTTAGACCTGCTGTAAGTCCTTTCTTGTCTCCGGTGTTCCCAGTAAAGAAACTTGATGGGACATATAGAATGACTGTAGATTACAGAGGTCTAAACAAAGTGGCACCTCCATTGAAGTCATCTGTACCAGATATGATCTCAATTGTTGAGAAAATTGCTAAAGATGCAGGAGAATATCATGCTGTGATAGACCTGGCTAATACTTTCTTTTCGATTTTGATAGACCCAGAGTGTCAAGACCAGTTTGATATGGTATGGAACGGCCACCAGTACACTTTCACCGTGCTTCCTGAAGACTATGTTAATTCTCCAATGATTTATCATGGACCGATTGCCCGAGATTTAAGTACCCTGAGTTTGAAAGTCGCTGTGTTTCACTACATTGATGACATCATGATCTCTGGAACAAAAGAAGATGTAACTGAAGCACTGCACGTGCTGATACATCATCATGCTTTGAAGATCAGAAGTCACTCGTGATATATGAACAGTGTCTGATTTCCAAAAGAATAGTTGCCAATGGACATCACGAATATACAGTAACAGAAGATAAGTAACCTTTAAGTGTATTTGTACTGTTATAGACCATAGGCTATTCATTTGCTAGGCATTTTACTTGTTACAGATATCTGTCAGTCTTGTATTGTATTCCTAATATTGTAATAGTTTTGTATGTACAGCATCTTTGTATAGTAAAAGCATATTTATACACTGCAGAAGTCTCAGCTTCCTTGCTTATACCACAGAGTAACCTTGCATGAGAACAGCAGTCACTAGAGGCAGGACTGAGAAGGATAAGCCTTCTAGCTATCAGGACAAACTAAAAATCAGGGCCTGGAAGGAGAAAGGCTGTGTCCCAGTATCAGGCCCTGACCTGGTGGTTGAGAACTGGCCTATGGGCATACGATTCTGCAGTTTGTTTTTGCTGCTTCCTGATATATTTTTCCTCATCTTTTTGTGCTGCCTTTCCTACCCTCTGCACTATGGAAGAGTGGGCAAACTTTTTATTTTTTCTACGCTTTTCGTCCCTGCCAACAAAAAAGAAGAAAAAGAAGGAGGGAAAGGGCACATTAGCAGTCCTCAAACTAAAATATCCACCATGCACCTTTGAGGAAGAGGAAGAAAATGGAGCCTTAGAAGTACTCTTAAAGAGGTTGCTACATGCTCTTGAGGAAAGAGGAGGATATGTTGACGTGTTGACAACCATACGGCTGTTACTTTTACCATGACTGATACATTGCAGGCAAAGGCTACAGACCACAATTAGCAGATACACTAAGTTGAAACTGCTGAGCTTTTCCATTTGCTTGCTATTCAGTTTCTACCAAACACATGCAGTACCTAAAATCTATTTTGGATATTTTGACGATCCAGTGATGGAAGGGATTCAGGGAAGCTGGGGCTGTGGTTTTGAAGTGTTTTTGTGCACTCTAGTTTGCATTTGTTAAACTTTTAAAAAAATGCTTTGTGGTACAGCAAAAAAAAAACAAAGCCTCACAAACTATACTATGAAACTGGTTTGCTACTGGCCACTTGGTACAACGTTGGTGGCTGTAGCTTTACCTAAACTTTTCTATAGCTTTTAGATTTTTTGTGACTCCTGCTTCAACCATTCAAAAAAAAAATCCAATAAAAAATCAACTGTCACAGTCAAAACAAGTACTGTATCAGACTGAGGTGCTGCTGCTGTATTTACTCCAAGCAATAATATTTAAAAAAAAACGAAAAACAAAAAAACAATTACACATGCCAAATGTATGATTTAGAATGTGGTGTCACTGACACTGTCTGTTAAAATCATACAATGCCCTCTTGGTTATCAATGTACTGAACATTGCAGGGATTTTAACAAACTTTGTAGCAGATTCCTACAATTTGTTGCTGTGAAGAAATAGCTGTTTATTTTACCAGAATGGATTGCCTTCTGCTTCTAAATTCATTATAATCAGCTGATGCACTTTCCGTGTTCTAATAAGGAAAGCTGGTTTTGCACAGAGCAGCCCCAATCCCCAATCCTCCTCTTCTCTGGTCCCTTACTGGTATTCCCGGCCCCTCCCTCCTGCTAAGTGCCCCCACAGCAAGCAGCTTGCAATGTGGCACCTGAGCTGAGCTGCGGCTCTATATGTCTATTCAGATACGGAGCCGCGATTCTGCTCTGCTCCATCTCTCTCCTCATTGGCTAATGGACTTTGATTTTACAGCAGCGGGAGCCAATGGCGCTGCTGCTGTGTCTCAACCAATCAGGAGGGAGACAGAACAGCTGAGGCACTCATGCACATGGCTGGATCGAGCTGGGGTTCAGGTAAGTATTAGGGGGGCTGAGGGGGGCTGCTACACACACAAGGTTTTTTATATTAATGCAGAGAATACATTAAGATAAAAAACCTTTACAACCACTTTAAATTCCTATTACAACGGATGTCTAAAATTTGGCTTTTATCTTAGTGCAGACTTCTGAGAAAATCAGTGAGCCAATCACACAAGCAGGAAATAATATTTCTGGATGCATTCAGTACAGGTTGCCATATTGCATTTGAATACCAATATAAATGCGTCTGTAGTTTAAAAAGGAAAGGTAATTTTCAATAACATTAAAATTCTACATGGCTTGTGAAGCAATTGTACATGCTATATTTTTCTTATTTGCTATATTTTTCCATGTAAGTGGAGTAACCCTGTACGCATTATTATTTTGGTCTGTTTCACCAAAAGAAGGGCCAAGATGATTTTCAACAAGTGCAAGGAATTCTTTGAGGTTGACTACCTAGTCCCCCTTGTTACATTTCTAATGGGCCTCTGGGCTCCAGGAAATGTACATTAACATGAAGTGTCGTGATTTTTATACAACAGCAGATATATATTTTCTTTTTACCCAGTCCACCATACACTGTAATCTTCCTATATCCACTACCCTACATATCATCTCATGAATACAATACCAATAATGACACTTTCCTAGCATACTCTGTATGTCATCACATGTAATCCAAGCAGCAAACACAAAAAGAACAGGAGCCGGCATACAGCAATATTATTCTGTGCTGTGTCTGTCACTAACAATAAAATATGAATTCTTCTTTTCAGTCAAACACATCACAGCCTTTACAGTAATCCTGAACAGCAGAGCTACTCTTACCTTTAAGCTAGGCTCAGATAATGCACCCAGCACAGTTATAAATCACCCTTCCTGACTATAACTGGAAGGAAGTGACTGGATGGTGCCATCAGAGCTGTTTGGCCCATGGGTTAGCAAGTCTAGTATATCACACTGGATCCTTCAAGCACCAGGGGGTTTATCTTTTAATGGAGGTTGTTTTCCTCGGGAAGAAAAAATACTCTATTAGGCCTCTGTGTTCCACTGTTTGCGCTTACGGTACTGAAAGCCATTCATAAAATTGATTATTTCCTTATAGGTTGCTGTTCAGATAATTCTTCCACGATCACCTGGCTATTATTCACTGTAGTTGTCTGAAGCAGCAACTGGAAACATTTGTTTTCACTGTCATAAACAAAATGGATTCCACGGCGAGCAGCAATTAAGTGATGTATGTATGCATACAAGACATGGGAAATACATAAAGCCGCAGGGTATGGTTCCAGCTTCTTGACATGGTCTGTTTCTTCTGAGACTTACACATATGGCATTTGAATGTTATAATGTGCAGTTGCCATAGGCCTTTATTTCTTGTATTTTTTTAATGATTTGGCCTTTTATTATTTTTTTTAAATATTGCTTTAAGAAATAAACTAGGGCCTCTTGTACATAGAAGCCTAAAAACTCCACATATTTTTTACTAATCTAAATGCAGCACATAGTTTGTTTGTTATATAATCTTTATCTATAGAAAGTTTGCACAAGACAATGATACAACAAGGCCCCTTTCACATTGGAGAGTGGACGGCGTCGGCGGTAAAGTGCCGCTATTTACTGTCGAATTTGCAGGGGTATTCAGCCGCTAGCGGGGTGCTTTTAACCCCTGCTAGCGGCCGAAAAAGGGTTAAAACCACCCGCAAAGCGCTGCTGCAGTATAGCCGCACCGCCCATTGATTTCAATGGGCAGGAGCCGTGGAGGAGCAGTATACACACCGCTCCAAAGATGCTGCTAGCAGGACTTTTTTACCGCCTGCAAAGCGCCCCAGTGTGAAAGGAGTCTAAGGGAAACACACATAAATCAAATATTGGTAAAAAAAGGAACAATACTAGAAGTATTAGTCCAGGCAATATCTAGTGAGACAGATCAACAGGGTAGATTGCATATCAACAGATTTTGCCCCTAGGCCAAACAAAGTACATCATTTGATATTCTCATCAAAGTCTAACCTGTAAACTGGATCAGCATATCCAGATGAAGGACATCAGGCATATCCTGGGTATCATCATCCCATATTAAAATGTACCATATGGGACCAATACCAACAGTTGGTAGATAATTAATAGGGAGGAAAAAACGAGAGAAAAGAAAAATAAAAGAAGAAGAAAAGAGGGGGATAAACATCTCGAAGTGTAGAACTGAAGAACAAAACCAGGTAAGGTCCCATAGTGTCGGAGTTTCCTCAGCTATACCTAAAACTACATAAGGGCCTCTAATTCCAACAGGGATTAAAGTATGGGCATATGGGGGTTGCTACTAAATGCAAAAAAGATATAATTCAGCATCAGAGATCCAATCAGAATAGTACATTCAGCCCAACCAAGTATTACGAAAGCGGTCCAGCTGGTCCTTAACAGTAAGCACCCAGCGTTCAGCCTCCATTATTTAGTTTAATTCTCTCTTCTATTCAGTTAGCATTTGGGAGCATTCAACAAATAGGGTGTTACTTAAAAAAAAAAGTAGAACATTTTTTCCATGTATGTATGTATGCGAATGTGCAAGAGAATGCTATACAGTCCATTCTTGCATTCTTTTATACCAGGAATATCTGATGTCCATGCAGCAGTACAAGTATCCTACCGTGAGCGTAAATGTGAAAACCTCACACACACTCTTAGGTGCCTTCTATTTAAATCTCTGTAGCAGACGGTTGCATGTCAAAAGTCAGCACCTCTCAACTCTGCTCTGTGCCACTGTACAGCATACAGTTATTCAAAATGGTTGCTCCCATATTGATTTTAACATTACATTAAAACATCAATCCAGACACTGACAGACTTTGCAGCAACATGTTACTTTATCTCATTAGTAAACTGCTGTCTTGTCCAAATGTTGTTTTCTTGGTGGCAGATTCCCATTAGGAAGCATTACTTAAACTGTACATTCTAAATTCTACATATTCTTGAAAATATTCTATGTAGTATATCAGAATATAGGTCATCAACTTTCGATATATATATATATTTTTTTAAATTTAAAGTCCAACTGAACCCTTGGTTTAAACTGGTGAAATAGATTCCAGGTGCAATAAAACAAAATGTGTTCAATGTCTAACAATTTATTTTATTTCTAAAGCAGCTACAGTCTGAGTAGAAAAGCTTGTCACCTGTCAGCAACTGTAGAGAAAGACCCTCAGTGATTTCATTGCAGAGGTCTAAGATCTCCTCCTATGTCAGACTTATAACCCTACAAATAGCACAGCCCACGGCCCAATACAATGTAGTTAATACTATCGTACTAGCCGTTCAAACTTCCCATGCCTCTAGAAAGCAAGTTAAATAATATAGGAGCACTAAAGTGGCGACCGTTATTCACAATACATTTAATGTGGAGCACCTTTGTGATGGCGGATGACTTCCTGTATTCACGGGAGAGTTGGTTGAAACATTAAGAAGTAACAATATGGTGGCTAACACACTTACTGCAGAAGCAGGAAGTATAATAACATACAACATAGTGAGAGGAGTAGGAGTTTTGGGTGTGTTGGGCAGGACTTCATACATATATAGCAGCCAGTCAAGGCCATCCCTAGCTTCTGAAGACGTCCAGTGGGAGGGGTGAAACGCGTCAAGAGGTGACCATACACACAGGGTTCAGTGATGGCTGGCAGCATGCCAAGGCAGCGATTTTTATCTGTTTGCCTTTCTTTGATGTAAGTGCATTTCTTTGTGATTTTAAACAATACATTTTAGCAATATTATGCTATGTGCATCTCTCTTCATTGGCAGATGATATACCCATACCCATAAAGTTTGCTGTTGGAGGGAGACACCCCAACTATTGATTTAGGATAAAGACCTTGCCAATTTAAAGTTTACTGCTGGTGAGTGGGGACCCATAATGGGGAGCACGGAGTAGCACTTATATCCTCACAACAGAAGTGGACACGTTCATTTTGCACTGAAGGACTTTATTTTGATTGCACTTTGATTGCACTTTATGTGTTTGCACAGCACTTTAATATATTACTGTTTATATAAATCATTTATTTGCATATTTAGGAGCAGCGCTGAGCATATTTATTTTGTATCACCACTAGGGTTTTTTTACCTTACACCCCAACAGCAGCACATTGTTCAATTATTTTATTATTTTAATAATTTTGATTATTTATTGCACATACCATAGTGTGGTATAGCACAGCCCATGCTTTCAGCTGATTGGAGACCTCTGGCTCTGATTCAGCAGGGGGCATGTTGGGCCATTGCAGAGACATCACTGCTTTCCCAGAGACAGCAACGGTCCCATTCTACAGTGGCTGGCAGAGGATAGCCTTTTCTACTGAGTCTTGGGCTGACGTTAAAAAAACCAGTAAGAGCTGGTTTACATTTGGGTTGCCCTCTGGAGAGCGATCCGTGGTGGTTTGACAGGCGATGAGTAGGTGTTATCTTGCCCTTTTAGTGCCTGTTTTAACTCCAAAAATCCAATACCACCACACTATAGCTGTCTGCATTGCACATGGTTGCAGAATGGTAGCTCTTGAATTTGTTGTGTTTGGTGGGTGGTACTGCCTACTAAATGTAACAGGGGGTATAATTCTTGGTGCCCCATGAAGCAAAGCATTGTGGCCGTATCAATTATACAACCCCATTTTGCTGCTTTTGCAGCTTAAGTGGGTGTTTGGTTGGTCAGTAAAAACTCAGCTTAACTGTCTTTTTCTACTGCCCCCCAACCACCAACGTAGACTTATCCTAAGACTTTGTACACCTTTTGTTTCAATGTACCTGGAATGTATTTAAAGTGATACTAAACACATACTGTTAAATCAACATTGTCCCTTCTATTTCTGTATGTGGATGATGGCACTGTAATTGTTTTAATTTTAAAAATATCATAATCGATATACAGCTGTCACATGACCCAGATCTTTCCCAGCTTGTCTGCAGGGAAACATAAGCAGGAGGAGCTTCTAGTCCTCTGCTGCTGGTCATATGTTCAAAATAAAAAAAAACAGCCTTTGGAATACAGAGTAAAAAAAAAAATTGTTATGAATAGACTGTTTTAAACCGTCATACAAATATATATTTGAAATGGAATTGTCATTAATTTGAAGAAATAACATGGTGTGGGTGGATTACTGCCAGTAACAGGCTGTGTCACGCCCCTCCAGCCTGTGTATTAGAATAAAAGGTAGGTAAAGGCTCCATTAATCTACATGTAATATCCTGCCTCCATTGTGTTTAGCTGGATAGTGGGCATGGAGGAGGGAGGGAGTGGGCTGTCATTTACCATTGTGTATACACCCACATGTGTGACTCTATAGTCACATGGGCTGCCCAAATGCAATAGGGGGGACATTTTCAGCATAGAAATCACTGAAAACTGAGCATGTGCAGAGTTTCCACCACAGCAGTAAAAGCCATAGCTTAATTGGGGACATGAACAGAAGGTGGAGATAGAGAGCAGCAGAATCAAAAAGGTTTTTTGCAAAATACAGAAAATGAATCCCATGGTGACTGAGTGAGTATGAACAGCATGTAATACATCATTTATTCATAGTTTTTCTTTCCAATGATTTTTATTAAGGGTTTTCAGTAGAAAAGTTAATATTCAACAGGTACATTGGCTACAATTACGATACAATAGTTGTGCATCAGAATACAAAAAATCTTTACGAACCAAACCATCATATGGTCAATATGAATTACTCTATGTACAGAACTCATAACGGTCCAGACTTGTGCACAACAAAAATATACCATCTCCTGCCCAATTACATTTCATCTCCCCCCCACCCCCCTACAGCTCGTCGCAAGGGGGAGGAGAAGGGGAAGATGCTGTGGTGTATTGTCAGATAATCAACCCCTCTACTAGAGCCCTACAAATGGGGGACCAGTGGGGACAAACAGCGCCCTTGTCATCCTCATCCCGCAGCACTTCCCCAGTGTACAGAAGCAGGTGCATAATGTACCAAATGATACTTCACTTGGCCATGTGGCCTTAGAAAACAAAAAGAGAGACAGAAAAGAAAAAGAGTAGGAAAAAGTAAAGAAAAAGGCGGAACGTAGAAGAACAATACAAAGACAGGTGTACACTCTAGCCTGTAAAGACAACAGTAATATAAATGCCCTATGCAACATCCAAGAGATATTTAATCCATAGGCCCAGATTTTGTCAAAAAAGGCAATTTTATCATTTAGGACCGCCGAAAGGGGTTCATTCAGCATGATCCAGGACAGTTTAGACTTAGCTAGGCTGAACTGGATCATAGGAGATTTCCATGATCTGGCGATGGCAATTCTAGCCGACAGAAAAATTTATGTTACAAGCCGTTTTTTGTATCCTGAAGTCCCCTCCACCGGGTGCCTCAATAGTGCCTGTATAAGTGACTTAATAGGGTTTACCTGGGTGAACGAATAAATGAAATTATAGGTGCGGATCCAAAATTTCCTTACTTTTGGGGAGATCCACCAAATGTGAAACATCGTGCCCTCCGTTCCAAAGCCTCTAAAGCACAGCGGGGAGGCCCCCAAAATACAAGACGCCACTCTCACTGGCACCATGTACGATCTTATTGATCGTCTTATTGATTGCTTTTTATGATGTGGGTTTAGTGACACTTTAATTTAAACTGAAAGTTCAATTAGGTTTAATGCTCTTCCATGCAAGCCTCCACACATAAATAATCATAATGGGAATCTCTCATGAAACTAGATAACTGCTCAGTAAACCAAACTACCATTCCCCAACACAGGCTAGTTCTTTGACAGTAACATCACTCTCTGTTGATATGAAGATAACATCAATAGTGTTAAGTCTCATCTGTACCCCCATGTTGGAAAGTTTTCTGTACCCCCCACGCCATGTTCATGTCCTGTAGAATGTCCCACCAGATGAGGCAACACACACGTTTAGATTAGTGCCATTTTTCCACACACATTAAAGTGTCCTGTCAATTTTTCCAGAAATGGTTGAAGCTATGGTCCTATGATCTTCCTACCAGGCATAAAGAAGGTCAGACAAGCTTTTATTGAATTGAAAGTGAAATTCTAAAACTTGATTGGAAACTAATGGTGAAAATACTGTGTTCTGTAGTCAAGTGTTTACTTTGTTCATTCTTAAGACCCAATGGCCATTCTTTTTAAAAAAAATGACCAAAGTAAAAAGAATCCTACACTTTAAAAAAAAAATCTTTTTAAACTGGCGGTATTGGACAACATAGACATTTCTTATTTCAGATACATTTAATAGGATAAAATAAGATTTGTAGACAGGTCATATACTGTACAATAAGGCTTAGGGAAGCTAATTGTGGGATCAGACCTGTCAACTCTCCAGATAAGCCTGAAGCAAAAATAAATAAGCAAAGGGCTGGCATGACTAGTTAGCAGGGTGAACAGACATACAGAGGGTTAATCACAGTACCCAGCTCCAGTGCACCAACTGTATACAGTGTATATCAAATAAAACCACAATGCTGCAGCTACTTTGTGCCTCTCAGTGAGAAGCACAAAGGAATCCCCCTGATGAGTCACGAGACCCTGTGATGTAACGTGTAGGGGAGGGGCAGATTGGTTTGGCAAGATGCTTTTTCATCTCTCATGGAGAGGCACGAAGTAGCTGCAGCATTGTGGTTTTATCTGATATACACTGTATACAGTTGGTGTACTGGAGCAACTTTTAAATGTGAGTTCTATGCACATTTTTAAATAAATTAAATATTGTTTAAAAACGATATATAAGCACTATTTGGAGCTCTTTTTCTCTCATATACAGTATCTCACAAAAGTACACCCCTCACATTTTTGTAAATATTTCATTCTTTTCATGTGACAACACTGAAGAAATGACACTTTGCTACAATGTAAAGTAGTGAGTGTACAGCTTGTACAACAGTGTAAATTTGTTGTCCCCTCAAAATAACTCAACACACAGCCATTAATGTCTAAACCACTGGTAACAAAAGTGAGTGCACCCCTAAGTGAAAAAGTCCAAATTAGGCCCAAAGTGTCAATATTTTGTGTGGTCACCATTATTTTCCAGCACTGCCTTAACCCTCTTGAGCATGGCATTCACCAGAGCTTAACAGGTTGCCACTGGAGTCCTCTTCCACTCCTCCATGATGACATCACGGAGCTGGTGGATGTTGAAGACCTTGCGCTCTTTCACCTTCTTTTTGAGGATGGCCCACAGATGCTCAATAGGGTTTAGGTCTGGAAACATGCTTGGTCAGTCCATCACCTTTACCCTCAGCTTCTTTAGCAACACAGTGGTCATCTTGGAGGTGTGTTTGGGATCGTTATCATGTTGGAATACTGCCCTGTGGCCCAGTCTCTGAAGGGAGGGGATCATGCTCTGCTTCAGTATGTCAGAGTACATGTTGGCATTCATAGTTCCCTCAATGAACTGTAACTCCCCAGTGCCAGCAGCACTCATGCAGCCCCAGACGATGACACTTCCACCACCATGCTTGACTGTAGGCAAGATAGACTTGTCTTTGTACTCCTCACCTGGTTGCCACCACACACGCTTGACACCATCTGAACCAAATAAATTTATCTTGGTCTCATCAGACCACAGGACGTGGTTCTAGTAATCCATGTCCTTAGTCTGCTTGTCTTCAGCAAACTGTTTGCAGGCTTTCTTGTGCATCATCTTTAGAAGAGGCTTCCTTCTGGGACGACAGCCATGAAGATCAATTTGATGCAGTGTGCAGCGTATGGTCTGAGCAGCAGCACTCATACGTCTATTTCCCAAAGACAACCACTGGACCTCTAGATATGATGTTGAGTGCGTGCACTCAACTTCTTTGGTCGACCATGGCGAGGCCTGTTCTGAGTGTAACCTGTCCTGTTAAACCTCTGTATGGTCTTGGCCACTGTGCTGCAGCTCCGTTTCAGGGTCTTGGCAATCTTCTTATAGCCTAGGCCATATTTATGTAGAGCAACAATTCTTTTTTTTCAGATCCTCAGAAAGTTCTTTGCCATGAAGTGCCAAGTTGAACTTCCAGTGACCAGTATGAGAAAGTGAGAGCGATAACACCAAATTTAACACACCTGCTCCCCATTCACACTTTTGACACTTTTTGGGGACCAGTGACATGAATACTGTGATCAGTGCTAAAAAATATGCACTGTCACTGTACTAATGACACTGGCTGGGAAGGGGTTAACATCAGGGGCGTTTAAAGTAGAATCACAGCGGGAGCGGGCTACTCATGGCACGCGCGCGCCCCAGACCCCGGAAGTGTCAGATCACATACTAGGTACGTGATCTGGCACAGGGCGGCCACTCCGCCACATTAAATGTATGGTCGACGGTCCGCAAGTGGTTAAAGCTGGTTAAAGGTATTTGATCACCTCTGCGGTTTTTATTTTCTGCACTATAAACAAAAAAAAGCAATATTTTTAACTTTTTGCTATAATAAATATCCCCAAAAAATATATAAAAAAATCAAATGTCTTCCTCAGTTTAGGCCGATATATATTCTTCTAGGTATTTTTGGTAAATAAGCGTAAATTGATTGGTTTGTGCAAAAGTTATAGCGTCTACAAAATAGGGAATAGATTTATGGCATTTTTATAATTTTTTTTACTAGTAATGGCGGTGATCAGTGATTTTTAGCAGGACTGCAACATTGCGGAGGACAGGTCGGACACCTAACTGACATTTTTGACACTTATTGGGAACCAGTGTCATTATTACAGTAATCAGTGCTAAAAATCTGCACTGTTATTGTACTAATGACACTGGCAGGGAAGGGGTTAACATCAGGGGCGATCAAGGGGTTAAATGTGTTCCCTGCAGGGGCGTTTCCTAACTGTATGGGAGATGGGCTGCCTGGTGAAACACATAGAACACATAGTAGAAAGACAGGATCTGTGTGATCTGTCAGAATGGAGATTTGCCTTGTTTACACAGTCAGATCCCCGTTCTGTCACTGCGTGGAACAATCGCAGGTGGCCAGCGGACATCGAGTCTGCCCCACCCACTGATTGGCTCCCCTGCTGGCCAGTGGGCACGCGCACGCCCAAAACATAGAGTTCCCAAGCCAATGTACAATGACGGCGATTCGCCGTAACGAGCCGACCTGCCGCAGTACAATGACAGCGATCCGCCGTAACGAGCCGACCTGCCGCAGTACAATGACGGCGATCCGCCGTAACGAGCCGACCTGCCGCAGTACAATGACGGCGATTCGCCGGAACGAGCCAACCTGCCGCACTACAATGACGGCGATTCACCGGAACGAGCCAACCTGCCGCAGTACAATGACGGCGATTCACCGGAACGAGCCGACCTGCCGCAGTACAATGATGGCGATTCACCGGAATGAGCCGACCTGCCGCAGTACAATGATGGCGATTCGCTGGAACGAGCCAACCTGCCGCAGTACAGTGACAGCGATTCGCTGGAACGAGCCAACCTGCCGCAGTACAGTGACAGCGATTCGCCGGAACGAGCAGACCTGCCGCCGTACAATGACGGCGGCTGGTCGGCAAGAGGGTCATTTCTCAGAACTGGATGGAGAGAAATACAAATCACAAACCGTAGCAACAAGATTTCATCAGGACATTTGGGGTTTGTCTCTGCACCTTGCACATACATAATGCTCTCTGCACTGACTGCCTCACTGAACAAACCAGAGGGAACTCAGAAATACCACAGTATATGTCAGGTGGACGTGCTATGCTCATATGTGTGGTATTTCCATGGTAACCGCAGTACATAACACTGTTATTGTGCCATTAAAACACTTAGAGATAAAATATGCCAGGCATGTAATTATCCTTGTCCCAAATTATGGGAAACATTTTATCCAAAACCCAGGAGATGGTGTTTTCCAAATTGAAGTCATTTTTTTTGTAACAATCAGCAGAAAATCACTAGCTGAAAAAACTAAAAATAAAAGATGATCAAGGATTACACCCAGATCGCAGCCTAAGTGAATATTGTCATTCTACAGCATGTGTGGAAAATAATATTATACTAAATGGATGTATTAACTATAAGCACTGTACATATGGTACAGCCTAAATCTGTGGAAATAAACCAATTCAGATCACATCACAGAGGGTAAAGTATAAATGAGAATAGCCTAGCCCACGGGTTCTCCGCCAGTGTTAAATGATACCCTGGGGGCTACTCCTGACAGGGTTTTCCTTGCTAGATTGAATTCAGAGTAGTATTTGAGCATTTTAACAAATAATACATCACATATAAAAATACATAAGTATGTTTCTTTTGTTAAAAAAAAAAAAATGATAAAAAAAAGGGTATTAATTGTAATAAATAAACACATATCAAAGGGTTCTTTAAAGGGGTTGTAAACCCTCACGGTTTTTCACCTCAATGCATTCTATGCATTGAGGTGAAGAACCTCTTGTAGTACACCAGCCCCCCAGAGTCCCCCTTTTACTTACCTGAGCCCGATTGTTTCTGCACCAGGGACGTGCACACCCACTCCAGCTGGTGTCTCGGGTCCTGATTGGATAGATTGATAGCAGCGCAGCCATTGGCTCCCACTGCTTTTAATCAAATCCAATGACGCAAGAGTCGGGGGGTGGAGCCGAGTCTTGCTGTCTGTTTCAATAGTTGCAGCAGCAGGGCAGGGGAGCGTGCCTGCATGAGTGCCCCGAGGGAGAGCAGCTCTCCAACGAGGCACTTGAGAATAGGAGGAGCCAAGAGCGCTGCTGAGGGACCCCAGAAGAGGAGGATCAGGGCCAGGAGGTAAGTATAGTATGTTTTTTTTTTTTAAACCAAACCTTTAGTTACCACTTAAAGTGTATATAGGGTCAAAATTTAAAATCATATATTCATTTCCGCAGTGATCAATGATCGCAACGACAGGGCACGGGAGCATGCCCGTACGGGTGCCCCAAAGGAGAGCGCTTCTCCAATGGGGCACTCGAGAAGAGGAGGAGCTAGGAGTGCCGCTGAGGGACCCCAGAAGAGGAGGTTCGGGGCAAAACCAACTGCACAGAGGAGGTAAGTATGACATGTTTGTTATTTATATAAAGAAAAAGGAACATTTACATATCCTTTAAATGAAATATCTAGCAGTAGTTAGTCAAACCCCAGTAACAAGCAAGAGGCCAATGCCTGGTAAGTGTTCCTCATCGTGCCTTGTAGGGGTGAGTCTTTTACCAGAAATGATCTGCAAATCGACGATCACTCCAATCTCCTACGCCGATCCAATAATCACTCAGAGCTCGGAGTGATCGTCGCTGTGCAGATAATTTCTGGAGAAAGACTCTCCCCTACAAGTCATAATAAGGAACACTTACCAGGCACTAGCCTCTTGCTTGTTAATGGGAGTTTTATACAGAGCCTCTTAAAGGCGCAAGAGCACCAGTATATATGGTGTGATTGAATCGTCCAGGACTCCACTAACGGACAAGAAGTCCAACAGATGAATGTTAAGACATCTACCATGAGTGATATTTGACCTTCTTTGAAAAAAGAGGTCATATCTTTCTGGTGAGCTTTTAGCTTCCTGCCCTTTACCACTGATGTGTGCAACTGCATAATCCACCTCTCCCATCACTTGATGCCACCATACTCCTAGAACCCCAGAACCCCTTGATCTCTGGGATCTGAGAACAATCATATTAGAGATCTCAGTCTCAGCGCACATTTCAACGTGAAGGGATTGGCAGTCCAGGCCTCAGTGGTCGTTGAATTCTCCTTTCTATATACATTTTCACTCGTTTCCTGTGTTGGAGTTTTTGTCTTGCAATACTATTGGTGGATGCTGGGCAGGATAGAAGGACCTATGATCTTTGTTTTTAACCCAGTATGGCATTGTTATGCATATTACTGTCCAAGTAATTAGATGTGACGTTCCATATACCCCTGATGAAGAACACTTGGTTTCTCTGAAATGTGTTGGCTAAAGGACGACACGCCGTACTATCCATTACATCCAGGACAGTCTGTGTATTAGCAGTATTGTATGCCAAAGCTATGTCTTTTAAACGTTTCTATTATGTATCAATAAAATATTTTTTTTTTTTTAGAATTCAATCTATACTTGTCTGTTGCTATTTGGATTAATGTTTAAATAATTTTTCTGGTGAGTGCGGTGTGCATTTCTCGGGAAGAGGAAAAACACTTTTTATTTGGTGCCACTTCTTTCCTTCACAAATTTAATATAATTGTATTTGAGTTATGTGACCTATATATTTTATATGTGTATGTTTATTGAACACATTTATGAATTTTAGTTACTGTTTTGAGCGCAGTCCATTTCTAATATTTCTTTCCCTGTAATAAAGTATGTCTTCACTGCAGGGCTGCCCCGTCCTCTTCCTGCTCCTGAACTTCCAGCGCTCTGAGGGGTAAACAAATTCAGGTTTCCGGGCTCTGCTGCACTAGAGATGATCTGACTACGACATGCCCCCTTTGGTGCTTTTCTCCAATGAGAAAAGTTCTTTTATGGATCACACTGCCTGTAACAGGATCTGTCAATGGAGGAGAGAATCCTGTGACTGATCAGACTCTCCCCTATTCCCGGATTATGTTACAGGCAGTGTAATCAGTGAAATAGCGTTTTTAATTGAAGGAAAGGGTAGGAGGGGGTGTGTCCTTATCAGATCATCATTGGTGCAGCTGAGCCCGGAGACCCTGAAACTGTTAACCCCCAAAGAGCTGGAAGTTCAGCAGCACGAAGAGGACTGGGAAGCCCTGTAGTGAAGATTTCTACAGAATTCAGCAGCCTGCACATCGTGGGACATACTGCATGTAAGCGATATAACAAAAGCTGTAGCTTTTTTTTTTTTTTGTAGCTACATTTTGGCTATAAAGTGCAATGCTTGCTTCCTGCCCTGTGTGATGTTTCATCTATTGGCTGCTGTGTCATTAGAGCTCTCCAAGGACACAATAGTGGCATAGTAGCAGGCGGGTAAAACTGCAGATTTCAGGTATCTGTCACACAAAGAACTGTTAAATGCTGAAGATTCTTCAGTTAGTGTAGCTCACTGCACACAGGACTGGTAAATATAAGTGCTAGTGTTAAAGGCAAACAGGTTGATACCTTTCAGGTGCATTACACTTGTACTGAGAAGGTGCATTTGACCTGCAGTTGACATCCTTTTGACATGCATTTGACTTCCTCCTAAGCTGCATCAACCTGTTTCATAGAGAAGCAGTTTTTAAGGTATATAAAATCTTGTCGACTCAGGTCATAATGCAGGCCATAGCTTTTTTTTAAACATTTTCTCTTTGTGAAAACCCAGTAAACAGCAAAGCTATGGGAGGAACCCAGGAGGTCCATGTAATAAAGGGTGTCTTAAAAAAAACAGGAGGGGGGTGGATACAAGACCAATTTCTTCAGTGCAAGGAAGTAAAGCTGCAGTGACCAAAAAGCTCACACACAAAGGAAAAGTTTCTCGCTGAATTACTGCAAAGATTTGGAGGAAATACTAGACGCACACTAAGGGGCAGTGGCGGCCCGTCCATAAGGGGCACAAGGGCCGCCCCCTAATGCATGTACCTGCCCCCTAATATACATGCAGGGCAACGAATGCATGGATTTCAGTGTTTTTTTTTTTTTTTAAAAACATGATTAGAGCTGGAGGCTCTAACTGGCTTGAAAAAAGAGTGGGCTCAGGGCACAGAGCACCGCGCCCTGAGCCCACCCAGTTGTGTGACACAAGCAAATTAATATTCGCTATTGTCTTCCTGATTCTCCTCCTGGCCACTCAGGAAGCAGGTCCTGAGACCCGATTAGCCAGGGAGTCAAATGCTGTCAGGCTGTATTCTCTACAGTTCGAATGTGTGGATGTGAAAAATGCCGCATTATGGCCCTAAATGGAGCTGAAGAGCATACTACAATAGTCATTGTAATTAGAGTCATTGTTGTGATCTTTGAGTATCTTTGAGAATAAATAACTTCACAATAAAAGCAGCAAGAGAGGTTAGGGATGGCTTGTTTTAAAGCATTTTTTTCTGTATGCTAAAAATCACAAACACTTAGTATGGGCACAGGTCCACTGTAGTCATTATTTTATAGATATAAATAAATAAAAAGATATAATCAAGACACAAAAATAAGATCCACCCACACTACCTCCATTACTCACAGAATATGCCCCAAACTGCATGATATAGCAGATATTTCAGAAATAATTATCTCCACTGTCCTTTTGTAGACGACATATGCAAATAGCACATGAATCACCCCACTAAACTTTGTGCTGAGTTTCAGTAATCTGCATACAGAGAGTTCTATGACACTGAGATCTGTGGTGACTCAGGTCTGTGTGCCCGCCGTATCATCCTCCTCACCATGTTTAGTCAGATAGTGGCAGTAATCATTAAACATCTCATTTTGACCGTGGAGAAAAAAAAAAATTAGAAGTCATTGCCTGTCACTTGGCCTTCACGCAGAGAGCTCCCTTGCTCTGTATCTTGGTTTTATAGATATGATTGCTGATAGACAGCCTCACTGAGGATAATTGATGCTTAGCGTGGCAATTATGACTCTGCTTACAGTTTTCAATGACAGTAGAAGAGACTCAACTGCCGTCTTCACATCATAGGCTGCAGAACTCACAGAGACCTCAGACACCCAGCCTTGCGCAAAAGAGATGTAACCAGCTCAATACACAGTTATTATCTGTATAACAAGAGTGAATAGAGAGTACATAGGATCTCTTGCAAAATCAGATAATAATTGTCTAATCGACCATTTTCTCTGCTTATCAAATATAACTAATTGAGATCTAGTCTCAGAATGAACAGGCTTCATGTTTAGTATCAGCTCACTGCTGCCCTCTGTATGGCTGATGTTGCTTTATAGACTTCCCATTTTTCTCTCAGTGAATTTGTTACTTTCGGGTTAATTTACTAAATGCAAATAGACTGTGCACTTAGAAAAGTGCAGTTGCACTCTACAAGTGCGGTTGCTCCAGAGCTTAGTAAATGAGGTAACGCTTCACTTTGCAAGGCATACCCAATCACGTGCCAGGAAAATGTAAAAAAACTTGCACATGATTGGATGATGGAAGTCAGCAGAGCTTCTGCTTTTTTACTAAGCTCTGGAGCAACTGCTCTTCCAGAGTTCAACTGCACTTTGCAAAGTACACATTTGTCTTTACTAAATCAACCTCAAATGTTATTGCCAAAAAAAGCCCACACTGGCACATCTGGCATTTGCCGTACTGGGACTATACCTATCTAGCTGTTGTGATCAGTACAAAAAAAGTCTAAACACATTTTGCCACTGACTATTATTGTTTTATGATGCCCCTGCAAAAAGCAGTATTGCTTCACTGGTAATCATTAAAAGTGCCAAATATTTCACATGCTGCTCCAGGCGAAATCAGGCTCCAGGCTCGGCTTGTCTCTATTGAAGCTAACACTTCTATCAGCAACAAGAATGCCACACAGCAAGATGTAAAATAAACTTCCATAAATATAATAAAGCAAGACAAATTATATTCTGAAAAAAATTGTTTGAGAAAGCGCTGTGCCTACCGTGGAACATGTCAGAATAGAATTTGCTGTAGCTGCTTTGCTGCTCTTTCCTGTAGTGATGCCATGTGTGTAGTCAGTGCCCATATAAAGGCCAGGAGGGGAGGAACATTAGGCATACAGGGCATATAGGGCATACAGGGAACAGTAGCCAGACACCCCACACCTATGGTGTGGCCATGGATGTTGTGGGAAGGCATATGACAAATATGGCAAAGGCTAAGAACTACCAGCAGCGGGTTGCAGTCTTATCCAAGAAAAAGTGGGGAGGAACTTGAGTCATTTGGCACAAACAATCAGCCAAGCAGAGGTCCCCTTACAGTCTGCCCATAGATTGATTACATTTTGGCCAGTTCAGCAGGAACCAGGCAAATTTTGATCCATATATGGCAATTCCTGCTCAACAGAAGTAGATCTAATGATGTTGGAAGATTTTCATTTGATCATCAGCTGCAGCATTGATCCGTGTATTCTGACAGCAGAGGAGTTTGGGATTAAATAAAAAACTGACCTATCTACGGGCAGCTCCCCCCCCCCCATGTTGCCAAAAATATGAGTATATGAAGCATAGGAAGTATCCTATTCATGGTCACTTCTAGAGGTTTTAAAATGGGATAACATTCTACATTGTTCTACATTGTGGTGAACGCATAGGCTTCTAGTGATGGGCAAGAGCATCCTGTTGATAGGCGGCAGGGCAGGTGTGAACCCAGCTATGGGAGGTTGCAGACACTCATTTTTGAGGATGTTCCCGTGCCTTATTTTTAATTTAAGCTGTTTTCCAAAAAGATCTAGTTGCTTTGGGTAGAAGCAACCAGAGCTGTGATGTGTGCACTGAGAGCCATCACCAGAATACAGTCACACTGTGCTGAGGGCTGGAGCCGTCCCAGGTAACCAAGAGTGAGCACCTAACCAAAGGCACCACTGCTGCTGTGTCACTGGGTCTGGTGAGAGGGCCTTGTGGCCATGACTTGTCCATGGCCACCACTAGAGACTGAGCCCTTAGGAACTGACTTCACAACTGTTTATAGCCTTATTACTGCCTGCAGGCTTTTTTAACTTTCCATATGCATGCCAACAGTACCATTGGTCCTTAACTTTAGCGAAGAGTCAAAGCTAAAAGCTGCTTCTTTACAGTTGCTTTACAGAGATCTTTGCATCCTTGCTTAGTTTAAGAGGTACCTTTTGGGGGACACTGCACCATACCCTAGCTGTTCTCTTTAGAGTGAACTCAATTGCAGTATTATTATTCACATTGCAGTTAATGTTTCTATGCACCGTTTATTGCTGATTCATGTGTTGATTCCAGTCTAGTGGTACAGAACTCTATTCTAAGCTACTTTGGCATAGTTATTGCAAAATTACCAAGCGGCCCCTTCAGGGATAGTGCTACACTCAACTTACCGTATTTTTTGCTCCATAAGATGCACTTTTTCCCCCCCAAAAAATGGGGGAAATGCCTATGTGTCTTATGGAGCGAATACTGACTAGGACCGCTCCCTCCCACTGCCGCCACCACCATGTTAGAATGCCGGGCGGCCATCTCCCGCGAGCGCTTTGCCTGTCACAGACAGAAGACAGAGCAGGCCAAATGGACTGCATTGTATGGCACAGGCAGGCTGCATTGTATGGCACAGACAGGCTGCATTGTATGGCACAGACAGGCTGAATTGTATGGCACAGGTCAGGCTGCATTTAATTGGCACTAATCAGGCTGCATTTAATTGGCATGGGTCAGGCTGCATTTAATTGGCACTGGTCAGGCTGCATTTCATGGGCACTGGTAAATATTTTAGTACACCATTTGGTTCAGAATATTTTTTTTTCTTGTTTGCCTCCTCTAAAACCTAGGTGTGTCTTATGGCCAGGTGTGTCGTATGGTGCAAAAAATACGGTAATTCAAAACCTTAATCTTAGACCTAAAGTTTTAAACTTAACAGTAAACTAATTTAATTCTAACCTAACTCCCAAAACCTAGTGCTTGACCTCACATTACTTCTAACACTGGTCATACACTAAAAGTGTAGACCAGGAGTCTCCAAGCTACAGCCCAGGGGACCCATCTGGCCCACAGCAAGGGTCAGTGGCATATTGTCAATGTACACAGACTTAGGCTTTGGATCAGCTGAAGCTGCCTATGGTCTCTGCTTTGACCCGATGTTAGTGTAGGCAGGTGCTGGCTAATTCGCCTGTGTCATTGGGGGGACACTCTACAACATTTAGTCCGAAGAGCCTTGTTTGCACTGGGGATGGATTGTCGTGGACTACAAGTTCCAGCTGGCTGGAGGGAGAGAACAGAATGTTGAGGGAGGTGATTTATAGCCTGTGTTGGGGGGGGGTTGCTCCCTTGGGACCATGGCCCTCAGCTGGGAGCAGGGACCCAGACATCAGAGGGTCGCAAGGAGCACCGCGTCCTAGTTAGTGCAAAGAGCCTTTGGGTGGATGGGTGAACGGGTCACCCCCCCTCCCCCCACTTCAAGGACTTTGTGCATAATCTTTGCACAAATTTAAAGGGAACCCTCCTCAGAAATGAAATGTTACATTTCTAGTAATTGATTGTTTGATGTTTGGTTACAGAGGTTGTGGGCCTATGGCACCAGGAGTTGAAGGGAGCAGTCTGATAAAAAGATCCTTCTTCCCCTTTTTATGCCTGGGGGTCATAGGTTCATTAATTGTTACTGTTTGTCTTACTGTAATTTTATCTACATTGCAAACCAGTTTATATATGCCAAAAGTAACAGTCTAAAACTATAAGAATATTTGCCTAAGCTAATATTGTTCTACCTGTTCTAAGAACATTAAGTAAAAGAACACTTGGTTAGCTTACTGTAGTGTGTTGTCTGTACAATTGCATTGTCATTAAAAAATGTCCGAACCCAGGGTGTCGGAGGTGTCAGGTCAGGGCAATCTTTGGGGTCAGTCATCTTCAAGTGGCTCTCACGGGGGTGGTACTACATTAGGTAGACTCTGATGGAGACTTGAATGTAAAGGGGACTCCAATGTAGACCCCGAAGTAAAGGGAGGACTGTGGGGTAAGGAGGGATACATTTGGGAGCCTGATGTAAGGTTGGGTTCTTAAGGGGACTCTCAAGTAAAGGGAGACTTTGATGGGGACATTGAAGTAATGGGGACTTTGATAAAGACCCTGATAAAAGAGAAACTCTGATGGGGACCCGGATGTAAAGGGAGACTTATTAATTTACATATTTATTTATTTTTGGCCTTTGAATATTGGTAAAATATACAACGTGGCCCTTGTACTGAAAAGTTTTTTGCGACTCCTGGTGTAGGCTGAATGAAGAAAAAAAAAAATTGATTCCTCCATCCATGCTATACAGAGTACAGTATGTAGAAGGTAATAAAAAAATATATTTTTCCAAAATATTCTTGTTTTTAGACTTATCATGCTAAATGTCACCATACTTTATTTTTACTTTATTTTCTAAACAAAGTTTGTAAAACAGCTGAACAGTATGTATTGCTAAAAGTGTTCAGTGGCAGACATTCCCTGAGCAAATGCTCGCTACAGAAGTTACAAGCCATTTTTTATGGTGGACACAAAATAAAAAGGGAGCACATGAGGATACAAAGAGAAAAAAAGGTATCATGCAGATGTGTCAAGATTAATGTGAGCATGTGTGAATGTGTGTTTATATATTATTTTAGGCATTGGTAAAGGAAGTCTCTCACAAAGAAAACAGCACTTGGGCATGCAGCAACTAATAAGGTAAAGTAACATGCTTCCAATTTTGGTGATAGCGCTCTTTCACACGGGCGGACTTTGCCAGCGGATCCACCTGCTCAGCGGGAGATCTATCCGCTGATCCCCGCTGAGCAGGCAGATGACAGGTCTGTGTCCTCTCCGCTTTTGCAGACACAGACACAACCCGCCTTCCTCTATAGGAGGTCGGATGTAAACAGTCTATCATCCGATCCGCCAAACAGATAGGGAATGGACCCCCATCTGTCTGTTCTTAGCGGATAGGATCAGATGTTGGTGGGTGTAAATGGACACATGTCCGTTGACATCCGTAGCTCCATAGAGGGCAATGGATGGCCTGATCAGGTCCATCTAAAAAACTTAGTGTACAGATTAAGACAGGAATTTTCTTGTACACTTTTTGAGACATTGACCGAGTACAGGCAGGCAGCAGGTGAACTCAGAACTCCTGTTACTATTCCTAAAATAGTGATTTAGAAGGTATTATAGCCATTGAATCAGCATGAAAGCCAAGAAACTAGCATTTTTTTAAAGGAAAAGCTATTTTCATATTGTTTAAAGTGACCCTGCTGCCAAAATAAAAGTTGTAAACAAAGACATACTTATAACCAGAAACCTACCTCTCCCATTACTTGCACTGCCAAAAGCCACTCTGTTCAAGAGGAATAGTCCCCTGAAGTCCCTTTCAGAAATTATACCTCTGAGAGGTTCAATCTCCTGGCCCCTGCAGTGCTCTGTGGGTTCTTTTACTATCTATGGAGCACTGCAGGGGCGCAGGTGATAGCGACTTTTCAGTTTTGAGGACCTTGGGGGATGATTCCTTTTGATCAGCCATCTGGGCACACCTTCACAGGCCAGACCCTATTAAATATTCAGGCCAGGGATTTGAATTCTCCCACCCTAAAACCCAGAAACTTCTTCTGAGGGTGGGGGGAAGAAATCACTCTCCCAACCTTTCAATCCCTGAATAGACTACACCAAACGAATACTGCTTCTGTGATTTCAGCAGAAGCTTAAAACACTACATTTGCCTAACAGCCTAACTCAGTGACGGCGAACCTTGGCACCCCAGATGTTTTGGCACTACATTTTCCAATATGCTCATGCACTCTGCAGTGTAGTTGAGCATCATGGGAAATGTAGTCCCAAAACATCTGGGGTGCCAAGGTTTCGCCATCACTGGCCTAACTTATCTCCCTCTGTCACACAAAGTTGAACTTAAGCACTGTTGCAACAATGCGTTGGTTTTGAAAGAGCAATTGTTCCTGTGAAGCTGAGAGTGCATTCCCATTGTCTTGCTCATTCTGCCATATAGGCAGAAGGGGGGCACCTACCTAACAATATTTTTGCAACAGGCTTGGGAGAAGTTGTGCAGAGCCTACAGGTATGACATCATAAAGCTTCTTTCCTAACACTTAAGCAGCGTTTTATGATGTACTGGGGACACTGGAATGCATGGACAGTCTTATTGTGTAGGTATACCAACCCTTTAAATGACACAGTAGCTTTAAGCTGGTAAATACTATAGTTTTGATGTACATGTGATAGATGTGCTTTAAAGAAACCGATTTCAAGATCTGTTTGAGGATAATCAAATAAAGTGTCACAAAGTAATATTAAAGTGGTAGTAAACTCTGTTCTACCACTTATACCTACAGGTAAGCCTATAATAAGGCTTGCCTGTAGGTACAGTGAATATCTCCTAAACTTGCACTGTTTAGCAGATATTCAGAGTGCATACAGCCGGTGACGTCACCGGCGCATGCGCTATGAAAGTCCGGCATACAGTGCCGCACATTCAGAGCTCTTGCCATAGTCTGCGAACCCGAAGGCCCGGGGGAAGGTGGAAACCCTCTCAAAGGTGACAGCGTGGCGTTGGAGAGCTTCGTTTTACGGTAAGTTTCTCATAATGTGCTTGTATGCGATGCATACTAGCGCGTTATAACATTGTCTGCAGGGGAATTTTTTATTTTCATTTTTAACTGCAGTTTACTACCGCTTTAAATGAAACATTTCATATTTAGTTTTGCAGTTGCTTACTACTATTTGAAAGTTTGTTTCTTTTTCCTAATATTCCTGTTTTCTATTTAATATTTCTTTTTAATATTGATCTTAAATGTCATAGTTAAATATAGCTGCTTTGTGCTCCGCTTGTACTTTAGGTGCCTTTATCTCTAGAAGAGGACATTTCAGTTGAATAATTATAAAAGGACCACCTTGCTGCTACTTGTATATATTAGAGGTGTTAATTAAGTAGATAAAAATATACTGTCTCTTATAGTGAGTTGGAGAGAAAGCTTTGTCCTCTCTCCAGGCACCAATAATATAAGCTTCGATAACAGAAATGATTTTGCACTTTGCAGCTAGAGGTGGGAACCACCCAAAGGAAATACAGTATACAGAAGGAATTAAATGAAGAATAAAAAATATGTAGTATAATAATTCTACTATGAACATAAAAAAATATTGCAGACACTGAGGTTGATTTTGTAAAGGCTAATCTGGGAAAGCTCTGTTGAAGTTCATTACCCAATCATATGCAAGCAAAATGCTGTTTTTTTTTTAACATTTTCCTTGCAAGTGATGGGTATTTTTTTTCAAAGTGAAGCTTAATGCCCTGTATACACTGTCGGATTTTTCGATGGAAAATGTGCGATCGGAGCTTGTTGTCGGAAATTCCGACCGTGTGTGGGCCCCAGCGGACTTTTTCCATCGGAATTTTCGACACACAAAGTTTGAGAGCAGGCTATAAAATTTTCCGACAACAAAATCCGAGCGCGTCAATTCCGACGTGTGTGGACAGTTCCGACGCATGCCACGCATGCTCAGAATAAATTCCGAGACGGAACTGCTCGGTCTGGTAAAATTAGCGTTCGGAATGGATATAGCACTTTCGTCACGCTGCAATGTTTTAAATAGTTTAATGCAGCGCACTCTCTTCTTCTTTATAATGCTAGAAGAATGAAGTAGTTTTGCTGCTCATATTCACACAGAGTTCTCCCAGACTTCTTTCTTTATTATTTATCGTGATTTCATCAATATAATATTTTTATTTGTCACATCTACCGAATTTTTTTTTCTTTTTGATGTTTTTAGATTAAATAATTATTTTTGGATTTTTTTTAGCGTCTGATCTTGTGTTTTTTTTTTTTAACTCCAGAATATTTTTGGGTGTGTTTTGTGTGTCAAGTTACCACAACACCATTATTATCTTGTATCATTTAATCTCAAGGAGGTTGCTTTGCATTGGTGTCTCTTGTTAATATGACATTGTATTTTTGAAATGTACCTGCCTCCTCAAAAACAAACTGTCCTTTTTGAAGGAAAACACACATAGGCGAGTATAATAAATCGAAACAAAAATTTATTAAGCGCTCATAACCAAACAAAGAGGGAGGCAACACTGGAGAAACAGCAGAATTTGGCAAAGCCTTTGTCCCTCAGGGCACACATCAATTATTTTCAGGCAAAATTGGTGGCCTGAGGAGTCCTTATCTAAGGGAGTTCAATCTGGTCCAGAAGTCCAAGAGATCATGAACAGCAGCAGATGACATGTATTGTCCCCAGGCTGTAGTCATCACTCTCTGGTCTTCCTTCCACGCTTCCTTCCACACTGTGTCTGTGGTGGTGGAGTTGTGGAAGGAGGAGGAGGGGAGGAGGAGGATGGTCCAACTCACTCAGGTGGGTATTGGGTGTGATTTCACCCCTCAATCCCTTATTTAATATTTGATAAATGAGTTATTCACACATGAGGTGTTGGCCCTCCTGCATGCCCTGCAGTTTAGTGGCAGCCATGGAGGCAAAGGCCTCTTCACGAGTGGAAGGCTCTGAGAGACACAGAAGCCTCCTGAATCAGCCTGAGCGCTGACTCCTCCACATTACTCCCCTTCCTGGGTCTTTTGTTTGTAAGGCGGAGGGGAGGAACCTGGGATTCTGTCAGGCTCCTACTGGGCCCGGCCTTCTCCTGGCTGCCACTAACCCCTGCCTCCTCCTGGCTGCCACATTCCACAGCCTCCTCCTGTGTGCCACATTCCACAGCCTCCACCTAGCTGAGGTCTTCCTGTGTATGAAAAAGGGACATAGTTTTAGTTTTTTCTTCATCAGTCACACACAATTTTCACCTCATGACTGTTGCAAATTGAATGTTAACAAATATAACAGACTATCATTCTGAGCCCAGCGTTTTTCATTCTTGTCCCAACTATTTTTGCCCACTACTGTCTATTGATATGTAAAATGCTTTATTAAATCAGCAATTAGTGATCAATAATAACATCTAGTAAACATAATTTATTTATTGACCAGAAATCTGTAGAACAATGCTAGAACAATGAACTGTATACAGTCTAAAAAAAAACTGTAAAAAAAACAAAAATGCAAAACACGGCACAAATGCTGCAAAAACGTTGTAAAAATGCTACAAAAACACTGCTCAAAAATGTGGCAAGCACCACAAAAAACACTGCAGAAACGCTCAAAAGCAACATGCATAGATGTGAATCGAGCCTAAGGCCTGATTCACATCTATGCAATTTTTAGTGGATTTTCAGTTTTGCATAAACACACTACAGTCCATTTAACATGGTTTCCTATGGATGTAGTTCACATTTGTGCATTTTGTGGAAAGGGCCAGGGTTTTTTTTTCAGTTTTTTGGTTCCATAGACTTCAATGGTTTAAAGTTGTGTATTGAAAAACGCAAAATGCACCTGCAATATGCAAACTGCAGCCTGCACAAGTATGAATCCGGCCTTAGGCTGGATTCACACCTATGCATTTTTGGTGCTTTTTGCATTTTGTAGATTTGCACTACAGTCCGTTTAAAATGGTTTCCTATGGAACACGTTCTATAGTGCAAATCTGCAAAATGCAAAAAGCACTAAAAATGCATATGTGTGAATCCAGCCTTACTGAAGATTCAGCAGCAGCACACATGAAACAGAATCCAGCCCTGACTAACTAGTGCAGGCTGCTCAGGCTCATACCTTCCCAAATAGCAAAGTCTATTCAGCAAGTGTCTAATGCTGGGAGGTTCCTAGTCCAGGAAGAAACCCAGTAGGATGGCCCAGAAGAGAGCCACGTACTCCAGCAGGACTACATTTCGCAGCAGATCTTCCTTTGTAAATCCCATGTGGAAGAGAGTGTGCTCTGAGCCCTACCCTGATATTTTTGTGGCTTACAGCGGTTGGACCCCTGGAAATGAGTGTAGACACAGTTAACCCCTTCCTATCCTGGGCCTTCCTGTAACTGCCTGCATAACTACACAGTGCATTACAAAGAACAGTAAAATAGAACTTCATCATGGTCACATTATAACGATAAGCAACAGAACCTTCATATTATACACAGCAATAACAGAAACACAAAAAAAAGTAAACTTTAACTCTACTCCTGTAAGCACCTCCTTATCTGCTCCTCCATAGATACACTTCCATAAGGACAGTAAGGGTGTTACTGGCAGGATCACCAGATAAAAACAAAAGTAAAAACGCCAGAAAAAAAGAAAATGAATGCAGCCACCTCCTCTAATTACTGGTATGCTGCATTACATTACATTTTTATTACTGGGTTTCTAGAGAATCAGCTTTTTAGCCTGATAGCCTTTTACTGGGAAATTAAATAAAACAGTTATATACTATCAGTAAATAAAATTATAGCCCCGTTCCAGGAAAATGTTAAATTATCCCTTGCAGTTGGGCTGCACCCACACTGCAAGGGTTAAAAGGTTTTTTTTTAGTCTAGGGAAGAAAAAAACACTTTTACTTACCCGATCCTCCGCTTCCCCAGCAGATGGTGCTCCCCCATGCTCTGATGGTGATTATCTCTTATGCCCGTACACATGGTAGAATTTTCGGACTGAGAATGTTTGATGGGAGCTTGTTGTCGGAAATTCTGACCGTGTGTAGGCTCCATCGGAATTTCCGTCACACAAAATTTGAGATCTGGATCTCAAATTTTCCAATAACAAAATCCTTTGTCATAAATTCCGATCGTGTGTACACAATTCCGACGCACAAAGTTCCACGCATGCTCGGAATCAAGCAGAAGAGCCACACTGGCTATTGAACTTCATTTTTCTCGGCTTGTCGTACGTGTTGTACGTCACCGCGTTCTTGACGTTTGGAATTTCCGACAAGTTTTGTGTGACCGTGTGTATGCAAGACAAGTTTGAGCCAACGTCCATCGGAAAAAAAACATGGATTTTGTTGTCAGAAAATCCTATCGTGTGTACAGGGCATTAGTGTCATCACATCCAGTGTGCGGCTGTGGACTGTGCTTTTGTCTTGATGATGTCAGGACCCTAGACTGCTAGAGCGTGGGGGAGAAGAAGCTGCGGGGACGAGTCTAGCTGCAGGGAGGAATGGAGGAGCGAGTAAATCTTCTTTTTTGTTCCCCTAGACCTAAAGGTGCAATTAACCCTTGCAGTGCATGCCCAGCCCCATTACAAGGGATTATTTTTTAGCTGGTGGGAGTTGGGCTTTACCTGTATTACATGAACAGTTGCTCAATCCGGTAATCACACCAACTGGGATATATCAATATGTACGTTACTAATTGCTACAAGCTGAAGAAGAATTGCATAAGTGTACTGAACGCGTTTCCTAATATGAGCATGCACAAACAAACATATCGATTGCCCTGCAATTACACAATTTCATAATATTAGTCAATATCTTTTATACTACCATCAATCTTTAAGAACTGTTTTGTAAAATGAACTATAAGCGGCAATGTACTCTATGGGAATAGTAACATACAGCTGCTAGACAATCATTAAAGCATTGTTTGAAATACGTACGTGGTTCTTTGTACAACAAACAAAATAAAATAAAATAAAACGTTTGTTATTCTTTCTTAAAAAGTGTGCAGACATTATTAATTAAAAAAACAAAAACAACGTGAGAATACATTATCTCATAATTGGCTAGCAGAAAAGCTAGTGCATTGAACGTGTCTTTTGCTGGAGACAAATGAGAGTATGCTTTTCCTCAGCATGGTCAGATGTAATTGTACATGTCCACTTTCGATACTGTTCCAGTTCCACCTCAATCACACCTTAAAGTGATATTAAAGTCTTGCTTTTTTTGTTTAAGAATTACACAAATGTCATACTTACCTGCGCTGTGCAGTGGTTTTGCACAGAGCAGCCCTGATCTTCCTCTTCTCAGGTCTCTCGCTGGCACTCCTGGCCCCTCTCTCCTGCCGAGTGTCCCCACAGCAAGCAGCTTGCTATGGGGGCACCCGAGCCAAGGCGCTGCTCTAAGTGTCCATTCAGACACGGAGGCGTGGCTCAGCCCCACCCCTTCTCTTTCCTTATTGGCTCACTGGCTTTCAATGACAGCAGCGGGCGCCAATGATGCCCGCTGCTGTGTCTCAGCCAATCAGGAAGGGGAATGCCGGACAGTCAAGGCTCTTGTGCAACATCTCTGAATCGATGGGGCTCAGGTAAGTATTGGGGGGGCTGATGCACACAGAAGGGTTTTTTTAATGCATAGAATGCACTGAGATAAAAACCTGCACTTAGAATCACTTTAATATATGTGCATTTACACACATGTGTTTTTGTGTGTTGACATGTTGTGATAAGGAAGCTATGTCCCTAAAACACACTTAAATGCACAAAGAACTCAGCATGCACTAATTTTAGCCATGCAATGTACCATAACATACAAGGCATTCCCATCTATGTGCTGTGGTGCACCATTGCAAAGATTTTTGTTTTTACTGTATATGCACTTCAGAGTGCAATTAAAATGACTGGCAATGCACTTTAATGCACATAAACAGCAATATATCACTGTGTTAAATATAGGCATGGGCACAGGGTGTGCCAGGTGTGCCTAGGCACAGCCCAATCACCTAGTGTGGTGCAGATTTCCCCTGTGTAGACCCCTGATACTTCACCAAGGCCCCCAACGGGACTCCTAGTAATAAAAAAAAATGAATGTGTAAACAATAATAAATAAATGAAACAATAAAAATAAAAACTGCTGACACTATCAACTGCCCTCCTACTGACACCAATCTTTGCCCTACTGACACCATCCATTGCTCTGCTGACACTGTCAGTATATATATATATATATATATATATATATATATATATATATATATATATATACACATGCACACACACACGCAAATGTGTTTGAGCTTTGGGGTGCACACCCTAATGCAATAGGCTATGCACACCTATGGTGTTAAAGAATAAGCAGGGCCAAAGCTCTGTTGACACTACTTCTCCTGTGGGTCACAGGTGTGCGCTTAATTCTGCACTCCTGTTGTGACCCATATTCAGCCAACAGAGGGCTAAAGTTCACTGTCAGCTGACGAAACTTAGCCAACCCAAGCTCTCGAAAGTTCCCAACTTTAATTATGGGTTCCATCTAGAAACCTGGACAGACAGCTCATAAACATATTAAGCTCATAAATTGAACAAAAACAAAAAACAAATATTTATCAGGGAACATCTTAACCCAGGGGAAGATTCAAATAACCAAATCTTATGAATCCTAACCCTAAGGGCTAAAGGAAACCAGATGAAAATTGGAAAATCTACCTCCACAATGACTGCACCTCACAGGGACCAGGGGCAGAATACAGCACACCACAGGAAAGGGTGCAAAATTCCCCCACTGATATATCTAGAACATTGATGAATATGGATAAAGATAAAGAATACTCCATAATAGGGGGCAGTAATTCTAGCACTGTTGTAGTTGAAAGCATCAAGGTATTCTCTTTTTGGTAATTCTACAATATAGAAACCACAAGTGCTGTGATTTTACACCTATAGCAACTGGAAATGGACTCCAAGGAAGAAACTAGCCCAAACTGTCAATATTTGTTGTCACATAACCTCCAATTTATTCTTTCCTAAATAGCTCTCCATCTTGGCATGCAGAGGCTTGTGCAGCTGAAAAGGCAAATGTTACAGTGATATTTCAGAACATGAGTGCATGTGAGTGGGGTGGATAATAGATCTAATTAGGCACAGGATGCCCATCATCTGCATATGTTTGAATGTCACCAACCCACATGCCTAAGCAGGAAATTTCCACGTCAGTCTCCATTACCATTCAATATATTTTTACATGACTGTATTTGATCTTTAGTAATGCTTACATGTGCAATAACTGCACGGAATATAGAAGACATGATTTCAAGCAGAACACTAAACCAAATGGTGGTGAAATCAAGTTATTCATCTTGTGGCAAATTTAATACAAAGTTGATTTATGTAATAATAATCGGTCTAGAAACAAATCTATGTAATATACAAAGCACTGTTATGCATTCTCCAAAGCACAGAGCAGTAAAAGAAATGTAGCTACGGATTTGTGTGCTCTAAACACAGAGATTTAAAACGCAATAACACACAATGGCCACTCCTTATCTTGCCATGTTTCATTTTAATAATGAATTGCTCATTTTGTACACTATATACACCTAAACATTAACAATTTTAGAAAGCAGTGTAGGCATTGTAAGCATTTGATTCACTTGTCTGGCATATATAGACCTTGAAATCAATAACAGTGATGAATGAAAAGTGTGCTGACAGGCTATTTTTTATTTTTTTTGTAGCTCATCCAATTAGAATGTGTGTTTAGTTTTCAAAGCTTGAATGAAAAATGACAATTGGAAGCTGGTTGGTTCCTGTGATATTGCTGGCTGTTTTTGGTAATAACCTGGGGTTATAGTACTATCAAAAGCTGGAGTCAAGAGCCAAACTAGGCAAGTATAAAAGGGTAAAGTCAAAAGATCAGACCAAGACAATTGCACAGGCTAGAAGGTATAGCACCCAGGTGGGGTCCTAGACCAAGGTGAGTTTTACTTCATATCCACTTGCTGACCGCAATACGTATATACCTTGCAGTTTGCAAGTGGTTTACCGGGGTTATGGCTGAAGCTATCAGCCATTACTCTGTTTTTTTTTTCAGTCGGCGATTGGCTTTCTCATGAAAGCAGCACAAGTGGCAAATTAGCCACTGGATCACTTTCAGAAGCAGTGGTAGGGGTTGCCATCCCCCTCCCTCACTCGCAGGTGTTTCTCTGGCTTACCGTTTTTACCAGCGTGCCCGAGAAATGATACAATAGTTTGCACGGCTGGCCATAGAGGTTACCTGAGACCAGATCTTTTCTGATCACCTCTATGGTCTTGGCACACTGGAGCAACATCACTTCCATTCTAGGCATTCTAGGGTGGAAGTGATCACATTTTTTTTTAAAGCTAAAGATCAATTTTTTTTTGATCTTTTGCTTTTAAAGGTAGAGGAGAGATTTGGGGGTCTGATTAACCTGTCACCCCCTTTTTTTCTATTACAAGTGATGTTTATATAACTTGTAGTAGGAATACATTTGAAAAAAAAAATGACAGGGACAGTGTAAAAAAAAATAAAAATGAAAGCACCCCCAGAAGCAAAGGCAAACGCATACCTAATAAAACTTGCGCTAAAGTGTTAAATCAAAATAAATATATAAACAAATGAACACAGAACTGCAGCCATTGTGCAAAGGTGCTGTAACCTTAAAAGTGATAGAAAATATGAAACAGCGCTGGCAGCATATATTATTCAATACACATCATGGTGATTTGTGCCATATACAGTGTTTTGTGCCATACAAAATCAAAATACAACAAAAATATTTATAATATAATATGCACAAATCTGCTAGGGCTTATATGAGAAAAAGTGCAATGGTGCTCCAAACTTTGCAAAGTGTGAGGTGACTCCCCCTTCAGTGACCCCTTCACCAGAAACAATGGACCCTCAGGTTCTCAGTCTGGGGTAAAAAAAAAAGCAGTGATCTATTGATCTGGGGATGTGTAGGATGGTTCCTCAAAAAAACTCTTCCAAGAAGGTATTTTATGACAGAAAGGATGCGCCACAATCCATAGATAAAATACCGCTAAAACAAATTATCAAGCGTATTAAAGGTGCCACTTAGAGGATATCTGGCAAAAACAGGCATCAGTGAAAGCATCCAAGTTCTCTGCTGTATAATGTGAGTTCCACGGAGGCGGAAATTGCATCAATGATTAACGTGAACCGGAAGTGCGTTGACGCGTTTCACCCCTCCTCCAGGGCATCATCAAAGTACATCGCTTGCGATTCCTTGCAATCTATTTATACCTGAGGGAAGATCACTTCTCCCTCTGGAGAAAACGAAGCAACCAATTACGATCAGTGATTTCCAATACATGATTAAAAATTACTTGATTAAAAATTACTTATTACTTGAGTATGGACAAAATAAAATAAAAATGGAAATAAAAATAAAAACATAAAATAAAAATAAAATAAGAATTAAAATAGAAATAAAATTAAAACTGAAAATAAATAAAAATAAAAATAAAGTAAAAAATAAAAATAAAAATATATATCTCTAGACAATTTATTAGAAAAAAACACCTCTTAAATAATATTACCAATTGGACAGGAAACAATTAAGATCCAACTCAATATTGAGGCCATGGGGACTCAAAGTTCGAAGCCTATGTATCCATTGGGTCTCATTCTGTGAGATAGCTCTCTTAAGATTGGATCCTCTGCAATGTGCAGTGAGTGTACAGCTTGTATAACAGTGTAAATTTGCTGTCTCCTCAAAATAACTCAACACACAGCCATTAATGTCTAAATCGCTGGCTACAAAAGTGAGTACGCCCCTAAGTGAACATGTCCAAATAGTGCCCAATTAGCCATTTTCCCTCCCCGGTGTCATGTGACTGGTTAATGTTACAGGGTCTCAGGTGTGAATGGGGAGCAGGTGTGTTAAATTTGGTGTTGTCGCTCCCACTCTCTCATACTGGTCACTGGAAGTTCAACATAGCACCTCGTGGCAAAGAACTCTCTGAGGATCTGAAAAAAATAATTGTTGCTCTACATAAAGATGGCCTAGGCTATAGGAAGATTGCCAAGACCCTGAAACTGAGCTGCAGCACAGTGGCCAAGACCATACAGCGATTTAACAGGACAAGTTCCACTCAGAACAGGCCTCACCATGGTCGACCAAAGAAGTTGAGTGCGCGTGCTCAGCATCATATCCAGAGGGTGTCTTCGGGAAATAGACGTATGAGTGCTGCCAGCATTGCTGCAGAGGTTGAAGGGTTGGGGGGGGCAGCCTGTCAGTGCTCAGACCATACGCCGCACACTACAACAAATTGGTCTGCATGGCTGTCACCCCAGAAGGAAGCCTCTTCTAAAGATGATGCACAAGAAAGCCCGCAAACAGCTTGCTGAAGACAAGCAGACTAAAGAGATGGATTACTGGAACCATGTCCTGCGGTTTGATGAGACCAAGATAAACTTATTTGGTTCAGATGGTGTCAAGGGTGTGTGGCAGCAACCAGGTGAGGCGTACAAAGACAAGTGTGTCTTGGCTACAGTCAAGCATGGTGGTGGGAGTGTCATGGTCTGGGGCTGCATGAGTGCTGCCGGCACTGGGGAGCTACAGTTCATTGAGGGAACCATGAATGCCAACATGTACTGTGACATACTGAACCAGAGCATGATCCCCTCCCTTTGGAGACTGGGCCGCAGGGCAGTATTCTAACTTCATAAGCACCCCAAGCAAACCTCCAAGATGACCACTGCCTTGCTAAAGAAGCTGAGGGTAAAGGTGATGGACTGGCTAAACATGTCTCCAGACCCAAACCCTATTGTGCATCTGTGGGGCATCCTCAAATGGAAAGTGGAGTCTCTAATATCCACTAGCTCCATGATGTTGTCAAGGAGGAGTGGAAGAGGACTCCAGTGGCAACCTGTGAAGCTCTGGTGAACTCCATGCCCAAGAGGATTAAGTCAGTGCTGGAAAATAATGGTGGCCGCACAAAATATTGACACTTTGGGCCTAATTTGGACATATTCATTTAGGGGTGTACTCATTTTTGTTGCCAGCAGTTTAGACATTAATGGCTGTGTGTTGAGTTATTTTGAGGGGACAGCAAATTTACACTGTTATACAAGCTGTACACTCACTACTTTACATTGTAGCAAAGTTCCATTTCTTCAGTGTTGTCACATGAAAAGATATAATAAAATATTTACAAAAATGTGAGGGGTGTTCTCTCTTCTGTTTGGGGGTTTTCTAGCAAAAAATTCTGATTTAAACTTGTAAACAAAAAGTGCCAGAAAAGGCTTGGTCAGCAAGTAGGTATAGGAGCCCCTTGTTCATGAAACTCAAACTGACTCATATATAAACTTCTGCTGCAGGAAAATATGAATTGATACACTTTCTCAACATGTATGAAATGCTAGTGCACTAAACTGATATTAAATCATTTACAACACATTTGTGCTGCAGCAAAAGGGTGGGCTTTAGTGCCCACATATCCCACATATGCGTCATCTGGTGGCTGTTGTTTATGTGCTCAGAGCGCACTCGTGTTCACTCTCAGCACAAAGACGAAGCCGCCCAAGACAGCTCTTGGTCCATGTTAAATATCGGTAGCTGGAGGGACCAGTATCTGATCATGTGACCACTGTGACTGTGGCGAGCTCTCATATAATTGGTGTATCCAAGATTAAGTCAAAGGCTGGCTTAGCTCCATCTATACTGTAAAGCAGACCATGCAGTAAATGAAAGGATCACATACTAAATCAGGCACCCTATGTATAATTAAATGTACAGAAAATTTAGAAATAATACTAACCTTATCCATACTCTTTCTGATGAGATCCAGCACTGAGGATGAGGAGCCCAAATTACAAGAGAAGAGATCAGCTTTCACAAAGCTTTATTGTTCCAAGAGAAACTCACAAAAATAGTCTGCAAAGACCAAGCCTCACTATGATTTGTTTCGCCAAAAAATACTTAATCATAGAAATCTCTATAGTCTCTCAATCAGATCGATCTCTAAGACTAAGCACTTTTTTTGGGTGAAACTTATCAGAGTGAGACTGGGTCTGGGCAGACTCTGTTATCCTGACCTGGAACTATAAAGCTTTGTAAAGGCTCATTGGAGTGCAGGTGACTTGCTAGTTCATACCATACATAGAGCATTGACAAGCTCCATCTGCTGGCACCCGAAGCCACAGAAATGGGAACATTGGAAAGCTTTGAGCAGCGACTTCCATTGGTATTAGCATAAAATTTGGGATACTCCATATTCCCAGGATCTCAGAGGTAGGATGACATCATAGACATGGGAGCTTGATGTAATTAGGTCTGAGAGGCATTTGAGAGGCTTTAACTCTTGGAAAAACACTAAACAAGCAGTTTTTTAAAGTTATTTTTCACACTTTAATTTCAATTATTGCATGTCTTTGCTCTAAATATGATATTTCTTAAAAAGTCCTTACAGAGTGTGCTAAAAAAGGAACATTTCCAAAGAAAAGTTCTAAATACATAAGCTTTTAATCAATTCAAATTAGATACAGTACATTCTAGATTGCACTCTTTTGCAGATTTCAGTTGATTTCTTTGTATTATCCCATTGAGATGCTAATGTTCTTGCTTAATCAGTAATTCAGCACCTTCTATAAAACTGTATCTTTTTTATAGTTAAATGTGTCAAGTTTGTAAACCTAACCAGGATATAATTACACTGAAATTTATTAATTTTGCATCCGTGTTTTGTAAGCTATTTCTCGAGAGGCTACCTCCCTGTCTTTACAATATCATCACTAAGTAATAAATGAGCTGTTGTCGGCTAAATGCTGTAAGAAAGTACGCATTAATTATGTGGTCTTTTACCACATGCGCCTGCCGTAAGCGCTTACTAGATAGACACAACTCATGCTCCCTGTGCATTCAAATGAAGTCACCTCAATCCTTGTAGTATAAGTGACGCATAGCTATGACAGACACACATACTAATGTGTCAGTTGATGAGTCAACTGATGACTTATCCCAGTACACTGTGCTGCTGAAAAATTGAATATCTGCATATATTTAATATTAAAATCTTCTATACTGAGACATCACACCAGATATAGAAAATGTTTGCCTTTCTCACACCTCCTCCTTAATTAAAAAAAAAAAAACTCTCAATGACAACTTTCCAGCTAACTTTTCTTTTAAAGCTATTGTAGATGCAGAACTGCCTGGGACAGGAGGGTGGAAATTAAAGTGAGAAAAGAAAAAGAAATGAGCGCACCAGCCTAGTGCATTATTCAACAAATTTATTTAAAAATATACAAAATCTTAAAGATGTCTACTCACAAAAGTAGGCTTATAACTCGTCCATATGGCCACTAGAGTGGCTATTCTCTCACAAATTGCTAGGATCACTGGGCCTAGGGATGGAGGGTCCTGGATGAGACCCTTCAGGCTTGGGGTCTCATCCAGAACCCCCCATCCCTAGGTTCGGATAATGCACTAGGCCAATGCACCCTCTTTTCTTTTTCCATTCTCAAAACGGTCAGGATGACCCCAGTCCTAGAGGGCAACAAGGAATCTAAGGAATTATCCATCACTTGACCAGGCACTTGAGTTACTATAGAGTCAGGACACTCGTGGGCAAGAGTATTTTGTTTAGCTGTTTCGGAATTAAAGTGAGCCTGTGATTTGCACACAGAAAGCAAAACAACAGGTGCCCTTTAAACCAGACCATCCCAGGTGCATACCTTTCTTTTGCTTCCTTGCCAGGAGTAAAGGCAAGTCCAGTTTCAGACACCAGAATCATACCTTACACAGGGCCATAGACTCCCCAATGTGTCAGTGCTGATTGGTCCATTGCTGTTACTTGAAGTGAGTCACATGATTATCCATACTTAGAAGTAATGTGTATTCTCTTGGAATTCTGGCTCTGGGTTAGGGAAGGAAAAGTATAAACTTGTTACTGGGGATAGGGGCACCAAACTAAACCTGATAGCTTGGCCTGAATGGGAAAAGTATGATGTTGCTTTAAAGTAAATTTTTGCTGAGATAAACATGGGTGCTGCCATAGCGGAACTCCTTTTGAAGAAGATAGTTGCCTAGCTATTAATCTGATCCACTGCTTTCAATGTTTCAGAGTCAATTACTTGGGATACATAGGCAGATTAGAAAAGTCAGAATAAAGACAGACCAATAGTGGTGTTCATGTTTCTCTCAAGAACGGTTTACTTTAAGAATGCATCGATTGTGTAATGGGGCCCAAGAGATCTGGTACTGGCAGTTGGTAGATGACATTGGTATTGCCACAAGAAGTGATTGATGCGACATAAAAGGGGACAAAGACATGGAAGGCAGCAATGGCAATATCCTGATTTCTCTCTATACTGGTTTCATTTAAAAGCCACTTTTACCTACATCTGGAATTTCATTTTTAGATAGATACAGACAAGTTGAGTCATCAAGCTGCTTTTTATATCTCTATAGGAAACCAGTGGCAATAATTTTTCATATGAGTTCCCAGCATCACAAACCTGTCATGCTGTGTGTGCTACATGTGCCTATACATTGCACAGGACTGAGAGCAGTGGGACACCCTTTTGTGTCTTATTTTGACCACAGTCAAGAATCATCCCTGCTTCAGCATAAAATACAGATGTAGCCCTGGTCATCTGCTAGAGCAGAAGAGGAATTGTCCTCAGTGCAGGATGGGTGGTGGCCATTTTGTTGGAGATCAAAGGAAGATGACCTGTTAATACTGTCCTTGTTACGTCGGTTAAATAATTTCTTTCAACTCAGGGCTTGTCCTGGCTTTACAGGCAGTCCCCGAGTTACATATATCCGACTTACATACAACTCATACTTACAAACGGAGGGAGACAACAGGAAGTGGGACACGTGTAATTAGGCTGTAACTGATTTGTCCCATCCTTACCTAGGAACTGGCATGCAGCACACTGAGCTATGGAACTAAAAACCATGAAACACCTAACGATAATGGCCATTAGTCAGGAACCCTTCTCACTTTATAAATTATTTTGACTGCATTTTCTGTATCACTAAACATATTCAAAGATTTAAATACATCTCCTAATACTGATATATTGTAAATCAGCCTTTTTGTATATAAAAGGCAACAATGAATCTGCAGTGAGTATGTTTGGTAACAGTTCTCCCCCTTTGGAAGCAGGGTTTCTTAGATCACCAGCTTACTGGCAAAAGCGAGTGAGGTTACCTAGCACACTACAGAATTGCCTGGATAAAATTAAAAACATGAAAAAACTGAAGTGCTGATCAGATATGCTATATTCCCTGTATAAATCTCAAGGTTTTCTTTCTACTTTTTACTGTAGTGCACCCTTAATGCATACTATTCATAGAGGTCATCATCCCACCACCCTGCTTACAATATCAAATTTGTCAAAAATGGTGAGTAGAGTGGAGTTAAATGTGAAACCATTTTGTTTACAGCTTTCATTTGTTTTCCGAATAAGACCTGTAAGAAAAGCTCAGCCAGGGCACATTGTCATTCTGTTTGCTGTGTACTGATTTTCTGAAATGCTGAAAAAGAGAATAGGAATTATTGAAGTAAACTACATCTGTAGCTACTGCAAACAATATAAAATGTGTCAAGCATAATATCGGAGCTGCAAACACAAAATGTGTTTTCAATTGTTATCTTTAACTGACCTTTAGCATAGTGGCGCCATACTGAATTATGACAAATTTACAATGGATTTAGTAAACATTTCTTTGTAAAGAAATGCCATAAAAATATAATGTGTCTTTTAAGCCTATGCAGTGGTGTATTTTGGTTTTGTGGAAGGGAAGACTAAAATCGGGCGCCCCCCCCATTTAAATTTGTCCTACCCCAACCGCGGTATACCGTTCTTGTCTCAATATCTGAGAGGGAAGCTGCAGCCGTTTACAGTGAACAGCTGCGACTTCCTCATCAGACCCTGAGACATGGTTCATCCAAGTGCCATATATAGAATTACTGCCCATGATCTGATGTTTGCGGTGATGCCTCACATGTGTGGGACGATTACTGTTTGCATGCGTGCACAACCAATATTTTTTTTATCACTTTTATTGCTGTCACAAAGAATGTAAACATCCTGGTTACAGCAATAGGCATGTGACAAGTACTCTTTATGGATAGATCTGGGGTCTATAAGACCCTAGATCCCTCCTCTGCGCTTAAAAGCATTCAAAACACTAAGATCAGTGTTTTTGAATGCTTTAGATGTGTAAAAACTGACACCAATGGTTTCCGAGTAAACCGAAAGTGATGTCATGTCATTGCTCCCGGTTTACTGTTACGAACAGCTGATAAAAGCCGGTGGGGTGGAAGAGCTCGGGAGAGCCACTGAAGGCAGCGAGAGGGGGGGTGTCTCCTCCTGCAGCTTGTAATAGCAATAGAGTTGCTAGTAAGCTGTTCCCATTGCTATTACAAGAAAGCCAACCGCCGGCTCTAAAAAATGATACCAGGATGATGCCTGCATCTGCAGGTATTATCCGGTACAACCACGAGAGTAGAGACGACGCCCCCCTGAAAAATTCCGCCCAAGGCCAACGCCTCGCGGTATATATGCCCCTGTCTATGGGACATCTTCAGACCAATTGCCTAAACATAATAATTTAGCCAAAGGAGTTCCTCCTTCACATATCAAGAGATGCTTAAATTGCCAACGCTCAAACTTTCTTTATGGACTGGTTGAAGGTTGTTATAGATGCAAAGTGATATTAAACCCTAATTCTTTTGCTATTTTTACTGCTAATAATTACCTTCTGTGCTACTTCTCAATCTGTCTCAGATGATCTTCTATCACAAGCACAGCAGCAGTGCTGATTGGCAGGACTCCTGAAGATCCCTGTTCTGTCCCTGCAGGCTGGAACACTCTCCCTGAGTAAGGCCTTGCTTTCCCTCACAGGCAGTGCATATTTCCCTCACTCATTCCACACACATGTCTCTCAAAATGGTGGCTGGGCCCTCTTTTATCTGGAAGCTAACAGAAAATGGTGGACAAAATCTTGAGAGAACTTGGTACAAATTGGTCCCCAAGATGGCTGCTGGAGACATGTTCAGAGAATGGTTACAGCCTCAACAGGATTTCACAAAACAGCAGGAAAACACATTCTGAATATAATATGATATTTCTGCACGGGAAAGTAAGTATGATACAAATGTAGTCCCGCTTCTCCTCTTAGCCAGCAAGACTGTCCTGTCACAGTTAACTGTATGAGAAGAGGCTACATACAAGGTGCCTGCATAGCATCCTTGATTGATCCTTCCCCTTTCTGTCAGCACTAGGATCACTTTAGCAAAGAAAGGGCAGATAAGAGAGAAAAGAAATGCTGGAATACGAGCCAGTACCAGTTTGCAAACGTGGAGGAATAAATCACCTCTAATGTTGGGTGGCCCATGTGTGTGGATGCTACTGCAATATGTAAAATTATTAGTTTATTTTTTTACAATTTAGAATGAGATGTCCTGAGATTGTGTATACATTTAAAGGGTGTCTTGACTGAAAAAAGTTTGAGAAATACTGAACTAAATCATCCTACCCCAGAAGCCAATTGACTAGATCTCTCAGCTACCTAGATCAATGCCACAGTGCAATATGCTAAGCCATTATTTACAGCTTCAAATCCAACAAAATTATATGACAAATAAAATATATTGCTTATTTGCCAGGTAAAAATAAATGATGAAGGCAAAATGAAGACACGTGTCATTTTCCAGTGATCTAGCAGTGGAATTTAAAAATAAATTAATGGGTGTTAGTTACACCTAGCAATACTTCAGCTTTTGCTTCCTTTAATGTCAAGGAAACATGACTTTTTGAAGAAAAAACGATACATTGCATAGAGCAGATGAAATGATGTCGGAGAGCTTATGTTATTATTATAGCTAATACTGTTTGACACAAAGTCGGAGATCTGAAGATATATGGTTTGCAAGTCAGATCAAAGGCACTCAAAGGCACTCAATAGCCAATAAGACTTCTCAAGGTTTGTACATGCCTGTGCATCAAGTAAAGAGAGGCACTAATATGTCAGTAATATGTTTCATCGCTTTGCTTGCCACATCTTTTTGATTGGCATGATTATTATTATTGCTGTTGAGTGTTAATGCATCAGGGAGAATGCTAGTGTTGGGTTTAAATGAACCACACATAACAAATCTTAAATGATCTTCGTTAGCATTTTCAGCTATGTAAAAGCAGGTGTTTCATGCAAAATAATATGTGGTTTCAGTTAAACCATAAAGGGAGTGAAGGTCCCTTAGGGTTTTGTGAATGGGAGCCTTGATTAATCTTATCATACAGATTAATGTGAGCTGCAGATCTGTGCATCTGAATACTGTATATAACTTTAGTGTACATGATTGGCTCTTATGTATGAAGGTGGGCAGAATAAAAGATGGGGAGGACATTTGGAAAAAATGAAACTATCAATAAAAATGGGATTATAAATGTAGCTCTGTCCCCATAGAGCTTGCTGAGTGTTGACTTCATAGGCCTCTCTCTGGTTACCTGCGGCTGGTTGCTAATAGTCACCACTTAGTTGCTGAGGGTTTCCACTTAGTTCCTGAGGGTTCCCCTTTTGGTGCTGAGGGTTCCAACTTGTTTGCTGAGGGTTTCACACTTTGTTGCTAGGGGTCCCTGCTTTGTTGCTAGGAGTTCCCGCTTGTCCCACCCTTGCTCCCGTTTGCTCGTTACTCAGTAACCAGGGTTAAGGGTTAAGTCTTCTTGCTCTCACTAGCAGAAGACTTGATGCACTACATTATCTTCAGGACACTCTCTAGCATCCCCTTTACTGACACCCATCCACTGACTCTTCCAACTGTAGGGGGTAGCCCTCGCTCAACAGGCCCCAAAGACACAGATCTGTACTCACAGTAGGCAGAATCAGATCCTTCCTGATCTCTCCCTTCCAGTCAGCTCTGCGGGACCTCTGGGTTCAGCTTCTCTCTCACTCTAGGCCCCTGGGTCGACCACCCAGGGCTGCACGGCCTCCTCCGCGGAAGTGAGGAGCCGCCCCCTCCCTCCTGAACTCTGCTCCCTGGTTCAACACCCCCTGAGCACATGTACTCTGGCTTTATATACAGTATCCAAAAATGCAATGCAGCACTTTCCTTCTGCCAGTTGCCAGGACTGCAACAAAGCCTGTGCTCTCACTTGTCGGGTCCCCTTCCACTGTCCATTATGCCTCCCTATTGGACTAGTGGGGGACAGTCAGAACAAGCTGAGCTGCACCTGAGTACAATGAGCAAACCTAAACAATAGATCCTGCTCCCTGGTAGGCAGCAAGCACTCTAAGTTTTACCTTACCGTCTTCCTGGTAAGCAGAAAGATCAAAAACTATACTCTCTTCTAGCACCTACTTAGGAGGGTGCTACATAAACAAATTCACTAAAACATAAATCAAAAGCCTAATCTACAGATTCTTAATGTCAGGTTAATCCGTGTGATGCAATCTATATCCCAGCTTCATGAAAGACAACACATTTACATGCTTTCCCCTGACCTCTTTTGTTATGTCTCATAACCAACTTTGAGCATCTCATTTTACTACTGTTTAAAGTAGATGTGAATCATAATCTCCTGCAGGCTCTTTTCAGCCACATCCTATTGACCAATAACTCCAGTGATGACCGCATGTCATTTTTCAGGGTTTTCTTATGACTACAACTGAGACAATAGCTGTGCAATGTGTGTTGAAACAGCCACAGTCTCCATTAAAAGCCTGTGTGACAGGATGACAAGACAGGAACACAAGAGGGAGACAGGGACAGTTCCTGTCATCATATAACAGAAAGTGACAGAACAAGAACCTTTATTGCATGATCACACATATTATTTTAATGAAAGCTGCAGATTTTTAAATATTGGAAATTACTTTTGAATTTACATTGAAATATTAAAGTCACATACATAGTTACATACATAGTTGGTAAGGTTGAATAAAAACATCCAGTTCAATTTGAGTGTGTACTGTAAGTGTGTGTGTACTGTTTTCCATATCCCTGTACATTGTGTTTGCTAAGAAATACATATAAAAGTTGACACCAACAACTGTGGAAAGGAGTTCCAAATCTTTATCACCAGTAACAGTAAAGTAACGAGTAACAGTAAAGAACCCCTTACAGAGTTTAAGATTCAAGCGCTTCATTCAACTTCATTGTGTGGATGTGTGTCTTTTTTAGAGACCTAAAATGAAAATGTTTCTCCCAAATGCTGGAGTCACCATTCAAAGGTTTGTATATTGTGATCATTTTTCCTCCCGAAATCCTCTTTTCCAGGGAGAATACTTTTAAAGTTTGTAGTTATTCCTCATAACTGAGTCACTCTGGTCCCCTTATTAGTTGTGTTGCCTTTCTTTGGACTCTTTCCTGTTCAAGCACATCCTTCCCTAGAGTTGCTGACCAGAACTGGATGGCAAACTCAAGATATGGCTGAACCAGATTGTTGTACAGTGGTAGAATTATAGTTTTATCTCTTGAGTAAATTAATTTTGAATGCATGCAAATAGTCTGCTAGCCTTGCTTGCTGCAGCTTGACATTATATGCTATTGCTGAGTTTGTGATTTGAAAGGACCCCCAGATTCTTTACCATCCTCACCCAGAGGTTAACTCTCTAGCATGTAACTTGCATGCATATTTTTAGCTCCCAAGTGCATTATTTTACCTTTTTCTACATTGAACCTCATCTCCCATATAGTTCCAGACACCTCTACTATAACCAGGTCTTCTTGTATAGTTGCCTAACCCTGCTGCAAAGTTACTGACCTGCATAATTTTGTGTCATCAGCAAACACTAAGACTGAACTATTTGTTCCAACCTCTATATTGCTTATAAACAAGATAAACAGAATTGGTCCTAGGACAGTATTGCCAACCTACCAGAATACAATTTACTGACACAACACCTAAAATTTACTGGCACAGCTCAGTGTTTACTGATATTTCCAAAAGCACATAATTACAGTTTTAAATGCACATTTCTGTACTTAGGCTAGAAACAAGTATAATATGCAATTAGCAATGTGGTTTAAGGAAGATATTAAGGCAAAAAAACATATCTTATTTTATTTTTTATATAGTAAGTAAGTAGCTCAGGGACAGGACTCAGAAGGGCGAGAAATTAGAATGGGTGGCACACACACATGAATTTGACTCTCACAGTGACCCTGACAGCAGTTTGCTGCAGCACAGATGATGATGACACCCAGAGCCGATCAGCCCTATACGCTCACTACGCAAGCTGCGTAGGGCCCCGCAAATTACTAGAGGCCCCTTCTCTCCCTCGTGTCATAGCGTGTCAATTAATGTTTACAACATCCAGTGGCGGAACTTTAGGGGTCGCTGCATTTGCATTTGTGACTGGGCCCTTCTGTTATACTGCTATGGGGGGCCCCTGAGACCCAGTATCCCCCCTGCACCTCTGGCTGGCCATTTAGAGTGCAGTGGGGAGAGGTGGGAGGAGGTGGAAGGCGGCGATCGGCAGCTCTATGGTGCCTGTGTAGGCGGCGGGATCTCCCTGGGGCTTGTAGTACTCTCTCGAGTGTCAATGTATACAGTGGAGAGGAGAATCAGTATCAGTTTCACTTTCACTCTGCTTGAACACTGTTGCTGATGCCCGGGTCAGAGGCCCCTCCCCTCTCCACTGTATACATTCGGAGATAGAACTACTAGCCCCAGGGAGATCCCCCTGCCTGTGGACACCATAGAGCTGCCGATCGCCGCCTCCCACCTCCACCAGCCGGGTACAGGGGAACCTCTGCAAAGGAGGGAGTCAGCTGTTCGGGGACCCTGATTGAAAGAGGGGGGCTTTCTGGGGACACTAATGTAAGGAAGGGGCCCTCTGGGGACACTGATGTAAGAGGGGGCCTCTGGGGACACTAATGTAAGGACGGGGCCCTCTGGGGACACTGATGTGAGAGGGGGGCCCCTGGGGACACTAATGTAAGAGGGGGGCTCTCTGGGGACACTAATGTAAGGACGGGGTCTTCTGTGGACACTGATGTAAGAGGGGGCCCTCTGGGGACACTAATGTAAGAGGGGGGCTCTCTGGGGACCCTGTGTAAGGAGGGGCTCTCTGGGGACCCTGTGTAAGGAGGGGCTCTCTGGGGACACTAATGTAAGAGGGAAGGCTCTGTGGGGACACTAATGTAAGGGGAGGCTCTCTTGGGACCCTGGTGTAAGGGGGGGCTCTCTGGGGACCCTGGTGTAAGCGGGGTCTCTCTGAGGACCCTGATGTAAGGAAGGGCTCTCTGGGGACCCTGGTGTAAGGGGAGGCTCTCTGGGGACCCTGGTGTAAGTAGGGAGGCTCGCTGGGGACCCTGGTGTAAGTGGAGGCTCTCTGGGGACCCTGATGTAACGGGAGGCTCTCTGGGGACCCTGATGTAGGTGGAAACTCTCCTCTGGGGACCCCAATGTAAGTAGGGAGGCTCTCTGGGAACCCTGATGTAAGGAGGGGCCCTCTGAGGACACTGATGTAAAGAGGGCTCTCTGGGGACCAAGATGTAAGGAGGGGCTTTCTGGGGACCCTGATGTAAGGGGAGGCTCTCTGGGGACCCTGATGTAAGGGGAGGCTCTCTGGGGACCCTAATGTAGGGGGAGGCTCTCTGGGGACCCTGATGTAGGGGAAGACTCTGTCAGGTGTGACTGTGTGGCAATGGCAAATGGTTTACATAGCTCATGGCATCACGGGTCAGGTAGAGGGCCCCTTAGCAGAATTTTACTTAAGGCCCCAGGAAGGTAAGTATTGGCACTGATGACACCTCACCAACATGACATGTTCCCTCCTGAATCACAGTGATAGTCTTCATCCATACTAGGTGGTCCCTTCAGCCCACTCCAGTCCAAACAGCACTGACAGTCCCACTCACGGCTTGCCTTGCTCAGCACCCTTGAACCATGACATCACATGACACATGCATAGGCACAACCTCCACACGCCACGAGCCATATTTTTAACTGGCAACCTTTTCTGTCACTGGCATTTACTGGCAGTAGAAAAGTGCCCAGTTTTTACTGGCTGCCTGGAAAAATACTGACAGTTGGCAACACTGTCCTAGGACAGAGTCCCATTCAGAAAATATGCCCTTAATCATTACCCTCTGGACATGCTCCTGCGACTAATTTTCTATCCAGGTACATACCTTATCATCAATGCCAACTAAAACTTATTTTGTAAATTAATAATTTGTGGGGTACTGTATTGAATGTATTAGCGAAATGTAAATACTACAGGCCTTCCTCTATCCAAATTACAGCTTACCTCCTCATAAAATGATTGGTCTGTCAAGAGCAATTCTTTATAAAAATCATGTTTGTTGCTGCTAAAGATACTATTTTCATAGCAAATTCTGGAATAGGGTCCCTTACCATTACTTACAATAGTTTGCATGCTATAACATAAAATAGTGCAGCGCTAAATAATAATCACAATAATTGTGAGGGTGCAAAAAACATTCATAATGACAAGCAAGTTTTGTGCAATAAATACATGTAAATAAATACATAAATAAATGCATAAAAATTGCTGACATAAATCTAAAAATCTGTGCAAGTGAAAAATATGGCAATTGATATGTTATTTTGCCGCACACAATAACTAAAGTGTCCGTGAAAGAGTTGTAGTTAATTATCATAAATAATCAACCGTGCACAATACAACTAGCGACCAATCTCGATGAATTTAACGAACAGTCCAATAAACATATAATTTTCAGTGTGAACACAGCACTATGCAATCATCAACACAACAATATGATGTTCCACCTCCAGGGCTCAAATGTTTTATAAGTAATTATGAATGTTTTTTGCACACTCACAATTGATCTAATTATTTTTTAGCACTGCACTATTTTACATTATATTTCAAGTGGTTTTTGTACAAAAAAAAGTAGTGGCAGCTGCTTTTTTATTTTTGGATTATATAATTCGAGCATGGAATTTTCTGTTTTAGGTAAACAGATCTGTCATTGCCAGGTATATATTTCTGCCCTTTTTGGATTTTTGGCACCACATTTGCTTTTTGCCTTTTTGCAATCTGCTGGTACCATTCCAATCAGTCAGCTGTTGGAAATTTGGAACAATGGTCTAGCTATATCATAAGCCAGTTCTTTGAGAACTCACCAGTTGTAAGCCATCCAGTCCTGTGATTTCTTCACATTCAATTTTCCTAGTCTTTTTGAACACTGGTCTCTGCCAGCCACAAGTGTACATTCAATATACTATTATAAACTTTACTGTCTTATTTATTATACCCCCAATCCTTTTCATTCATACAAATTGAAGATAAGAATGTATTACATTCAGTTGCCTTCTCCCCGTCATATATGACCAGCTTTCCCTGATCATTTCTGATATGTTGAACTAAAATCTTACTATTAGTAGCCTGATATTTCAAACTTTAAAAAAAAAAAGTTCTATGAGATTTTAGTGATTGGGTTTACACATACTTTAAATTTGACAAACCTCTCGTAGCAAAGCTTCTAGAACATCGATATACGTTAAAGGTTTGGCAGCCATAGTAGATCACATTTATATGCATTGTGACAGTTTTTCACAAAAAAATTGAAATTGGCAACTTAAAAGTTGTAAAAGAATCATCATAAAGGTGTCTGTTAAACAGCAAGTAAAAAAAAAATGAAAATAAACAAAATACCTAAACCAAAGTTTAAATTGCTACTTAATAAATCTTTAGTATCTATGCAGCAACTAAAAATAACTGCTGAGCTAATAAACCTGGAGTGAGTTACAAACAGTAGCAGAGATTGTTGTCACTACCCTCTCTGTAAAGTTGGGTGTTTTTAAAGCAGAATTTACCCCTAAAGGAGAAGTTCCACCTTATGTCCTCTTCCCACCTCCTCTTCCTCTTTTGGAGCGGGGGGGGGGGGGGTAGGAGTGGGTTCCTGTTCCTAGTTTTCTACTCGCTCCCACTTCTGCTGGCATCGCCTAGGCAGTTTCACCGTAAGTTCTCCCCCCCTTCCCCACAAGCAACCTTCTGCAAGACCATTAACACAGTACAGCATGGCTCAAGCATGCACAGTGGGAAGCTGGCTGTGAAGGCACAAGGAGCTACAGCCCACTTCCCACACTAAACATGCTGGCGCCGGGGACCCGAAGAACAAATAACCGACTTGGGTGAGAACAGCAGTGGATCCCTGGACAGGTAAGTGTCCTTTTATTAAAAGTCAATATCTACAGTATTTGTAGAAATTGTAGCTGCTGACTTAAATTTTTTTTAAACTTGACTGAAGAACAGAAAGATGAAGCATGGCAGTGGTTCAGTTAATGAGAAATGCAAGATTATCATCTCCAAGGAAGATAAAACATAACAGTAATTTGCTGGTGTTCCCTATAGAGCTCTGCAACTATAACTATTGAGATCTCATAACTCACAATCATTGTGCCTCTTGTTTCAGCTTATTCCTGCTGTCACCTCAGAGACTCTGAGCAAAAATAACGGCATCAAATAATTTCACCTTGCACATTCATGTACATAAAACCTCTGTTTACAACAGCAGCCAACAAGGTGTGAAATTTAATTGAAAATGTAACTGTTAACTTGATTTATTTTTTTTTTAGACTGTATTTTGTAAAGTATATCTATCACAGTGCTGCTTCTGACAAATCAGCAGTGGAAAACCAGCAGTTTTGCAGACATTTATTTAAATGTCTGATACCTGCTTTGTATCTGCACATGGTTGATAATTACTTAACAGAGCCCAGAGTGTCTTGTATGGAATTGTGACACTAACATTGACATACACTACACAGTCATATTTGTAATTATTAAGAATGCCCCAGCAAATAAAAATTGCCCCAGCAAATAAAAATTGTGAAAGTCAAATCTACAGTGCCTTGCAAAAGTATTCACCCCCCTTGGCTTTTTACCTATTTTGTTATATTACAGCCTTTAGTTCAATGTTTTTTTAATCTGAATTATATGTGATGGTTCAGAACACAATAGTCTAAGTTGGTGAAGTACAATTAGAAAAATATATACATAAAACTATTTTTCAGAAATAAAAAACTGACAATTGGCATGTGCGTATGTATTCTTCCCCTTTGTTATGAAGCCCATAAAAAGCTCTGGTGCAACCAATTACCTTCAGAAGTCACATAATTAGTGAAATTAAGTCCACCCGTGTGCAATCTAAGTGTCACATGATCTGTCATTACATATACACACCTTTTTGAAAGGCCCCAGAGGCAGCAACATCTAAGCAAGAGGCACCACTAACCAAACACAGCCATGAAGACCAAGGAACTCTCCAAACAAGTAAAGGACAATGTTGTTGAGAAGTACAAGTCAGGGTTAGGTTATAAAAAAATCCAAATCATTGATGATCCCTAGGAGCACCATCAAATATATCATAACCAAATGGAGAGAACATTGCACAACAGCACACCTGCCAAGAGACAGCCGCACACCAAAACTCATGGCCCGGGCAAGGAGGGCATTAATCAGAGAGGCAGCACAGAGACCTAAGGTAACCCTGGAGGAGCTGCATAGTTCCACAGCAGAGACTGGAGTATCTGTACATAGGACGACAAGAAGTCGTACGCTCCATAGAGTTGGGCTTTATGGCAGAGTGGACAGAAGAAAGCCATTACTTTCAGCAAAAAACAAAATGGCACATTTTGAGTTTGCGAAAAGGCATGTGGGAGACCCCCAAAATGTATGGAGGAAGGTGCTCTGGTCTGATGAGACTAAAATTGAACTTTTTGGCCATCAAAGAAAATGCTGTGTTTGGCGCAAACCCAACACATCACATCACCCAAAGAACACCATCCCCACAGTGAAACATGGTGGTGGCAGCATCATGCTGTGGGGATATTTTCCAAGGACTGGGAAACTGGTCAGAGTTGAGGGAAAGACGGATGGCGCTAAATACAGGGATATTCTTGAGCAAAACCTGTACCATACTGTGTGTGATTTGAGGCTAGGATGGAGGTTCACCTTCCAGCAGGACAATGACCCCAAACACACTGCTAAAGCAACACTTGAGTGGTTTAAGGGGAAACATGTATATGTGTTGGAATGGCCTAGTCAAATCCCAGACCTCAATCCAATAGAAAATCTGTGGTCAGATTTAAAGATTGCTGTTCACAAGTGCAAATCATCCAACTTGAAGAGGCTGGAGCAGTTTTGCAAGGAGCAATGGGAAAAAATCCCAGTGGTAAGATGTGGCAAGCTCATAGAGACTTATCCAAAGCTCTGATAGCCGCAAAAGGTGGCTCTACAAAGTATTGACTTTAGGGGGGTGAATAGTTATGCACATTGACTTTTTCTGTTATTTTGTCCTATTTGTTGTTTGCTTCACAATAATAATAATAAAAAAAAACATCTTCAAAGTTGTGGGTATGTTCTGTAAATTAAATGATGCAAATCCGCAAACAATCCATGTTAATTCCAGGTTGTGAGGCAACAAAACAGGAACAATGCCAAGGTGGGTGAATACTTTTGCAAGGCACTGTATAATTACAGTGAACAGTTTTTTGCCTGAGCAGGGTATACAACAGGTGTAATTAAAGGTGTTTGTTGCTAAAATTAAAAACTTGAAGCACAACTCCAGCACAACAAACATACACTTGCAGGGGGCCCCCCACAGGGTTAAATGCTTATTTATGTCTAGTGGAACATAAAATCGTATGAAAAAAAAAAAATATATATATATAACTGTATATATCCTGTAGTGATACGGGGGTGGCAGAATGATCCACAACACTCAGCAGGAAAGTAAGCATCTGATGTACCCAGATGTGTGATGGATGCGGAAGATTCATTTTCAACATAGCAAATATCTGCAGTTTTTATTATTTACAAGTTAGACTTATTTACACGTTTCTATGCTAATGAGAAAATTGCTTTAACAGCCCTCAGGTCCTTATATTTATATTTGTGAAGATTCATTTATTTATACACAGGTTGCACAGGCACCTTAAACTGAGCAACGTGTAGATATTGATTGTCCAAGAACTGTATGTAATGCAGCGTACACACGAGCGGACTTTCCGGCATACTTGGTCCGGCATACCGGAGTCCGACGGACAATTCGATCGTGTGTGGGCTCCAGCAGACTTTTTTTTCTCAAAAGTTTGACGGACTTAGATTTGAAACATGTTTCAAATCTATCCAACGGACTCGAGTCCGGTCGAAAAGTCCGCTCGTCTGTATGCTAGTCCGACGGACAAAAACCAACGCTGGGGCAGCTATTGGCTACTGGCTATGAACTTCCTTGTTTTAATCCGGTCGTACGTCATCACTTTGGTTGATCGTGTGTAGGCAAGTCCGTTCATTCGGAAAGTCAGTCGTAAAGTCCGTTGAAAAGTTCGCCGGGCAAAGTATGCCGTAAAGTCCGGTCGTGTGTACGCAGCATAAGTGTGAAAGTTTTGGAACCATACTGTCTAATTACACAATCCCACCCTTGGTGTCAGGAATCCTGCATAGGTGTTAATTCCCTGATTTACATTGCTAAATGTTTGATTTGTTGTCAAATCACCAGGGTAGAGATGTTAAAATTGCATTATGTGTACGATAGGGGGTGCTGAAGGCCCCACCCCTGTTCAGGGATTGTTGTTTCAGTCTGACATAGGTGGCCTCTTTCTTACCTCCTTGTGAACCAGTTGTCATCTTTGTCCAAAATGTGCACCTTACTATTGTTAAAAGAATGTCCCTTTGCCTTTAGATTTAGAAAGACAGCTGAGTCTTGACCTGTAGAATTTGTCCTCTTATGTTGGGCCGCTCGTTTGTTGAAATTTTGTTTTATCTCCCCATGCCTTTGTTTTCTTCTGTACAATGCAATGCACATATTATGTTACTTTGCTTGTTTTTTTGTGTTCGTTCTTTAGGATGTAAATGCTTCTGTCTCAGTATATAGCGGGGTTGAAAGACTTGGGGAAGCAATGTTTGTTAAAGACTGTTCTCAGTTTTTCCAACACTTGCAAACAGACACATATGGGATGACATCACAGCCTTGTGATGTACTGTTGTGCTCTAGAGGGGCTGTCAGTGGTATGTTATGTGAAAACTAAAGAAGCTGGCTGGACAGGGGCAGAGACAACAATGAACACAATGTTGTCACACATTACACCAGATCTTAGCATTCCTTGTGTAATAAATAATTGGTGGTTGGATAAAACTGCAAAAGTGTCATTCAGAATAATATTTAAAGGGAACATCTAAAAAATAAAAATAAAAAAATAAATAAAATAAACTACACAAGGAATAAAATATACTAAAGTTGATCTCCAAGCAAACCTAAAATTCCCCCTACAAGCAGAAAATGGCTCTCATTTCTCGAAAATCTATGTCTTCTGCTTGTATCCACAGTATTTCTTTTTTTCCCAACCTTCTTAGAAAACTGACTTTTGAGATTGTGAGTGTCTGTGTACTTCCTTTTGAGATAACAAGTTACTGCTGCTTGGTCATTGTGTGCTCACAAGTAGCATTGCTTAACTGCTTGCTGACCGCCGAACGCCACATTTGCCACCTAGCGGGCGCACGCCTGCTGCTCGCCACGGGAGCGTGCCTCCGAGTCCCGCAAACTCGATGTTTGGAGAGGAGGAGAGGCAGAATGGAGAGATGCCTATGTAAACAAGACATTCCCCTGTTCTGCCTAATGACATGACAGGGATCTACTGCTCCCTGTCATCGGGAGTAGTGATCTCTGTCAAGTTCTAGTGAGCCCATCCCCCTAAAGTTAGAACACGCAGAGGGAACACACTTAACCCCTGATCGCCCCCTAGTGTTTAACCCCTTCCCTGCCAGAGTGATTTATACAGTAATCAGTGGCTATTTGTAGGGATGAGCCAAATACACCCAAATTCAAATACACCCCCGTTCGGTTTGCAGCAGAACATGCGAACATGCAAAAAGTTTGTTCACACACGCCAACACCGGTAAATTCTATGGGACACGAATGTAAAAAATCAATAGTGCTAATTTCAAAGGCTTATATGCAAGTTATTGCCATAAAAAGTGTTTCTGCCCCAGGAAACATGTATCAATGCAAAAATTTTTTTTAAAAACGTCTGTTTTTTCGGGAGCAGTGATTTTAAGAATGCTTAAAGTGAAACAATAAAAATTAAATATTCCTTTAAATATCATGCCTGGGGGGTGTTTATAGTATGTATGTAAAGTGGCGCAGTTTTCCCGTGTTTAGAACAATACCATGACATTTCTAAAGGAAAAAAGTCATTTAACATTGCTTGCGGCTGTAATGTATTGTCGGGTCACACCCCCCTGTTCGGTTCGCACCAGAACATGCGAACAGGCAAAAAATTTGTTTGAACACGTGAACACCATTAAAGTCTATAGGACACGAACATGAATAATCCAAAGTGCTAATTTTAAAGGCTTATATGCAAGTTATTGTCATAAAAAGTGTTTGGGGACCTGGGTCCTGCCCCAGGGGACATGAATCAATGCAAAAAAAAGTTTTGAAAATGGCCGTTTTTTCGGGAGCAGTGATTTTAATAATGCTTAAAGTGAAAAAATAAAAGTGTAATAATCCTTTAAATTTCATACCTGGGGGGTGTCTATAGTATGCCTGTAAAGGGGCGCATGTTTCCCGTGTTTAGAACAGTCTGACAGCAAAATGACATTTCAAAGGAAAAAAGTCATTTAAAACTACTCACGGCTATTAATGAATTGCCGGTCCGACAATACACATAAAAGTTAATTGATAAAAACGGCATGGGAATTCCCCACAGGGGAACCCCGAACCAAAATTTAAACAAAAAATGATGTGGGGGTCCCCCTAAATTCCATACCAGGCCCTTCAGGTCTGGTATGGATATTAAGGGGAACCCCGGGCAAAATTTTTTTTTAAAAATGGCGTGGGGTCCCCCTCAAAATCTATACCAGACCCTTCAGGTCTGGTATGGATTTTAAGGGGAACCCCGCGCCAAAATAAAAAAAATGGCGTGGGGTACCCCCAAAAATCCATACCAGACCCTCATCCGAGCACGCAACCTGGCAGGCTGCAGGAAAAGAGGGGGGGATGAGAGAGCGCCCCCTCTCCTGAACCTGAATCTGGTATGTATAGACTTTTAAAGGGTGTTCCGCGGCTTTTGAATTTGCCGCGGAGACCCCAAATTGTTCGCTGTTCGGCAAACTGGCGAACAGCCGACGTTCGAGTCGAACATGAGTTTGACTCGAACTCGAAGCTCATCCCTACTGCTTGCCCTCTTTTAGTGGCCTGTGAGTGTCTGCCTCTCCTTGGTGGCCTTCCGGACATGATGTATATTTTGTTTTGCAACACCACACTGCACTGTATTGTGTACTGTGTACACCACCAGAAAAGTAGTAGCAACTGCACTATGGCTGCATTGTATTGTATATTGTGTACACCACCAGAAGTGTAGTAGCAACTGCACTACGACTGCACTGTATTGTGTACTTTGTACACCACCAAAACTGTAGTAGCAACTGCACTACGGCTGCACTGTATTGTGTAATGTGTACACCACCAGAAAAGTAGTAGCAACTGCACTACGGCTGCACTGTATTGTGTACTGTGTACACCACCAGATGTGTAGTAGCAACTGCACTATGGCTGCACTGTGTTGTGTAATGTGTACACCACCAGAAAAGTAGTAGCAACTGCACTACAGCTTCACTGTATTGTGTACTGTGTACACCACCAGAAAAGTAGTAGTAACTGCACTACGCCTGCACTGTATTGTGTACTGTGTACACCACCAGAAGTGTAGTAGCAACTGCACTACGGCTGCACTGTATTGTGTAATGTTTACACCACCAGAAAAATAGTAGCAACTGCACTACGGTTGCACTGTATTGTGTACTGTGTACACCACCTGAAAAGTAGTAGCAACTGCACTACGGCTGCACTGTATTGTGTACTGTGTACACCACCAGAAGTGTAGTAGCAACTGCACTACGGCTGCACTGTATTGTGTAATGTTTACACCACCAGAAAAGTAGTAGCAACTGCACTATGGTTGCACTGTATTGTGTACTGTGTACACCACCAGAAAAGTAGTAGCAACTGCACTACGGCTGCATTGTATTGTATATTGTGTACACCACCAGAAAAGTAGTAGCAACTGCACTACGACTGCACTGTATTGTGTACTGTGTACACCACAGAACTGTAGTAGCAACTGCACTATGCCTGCACTGTATTGTGTAATGTGTACACCACCAGAAAAGTAGTAGCAACTGCACTACGGCTGCACTGTATTGTGTACTGTGTACACCACCAGATGTGTAGTAGCAACTGCACTATGGCTGCACTGTGTTGTGTAATGTGTACACCACCAGAAAAGTAGTAGCAACTGCACTACAGCTTCACTGTATTGTGTACTGTGTACACCACCAGAAAAGTAGTAGCAACTGCACTACGGTTGCACTGTATTGTGTACCGTGTACACCACTAGAAAAGTAGTAGTAACAGCACTACGGCTGCACTGTATTGTGTACTGTGTACACCACCAGAAGTGTACTAGCAACTGCACTATGGCTGCACTGTATTGTGTAATGTTTACACCACCAGGAAAGTAGTAGCAACTGAACTACGGTTGCACTGTATTGTGTACTGTGTACACCACCAGAAAAGTAGTAGCAACTGCACTGTGGTTGCACTGTATTGTGTACTGTGTACACAACCAAAAAAGTAACAGCAACTGCACTACGGCTGCACTGTATTGTGTACTGTGTGCACCACCAGAAGTGTAGTAGCAACTGCACTACGGCAGCACTGTATTGTGTACTGTGTACACCACCAGAAGTGTAGTAGCAACTGCACTACGGCTGCACTGTATTGTGTAATGTGTACACCACCAGAAAATTAGTAGCAACTGCACTACAGCTTCACTGTATTGTGTAATGTGTACACCACCAGAAAAGTAGTAGCAACTGCACTACTGTTGCACTATATTGTGTACTGTGTACACCACCAGAAAAGTAGTAGTAACTGCATTACGACTGCACTGTATTGTGTACTGTGTACACCACCATAAGTGTAGTAGCAACTGCACTATGACAGCACTGTATTGTGTACTGTGTACACCACCAGAAGTGTAGTAGCAACTGCACTACGGCTGCTCTTTACAGTACACCACGGAATGCACTGTAGATATAGGTTACACTTGATGCTGCAGAGTGTATATATATATATATATATATATATATATATATATATATATATATATATATATACATGTACAGTGGGGACGGAGAGTATTCAGACCCCCTTAAATTTTTCACTCTTTGTTATATTGCAGCCATTTGCTAAAATCATTTAAGTTCATATCTTTTCCTAATTTTCCATATTGACAGAAAAACAGAGAATTGTTGACATTTTTGCAGATTTATTAAAAAAGAAAAACCGAAATATCACATGGTCCTAAGTATTCAGACCCTTTGCTGTGACACTCATATATTTAACTCAGGTGCTGTCCATTTCTTCTGATCATCCTTGAGATGGTTCTATACCTTCATTTGAGTCCAGCTATGTTTGATTATACTGATTGGACTTGATTAGGAAAGCCACACACCTGTCTATATAATACCTTACAGCTCACAGTGCATGTCAGAGCAAATGAGAATCATGAGGTCAAAGGAACTGCCTGAAGAGCTCAGAGACAGAATTGTGGCAAGGCACAGATCCAAGGTTACAAAAAAATTTCTGCTGCACTTAAGGTTCCTAAGAGCACAGTGGCCTTCATAATCCTTAAATGGAAGACATTTGGGATGACCAGAACCCTTCCTAGAGCTGGCCGTCTGGCCAAACTGAGCTATCGGGGGAGAAGGGCCTTGGTGAGAGAGGTAAAGAAGAACTCAAAGAGCACTGTGGCTGAGCTCCAGAGATGCAGTCGGGAGATGGGAGAGAGTTGTAGAAAGTCAACCATCACTGCAGCCCTCCACCAGTCGGGGCTTTATGGCAGAGTGGCCCGACGGAAGCCTCTCCTCAGTGCAAGACACATGAAAGCCCGCATGAAGTTTGCTAAAAAACACCTGAAGGACTCCAAGATGGTGAGAAAAAAGATTCTCTGGTCTGATGAGACCAAGATAGAACTTTTTGGCCTTAATTCTAAGCGGTATGTGTGGAGAAAACCAGGCACTGCTCATGCTGTGGGGGTGCTGAGGGGGTGTTTTTCAGCTGCAGGAACAGGATGACTGGTTGCAATAGAAGGAAAGATGAATGTGGCCAAGTACAGAGATGTCCTGGATGAAAACCTTCTCCAGAGTGCTCAGGACCTCAGACTGGGCCGAAGGTTTACCTTCCAACAAGACGATGACCCTAAGCACACAGCTAAAATAATGAAGGATTGACTTAACAACAACTGTTCTTGAATGGCCCAGCCAGAGCCCTGACTTAAACCCAATTGAGCATTAATAAATCTGCAAAAATATCAACAATTCTGTGTTTTTCTGTCAATATGGGTGCTGTGTGTACATTAATGAAGAAAAAAAATGAACTTAAATGATTTTAGCAAATGGCTGCAGTATAACAAAGAGTGAAAAATTTAAGGGGGTCTGAATACTCTCCGTCCCCACTGTATATATATATATATATATATATATATATATATATATATATATATATATACTAGACCAGTAGACCAGTGATGAGCATCATGGGAAATGTAGTTCTAAAACATCTGGGCTGCCAAGGTTCGCCATCACTGTAGTGGTGAACCTGTATAAATATACATTTATCGGCGTATAACACGCACTTTTTGCCCCTTAAAATGGGTGCGTGTTATACGCCGATCCCCACTGTCTGTGAGCTGAAAAAGAGCGAGCTCTGCCGAAAAAGAGCGAGCGCCGCGGACAAAAAAACGAGCGCCACCGAAAAAAAACGTGTGCCGTCACGCTGTCCCGCCTCCCTGCTGTCTCTGAGAGGATGAGGAACGAGCGCTGACGAAAAAGACAGAGCCGATTGTACTGTGTACTCGGCTCGGCTCCGCTCGCAGTCTCGCCCAGTCCTGCCATTGGACCTGTGTTATGTCCATCATAGGAGCTGGGCAGGACTGCGAGACGAGCCGAGAGGAGCCAAGTACACAGGCTCTGTCTATCTCGGCGGTGGAAGATTTAAACAATTAGATGCTGCAAACGGCACTGGGCAAGGCTGCAAACGGCAATGGGCAAGGCTGCATATGACAATGGGCAAGGCTGCAAATGGCACTTAGAAAGGTTGCAAATGGCACTGGGCAAGGCCGCAAATGGACACTGATCATTCTGCAATGATGGACAAGGCTGCAGATGGACACTGACAAGGCTGCATTGATGGGCATTTAAATGTAAGTTTTTCTGCGCGTGTTATACGCCAATAAATACGGTATATATATTATATATATATATATATATATATATATATATATATATATATATATATATATATATATATATATATATATACTAAACTGTCTGTATATATATATCAAATACACCGCCTGAAGTAGATTAGAAATAGTACACCACAAAATGCACTGTAGATATAGGCTACACTGACTGGATGCTACAGGGTATATATATATATATATATATATATATATATATATATATATATATATATATATATATATATATATATATATATATATATATCAGACTGTATATGTATATCTATCAAATACACTGCATCTGCCACTAACTGAATAACCTGTCTCCTGCCTGCTTAATCTAAATCACGCTGTCTCTGTCCATGCCAACAACACTACACAGGGCCGCCGTGTAGGCAGCCTTATATAGTGTGGGGCATGGACTTAGTCCCCCTGAGCCACGATTGGCCAAAGGCACCCTTCCTTTGGCCAATTATGGCTCTCTTAGCAGAGGGCGCTGGAATTGACCAAAGCATGCAGGCCAGGCACAAGCTTTGGCAAATCGTCATACAGCAATGCACTGTAATCTTGTAGTGCATTATGTTCTGCAAACGGGTGAACACCCGATGTTCAAGTCGAACTTATGTTCAACCCAAACATCGAGCTCATCCCTAGCTATTTGTAGCTCTGATCGCTGTATAAATGTCATTGGTCCCAAAATAGTGTCAAAAGTGTCCGATCTGTCCGCCATAATGTTCACAGTCCCGATGAAAATCGCAGATCGCCACCATTACTAGTAAAAAAAAAATTAATAATAGAAATGCCATAAATCTATCCCCTATTTTGTAGACGCTATAACTTTTGCGCAAACCAATCAATATACACTTTTTTTGCTATTTGCTATTTTTTTTTACCAAAAATATGTAGAAGACGACATATCGGCCTAAACTGTGGAAGAAATTAGTTTTTTTATATACTTTTGGGGGATATTTATTATAGCAAAAAGTAAAAAAAATATAGCTTTTTTTTCAAAATTGTTGGTCTTATTTCGTTTATAGCGCAAAGAAATAAAAAAGGTGATCAAATACCACCAAAAGAAAGCTCTATTTGTGGGAAAAAAGGACGTCAATTTTGTTTGTGTACAGCGTCACGTGACCACGTAATTGTCAGCTAAAGCGATGCAGTGCCGAATCGGAAAAAAGTGCTCTGTTCAGGAAGGGGGTACATCCTTCCGGGACTGAAGTGGTTAAGGCAACACAGATGTCATCTAATCAATGCTGTATAATTAATGGTAGAATGGTGTATGCCAACAACCACACCCTTACTAGCTCAGCCCCATTTGTACCATTTCCATCTCCTCTTCTACTGGCTTCCACCAATAGTGGAGGTTTCCTCACTCTAATGATGATATCATCTAGGATTGAAAGACTAAACTCTCTAGACAGGAGGGATAATAACAAAATGCTGCTGGACAAGAGGAGAGCAAAGTTTGGAGAGATAAAATATTTTAGAGATCAACTAATTGCATGCATAAATACATTTTTCACCTTGTGATCATTATTAACGTATGCTAACATTCCAGGTATACAGTATGAAAGAATTGTGAGGAAACCAACAAAAAGTGGGACATTTTTAAAAGACTGTGCACACAGGGAGGATTCAATGCACACTAAGGTAGATGAATACTTGTTTTTATTATTTGCATGTTCATTTTTTTAAATGTTATCTTAATTAGACACTAGACAGTAACAAATACAGCAATAAAGAGCAAAAGTTGTCCACATAGAGGGGGTTATTTAGTCATGTGCAGTCGTGCAGAGTTATGCTGTAAGACATTTTACACTATGAAGGTGTAAGGAATTTCATGGGGAATAACAGGGATGAATACATTTGGAGATACAGATTGCAAGAAATAGGAATATAAGTGGATAAAGGAAGAGTGTGATCAAGAGTAAGGTAGTGGAGAAGACACGGAGTGGCCTAACAAGAATATAATAGGGTAGTTTAAGATGGCCAAGTCAAGTATGACAGGTAAAGAGACATGGGTTTGAGGGTTTGAGTCCCATCCCCTGGAGGTGGATGTATAGACCTGTTATTTCCCTTTCATAGGTAGTTTACTGTACTGTAGGGATTTTTGTTCACTGGTAACATATTCATACAATTTTTACTTTAGCTAAATTCACTCTGCTTTTTCCCAGGAGTAGCTTTGGTTTGTTTGGTGGCAAGAAAGAGTTGTGCAGCTGATTGTTGAAACTTCTATTTGATGTGGAATCCCAGAACAGAACTTTATAAGTCTAAAGCATATCTACCAGATGTTGAACATGTTGCCTACTTAACTGCATCCATAAAAGCATGTATTGCTGTAATTCATTTATACCATTTTTAATCAATGAATGCACCACTGCTTCACCGTATGTATAGAAAATCCTCACTTTCTAAATTCTGCAAGTCTATCTGGTATAGTGCAAGACAGGTGCAAATGAAAGTGTTAGCTGACATATAACCTTAGCATGGTTAAAACGTGCAAATTCTTGGGTTGGCGTAAGGATTTAAGAGGTAATCTCAGATATACTTACGTTAATTTTTCTAGTATTTTGTGTTTAAAGTGAATACATCTAGAAAATCCAACCACTGAACAAATATATGATTTTTCCTAAACGACTTTATTATACAAATGGTTATTTTCTGCTGGATATGCTTTCTCTTATAATATTATCATGTGAAAATGTACCCTATTCCTACTATTACCACTAAAAATACATTTCAAAGAAAATGTTCATTAAAACAATTAATGCATCATAGAGCTATATAAACAAGCCATTTCCCTATGGGTCATATTTTGCACTGACTTTATGCTCAGCCACTTCCCCAAATGGGATTAAAATGGGAATTTAAAGCTCTGACTCTAGACGATGGTCATTGCTGTAATTGTCTAGATAATAATAATAACATCCCCATGTAAAATTCTGGAGTCTTAAAGTCTGAATTTTGAGGCATTACATTTTAGAAATGGTCAATAAAGTTGCACAGTACACATTAGTATTGGCTTATTACATTAAGATGTCATTTCTTAATACAAAAACCTGTTCACATTTTAATCTTATATTGCAGAAAACCTCCAATGCTTGGCAACCACCAATATTGATCACTATATGCATACCTCCCAACTTTTTGCAATAAGAACGAGGGACACTTCTTTGCAAAAGTATGTAGGTATAGGACACACTCCCTGCCACACACCCTTAAAGGTGATTTATACAAAAAAAATATTAGTTAAACCCACAAGTGCTTTTTTTTACCACTACTATTCCTTTATACTGGCTTTTGAAAATTTACCGATGCAGAAATTTGTAAACTGTATTAATGGTTTAGCACTGAGAAACACTTTTTGAAAAATAAATAGTGCATTTTATATACAACTATATAGATCAGACAAAAATAAGGGACAAAGAGGAACTTTGTTCCAAATCAGAACAGTCCCTCGAAATTAAGGACAGTTGGGAGCTATTTTTTTTTTATTGCATTATTTATTAGCATGTGTATCTTGAACTTTTTTTCCAACTTCCTAAACTCTGATTTAAATCAGTTAAGGGAAACCTGTACTGGAAAAAGATACAAGTCTGTTACTGTTATGTTGTGCTCCCCTAAAAATGCTAGCTGCCTGACTTTCAGGATGACCTAATTACTTGAGTATGCTGTGAGTAATTGGTGCATAGTCAGCATTACATCTTCTTGCCACATTATAGTACGTTAGAAGCATATCATGAGCAGAAAGGAGACTATATGGGGGTTGATTTCCTAGAGGCAAATAGACTGTTGACTTTGCAAAGGAAGTCACACTTTACATAAGCGTTTTCCCCAGGTGACGCTTTGATGACTTCAATCATCGAGTCATGTGCAAACAAAAATGATTTTTTTTTTCATTTTCTTTGCATGAGATTGGGTATTCTTTCCAAAGTGAAATTTCACCACATTCACTATGCTCTGGGGAAAATTTCCATGTAAAGCACAGCGTCCCTTGCAATGTAAATAGCCTTTTTGCCTTTGGTAAAGTAACCTCATGGTCTCAGAACTCACATAATTGTTCTTACAGCATCATTAAATAAACAGCAAAACTATTTTAAACAATTTGGCCAAAAGCACCACAACTATGCCTGGGAGAGATACAGAAGCTCTGGATGACATATTTGTGTTGCCTTTGAAGGATAACTGTATTTTTAGTACAATTAACCTTAAGATAGCCCCTCCCCCTCAGGACTCCCCCAAGTTGTACATATAGTTACACATACTTTGCTTTACCAAGATCTTAACTGTATCCCACTGGGATCTGCAAGGCCTTCTCAGGCAGAAGCTGTTTGCAGAAGACTCTATAATCATTCCTAAAGAAAAGCCATGTTAAATTTGTCAGTGGCAGATGGTCTTTCCATAGGAATTAATATGCTTTGTTCTGCTTATGCAAGGCAGAAGCAAAACTGCAGCCAGGCAACCTAAAAAAGAAGAGGCTGTAATGCTCTCAGAAGACTGAACAGTGAAGATCATGGGAGGGAGGAGGAACATTTGAAAAATAACTGTACTAAAAACTCAGTATTCCTTTAACCCTAAAGCTGAAAACTAAAAAGATCAGTTCCCATCCCACCTGCACAGACCCAATATGTGTTGTTTAAAAAAAAGCCTCCAAAATACAGATAAACTCTCCCAAATCTGTTGTCATTTCATCTCCTGTGGTGATTGGAAGCTCCTCTCTGTGCTTTCCGCTGCTCTAGTGTCCGCCTCATGTAATGATGTCACAAGGCCTATGAGAACTCATCTGGCAACCAATGGGCAATGCCTACATCATCGGCAAGTAACATGCACAAACTGGACCCTCCCATACTAAAGACGAGAAGAAAGAAGACACGGGAACTAGTATGTGATGTGATTGGAGTTTTAGGTATGTAAGTAGGCTTTTAGTCAGTTGTTTTTTTTTTTTTAATGAAAATGCAGATTTTGCTAAGGATTTTTCCTCCCTGAAGATGAGCTTTAAATCACCTCATTTACAGCACTAAGTAAGCCTAATTACAAGATAAAAAAATGTATTCAAACTGATAATCTTGAACTTTCTTGGAATATACATCAGCTTTTCTTACAACCTGCTAAAATGTATTTGCTTGGGGACCCATAGAGGAAAAAATAAATGACTGGTTTTGCCAGTGATTACAAATACTGACCCCAATAACCCATAGCTAACGCGGATCCAAGTCCCCAGGCGAGTTGGGTCCATGTGGCTAAAATCACATAAATGCTCTAAAATTTCACAACCTTTTCTCTTAAAGGTTTAAACTTTGTGAGGTCAAAAGTTTGGAGTTGTATGCAACATCAATAGATGGTGATTTACAACATAAATTGTTCTTTTAAGCAATAATCGTCCTGGACAGCTTTATACTATTCCTAGAACATTTTGTTTGCTGTTTTTTTTTTCTTTTGACCATGTAGTTTGAGTTCTGTAATTACTATTGATTTTATAAATGATAGTGTAAATTCTGTTTATCTAACCATGAACTCCATAGAGGCTACTGCTTCAAATATATCACCTTAAATGAAGCAGCATTTCATGTAAACTGCATGAGACATTAGTGTAAGTGATTTTCATGGCGCAATAGACAGTATCTACACATTTAATGTAATGGATGGCAGATTTAATTATTCTATTACTACATTTAGTACCATGACAGCAAATGACTCAACTATAAGGTGGGTTGTGGCACCCAACAACAGAGACAAGTATGGTATAGATTCAGTATTGATACTGGAATGGAGTACACAAGGCCAAGGTAAATAAACGTACAATGGCACACCATTGGATCAAAATAAAATATTATACCATATGTCAGTTGCATATTTTTTAATCCTGAAATAATTTAATGTGCTTATACATGATATAGGGAGACAGCAAAGGTCAATTATTTTGTGTTGTAATTGGGTGATATTTGTTGTGTGACTCATTTACTAGCAGGTCTTATCGGGGATTCCTTGACTAAGTTCATGTGTTCATCTAATCTAGCAATGTTAAACATCACACAATTCATACAATTTTATGAATGTAGTGTCACACATTGAACTACATATGTTACAATTGTCAGAAACTGAAAATGGAATTGCAGTTAACAGTACCTAGTTAGACGCTCAATTACATTTTCTTTCTTTTTTTTTTCTTTTGCAATAATATTTTGTTGAATATAAACCAAAAAACAAATACATGTACAAATGAGTCCAAATTAGTGGATGGCATTTTCTATTCTATACCAAAAACAAACCCTGACAACTGTATTCATTCTTCAGATGTTACCACACCACTTTTCTAGTGATCTCCAAAATTAGATTTAATAATGAAATTCATGCTGGAGTCCTAAGGGTTAATGACATTGGTATTAACTATTTTGGAGATTATTTTCTCTAGATTTATTAATGGTGACAAACAACCCCCAGCTAATCTGCTTTAAAGAAAGTTTGCAGAAACAGACTCTGAGGTTCTGGTTTCCTGGGAAGATATTCAGCATTTATATTTGACTAGTAAAGAGGTCACTTGGGCCCTAACACTTCATAAAGATATTTAGACCTCATGAAAAAATATACAATTTCCTTTCTGTGTTTATTACATGACATGGGACCCACAGTCCCATGTGTCCTCTACAAATTATAAAATGTGTTCCCCATTGTTTTCAACTCACTTACTGATGGAGAACCAATAAATGGTGCACCTGTGTATATATAGGGTTGTAAGGTGCTAAGCAATAGCATGAAACACAATAGAGGTGCTATATGACCGTATAACATCATAATTTGGATAGTGTATTTTTTTGGCTTAGCTAGGTTAAAGTGGAAATCCAAGATTTAGAAAAATCTCTATGCCCAATGTATATATAAATGTTACCTTTCCTGATTTTTGAAGCATTCCAGCCATTCATTACAGTACTTTTGTTTCTGCCAGATGGTACAACTCCCACTGAAATTCAAGTGTGCTCCAGGTATGAGAGCTGGTTTCATAGATGGCCTCATTTTTGCTACTGTAATAAACAACCCAGGAGAAGTAACATTTATTTACACATCAGGCACAGAGGTTTCTCTATACCTTGGAGTTCGACTTTAAGAATGCTTAAGGGCTAAATCAGAAATAGGCTAATGCCCCATACACACAGTCGGATTTTCCGATGGAAAATGTGCGATCGGAGCGTGTTGTCGGAAATTCCGACCGTGTGTGGACTCCATCGGACATTTTCCATCGGATTTTCTGACACACAAAGTTTGAGAGCAGGCTATAAAATTTTCCGACCACAAAATGCGATCGCGTCAATTCCGACCGTGTGTGGAAAATTCGGACGCACAAAGTGCCACGCATGCTCAGAAGAAATTCCGAGACGGAACAGCTCGGTCTGGTAAAATTAGCGTTCGGAATGGATACAGCACTTTCGTCACGCTGCAATTTAAAAAATGGTTTAATACAGCACACTCTCTTCTTCTTTATAATGTGAGAAGAATGAAGTAGTTTTGCTGCTCATATTCACACAGACTTCTCACAAACTTTTTTTTTTATTATTTATCGTGATTACCTCAATATATTTTGATTTGTCACATCTGACCAAATGTCTTTTTTGTTGTTTTATTTTTGTTTTGTATTTTTTTCAAGGCTGATTTTTTTTTAGTTTTGTTTTGTATTTTTTTCAAGGCTGATTTTTTTTAGTTTCGTTTTGTATTTTTTTCAAGGCTGATTTTTTTTGTTTTGGGTTTGTATTTTTTTCAAGGCTGATGTATTTTTTTAAATAGATAAAAAACAGCGCTCGCAAATAAATTAAGATTAAATAATATTCAGATTTGGCTATCGTGTTGCAGCTGCTGGATGAAAGTGCTAGGACTTTAATAATATGTAACACAGAAACTTGCGCTGGCAACTCACCATACAAATGATAATAAATTATAAATAATATATGCACAATTAGTGTGTGCTAAGTGAAATTGCGCAAAAAAACACTTACGGGCTAAGTGACTACAAAACGATTCAAGTACACAAATAGTGTGGTATGTGTGAAATTACCCAAAAAAACACTTGGACGCTATGCGACTATAGGGCGATAAGATATCGCTATACTAGTGCAAAAAGATATATATAATACCATATAAATTGACATTCGTGGTCATAAATAACAATAAGTGAGTCTCTATGAAGAGATAAACGCCAAATTGTAAGTGAAGCAAAAAAAATTATTATTAAATCAAAAAATAACTAATGGCAGAAAGTCTATTGTATCAAGGTGTTTCTCCACAAAAAACAATCAGCAGACTTTAAGCTTTTCCTCCATATGATAGGTCTGGGCAAGAAGGTAGGCTGATGCTGGTGATGATTATGAAGAGACTACAAAACTCGCGTTCCACCAAAAAGAAAAGAGAAACATATAGTATAAAACCTATGACACCGTGAGATCACCTGCGCATATAAGCGCTACTCACGGAACCGATGTGCAGAGCAGGCATTCAGATATTTGGTCGGTGTTCGCTGCTAGACGGCGTGCGTTCCACCAACTCCAGGAAGTGATGTCACTGGTTCTCGGGTTTACAGGCGTAAGCAGGATGTTGCGTCGAAGCGTTTCGCCCCTCCCCCAGGGCGTTATCAAAGTAGTCTTTGATAACACCCTGGGGGAGGGGCGAAACGCATCGATGCAACATCCTGCTTACGCCTGTAAACCCGAGAACCAGTGACATCACTTCCTGGAGTTGGTGGAACGCACGCCGTCTAGCAGCGAACACCGACCAAATATCTGAATGCCTGCTCTGCACATCGGTTCCGTGAGTAGCGCTTATATGCGCAGGTGATCTCACGGTGTCATAGGTTTTATACTATATGTTTCTCTTTTCTTTTTGGTGGAACCCGAGTTTTGTAGTCTCTTCATAATCATCACCAGCATCAGCCTACCTTCTTGCCCAGACCTATCATATGGAGGAAAAGCTTGAAGTCTGCTGATTGTTTTTTTGTGGAGAAACACCTTGATACAATAGACTTTCTGCCATTAGTTATTTTTTGATTCAATAATAATTTTTTTTGCTTCACTTACAATTTGGCGTTTATCTCTTCATAGAGATTCACTTATTGTTATTTATGACCACGAATGTCAATTTATATGGTATTATATATATCTTTTTGCACTAGTATAGCGATATCTTATCGCCCTATAGTCGCATAGCGTCCAAGTGTTTTTTTGGGTAATTTCACACATGCCACACTATTTGTGTACTTGAATCGTTTTGTAGTCACTTAGCCCGTAAGTGGTTTTTTGCGCAATTTCACTTAGCACACACTAATTGTGCATATATTATTTATAATTTATTATCATTTGTATGGTGAGTTGCCAGCGCAGGTTTTTGTTTTACATACGATGTATTTTTTTAGTTTTTTGGAGTTTTACTCCATAATATTTTTGTGTGTGTTTTGTGTGTCAAGGTACCACAACACCGTTAATATCTTGTATTATTTAATCTCAAGGAGGTTGCTTGGTGTTGGTGTCCCTTGTTAATTTCACATTGTAGTTTTGAAATGTACCTGAATCCTCACAAACAAACTGTTCTTTTTGAAGTAAACACACATAGGCGAGTATAATTGAACCAAAAATTCCTTTATTAAGGGCTCAGAACCAAACAAAGAGGGAGGCAACGCTGGAGAAACAGCAAAAATTGGTGAAGCCTTTGGCCCCCAGGGCAGACATCAATTATTTTACTGCAAAATTGGTGGCCTGAGGAGTCCATATATATGGGAGTGCAGTCTGGTCCAGAAGTCCCAGAGATCCTGAAAGCAGCAGATGACATCTGTGTCTCTAGGCTGTGGTACTACAAGAGACTGCATCTTTTGTCAGACCAGACTGAACCCAGGGCCATCACTCTCTGGTCTTCCTTCCACGCTGTGGCTGTGGGGGTGTAGTTGTGGCAGGAGGAGGAGGAGGATGGTCCAACTCAATCATGTCGGTATTGGGTGTGATTTCGCCACTCACCCCCTTAGTTAGGACTTTATAAAGAAGTTTCTCACACATGGGGCTTTGACCCTCCTGCGTGCCCTTCAGTTTGGTGGCAGCCATGCAGGCAAAGGCCTCTTCACAAGTGGGTAAGTCTCTGAGGAATGCAGAAGCCTCCTGAATGAGCCTGAGCGTTGAATCCTGCACGTGACTCCCCTTCCTGGGTCTTTTGTTTGGAAGGCAGAGGGGAGGAACCTGCGATTCTGTAAGGCTCCTACTGGGACCAGGCTTCTCCTGGCTGCCACTTAGCCCTGCCTCCTCCTGGCTGCCACTAACCCCCGCCTCCTTCTGGCTGCCATATTCCACAGCCTCCTCCTGGCTGAGGTCTTCCTGTGTATGAAAAAGGGACATAGTTTTAGTTTTTTATTCATCAATCACACACAATTTTCTTCTCATGATTGATGCAAATTGAATGTTAACAAATATAACAGACTATCATTCTGAGCCCAGCATTTTTCATTCTTGTCCCAATTATTTTGGCCCACTACTGTCTATTGATATGTAAAAAACTGTATTAAATCAGCAATTTTGTTCAATAATAACATCTAGTAAACATCATTTATTTATTGACCAGAAATCTGTAGAAGAATGCTATATCTGACTCCATCTGGGCTCCTCCACTTCTTACTGGCTGGAAGTCCCAGGCTGGACATCGGAAGCCTCAGCTGGGGTGGAAGCAAGAGTGGAAGGAAGGGTTGAGAGGGATTCTTTGACTCCAGTCTGGTCTGACAAAAATCACAGTCTCTCATAGTACCACAGCCTGGGGACATAAACGTCATCTGCTGCAGCTCTTGATCTCTGGGAATCCGTAACCTTCTTGCACTCCCTAAGATAAGTGCTCCTCAGGCCACCAATTTTGGCTTTTAAATAGGGCATGTTTGCCGTGGGGACCACCGGCTTCACCAACTCCAGCAGTTTCTCCAGTGCTGCCTGCCTCTTTTGTTTATTATTGTAATGTGGATGTTTCACCTGCCACAGACAGGGCAGCTCCCTGTACTTGTCTATGAACAGGGGGAGGAAGTTGTGGTCATTGAAGCCATCCATTTTATCTGCAAGACACAACACAAGACAAACCCTAATGTCAGGCAAAACTCTCTTAATCTTGTTACAATATAGGCCTCAATCTAGAAGCAGTATAGGCCCAAGTTTTGCTCTTACCTTCGTTATCACGATCGCCGCCTCCGATACTCCTTCCTCCGCTCACAGATGGTACGTACTACGCATGCGTGTTACGTTTTATAGACACTGCGCATGTGTGTAACTCCGCCGGCCCCTGACGTTCTTTCTAGTCTATTCCCCACCCCTTGTCGTTTGGTGCAGTGGGGGAAGAGCACATGGCGGAGACACAGCAGGTGTGTGCTAATTACAGCAACGAGGAGGAGGAGGAAAGCCCGGAGCCTGAAACGTCCTGATCCAGAAGGAGACGATTTAAGGCATCAAATATGTCTATTAGGGAGATGGTGGACATCCTGAAGAAGGCCGACTATGACGGGAAGTATGGACCTTACCCCAGGTAAGGTTGTGTCCAACTAGTGTGGGACACAAGAACACCCTTTTTATTAGGGGTCCACACAGGTGCTCCAGTGTATACTATAGGGGTGTCTCCATCTGTGAGGCTAGTACAAAACAGGTAGGTATTGAAGCTTGACAAAGGACAAGAAAAATGCAACATCTTTGAACTCTGCCAAAACAGACAATTGTACCCCACTTCCAAGCAATGTTTCATATTTTTAGTTCTGCCATCAAATACCTGTGTGCTAAGTATACCTATTTTTTTTTTTACATAGGGGAGAAAAGACTCGGAGGACACCCCTCATCCGAGGAGACCAGAGACCCCCCACCTCTGGAAGAAGGGGAAATCCACCCAAGACAAGCAGAGCAAGAGGAGGAAGACGTGGTGGAAATTGGCACCACAACAGGGGAGTGTCTGCGACCACAGGCTCAGGTAAGAGATGGATGCCGACATATTTATAATACATGGTGTGTTTTTTGGTTTCTATCTTTTTAGGTGATTGTGTTGTTGTGGATCCAGATCCTTTCCCCTTGGAAAGTGCACAGATCCTGATCGGGGAGATCATGGGGTGTAATAGGGACTTGGAAAACATCAAGAAAAACATCAATGATGTTCTTCAAAAAATGAAGAATATCATTGATGTTTTAGGGAGAGTTTAAAACCCCTCCAAATTCCTTTGGTTTTTTGTGTGCTAAAATTTTTAGACATTTTTTTGACAAATTTGAGAAAAGCCAAATTTTGAAGATGCACACAGTGTGTCAACATGTGCTATCTGCCATCACGGGAGATCAATGTAGGCGTTTTGGGGGTGCAACCCCTTCCTCAATAATAAAGTAGCTGTGAGGAAGGGGTTGCACCCCCAAAACACGTCCCTTGATCCCCTGTGATGGCAGGTAGCACATGTTGACATTCATAAATTTGTGTGCATCTTCAAAATTTGGATTTTCCTGGGGTGACTTCACCCCATCTGAACGCAATATCAAACACAGTTTGTAAATACTCATGTCTGATATTGCCTTCAAGTTCTACCAAATGTGAACTTTTTAAGTTCAAGATATGTGTCTTTCTTGTTGTTTTTAAACATGCCTGTTTTTATCTTAAATGGACATTTCTACTTTTTTTACACCAAAAATTATTATACAACAAACATGTTGGTTTGTTTTAAAAACCTTTTCTAAATGCACATGTGATTGTGCTGGAATTAAAAAGATTGTTAATCAAGAATGTGTGGATTATTGTCTCAACGCTACAACACTTTTGTGGTGCTCTAATTGGTGTTTTCTGTGACAATGGGTGTTATTTCCTAAGGGCAAATCCACTTTGCACTGCAAGTGCAGTTTCAAGTGCACTTGTAGTGCAAAGTGTCTTTGCTTTTAGTAACTAACACCCAACAGTGCTTTGTAAGGTTACACAATCATGCCATTTTCAGGACTCACCACATTTCTGTCAGGGTCAGCTAAAACAAACACAAGCAGTAAATGTCACCAAAGATGTGAATATATTTTTTTTTTATTAGAAAAAGGTTTCAGACATTGTCTGGCATATTGATAGCCCCCCTACCCGCAAAGTATTCAAGGTATCTTAGCCAGACATCACGGGCACTCAGGGGGGGCAAGCCAGGACGGCCATTTTCAAGCACTGTCAGGGTTGTTTCATTTTGAATTCCAGCCTCAGGCCCAACTGAGCCAGCATAGTTGGCAGAATGTTGCCGTAAAAAGTTGTGTAGAACACAGCATGCCAGGATTATATGATTCAGTTTATACTCAGCCATATGTATGGGTGTAAGAAATAGGCGGAACAGCCGGTAATTAAAAACCCTCTGGTCCGGGGTGAGGGTCCTCGTCGGGAATGGCCGCATAAGATGGTCCCCCAGCGCAAACGCTTCATCCGCAACGAAGACGAATGGGAGTCCTTCCACATTGTCTTCTAGAGGTGGCAAGTCCAAGCTGCCATTCTGGAGAGGCCTGTAGAACTCCGTCTGGGCGATGACTCCACCATCGGGCATCCGGCCATTCTTCCCCATGTCCACATACAGGAACTCATAAGTAGCCAACACCACCGCCAACATCACAATACTATTTAAACCCTTATAATTATAATAGTACGACCCCGAGTTGGGTGGTGGGACGATGTGGACATGTTTCCCATGTTTCCCAAACAAAAAAAAATATTTAGTCATTTTGCACATAAACAGGGAAAGCAGATTAGACACAAACATTCTTGGCCAACATCAGTATAACATTTATTTGAGGGAGTTTTTAAAGACCAAAGTATAAGGTACACCTATCAGATCCCCCCCCTCTCATGGGCCATTTCTAACATTATATTGGGGGGGACTCTTGGACAGGTAACCCTCTCCACTTCATTGAGAGATGAATGTCTAAATAATGGGTATTACTTTGAACAGCCCCTCCTTAGTTACACTATTGGCAGCCCACTGGACAGGTAAGAAGTGTCATAATACAAAGATATAAATACACATTGTGCACATTTGAGCACATTTGGACATTCTGCTATTACCTATCAAGATAATAATAGTATACAAACACTTTAAACAGTACCATTTGAAAGTATACAGGCAGGCCCTTGCACTACATGCTTTGGGGAATTCATCCATAAATCTGACCACAAAAGAGGTGGGTATAGTGTGTATGGGTTTGGCAAATTCAGCAGATAGATGATTGAGGATAGATAGAGAATTGGTATCAGCTGACTTAGCAGTTGGGGGGAGGGAGGGTTAAAAATGATTTGGGGACCCCCCAAAAAAAGCCTCTGGCACTCTGCCTGAATTTAAAACACAAATCACATTTTAAAACATTTTAGGGGGTCTTTGGGGTAAAGCACTACTATGGAGCTGATAAAATACATTGTTAAGTGACTACATGAGGTGAATATAGGGCCAGGAGAGCATGCTGGGGAGGTAAGTGAAGGCAAATATGTATGAAGGACAACAAAAATAATTACCTAAACACAAAACAATATATTATCAAACATTAAAATGTGATATTAAAGGATAAAAATCTTACCTTCATATACTCCTTCTGCAGGACCTGGATGATGGCAGAACAGGTCTCTGGGATAATGATCCCCAGAGCCTGGGGGGAGATGCCTGTCGAGAACCTGAGGTCCTGCAGGCTTCTCCCCGTCGCCAAGTACCGCAGGGTGGCAAACAGCCTCTGCTCCGGAGTGATGGCTTGCCTCATGCAGGTATCCTGCCTGCTAATATAAGGGGTCAGAAAAGCCAACAAACTGTGAAATACGGGGTCCGTCATCCAGAGAAAGTTCCTGAAATCATCAGGATTATTCTCACGGATCTCACGGAGCAAAGGCATGTGACAAACTGGTCACGCTGAAGCAACCAATTCTCGGTCCATGAACTCCTCCCCCCACCCTGTTCATGGACTGGACTTGTGTCAAGGTCAGGACACCAACACCAAGCCCCCACACAGCACGAACTCTACGAGGAGTACGTATACGCAACATGGCTAGAAAACGGTCGGCTGCTCAGAACGCAGTATCAGAACGCACTGAAGAACAGCAAGGCCTGTGAAGAGCAACCTGAAAAACAGTAACGAACGAACAAGAACAGAATGACAAGAGTCACGCGTCACTTGCTGCACGCACTGAAGAGCAGATACAAACCCACAAGCACAAACTGAACAGCAGAAAACGATCTGAAAACCACGAGTCTGAAAAAGCGCAAATCTACTCCCACTAAACTTTTACTAACACGAGATTAGCAAAAGGTGCCCAAAGGGTGCTGCGCTTGGTTCTGAACCAGCCTTTTCTAGTCTTGTCGTACACAGTGTACGTCACTGCGTTCTTGGCGATCGGAAATTCCGTGTGTACGCAAAACAAGTTTGAGCCAACATCCGTCGGAAAAAATCCATGGATTTTGTTGTCGGAATGTTCGATCAATGTCCGATCGTGTGTACGGGGCATTACAGTTAGAAATGAGGATGTCAAGAGTAAGGACAAAGGAGGGGGGGAGGGGGGAGATAGGTTTAAAAGTGAGTTGTTGGAAATGTTAAGGTAAGTGCCAGGGTAAACTGGATCAGGATACATTTTTGAAACGGGTAAGAGTTGGGGCAAGTACTTGTACTTACAGTGAAATTCACAAACACTAAATATCCTGCATCTCAATATACCATGCTAGGTTTCAGGCTCCATGAAATCTTGTGCCATACCATAATTGCTTCCTTGCTGCCCAATGGCTTAAAGAGCAAGCATTTATGCTGTAAGCCTCATTTCAAATATCATCTGCAGGGCAACAGGCTGGTATTATAGAGGATTATAGGCGATATATCTATGTATGTGATGTAATGAAATTGTAAGGCACATATCCACTTAGTACAGGATATTTTAAATGTCAGCCAGGAATTGTTGTTTAACAGAAGATTGAGTTATTATACTCTGAAATGTAAAAATAAAACTTCTTTATTACACTGTTGTTCAAAACTTGCTGATCCAAAGAAGACACAGTTTCATCTTTACAGAAATTGCTACACTCGGTGAAACACAATAAGTGGTTAACTGCCTGTGGTACAGTGATTGTGTGTGGGCTTTTTAGACTCATACTGCAAAATGAAAAACTTCTCAGCAATTTGAAATACAATTTACTGTATAGTATCTGCACACACATTATCAGCACATATGAAATTTACAGTAGGCTCCAGATGTCTCAGCATATCCCTGTTCAAGATTTAATTTGGAGATCACTGGAGAGCAAGATATTGGGTCTCACAAATTATTGCAAGTCATATAGTATGTAAGTGCATTGATATCTCTTTGTACCATGCTGGTGGAAATGGCGGCAACAAGAGTGAGTTATCTAATGGCTTTACTGAGAGCCATTAACCACAGGATGGGCTATTATCAGCAGTTATTGTGACTATGTGTGTATTATAGTCCTATTATGCTGTATCAGCTATTTGAAAACAAACCTCCCTATTGTGTTTCACATACGCTAGCAAGAGTGACCTGTTGTGACTGTTATCTTGTTTCATACTCGCCAATTGTCTGTCATTCTCGAACATTGGATGCCACATTGGTGGAGTAATTTGTAAATGCTTAAATCTCAAACTTTGCGCACTTAACACACCCCTGCACAGTTGCTATCTGATTACCAATATGCAGAACCAATATTGTCCAATAGGGCAACACTAATATATAAGCTCAATCTAAATGTCTACAAATGATTATTATTGCTGTTATTATACAGGATTTACATAGAGCCAACAATTTGCACAGTGCTTCACAACATGAGGAACCAGATGGGCCTGCTTATTAGAGTTTACAATCTAAAAAGGAGGGTCGAGTGATATAAAAGGTAATAACTGTAGAGGATGAGCTGATGGAGAAAATAAAAGTACAGGGAGGTATCCTTTCTCAATACAATTGTTCCTTATATATATCCCACCAGTGTGAAATATCCCAGAGTGGTACAATTTTGCCTAATCCTTATGATTTATCCCCTGAGTGCATTTTTAATCCAATATGAATTATGACCACTCTATGTGGGAATTAAACCATTATGGTCAGTTTCCTTAAAGTAAGCATAAGCATGCAATGCATAGGGTGGAGTTTGTACATCATCACACATGTTACAAAAGGTTTCTGACACTCTGCATATTAGAGGAGAAGTGAGATCTCAGATAGCTACACATATACTAGTATTATAGGAAATAGTGTACTGCATGACCAGATCATAATGACAGTCTGGTGCAGCTTGGTGCACTTGGTTCATATAAGTGTACATTTGGGAAATGGTTTTAACATTATTTTAATAAAATCAGTATTACTGTGGAGCTTATGCTTCTTTTAAACTTCTTATTACAACCCGTTGAATTATATTGAAGAAGTTGACGTATATTTTCAAAGCTTGTGGGATTGGCTCTCATTTTGACCTACCTACAATTTGGAGGCCATAACACTTGGTGAGTGCTATTCCTATTTGTGAAGGTCACACAGTGTAGAGAGCACAAGGTGGTTTGGTATTAATATATTTCTTCCTTGCATATGAAAAATTTGTAATTTTGGACATTTGTAAAAACCTTGGATTTTGGAGAATTAATATATGAACTTTGTATATTGTGTTTCCTTCCAAAATGTGTATTGAATGTTGCACAATATTATTTACTGATATACATTTATATATTTTGCATGTATTTTGCACTGTGTGTGAATAATTGTTGGGATTTGCACTGGTCGGTTAGATTGAGAATATTTTTGGCACTGCCCTTTTAGAAGATATTAATTTGTAAATGCTGTCTACAATTACATACATACCACACTAGGTAGCTAAACAGGCACTCATTTAAAAATCAATGCATGTAAAATAAAAAACCAACAACCTAAATACTACAAACTCCCCTACCTTACTTGCTTCCCCCCTCCCTATCTCATTCTGTCTCCCACACGTACAATTCATTTTTTTTATATAAATAAACTTTATATGGACTACAAAAAATATAATATTACCTGAAAACATTCAAAGATTTGCTATACTTTGAAACAAATTATTCCTAACAGTCCTCTAGTCACCCACCTCATGGTATTTTTACCTCCCTTCTTGTCAGATAAGCAGGTGGTCTATGCCAGATGGAACACCGATCCTACCCCAAGTAGGCAGGCCCACAAACTAACAATGATGGGGATTCGATCGATAGGCCCTTATGGAAAGATGTTTCTCAGCAGGCCTGCAAGATGAAAAATCCCCTGTACTTAGTACAATGTGGCACCTCAGAGGCTGATAAAACTGGTGCTTGGTCTGGCATAGGCTGCAGCTTCAAAAGCGCTTTCAGGTATGTAGAAAGGGGTATAAATACTTTGGGGAGCAAGGTTTTCAGTATAGTCAGTATAGTATAGTTGAGTATATATATATATACAGTATGTCACACAAGTACACCCCTCACATTTTTGAAAAATATTTTCTTATATTTTTTTATGTGACAACACTGAAGAAATGACACTTTGCTACAATGTAAAGTATTGAGTGTACAGCTTGTATAACAATGTAAATTTGCTGTCCTCTCAAAAAAACTCAACAGCCATTAATGTCTAAACCGCAGGCAACAAAAGTGAGTACACACCTAAGTGAAATTGTCCAAGAACCTGTGTATATATAGTCAGTATAGTTAAAAAAGTCAAAGTGCCCTTCTACTTTTACACAAGTTATCCCTTAAGGAGAGTTGTATTCAAATCACACTTTAACTCTAGCATTTACCGATTCTGAAATATGAGTTTCAGGAAGATTTGATCTTTTTAGTTTCAATATTTTACTTTTATCGTAATGAACAAACAAAAGGTAAACAGCATCTGCCATATACTCGGACATTGTCGAGAAAATCACGTGTATGAATTCTTATCTCACAACTATGTAACAATCAGGAAAGAACTAAATCAATGCTATGTAATGCTAAGCCTCAAGCAAAGGGTGTCACCCTACACTCCCCGCCACCCCATATGGGAGAAAAATGTGATGGGGGCAGGATAACATCGCCCAGCTTCAGGTTAAATTTTTAACGTTATACATTTTTCCCCTAGTTTAAATTGTTGAGAGTTTCAGGACAGTGGTTCAGTCAGGCAAGTTCTAAAACCAGTAAAAATAGAACTAATGAAGAGGTGATATCAAGTCATAAGGACAGAACATATGGCTGTTTCTGAGGTGGGGTGAGCAGTGATTCATACATCGTGGAGATGCCCCCTTTAGTGCCCTGATCCCTAGTGCACCATTGTTCATATGTAGTCAGTGAAGGGGGTTCTCCTGCCGGCCAAATTGAATGTAGAAAGTGAGAAATTTGGAGAAAACTACATTTTTCTGAAATAGGCATTTTTAGGACTGAGGAACAATGAGTAAGGGTGAAGGGGCCTCTATGAGTGAAAAAATGGCCGATGCTATACAAGCCCTTGTCTGTCCACCACTTGAATGCCCCTATGTTCATACAGGATTAGGAAATATGTGTGCCAATGGGGTGAATGTAGGAGTTAGTAATGGGTTAGGTCGCAAACGATCCCATAAAGCAAAGGAATGAGATAAGTTAGGTGCTCTTATTAACCGCTTCCCGACTGCCTCACGCAGATATACTGCAGCAGAAGGGCATGTACATGCATATTAACGTATCTCTACGTGGCCCTTTATCAGGCGTCCTGCAGGCGCGCGCACGCGCCCGCCGGGAGTTCCGGGACCATGATCGCGGGTCCCACAGACTCGATGTGTGCCACGGTGAGGAAGAATGGGGAGGTGCTAATGTAAACAAGCATCTCCCCATTCTGCCTAATGACACTGTCACTGATCACAGCTCCCTGTAATCAGGAGCGGTGATCAGTGTATTGTCACACACAGCCCCTCCCCCCACACTTAGAATCACTCCCTAGGACACACTTAACCCCTACAGCGCCACCTAGTGGTTAACCCCTTCACTGCCAGTCACATTTACACAGTAATCAATGCATTTTTAATCGCACTGATCGCTGTATAAATATGAATGGTCCCAAAATCGCGCCAAAAGTTTCCGATGTGTCTGCCATAATGTCGCAGTCATGATAAAAATCGCTGAACGCCACCATAAAACTATCCCCTATTTTGTAGACACTATAACTTTTGCATAAACCAATCAATAAACGCTTATTGCAATTTTTTTACCAAAAATATGTAGAAGAATACGTTTCGGCCTAAACTGAGGAAAAAAAATGTTTTTTTATATATTTTTGGGGGATATTTTATTATAAACAAAAGGTAAAAAATAATGTGTTTTTTTTTCAAAATTGTCGCTATTTTTTGTTTATAGCTCAAAAAATAAAAACCGCAGAGGTGATCAAATACCTCCAAAAGAAAGCTATATTTGTGGGAAAACAAGGACGTCAATTTTGTTTGGGAGCCACGTCGCACGACCGTGCAATTGCCAGTTAAAGTGACGCAGTGCCCATTTGCAAAAGGTGCTCTGGTCTTTGGCCAGCCAAATGGCCCGGGGCTTAAGTGGTTAAGGAGCGATCTTTTAAACGGCGACATAGCAAATAATCGATTGTGAAAGAGGGCACGGCCTGACGTTCCATCTGAACTCATTCTGGTCTCTTGTCGTGAGAGTACACAACTAAAGCCGTGTACACACGACCGGACTTTTGGACCGGACTGGTCCGACGGAATGAATCAGTCGGACCAGGGTTCTAAGTATATTCAGAAGGGAGATAATGGGGGGGGGTGATGAACAACAACATGTCGTCAGCAAAAAATACGCACTTATGCATAGAAGAACCACATTGCACACGCTGTATGTTTGTATCTTCTCGGATGGCTATAGCCACTGTCACTGTCATTGCAATGGCAAAGAGCAACGGAGACAGTGGGCACCCTTGCCTTGTGCCCTTTTCAATTGAGATGGGGCAAAATGATAGCCCATCAGTTTCACCCTAGCTTGTGGGCGAGAATAAAGTGCTCCCAGGGTACGCAAAAAAACCTGAAACAAATAATTCCAGGACACCGAATCGAAGGCCTTCTGCCAGTCTATTGACAGAAGTCCCTCTTGCGCGGGGTCCCCTGAGCAATCAGACTGTAGTAATGAGATAATGTCCACTGCTCTGAGAATCTGATCTGGTTCTTGACGCCCCAGGATGAGGCCCACCTGATCCCTATGGACATATGTATTTATAAAGGAGGACAGTCTGTTAGGTAACACTTTCGTGAACAGTTTAAGGTCATTATCAATAAGTGAGATGGGCCGATATTTCCCAACTTCCCCAAGGGCCTTATTAGGCTTTGGTACCACTAAAATATAGGCCATTTGGGAGAGAGGATCCAGAAGGGCCCCATTCTGAAGAGCAATAAAATATCGGACCAAATGGGAAACCAGGGAATCTTGAAATTTGCGATAATAGAGAACCGTAAATCCGTCCGGTCCCGGGGCAAAACCTAACCTAGTAGACTTAATAGCCTCCAGTATCTCCTGTGCTGTGAAAGTGGCTTACATACGCAACCTATGTAGTGCTGAAATTTTGGCTAACGAGACACTCTGCAGATATTGGGTACATAATTGTGGGTCCTCCCCACCCTGATTTTTATAAAGAGATGAGTAAAAAGTTACTGAAAGCCTCCAATACCTTATAGGGATTCTGGGAATATGAACCATCAGAACATCGTACCCTGGGAACCGCAAAAGTTCTTGCATGTGGGTTAAGCTTATGAGCCAGTAAGGACCCTATCTTATCCTCATGCATGTAAAATTTAGTGGAGGCCCAACGGACACACTTCTCTGCAATAGTCGTCAATGCTAAATTTAGTTCTACCCTGAGCTCATCAATTCACTGAAGCAGCGAACCGTAAGGGGAACGCCTATGATGTTTAAGCATGGATTGCTGCTCAGTGTCCACTGTTTGAGATGATAGCTGTATTAGTTTCCAGCGCACTACTGCCTTGTGGGCTGCCCATAGAGTAACAGGGGATATACCCTCCGTCGTATTCTCACTAAAGTACTGCTTTAAGCTGATCCGTATGTCCTCACACCAACATGGATATGATAGGAGAGAGAGGAGGGCAGGATAACACTGACAAAGACACAGAGACCATAGAGTGATCTGACCGTGTCATTTCTACGATAGTGGCTTTACAAATACTGGGTAACAGAGTGCACAAGACAAATATATGGTCAATTCGGGAGTATGTTGCGTGGAGTGCAGAGAAAAAAGTGTAATCTCTCATTACAGGGTGGGACTCACGCCATGCATAAACTAGGTTAAGAGAATATAACATCTTCGCCACCCATAAACCTGCCTTTGGGGCTCACTTAAGGCATGCACTAGTAGGGTTGGATTTATCTAAGGATGGATCTAAAGCAAGGCTAGTGCCCCCCCACATATAACCTGTCCCTCTAAATAAGGCGTTAAAGCACCTAGCATCTTGGTAACAAAAGGGGCATGACCAGTGTTAGTTAGTGTTAATAAGTGACAAAAGAGCAAAGTTGCTCTCCCACCATACCCTTTACCAAAAGGAACCCACCATCAGGGTCTCTAATTTCCTGTTTAAAAGTGAAAGAGATGCGTTTTGAGAAGCATATAGCCACCCTTTTAGTTTTGTCAGTGGCATTAGCCATAAAGAATAGTGGGTATTGTTTGTAGAGAAAGGACGGCCGGTAAGACTTAGGGAAGTGGGTTTCTTGTAGGAGAAGAAGATCAGCCTTACAAGAATGATAGTATTGAAACGCCTTCCGGCGTTTAGTAGGGGAATTCAGGCCTGGAGTGTTGTGAGATATCACCCTGCAGGTGGGCCTCGGATGACTAAGGGTGCGCAAAGGTAACAAGAACAGTTAGATCTAAATCGCCACTCCCCCATCCCAAAGTATGGATTCCTGCTTGGCATAGATACCGAGGCTCCTCATTATGAAACATCCAGGATGTGACCTAGTTCTCCAAATGGAAAGAAAAAGAAGAGAGATAAAATAAATTAAAATAAGGGGGAGAGTGAAAGAATAAGAGACCAACAAGGACCTCAGCCAGGGGGGAAAAGGAGTCCCCAGGCTAGGGCAAAAAGGATTTGTGTCCCGAACCGGTGTGACATGAAAGTTGGGCCAAAGGCCTGAAACATCAGGGAATCAGCTCGAGTGAGTGCACATATGCACCCGGCCACACCTAAGCAACTTAAGCATATGTAACATGGAACTATAAAACATGTGAGACAACCTACATTGCGATAAGGATCAAGGATCTAGGATAAAGCCTGTGACCCCCACCAGAGTAAAAAAAGGGGAGTTATCCGGAAGGCGCCAACTCTCAAGGGTCCCTAATCCGGCTAAGCCCCACCAATCGTAAAAAAGTAGCAACACCCCGTCTGAGGTATCTAGGCATCACAATGCAAACTGCCTACAAGTTTATAACAATAATAAACCTATGGAAGCACCAATGCTAGGAGGTGCAGACAAGTGAGTGATCCTAAAGCTAAAGAACTAAAGCCACAAAATGCATAGAAGTTCCATGTAAATTCCAAGGGGTAACCCATATGTATATCAAAGTTCCCAGCTATTCAAGGTGTAGTAAGAAAAGGTGACCTGCTTAACAGCAGGGGTTAACATAGGCTTCATGGAGGCTTGGAAGTTCCATGATGACCAGAAGACATTTGCTGCCACAACAGGGAGAGTGGACGAGTCAAGCTTCCAGGGCAATTCAGGTCGGTAGAAGGAGGTTGACCCAGATCTGAGCCGTCATTAGAGATGATTTCCAGCCTCAGTAGAAGGGTTTCTCCCTCTCCCACTTGGATGTCGTGACCCAGGAGGGACAAAGAGGAAGCTGCTCTAGCTTTCTGCATCATGAATTCCTTAGTCACATAGTAATGAGGCTTGACTATTATGTCCCGTGGCGGACCCTCAGGGCACGGGGGTTGTAAGGCACGATGAGCCCTATCCAAGTCCAGACGATGAGGAGGCAGGTCGGGGAGCATGTCCCGGAGGAAGGTATGCACCGCAGCCTCCAGATCCTTAACAGATTCAGGGAGACCTCTTATGCGGAAGTTATACCTCCGAGATCTATTTTCAAAATCGCCAATTTTCACTAAGGCTTGCTCTAATTGTTGTTGGAGGCTCTCAATGCACGTGATGTACTGATTGGTGCGGGCAAACGTCTCATCAACGTTACGTTCGACAGTGTCAATCCGTGCCCCTAGCCCCTGCAAATCTGCCTTAATAGTGGTGGTGATCTGCTGTACTGTTCTGGCTAAACCCTGTTCCAAAAGTGTGGAAGATCTTGCAAACAAAGTCTGTTGAGCCATATCCACCACAGGGGAGCCAGGTCAGGGGTCTTATGCAGCTATGCTGACAGGGGAAGATGGTGCCTGTGAAGGTAACAGTTCATCCAGAGTCTGCACTAGCAGGGGCTCTGTGGAAGCAGGAGAGGCACTGACCTGTGCAGCTGTTAATACTGGGGACAGCGGGTCCCAAGGAGAGAGCTGCAAATCTGCACATGCAGCTGATCCAACTGAGCTGGCTCCACGTGTCCCTCCCTGTGCAGCAGCTGACGCCATCTTGGCAGCTTTGGCATAGGAGGGGGTCGGCGGCGGCTACGAGCGGTAGCTGGCCCGATGAACGCCCCCCACTCGGCCATATGTGAGTATCCCTGGGGAGATGTAGCAGCCCGGGACAGAGGGATTACGAGGCTCCGGGGTCCCATGCAGGGCATTATGCGGCCAGCCGGGTGCGCAGCTCCAGGACTAAGCATCCATCTTGGTTCCTGTGCTCATGCGCACTACAATTTAATCTTTTAAGGTATGTCTACATTGGGGTTTCACCAAGCAAACCACCCACCACTACTCCCCCGGTCAGTCGGGTCATGGACGACACACCTACCTCCCCGCCTCCAGTCGGGGCCTCTCACTTTTCCCATCTCACGAGCAGCGCTCCGGGCGGCTTCCCTCCAGGCTGAATGTGGCTACTTTCTCAGTTCTTCTGCATCTCCTCCCTCCTCCTCAAGGCGGCCAATCTGATTGGATCTCCTTTCAGCCAATTGGGTGACGGGTCTCAGACTGATTGTCCGTGAGGAGAATCAGTGTTACAATAGCGAATATTAATTCGCTTTTGTCACACAACTAGGTGGGCTTCAGGCGCAGTGCTCGGTCCACCCTTTTTTGAAGCATATTAGAGCCTCTGGCTCTAATTATGTGCGTAAAAAAAAAACCCTGATTGGAATCCATACGTATGGCCCTCTGCATATAGATCAGGAGGCGGACACATGGATAGAGGGGCAGTGCCCATGCGCCCCTAATCGACGGGCTGCCACTGGGTTTTAGGGGCTGTTTAGAAGTTAAACATTTATAGTTGTTAATACAGCACCTACTACCAATATCTAATAGACAAGAAGCTCACCTTGCCTATCTAAGGGCCCAGTTTACTGCTGTCACAAACACAGAATGCAGAAACGACCTCTATGCTACTTCCAGGAGTCCATACTAGCAAACCAGTCCTTGTGGTGTGTGGAGTATGGCATATTGCCAGCAGTGGGCATGTTGGGGGCATCATTTTAAGTCTTGCCTATTGAAGCAATGACCATAGGGATCCAGCTGATAGAAAAAAAAAAGATTTATGTGTATGACGTATATATTTTATATCTTGTTCTGTATTTGTTCAAAACTTGTACCAAACTAGATCTATTTTGTTTAGTAACAAGTATGTAGCAGCTGTCTAATAATTTCATCCCTTATATTTTCTGCAAGAAAATTTAAATGATTTCCAATTAGAAAAACATGAACAGATCAAACAAGTTCTGCAAAGCGAATTAATTATTAATAAACACAAAAAAGGAAGAAATTAGAAAAAAAAAGAGTTGATTTTAATCTAAACGTACAATGAATGAGTTCTAATCATACAGAAAAAAAAGTTTACAAAACGCCAAAACATTTGCATCAAAAGTTAATTTGTGTGCGCGTCTGGAGTAAACACATTAAAACTCAGACTTAAATTATTAATTTGTAGATTAGGTGGGATGCAGTGTGATGAATTAGCATTCAAGCTTGGCACGTTTATGAGGAGCAATATGAAACTGACAACATAAAGAGATGATTCTCTTATATTTAAAGTTGCAATACAGAAATACTTTTCAAATTGTGTTATTACATGTGCCTTATTGCCAAATATTCCTCTAAACAAAATCTGAGAGGTAATAAAAAAATAAAACAAATACTGGACTTCTTAGGGGCTCAGCACTCACAAAATATATCACCCTGCACCAGGGGTGGCCCATCCATTAAGGACGCCCGATGCATGGATTCCAATAGGGGGGAGTGTTTTTTTGAAGCACTGATTAGAGCCAGAGGCAATAATAGGCTTCAAAATAGGGTGGGCTCGGGGCGCAGAGAATGCAAACAGAGCCCACCCAGGTGTGTTACAATAGCGAATGAATATTCGCTATTTTAACACTGATCCTCCTCCTGGCCAATCAGGAAGTGGGTCATGAGACCCATCACCCAATTGGCTGAATGGGGAGGTGATCCTATTGCATGCCTAGGTGGAGGGGTGGAGTCGCATGGCTGCAGCTATGGAGGAAAGGACACAGGAGCCGCTGCCTGATGCCTGCCACTTGATGCCCCCCGCCTGATGCCCGATGCCTGCCACCTAAAGCCTGCCGCCTGATGCCCAATGCCCACTGCCCAATGCACGATGCCCGCTGCCTGATGCCCGCCGCCGCTGCCCACCACCTATAACCTAGATGGGGTAAGACAGCGAGCGGGCGGGGAGCTTAGGGGTTTGAGGTGCTGCCAGGGGGTGGTTTGTTACTGCCCCCCCCCCCCAAAAAAAAAACACCAGCCACCACTGTCCTACACTATAAAAGAAAGACTTAGACAAGCCCAGCTTGTCTAAGTTGACAGCTAAAATGTTTTATTAATAACCTATAAAAACATACATAAGGCCCCTTTCACATCTGAGAGTAGCGTAAATGCATGCAGAAATGCAGTAAAAGGTGCTCCAAACACGGTTAACAATCATGCTACGTGTGTTTCTTGTAAAAAATGCGCAAAAATGTGCATCCCCAAATGTGCTTGGCTTACCAAAATTTGGTGCTTGCTTCTTTTGCATGTTTTTCAACAATCAATGGGCTGTCGCACAAAAAAATGTGGAAAAATAGGAGTCGCAATGCTTATATGTGAATGTAGCCTAAATGCAAAATATATATTTTTAAGGAGAAGTAGGGCCAAAGCTCTTTTAGCCCTACTTCTCTTGTGGGTCAAAGGAGTACACTTTGTTCTGCACTCCTGTAACCCAGATTCAGCCCACAGCGTGCTAAAGTTCACTGTCAGCTGACATCACTCATCCGGCCCACACTCTGGAGATATTTCAACTCTAAGATTAGGATGCACCCAGAAGCCTGACCAGCAGTTAGTTCAGCTTCTCAGCGAGCCACTGAGAGCCTGAACCAGCCACTCCCGCCCCCTCTATAGTTCGGCACTCCAGTGAGTCCTGGAGGGGCGGATCACATAGGCGGTGACTGACAGTTATCAGTTTCTCTGTTCACTGAAGACCATGAACCAAGCAATCAGTGATCTGTGATAGCTCAGTTCTCAGCTCTTAGAGGCAGCAGGGGGCAGATGCTGCATCGGACCAATGCTACATCCACCTAGGTGGTTATAGATGTATTTTTTTTTTTTTAATTCCCCTACTTCTCTTTTAGGGCCTGTTGGCACTAGAACATGCCAGAAACCTGTGTTTCATGCGTGTTTCCCATACTGCATTCAAATTGCACTGCCCTTGTGATCTGCAGCGGGGGTCAGTGCAATTTTTAATGACACCCAAAATGCAGGTTGCAAATGCAGTAGGTTTGCCTGCACTGGATCACATGGCACAACAGTACCATGCGATCTGGTTGCAGTCCAGTTGCATACACTACTTTTGGTGTACAGCGGTGTAGTGTGATTTCAGCCCATTGAATCACACAGGAAAGCGTTTCTGTGCAATTCCTAGTGTGAACTGCCCCTTAATGATAAAATCTTATATGCTACCTTTACCTAAACATATATTTTACCAATATATTTCATTTTATCTGTATTGCTGTTATCCCATATTCTGTAATTATGTCACTACAATGGCACCGATTTATGCATGCTTAAACATTTGTTCAAATTAAATTTTGCAGCAAAAGTACTGATTTTGCATTACCCAAAATATCACTGAAATTCAAAATTTAGGCACAGATTTTGAGATTTTGATATGTGGACTGCTTAGTCAGAATCTGTTTGAAAAATAAAAATACATAGCTTTGTTTTCCAACAAAGCAATGCAATTTCTATGTCAGGGTTCCTCTGTTCTATCCACTATTTAATGCATGGTTACTCAACCTGTGGCCCTTCATCTGTTGCAGAAATACAAGTCCCACAATGCCTCTGACTTTGGGAGTCATGCTTGTAACGGTCAACCTTGCAATTCCTGATGAAACTTGTATTTTCTCAATAGCTGGAGGGACACAGGTTGAGCAGCCATGATCTAACGTCATGTTTCCAGCTAATAGGAGGCTAAATTATGATCCAAAAACAGGCCAGAATAGTTGAAAGTGATGTCCCTAACCCTTAAGATCCATTAAAAGACGTTCAAACTAGGACACACCACATGTTGAGTGCTATGTACAGTTGTCAGGTTTTTGCTAACTGTATATGATACTCATTGAATGTGTATTATGTAGACCTCCCAAAGAAAGAAATAACCTGACACTGAGATTATATTTTGTAGCTATGTTCTGTTTGCATTATATTAAATATGCATTTTTTTTCAAACAGCTGTTTAAAAAGAAAATGCATACTACTAGTATGTCTGTAGTTATAAATGTGGACTATTGTTGGGCCATGAATATTCGATTTTGGTCATATGGATATATTAAAAGTCAATGTATCCTTTGTTTATGCCAGGACAAGATAGTATTCAGGATGATGTTATCAGGTATGGTTTAGTCATTAATAAATATAGATGGTCATTTTAATGATGTTTTTAGAGATCATTAAGAAAAGGTTTTATATGGGTTAAATATAGTTGGACTTGTCTAAATCTTTATCTCTAAATTATTTGTATAATAGTTGACCATCTGGTTTACAGTGATGCTTAATGCTTCTCTGAATATACAAAAGAAATAAGTGACAGATGTATATTAATAAATTACATTATATTGTAAAAATGTTTTTAAACTTTTTGAGTATTCAGGAACATCCAGCATTTAGCTAAAAACAGCCAAAACTTTTTTAAAGTTTTGCATTGAGTGTAAAAGTGTTAGAACCTCTGTAAACAATTTATTTTGCCTAATTCCCCATTTAGGAGATTTTGCCTTACTTTCTATACATTTAATTGTGTCAGAGCAGTAAGGGAGGGAAAATCCTTCAAATGGGGACACAAACAACAATAAGGCGCCTTTCACACTGAGGTGCTTCTAAACTGCCAGTAAAACATTTGAGCGCTTTTGAAAAGCTTTTCAGGTGCTTTTGAAGAGCTTTCCATTAATTTCAATGGACAGGGGTGTATTTTCACCGCCCTGCCAGCCCACTGCCCCAGTGTGAAAGCATTCATTGATTTTAATGGAAATAGGTTTTCGTGAGCTTTTCGGGTGCTTTTATTAGCGTGAAAGCGCCTGAAAAGCGCCTCAATGTGAAAGGGGTCTTAAATACAAGATTCTCTCCCACGTTCTGTCCAGGAAGCTTAAGAAAATTATATACATAAAACTATAAGAAAAATATGTACATAAAACTTTTTTTCAGAAATAAAAAACTGATAATTGGCATGTGCGTATGTATTCACCCCCTTTGTTATGAAGCCCATAAAAAGCTCTGGTACAACCAATTACCTTCAAAAGGCACATAATTAGTGAAATGATGTCCACCTGTGTGAAATCAAATGCCGTGTACACACAAGCAGACTTTCGACGGACTGAGCGCTGAAGGACTTTTTGACGGACTTTCGACGGAGTTCCGGCGGAGTTCCTACGCAACAGACTTGCCTACACCAGATCACACCAAAGTCCGATCGTTTTGCACGTGATGACGTACGACTGGACTAAAATAAGGAAGTTTAGTAGCCAATAGCCGCCCTAGCGTCGGTTTTAGTCCGTCGGACTAGCATACAGACAAATGGATTTTTTGACCGGACTCGAGTCCATCGGAAAGATTTCCAAATCTTCCGAAAAAGTTCCAAATCTAAAGTCCATCTGATTTTTCGACAGCAAAGGTACGATGAAGCCCACACACGACCGGATTGTCTGGCGGATTTGTTCCGCCGGACCTTTGCTGTCGAAAGGTCGTGTGTACACGGCAAAAGTGTCACATGATCTGTCATTACATATACACACCTTTTTGAAAGGCCCCAGAGGCTGCAACACCTAAGCAAGAGGCACCACTAACCAAACACTGCCATGAAGACCAAGGAACTCTCCAAACAAGTAAGGGACAATGTTGTTGAGAAGTACAAGTCAGGGTTAGGTTATAAAAAAATATCCAAATCTTTGCTGATCCCTAGGAGCACCATCAAATCTATCATAACCAAATGGAAAGAACATGGAACAACAGCAAACCTGCCAAGAGAGGGCCGCACACCAAAAGGAGGGCATTAATCAGAGAGGCAGCACAGAGACCTAAGGTAACCCAGGAGGAGCTGCAGAGTTCCACAGCAGAGACTGTGGTATCTGTACATAGGACAACAATAAGCCGTACGCTCCATAGAGTTGGGCTTTATGGCAGAGTGGCCAGAAGAAAGCCATTACTTTCAGCAAAAAACAAAGTGGCATGTTTTGCGTTTGCGAAAAGGCATGTGGGAGACTCCCAAAATGTATGAAGGAAGGTGCTCTGGTTGGATGAGACTAAAATTAAACTTTTTGGCCATCAAAGAAAACGCTATGTCTGGCACAAACCCAAAAAATTTGTTTGAACACGCGAACACCGTTAAAGTCTATGGGACGCGAACATGAAAATTCAGTGCTAATTTTAAAGGCTTATATGCATGGTATTGTCTTTAAAAGTGTTTGGGAACCTGGGTCCTGTCCCAGGGGACATGTATCAATGCAAAAAAAAGTTTTAAAAACGGCCGTTTTTTCGGGAGCAGTGATTTTAATAATGCTTAAAGTGAAACAATAAAAGTGTAATATTCCTTTAAATTTCGTACCTGGGGGTGTCTATAGTATGCCTGTAAAGTGGCTTATGTTTCCCGTGTTTAGAACAGTCTGACAGCAAAATGACATTTCTAAAAGAAAAAAAGTCATTTAAAACTACTCGTGGCTATAATGAATTGTCAGTCCGGCAATACATAAAAGTTTATTGATAAAAACGGCATGGGATTCCCCAACAGGGGAACCCTGAACCACAATTTAAAAAAATGTGTGGGGGTCCCCCCAATTTCCATACCAGGCCCTTCAGGTCTGGTATGGATATTAAGGGGAACCCTGTGCCAAAATATAAAAAAAAATGGCATGGGGTCCCCCCATAAATCCATACCAGACCCTTATCCGAGCATGCCACCTGGCAGGCTGCAGGAAAAGAGGGGGGGGGGGCGAGAGAGTGCCCTCCCCTCCTAAACCGTACCGTACCCCCTAGACTGTTCTAAACACGGGGAACATGCGCCACTTTACAGGCGTACTATAGACACCCCCCAGGTACGAAATTTAAAGGAATATTACCCTTTTATTGTTTCACTTTAGGCATTATTAAAATCACTGCTCCAGAAAAAACTGGCGTTTTTAAAACTTTTTTTGCATTGATACTTGTCCCCTCAGGCAGGACCTGGGTCCTCAAACATTTTTTATGACAATAACTTGCATATTAACCTTTAAAATTAGCACTTTTGATTTCTCCCATAGACTTTTAAAGGATGTTCCGCAGCTTTCGAATTTGCCACGAACATCCCAAATTGTTCGCTATTTGGCGAACGGGCGAACAGCCAATGTTCGAGTCGAACTCATGTTCCACCTGAACATAAAGCCCATCCCTACGGTGGGGATGTTTTTCAGCAGTCGGGACTGGGAAACTGGTCAGAGTTGAGGGAAAGATGGATGGTGCTAAATACGGGGATATTCTTGAGCAAAACCCGTGCCACTTTGTGTTTGATTTGAGGCTAGGATGGAGGTTCACCTTCCAGCAGGACAATGATCCCAAACACACTACTAAAGCAACACTTGAGTGGTTTAAGGGGAAACATGCAAATGTGTTGGAATGGCCTAGTCAAAGCCCAGACCTCAATCCAATAGAAAATCTGTGGTCAGACTTAAAGATTGCTGTTCACAAGCGCAAACCATCCAACTTGAAGAAGCTGGAGCAGTTTTGCAAGGAGGAATGGGCAAAAATCCCAGTGGTAACATGTGGCAAGCTCAAAGAGACTTATCCAAAGCGACTTGGAGCTGTGATAGCTGCAAAAGGTGGCTCTACAAAGTATTGACTTTAGGGGGTGAATAGTTATGCACATTGACTTTTTCTGTTATTTTGTCATATTTGTAGTTTGCTTCACAATAAAGAAAAAAAAACATCTTTGAAGTTGTGGGCATGTTCTGTAAATTAAATGATGCAAATCCTCAAACAAACCATGTTAATTCCAGGTTGTGAGGCAACAAAACATGAAAAATGGGGGGTGTATACTTTTGCAAGGAACTGTAATACATTTTAAATGATAATCAATTTAAAAATATTTATTTGTATACTGTATAATGTTTTTGCACCATCCTAGGAGCCCTACAAAAAAAATCAGCACTTTCAAGTATGAGTTATATGTATGGATATTCCTTGCCTCTAATAATACAGTGACAATACATTGGCATTACATTGTCTGCAGGTCTGCACTGTTAGCTGGAGTCCAGGTGTATGTCAAGCACTAAATAAATACTTTCAGAAAGTCAGTATTGCATAGGATCAGGGAGTTCCAAGGGCGGATCAGTAAGAGATAATTGCTTTAGTGACTATACTTGGAGCAGAATTACCATAAGTGCAAAAATAGCAGACCTTTTAAAGCCAAACTCCAGTATTTTTAATTTATTTTTTTAGGTTAGGAGGGAGTATGGGACAGTTAAAATATCTGTCAGGTTTTATTTCCACACACAGACAAACATCCAAGAGTCCAAAGTTTTAAATGTTAAAATTGGTTCACAGCAAAGAAACTTCCAAAATGTTTTGGGGGCTAAACAGGTTTACCCTTCATCAGGGCTGTGATTTTCTGCTTGCAACAGTTTAAAAATAGAGGCAGGTAATGCCAATGTTAACAAAAACTGAAACAAGATTTTGGGGTAAAAAAGATCTGAATAAGGACACAGCTCTATTAATATTACTATTTTTGTATAATATATGCTTGATAGAAGGTATATATTATTAATGCAGTCTGATATACCCTTTTATATAGGCCTTTGCTCTTTTTGCTCTAAATTATATTGCTGTACTGGTACTCCAGATTTTTGTTTTTTTGAGTACTGACAGAACATTTAGCTTTCAGTGCTTTAATGACAAGGTTAATTACCGTACATGTTAATAACTTGCATTTTTGGGCCACTAAAAGAAAAAAAATGTGCGTTTTAAAAAGGACCTTACTGGTACTAAATATATTAAATCATGTAGGAGGAATACTAGAATGATATTTTTTACCCATAGTTGACCCCCTACCATCAATCCCACAGAAGAACATGGACAATCATTACTTTTAACTCAACTCTAAAAGCTCCACACAAATGGCAGCTAATAACAACCATAAATGTCAAATATTGCTGAGGTGGTGTGGTTACCAATACATATGGTATGTGAATTTTAAAAAACAACTCTTTCACATAAAGTACCTTTTTTTTAACATAAGTATTTTTTTCAGATTTATTTAAAATAATATTTTACTGACAATGCAATTAATCTTTCCAAGTAAGCAAACTATATTTAATACAAACATCTAATTGACAGATTATTTTAATGGTTCTCTATTTCCTTCGTTGACAATATAACAAACCACTCTGACATTTACTGAAGACATGACACCATGCCTGATGAAGAGAACTGAGTAATCTTGAAAGCTTACAAGACTAAATACACTCAGCCAATGAAAGGTGTCTTCTATATTTTCACTCTCCTGATACGATCTACAGAAGAAAGAAGCACCTATTTGTTACAAAAAATGTGATTGCTGAAACAAATGCTTTTTAATGTAATTACTATTAAAGAATATTTTGAGCCTTAGGAAAAGTAGGGGGGGAAAAAATAAATAAATAAATAAATATTAATATTAATAATATTTTTTTCCATGGAAAAGCTATCAAAACAAAACTTTTAGTCACTTTTTATTGTGGAATGATCTGTACAGCGAGTTCTGCAGGGGTTACTAATTAATCACAAACTTTAGTCAATGCAATGGTCACTGACCTGCCAAGATGTTCCATTCAAAAGACCTTTCATCCATTCCTCTCCTACATCTTTGTCTTGCAGTGGAGATCCTTCATCCATAGCTGATGTACTTCATATGGCTACTGGATGTTGTTCTTCCCTTGTCAGCCTTTGTACTCTAAAGCTGCAGTTCCCAGGCACGTTGTTGTGGAGAAAATGTTCTGTTACAGGATCGGAATTTTGATACAAGTGAACCAACATGTAAATGGAGTTTTGTGGTAGGGAAGAAAAATTGCTACACTGACATTTAGCGAGTGGTCCAGCATGAACACAGGCAGAAATAGGGAGTTCACTAGTCTCATTAGATGTTTCAGCTTCATGGATAAAACAGGAATTCATGTGCATCTAATGAACTCTCTCTAGAACTGGTCGTGTTGTAGAGAAATTACGCTGAATATTAGAAAATTATACTCTGCTGAACATTATAAAATTATACTCCAGTGTTTTGAGAAACAGCTGCATTTGGAAGATGAAACGTCTCTACCATTCTGTTTCAAACCAGAAAAAAAGGCAGTTTTAGGTTCGTTAGCCATTTATTTCATACAACATGTTTGTATTGAAAGTAGAATTTTTTTGGGGAGGTGTACAGTGTATCCAAAGACAAATGGGTAATTAGGAAAATTTATATTATTATTATTATTATTATTATTTTGCTATTTATTTAGTTTTTTTTTTCAATGGAAATGTTTTTTGACATTATCACTGATAATGATAAATTGGGCATTATGTTGAATGTAGAGATAAATACATTTAAAGTAAAACTATTCATTTCCAAATAAAATTGGGGTGGCCAGAGCGGACAGAGGTGCCTTTGGCCTGGTAGCCCCCAAAATTGGAGAATTCTAATATGCAAAGTATGACTTATCTTGGAGAAGTTATAAGCTGTTGCAGCCTGCCCACTTCCTGCTCTTTCCTACCAGCCCATTACTTTGAATGGCAGCCTCTTAAAGGACAGGCCAGCACTTGACTTCACTAAAGGAAGTCAAAAATGTTCTATTAGAATTTCCCAGGCAAACACTTTTAAAGATGTTTAAAGGTATATATACGGTCTGCTCTAAATACCGGCATTTTATTCATGTAACCAATTTATCTGGTTTTCAGTAAGAAAAGAGAGGGCATGGGGCAAGTAACTTAGGAAGATATCAGACAAGAGTGAAGTTAGGTGCTAATCTTTGATTTGTTTATCTAAATCCGAAATACGCAATCTACTCTCTAAGGGGAGAACCTCTGGGGGAATCTAGGATGAAAAAGGACCTGGGGGTCTTCGTAGATGACAGGCTCAGCAATGGCATGCAATGTCAAGCTGCTGCAAGCAAAGCCAACAGAATATTGGCATGCTTTAAAAAGGGAATTAATGCCAGAGATTAAATGATAATTCTCCCACTCTACAGGACTCTGGTCCGGCCGCACCTGGGGTATGCCGTCCAGTTCTGGGCTCCAGTCCTCAGGAAGGCTGTGCTGGAACTGGAGAGGGTCCAGAGAAGGGCAACAAAGCTAATTAAGGGACAGGAGGACCTTAGTTATGAGAAAAAATTACGAGCACAGAGACGCTTGAGAGGGAATAGGATTTCAATGTACAAATACCATCCTGGTGACCCCCCAATAGACATAAAATGTTTCCACACAAGGGAACATAAAAAGACATGTGGCCATTCAATGAAATTGGAAGAAAAGCAGTTTAACCTTAAACTGCGTAGAGGGTTCTTTACAGTAAGAGTGGTAAGGATGTGAAATTCTCTTCCACAAGCAGTGGTTTCAGCAGGGAGCATACATAATTTAAAAAAACTGTTAGATGGGCACCTAAACGACCACAACATACAGGGGTGTACAATGTAATATTGACATAAAAGCACACACACAGGTTGGACTTGATGGACTTGTGTCTTTTTTTCAACCTCACTATGTAACTATGTAAGTATCTGAAATAAGAAATGTCTGTATTGCTCCATAGCACTGGGGAATGCCAACTGGAGAGTGAAAAGAATGGCTCTGATTGGTTTCTGTGAAACAATACAAGCTTTTTTTTGTTTGCATTTTAGATACATTACTTTATGAGACCAAATGATCACGAAAGGAGGTGTGCAGCATACAAGCTGGTTCAGTGAACAGAAATAGTGATAACAGTTATTTGGTATGTATCCTGACAGTTGTCCAACTGTTGGCAGCCTGTCCACAAAACATGTGTCATCATGTCATGATCAAGAAAATCCATTGGCAGTTGTCATGCTGTCTTCCCTGATTTAATTCAAGCTAATATTTACTCTCTCAGTCTATTTACTCTTGTTTTTTATCCATTGCTCTATATGTATCCTATTTTTCTCAAATCTTTAAAATATTCACCTATCTTGTCTCCACAGTTTCATTGATACTGCTTAAAGTATCAAAATTATCAATGAAAATAATAGAGCTGAACTGAAATCAATAAGACAATGACAAGCAGAAAGCAATTGTCCCTGATTGTAAAGTCTGTTTTTTTTATTTGTTAAAAATAATAAACACGTTATACTTACTTCCTCTATCCAGTGGTTTTGAACAGAGCAGCCCGGATCCTCCTCTTTTCAGATCCCTCTTTGGCTCTCCTGGCCTCTCCTGGATGCCCCCACAGCAAGCTGCTTGCTATGGGGGCACCCAAGCAGAGTCATAGCTTCCTGTATTCATTCAGACCGTGAGCTGCAGCCCGGCCCTACCCCCTTCTGATTTTCATTAATTAACTAACTCTGATTGACAGCAGCGGTAGCCAATGGCATCAGGCTGTTGTCTCAGTCAATGAGGAGGGGAGTCCGGGGCCGCTGAGACACTCCTACAACATTGCCGGATCTAGATGGGGCTCAGGTAAGTATTTGGGGAGCTAAGAGGGGCTGCTGCACACAGAAGGCTTTTTATCTTAATGCATAGAATGCATTAGGATAAAAAAAACCTTCTGCCTTTACAACCATTTTAATTTTTAGCAAGAGAAGAAGAGACTGCAATACCCAATGTATAAGCTGTTTGAGGCTCTCCCCATATCATTTAGTGCATTTGTCTCAAAACTTAATTAAAACCTAAAGCTGGCTTTAATCATCAATTTGCAAAACAGATAAAAAGATTCTTTAAATACTCTTTAAATACTAAATACTCATTGGCAACTACTGAGCACTTTAGAACAGCAGTGGACCACGTACTAACCACGCATGCAGGTAGTTGCCCTCAGAGGACATATAACCGCTGGATTCAAATTGCACTTTGAAAACACAAGGTCACACGTCCTTTCACCACTCAGATGTAAATTAAACTTCAGTCTAAATTTCACATGAAATCTAAAAACCAGCACTCAGGACAAACATCCAAATATACCCTTTAGGAAATTCTAAAATAACCTCCAGTAGAACTCGTATTGTTTAATATATTAATTTTCACATAAAAGTTTAGGTTGAACATTTTCAACTGCAAGTAGTGATAGTTCAGGTTTCAGAAAAGTTTAGTACAACCAAGAATTCCACCATGTATAGTTCGTATGATATTAGACAAAACTCTTTGATATGTTATGCCCTGTACACACGGTCGGGTTTTCCGATAGAAAATGTGTAATAGGACCTTGTTGTCGGAAATTCCGATCGTGTGTGGGCTCCATCACACATTTTCCATCGGAATTTCTGACACACAAAGTTTGAGAGCTTGCTATAAAATTTTCCGACAACAAAATCCGTTGTCGGAAATTCCGATCGTGTGTACACAAATCCGACGCACAAAGTGCCACGCATGCTCAGAATAAATTAAGAGACGAAAGCTATTGGCTACTGCCCCATTTATAGTCCCGACGTATGTGTTTTACGTCACCGCGTTCAGAACGATCGGATTTTCCGACAACTTTGTGCGGCCATGTGTATGGAAGACAAGTTTGAGCCAACATCCGTCTGAAAAAATCCATGGATTTTGTTGTCGGAATGTCCGATCAATGTCCGACCGTGTGTACAGGGCATTAAGAGTGCATTACAGGTAAAAAAAAAGTGTTATAATATCAAAGTAATCTGCTAAATACTGTTTAATTGCATGTTAGTTAGGCATAGTCCCCTCTTTAAAGTGAGCATGTCCTCCGCTCTATATAAAAGTATGCCCGTGCTTTTACCACTCTTGCTAAAAAAAACAAAAAAAAAAACAAAAAAAAACATGTCCACCTGTAGCAATGAAAAATGATTGTGTTTTCTGAACAAGAAACATAAATGGCAAACACCTTCTAGTGACACCTTTTAGAGAGAATGCAAGAAAGGTTAATTTTAATAAGTATGTAAAAAAACTAAGATACTCAAACTGAGGTGCTAGGCTTAGAAAATTGAAGTAAAACTAAATATAAATCATTCATAAGTAAGTCTGCATAATTATAACTTTTAAAGACTTAACTTCCATCTTCTTACACAAACCAAATCAAAGGGGTTCTCTTCAAAATGAATGTCCTAAAAAATTGAGATCAGTTATTTGATTTTAGATCAAGGTTAGTATAGGTTATCACATCCAACAATCTCTCAAAAATAGAAGACTGCGGGGCTGCTTTAGTTAAGTCATCAGCAGAGGCGCACGGCGAGGCGCATCGCACATTTTCATATTTACGAAACGGTGAGCTGGGAACAGAGTGCAAATCCCCCATTTACTATAGCCATCTCGGCGCACAGGAGAATGCAATCTGTGCGCCACTATGGACATGGCACGCGGCATCTTCAATTCAATATTAACAGAAGATGGAGATGCCAATATTATGGAGTGATGTGAGGAAGTTTAGTAACAACTGCCCAAGTAACAAATATGCTCAAAATAGAATAAGAAAGTAACTTTTTCAGAGCAAGCCTGCTGTGCTTGCAAGTACATTTAGAACTGCGCAAGATCAATGTAAGCAGTGCGCGTGCGCAAGTGGCTCTTGAACCTGTTCAAATGCGTTTGTTCACTGCACGGCCAAAATCTTAGTAAATGTCAAGCAACATAAATGCAATTGTGTGGGTTGAGTGGGCGCACCTCTAAACTTGACTTTTTTTTTGTTTTTACGCTGGTTCACCTTTATGTGTTTTTTAAGGAGATTTGCACACAGGTCATGTTAGCATAATACGTTGCCAACATGTGACAAGCACCTTGTTAAAATTATGTAAAAAGACTCTTGCTCCTCTAGCTCCTGCTAAAAGGGCATTTAACCTTCCCCCTATAATGCATATGATTTCCTTAGGCTAGCTTTTGCTTTCAAAGGGGAACTCCACACTCCATTCTCCAATACTCTTGTCTCCCCAATCTAACCCCTTGGATTTCCATGGGCTAACATTTGCTTTTAAAGGGGAACTCCACACTCCATTCTCCAATGCTCTTGTCTCCTCCTTCTAATGCATATGATTTCTTTGGGCTAGCTTTCTGAACCCTAAAAGGCCACATGCACTCAACATAGCTGGCTCCCTTTGGGGCATGTTGGGCTCAGCTCAATACCAACCACAAAGCACCTTGTACCCACTACTTTAAAGGGGCTTTCCACATTCCGTAAAGCCCTCCGTCTGCAGCTCCCCACAACCTCATCCTAGGGTTGTGTGGAAGGGGCCCTTGTCATCCTGAATATGGGAACAAGGTGGTTGATTTTTGGGGTGCCCAAGCCCCTCCTGCCCCCAAGCACCCCCCCTTTCATGGGCTGGCTTGTTGTGTGTTTGGCTAGGGGTTTGTTAGTGTGTGTGAGGGGCACAATTTTTTTTAGTTTGGGGTGGTATTTTTCACATGGGGGTTCTCACTTTAAGACTTAATATACCCAAATGGCCTTGTATTTATTGGGGGGGCAGGCTATTTTTTGTTTTGGGTTAAAATCTTACAGCTGCAATGTAGATTTGTAAGTTTTCTCTAAAGACGTACATCTTTGAAGCAGCATTTTGGGTGCATGCTACAGATGCACCACTTTACAGACAGAGTAAGTCCCCCCCCAAGTTACTAGCTTTTAAGCAATTCTGCATTTTTAAAGGCACATTTCCTTGTTTCGTTTTTGGGGTTGTCCAAATTGGTGACATTGATATATGTCCCTTAGGGTGGGACCTGGGCCCCCATACCCATTTTAAGGCCAATAACTAGAAGATAAGCCAGCCAAGTGGGGACTAGCAAAATTAACAAGTCAGTTCCCATAGACTGCAATGGTATTTGTTGTATAACTTTTGCCCATGTTAAGCCTCGTACACACGCTCAGATTTTCTGCTGAAAATTGTGTGATGACAGGCTGTTGGCCGAAAATCCGACCGTTTGTGCGCTCCATTGGACAATTGTTTCGGTGGACAAATGTTGGGTGGTAGGTTTTAAAATGTCTGTTTTCGGATTTTTGGTGCGTGTATAGACAAGTCCATCAGACAAACGTCAAAAGTACAAGGACGCATGCTCAGAGGCAAGGGCGAGCCAGAAGCGGTCGGTCTTGTAAACTAGAGTTCATAATGGAAAATTAACATTCGTGACGTGGCAAATTAGGAAATCTCAAAATGCAGTGCAAATTCTCTTCTTCTTCTTTAATGGGATAATAATGAAGCTGCTTTGCTGGTGATACAGATGGAGTTATTGCAAACACATTTTCAAAGGCTTTTTTTTTTCTAGTGATATCAATAATAATATTATCATGCTTGTTATTTTTTTTATTTTTTTTTGGTGCAAGTTATCACAACACCATTATCCCGTAGGAAATTAAAAAGAGGGGAGCAAGAGGCGGGACTTTGCATGAAGCACACGGAAGCAGATAAATACATTGAGTAAAAAACGCTTTTAATTAGTTTGAATTGTCAAATATTTCATATTTAATTTACTATGCATTATGCTATATCACAATATTTTTATATATCATTTGAATCTAATATTGAACAGTAATTTACCTGTCAACAAGGAATAACATTTATATGCAGATACATAGATTGGTTAATACATGTTTACACACATTGCAGCGGATATCTATAACAAAGTAGTGACCTACTAAAGTGTCACATATTGGAAATGAAAAAAGATGAGAATTGGTCAGAAACAAACGTCCAAACAAAGTTGATAGGTATATACACATAACGGTAGTTCTAAGCTCTACGTGTTTCGGGGCCTTATAGCCATTCATCAGTAGCAAAACCGTAGTGATCATCTATAAATGAGAGGACAATCAATATTTATATGACCTAAAGGGGTTGAAAGGGCAAGTGGGCAAATGTAACATATGGGAGCCCACACATACATACATTTAGCCCATAAACTTACATATACATATGCGCTCTAGTGGTGCAGCCATGAGAATCAGCGACCAGCCAAAAACACCACAATCGAGAGCTGAGGGGGGCGTATCTGGACGACAGCGGCCAACACAAACAGCGTCCTGAGTGGGAATATGTGAAGTGACACAAGTGTATGCTGAATGGAGGGACCCCATTTGGGGGACTGTAAAAAGATGTGAAAAAAACAATATAAAGGAGATGCTGAAAAATACTGAGTGAAAAGTGGAAAGATAATGTACAAAGTGAAAAGTAGAATGAAAAGACAAAATGCAAAGGCACAGAGGTATGAAGAAATTATTAAGAAATTAAGAACGTATGAGAGTAATTACCTGTTGCAAAATGAATAGGAGCAGAAAATGCCAAGGTGCACAATGTTCCACAAGGAAAGGTAGTATAACAAAATCTAGATGTAAGACCCACAAAAGGGAGCTGCCCATATAGGGAGCGCCACCACAGCCCAGCCCCCAACGTCACACCAAAGCAGCCCACGGGGGGGAAGGGGGTTGCCACTAGCCTTGCAGCCAAGCCATCCAAGCCACATAGTAGGAAGCGCCAAACCAAACAACCCCTGATGTGCTAGCCAGTAATGCAGCGCCATGAGGACGCCACACGTCAGGCATGGGAAGCGTGACGTCGAAGCACAGTGGTAGAGCCCCCGCCCACCCCACATCGCAACAAGGCGGGGGGAGGCACCCAGTGCGCGTCACAGCTCCCGAACGTAACAGGAAAGGCACGGCTCAATGAAAGACACAGCCGGAAACACCAGTGCGCATATATTAAACAGATAGCCAGATAGAATATAAAAATGTATATCAGCGCACCTATGACACAAAAAACTGGAAGCAGCTGAACACCAGGGTCAAACGATCAAATCCCTCCAAACAAATAAATCAAAAGGTGCAGCGCTAAAATCAATAAGACAACCATAGAGAATATATAAAATGCTATATCCCAGGGGGAAAGGAAATAATGATGTGATGAACAGCACAAAGAATGTTACTATCATGCTTGTGTTTATGCTACCATTGAGAGTAGTTTTACTTTTGACTTATTAAATAGTTTACCAATACTGCATTTAGAGGCGCTGTGTTTCTTTTCCTTTGTTGCATTGCAGAGACTGCTTCTAGCTCTTCACACTGGCTGTCCTTAGTGCTGGTACATGGATTCCTCTCCCTCTTCATCTCAGAGACTTTTGCTATGGTCTTCTTCCCTCCTATTGAAAGACTTTATTAATCACATTTATTTGATCTGCGTACACCTCCAGGGTCTCTCCTCAAACAAGTGCTGAGTTTATTTTTTGTCTTGAAGTAAAACACATAGCTAAGTATTTTTCTCCACAATTTTTTTATTGTGCATTAAAAAAAGAAAACATAAAATTAGACATGCTATCTGCCAATAGAACTTAACAAAAAAGTGCATTCTATGCATCCGAAAATATAGAAAATATACCAAATCAAATCATTATTCAACCAAAAAATAAAATAAAAGCCTCATGCATGTGTCCTGCTTCTTAATATAGGGGGTCAACAATGCCAAGAGTTGGTGAAAGCAGAGGTCCGTCATTCAGAGATAATTCCAAAAATCATCTGGATTATTCTCCTGGAGCTCCCGCAGCAAAGGCTTATGAAATAATTGGTCACAATTAATAAAGCAACCAATTTTTGATCCAAGAAATCCTCCTCCTCCTGCTCCTTGCCTGGACTTGGGTCAAAGCAATAACTCCAAGGCCAATAATAAATAACACGTTATCTCCTCCGATTACGCAACGTGGCTGGTTGACGAACGGCCGTTCAGAAACAAACTGAAAAGCGCAAAATGAAAAGCGTGAAATGAAAAACGCAAAATGAAAAGCCCGAATCAACACTCACCAAACTTCTACTAACACGAAATTAGTAAAAGGAGCCCAAAGGGTGGTGCTAAAGAGCTGAAAAACCACGTAGTATGTCACTGCATTCGCGTTTGTTGGCCGACAATTCCTTGCCGTTTGTATGCAAGACAAGTTCATGGCCAACACCTCCCTGGACTGGGGGATGTTGTAATTTTTGCCTCATACCAAGATTCAGTGGAATACCCCACCAACTCCCATACAAATTGCACCCAAACCTTTGATCATAAATCCCAAACAAAAAAGGCAAAGAACCAAAAAACGGGCCAACACAATCAACACTACCAACAGTGAAATACCCCTCCCAAAAACTGAGGACAACACTAATTTACCAGCCATTCCCACAACCTCAAGCCACACTAATTTGACCCCTCTCCCCCCCAGAAACAACAGACACCCAGAGTATCAGATCAACACCCGGGAATAAAAAACAGCCCCCCCAAAACTATGCTAACTAACCCATCAAGTTTAGATACATCAGCTTCCAAATCCTTCTCAGACCCCTCTTTTTTATTGAAAACGCCCCAACCTGCACAAAAGAGAAAACTAGAAGAACGGGGGGGAAGAAGACAAAACAAGAAAAAGGAAACTCTCCAAATGGTAAAAATATTCAATGTATCTACAGTACCATTAGGCCGTGAAGATATCTCACTACTCAGTAGGGATGGGCTGTTTGTTCGGGTCAAACCGAATAGCGAACATTTTGGGGTGTTCGTGGCAAATTCGAAAGCAGCGGAACACCCTTTAAAAGTCTATGGGAGAAATCAAACATGCTAATTTTTAAGTAAACTCCCATGTATGATATTTACCTACAGGTAAACCTCTAATAAGTTTTACCTATAGGTACTGTATATATCTCCTAAACATGCACCATTTAGGAGCTACTTACTTTAGACCCAGCTGGTGACGTTACAGCATACCCATAGCGTTCCTTCACAACCATGCCATAAACAGCGACTGTAAACAGTCGTGCCATAAACAGCATGTGCGTGGGAGTGACATCATCACTGGCTTGGCCAATCAGATCGCAAAATCCCGCAAATCCAGGAAGAAGATCGAGAGAAGATGGCAGCGCCTTCAGCGGTGACAGCTTGCGTCTGGAGGGGTTTGTTTTTAGGCAAGTCTGTCATAAAGTATCCAATGCATACTAGAACATTATGACTTTTTTTACTGCTGATTCAGAGCACAGCAGGATGGGGATCACTTTTATGATATCCGTGTCTGTTCAGTGTTTCACTCCATTTTACAAACTAGAGCTTTCCAAGTCCATAATAGATCTATGGTTGGCCAGATGTAGACAGAATTTTACATCAGTTTACAACAGACCACCACTGATCCATCACATTTAGGTATAAAAAAACTGAAAAGAATGCAGACCTTTTGCATGTTGCATGTTCTCCCCGTGCCTGTGTGGGTTTCCATGGGGTTCTCTGGTTTACTATCACACTCCAAAGACATGCTGGTAGGTTAATTGGCTCCTGTTCAAATTGACCCTAGTATTTGTACAGTATGCATAAATGTGAGATAGGGACCTTCGATTATAAGCTCCTTGAGGGCAGCGACTGATGTGAATGTATAATATATATGTAAAGCGATGTGCAAATTGACATCATTATTTAAGTACCTGTAGTAATAATAAATTAGTGAAAGGAGTCTATGTTTTCAAACTTTGACAGTTTAGATTAATAGGAGGGTACAATTAACTGAAATATAGTATATGTAGAAAAGTGAAGATATGGTTTTACATTTTGACCATAGATACGCTTTATATTGGTTGCATTGCTTTTTTTTCAGCTTTCCTACAGGAGGTCCAGACTATAAAAGCAGACTTGTTAGGCAACTACTGCATCTGTGACTATCATAATACTGGCAGGTATTTGATTGAAGAGGCGTTTACTGACAGGAATCTATTACTTCTTCTTACAGTGCCCTATTTCTTTCCCATCTCTGAGAAGGCTAATCATAACAATTATCCCTCCCTTAAAGATGTTGTGTTAACATTCCCCTAAGGAGCAGGTGTCTTAAGACACTCGAACAAGGTCACATGTGATCCGCAGACACCGTACACCACATTCCTCCACTTCAAAGGCTCCACATCCGATATAAGAAGCCTGGGTATTTTGCACTCTGTGTATAAATATTCTATTATTTTCTTTTAGTAATTCCTTTCCGTGCTAAAAATGATTTTCAGCAAAGTATGAGGAGCTCCTTAAATTACATAATGGCAGCACAAACATCAGATACAGTTACAAGTATGGATGTAATATTTTTAGATCAAGACAGCATGAGGTAAATTAATACGGAGGCAGGAAGCAGTCAGCTGCTTTAATAGACACAAAAGAGGCACGGGACATTACCAAGCAACATCCAAAGAAAAACATACAGGTCTCCGTTTATCTTTTGTTGGTTATTAATGGAAATATTTAGTCTAGTGGATACCAAAATAGTGCAAAAATTGTTGAAATAATTTTTTTGAGTCATACATTAAGTTTCTACTTTGCATCCACATTGGACATATTCCAGTGCTGAGAAATGATGCAATTCCTTACTCCCGGTCTAAAAAATAGTTGTTTGTCCCTGATGTGTTAGCAATCAATCTTGCATGATCGCACTAAGCTCCAGTCATGTGCATTGCCCTGTTACAAGATGCTACACCATTCTACTTGTGTAGCTTACTCGATAGGGATTCATGTGTTCTATCTGTCTAGTGATCAGTTTTTACTCCTAGTTTTTAATTGCTCTTGATTTTAGTAGCACAACTGAGCTTCAAAGGATCTATTCACATGGGGCGTTAACTACCATACACCTATGCAGAGCTGTGTTTATCCACACAGTGATGCAAAGGTGTTCCATGCATCCCTGTGCAGGCAGTTACATTAATGTCCCATTGATTGCTGCATGGACACGGCCACTTAGCCCCAATATGACATTCGTGAGGGTAAGCTCTCTGTCCGCAGACTCCCACAACCACTGGGCCATGGTTGTGGGGAAAAGGCCCTTGTCCTCATCAACATGAGTACAAGGAACTTTGCCAGGGGGTCAAGGTACCCCCCATGTTGAGGGCATGTGGCCTGACATGATTCAGGAGGAGAGGACACACAGACATCCTCTTCTTCTTGTCCCATCAGGCTGCATGCTTGGATAAGGGTCTGGTGTGGATCATTAGGGGTGACCTCACTTTTTTTCTTGACTTTTGTGTGGAATTCCCCCTGAAAATTCATGCCAGACCCAAAGGGTATGATATAAATTAGGGTAGAAACCCCATGCCATTTATTTTTCTTTTGTGTATGGGTGTCCCTCATTAACATCTTTGTGAGACCCTCATTCTGATCTAGGATAAGGGTCTGCTATGGATGAAGAGAATCCCAGTCTCGAAGCTGTCATTATGCTGGCAATTTAAACACACATTCTTCTTTGTAAGTGTCAGTGTTACTGTAGTAGTTGTATACATTGCACAGATGTGCCACTTAACAGGCAGGGTCTGGGCATCCACCAGATATGTAAAGGAATTTAGCATTTTAATGTTTCACTAAAATCACTAATGTTTTACTGAAATTACTGTTCCCCACGAAAGGAAGTTTTTTCATTTATTTATTTTCACTTTTTTTGTTCCCCAAGGCGATACCCACATTCATATACAGTACCATTTGTTTGACAATCCCTTGCCTATTAGCTTTAAAAATGTCCATTACTGTGTTTTAACTTTTGTCTTCCATTGACTTCAATAGGGTTGGGATTTGGCACCTGAACTTTAGTAATGTTCGCCGAATTTGCTTCGAAATGAACCCAGAAGTGTTCAGCTCATCACTATACAGTAGCAAGAGATTAAAATTGTCCATGTAGCTTAACCCTATTGTTAAATACGTGTTGCAGATTCAGAGGGTATTAAAGAAAGGGGATCAACATAACACGGAAAAAAATGATGCGCTAAACAAAAATTTCATATTGGGTTATTAAATCCAACTGTAGAAAACACAAATCCGTGAAAAGTAATTGAATCCAAAAAAAGCCCCCACCTCATGCGTGCACCATAACTACAGGCAATATAGATTCTTACCAGAGAGCCTGGACCCTTTATTATGAAGGGCTTGATGTAACAATCTTTGCAGGTGTCATCAGCTGGAGCTGTGTCCTCAGATCAAACAGGGCATAAACAGGATATTCAAACCAAGCTTTATCCACCCCACAATCAGATTGATCATAAAATGAAAGAGACGCCAGATAGTGAAAAATTCTGAAAGGTTTGTTTAATATAAAGTATTGCACTTACATTAGTACAGGTAAAACCAGCCTTGTATACAATATAGGTGGCCACCTTAAGATATCCAGGCACTGAGCAAACAAACGCGATAGCAGGAAACAGCTCCTAACCCGACCGGTTTCATCAAAAAAGAACTTCTTCCGGGGCAATCAGCTTTTTTAGAAGCAGGTCAGCATTAGAGACCCTTATATTTGTATATTTCTTTCTGCACAGGTTTTGTCGTGGAACACTTTACACATGTCAATGTTTTGGAGAGCACCCTTGTAGTGAAAGTACATATCACAAAATCTTTAATACATCTCCCATTATGTATTCAAAGCTGCAAGCCATTTTAGCTGTTATTTTAGGCTAATGGAGACCTAAAGTAGGCAGAGTGACGAGAGAGAGAGAGAGAGATTGAGAGAGAGAGATTGGAAGCGAGATATGTACTGCTTGGAAAGACAGGGTCAGAATGTCCGAACAAAGTCCGACTGTGTGTACGGGGCATATGAGTCCAGGCAGGAGGAGAGCAGAGGAATGACCCTCTTTGCGTCAGGCCTCTCTCTTCTGTTCCCTGACACCACAGGCTCAACTTTAAATACTTTATTCAAATCAACATGCAATGGCTTAACCTCTCAGATAAGCTGTCCCCCACACACCTACTGCATATACAGAGCCCTGAATATGTGTGTGCATATCCATATGGCACTAGTAGCTTCAGTCCTTTTGTAGAAAGGAAAAGATTTGGTGTCTTCAGCTAGCCACTTTCGTTGGTGCACTTAAACTCCTGGATAGCAGGGCCAAACAACACAGCTGGCCCAGATTATCAAGTGAAGCAGGCAGGATCTTTCTCAGCCAGGTGAGAGGACAATTATGTCCGTATACAGTGTCCCCAGAAATGGATGGCATTATCCTTTATCCCTGTGGCACTTTGAGTGTCAGCAAAATGACTACCAGCAATGATGTCTTTCTAGAGTGTTCAATTAACTCCTTCTGTGGTGCCTGTTTCCATCAAATGAGCAAAAAAGCCCCCTCACCCAATCCTGCAATCAAGGCCCAAACAAAGGTCCTGGAACAGGCAGGCTTCCTGGGGACCCGACTGGTCACCTCACACTAGAACGCTTCATTGTTGGTGCAGATGCACCAGGTTGTGCACCCGGGCTCCCCCTCTCTCAGGCTGGATGCCCTGATTGGCAGCAGAGGCCTGAATCATGCGGGGAGGTCACCTGAAAGGCAGCATATCTCCCTCAGGTCTGATCTCTTCCTCTGCCTCGTGCTGACTGAAACCTCCTCAGGGAATCAAAATGGAGTCTTTTCTTTCCTGCCAGCAGAGCATGCTGGGAATTGTAGTCTCACCTTTTTAAGAGTCAGTTAGGTTGCTCTGTGCTGGGACTTCATATTCCAGAGTCCTTTTTAGCTGCTGCTACTTGTTAAAGTCTCATACATTGGCTCCTGTAACTGTGCCTTTAATTGGCTCTCTTCTTCTTGCCAATAGGAACACAAGGGAGGCTGCAGAGTGAACAGCTCTGTGTGAGCCAGTGAGGAGAGGAAGGGGGGTGAAAAGCCCATGCAGGAACTGACAGGCAGCTCTCTCCCTCTCTCGGGATGGAAACCCTGTATACATTGAGGGGTCGCGGGTGACAGAGTGAGACACCTGCTACACTTGTATCCTCTGTGGTTCATAAAGACATAAACTACAGTGTGCGTATTTTTTCAAACTGATAATGCTAAATACCTTCTCTCACACTGCCGTTGTGCGGTCATGTGATCTCCCTCTGCTGGCTGTCTGACGTCAGAGGGGAATCTCAGCTCCTTCTGCAGCTCACCTTAGATCAGGGAAGAAAAGCGGAGGGGGACCACATGACCGCACAGAGGCTGTGTTAGAAAAGGTATTTAGCATTATCATTTTAAAAAAATACACACACTGTAATTTGTCTTTATAAACCAGAGGGAATACCAGTAAGTTAATATAGTGACCCTGCAACCACTTTAACTACATTGCTATTTAATACTAAGGAGTTAGTGCACACCATTGATTTTTGCACTGTACTATTCAAAACAAGCGTGGCAGTGTGGCAGCTCATAATGATAGTAGATGATGAATCACATGACCCATTCCAAGCCCCTGTACATCTTCCAGCTGCCTAATGTTGCCAGTTGATAGTCAGGAAACCCAGGTGTGGGAGAAATACCAACAGAAATTGTTTGTTCAGTTCTGTGAATCACATAAAAAACTCACAATACTTAGATAACAACTGCTCACCTGAACCACACAGTCTAAGCCAGCTGTTGTAACTGCTATATCAAGTGCCTTGTAGCCAAAAAAAGAGAGAGCAGATTGCTTTCTTGCAGAAAAAAAAAATTGCTGACACAGTCTCATCACTTATTATTATAATTAATTTATTTATACAGTGCCAGCATATTCTTCTGCATTTTATAACATAGCATGACAAAAAAAAGTGTCAAGTACGAGGACATGCTGATGATACAAACAGACTCAGTGGGTGCAGGATCCATGCTCAGACAAGCTAGCTATGGTGCTCAATCATAAACTGCTACTTAATGATTATGTACAGTGCAGTGTTACCACGGGAGTACATTTGTCTAAGTGTGGGATTGTGCTCTGATTAGGTGAAGTTGTCTGCGAGAGGTGGATTTATATTCATAAATAAAATTAAATAACGGGTAATGTCAAAATTTGCCAGTCTGTGTTTAAGAAATTTCAGGTTTTAAGTCTGAACTCCAGGCAAGCAGACAAATAAACAATTGAAATAGATATATAGTAACTGTTTAGCCTGCCCAAAGACTTGTAATACTCTGTGGTCAGTTTTGTATGCAAGGCACCCTGGCAAGACAGCACAGCCAGGTCTTCTAATGAGCATGCGTGTATTAGTGACATCACCACTGCCTTGTCATTCAAGCGGCTGAAGATACAGAACCTGGTAGTTAGACCGGGCGAAGTTGGAAGAGCCGGACGGAGCCATGACAGTGCAACGCTGGAAGACTCTGTTTGCAGGTAAGTCTGCCATAATGTGCTACCTGCAGGGGGACCATTACCTTTTGTTTTAAAAAACAATTTAGGACTAGACATGTGCGGTTTGTTTCGTTCCGAATTAATATTCAGACAAATTTTTCGATATTTGGAGATTCGAAATTCCAAAATTAAAATTGAAATTCGAATGGAATTTTACATCAAATTCCATTCGAATTCGAACTGTAAACATATTTCTGAAATCAAAGACTGTGTGTGTTATTAGAGTACCATTTTGAAATAATGCTGTTTTTCTTAAGCCAAAGGTGGTTTAAAGAGTCATTGTATTCATTTGATGTATTCATTTTTCTTTGTAAACTATGCCACATTTGAATCGAAAAAAAATATAACATTTTTGTTTCAACTGATTCGAAGTTTTATCGATTTAAAAGTTTCAAATCGAAAAAAATCAGAAAATTTTAAGAAAATTCAAAAAAAGACAAAACTAATTCCAAATATGAAGCCCATTCCGAACATTACTGGATAGAGGAAGGTTCAAAGGTAAAGTGGTATTAAGGTCCCCTTTGTGATTATTTCCTTACAGGTAAGATTTATAATTAATAAAATGAATACCTATACCTATACCTTTACCTATAAATGTTAGTACCCAGTTATATTATGTACATTTAGGAAAGATTCCAGGCCATTTTTAAAGCAATCTACTGAGCTTGCCAGAACCACATATGAAGGAAGTCTATTCCACATTTTCACAGCTCTTATGCCCCGTACACACGGTCGGATTTTCCGATGGAAAATGTCCGATCGGAGCGTGTTGTCGGAAATTCCGACCGTGTGTAGGCTCCATCGGACAGTTTCCATCGGATTTTCCGACACACAAAGTTGGACAGCAGGAGATAAAATTTTCCGACAACAAAATCCATTGTCAGAAATTCCGATCGTGTGTACACAAATCCGACGGACAAAGTGCCACGCATGCTCAGAATAAATAAAGAGATGAAAGCTATTGGCCACTGCCCCGTTTATAGTCCCGACGTACGTGTTTTACGTCACCGCGTTTAGAACGATCGGATTTTCTGACGACTTTGTGTGACCGTGTGTATGCAAGACAAGTTTGAGCCAACATCCGACGGAAAAAATCCTAGGATTTTGTTGTCGGAATGTCCGAACAAAGTCCGACCGTGTGTACGGGGCATTACTGTTAAAAAGATTTCTGTATTTGGAGATTAAATCTTTTTTCCTCTAGATGTAAAGAGTGCCCCATTGTCCTCTGTGATGACCTAAAGTGAATAACTCAACACCAATTTCACTATATGGACCACTTATGTATTTGTACATGTTGATCATATCCCCCTTAATCTCCTCTTCTCAAAAGAGAATAAATTTAGTTCCTCTAATTTTTCCTCATAGCTGAGCTCCTCCAAGCCTCTTATCAGTTTGGTTGCCATTCGCTGCACTCTCTCCAGTTCCCCCATATCTTTTTTGAGAACTGTTGCCCAAAATAAACTGCATATTCCAGATGAGGTCTTACTAATGATTTGTAAAGGGGAAAAATGAGCTCTCTCTCTCTCTCTCTCTCTCTCTGAAGTCCATACCTCTCTTAATAAAAGAAAGGACTTTGCTCCCTTTGGAAACCACAGCTTGGCATTGCATACTATTATTAAGCTACCAGAACACCCAGATCCTTCTCCACTACGGATTCCCCCAGTTGTACTCCACCTAATATGTATGATGCATGCATATTCTTAGCCCCCAAGTGCATAACTTTACATTTATCAACATTAAACCTCATTTGCCACATCTTTGCCCAATTAAACAGTGCACTGAGGTCGGCTTGTAAGTTGGAGACATCCTGTGGGGACGTTATTCCACTGCATAGCTTGGTATCATCTGCAAACACTGAAATGGTACTTTTAACTTTTAAGATAGTAAAAAGTAAGGGTCCCAACAATAAACCTTGGGGTACACCACTGATAACTATAGACCATTCAGAGTAAGAATCCATAAACATTACTCTCTGAATTTTTTTTAGCCAATTTTCTATCCAATTATAAAACAGAACTTTCCAAGCCTGTAGACTTTATCTTTCACATTAGCTGTGTGTGGGGAACTGTGTCAAACGCTTTTGCAATGAATGTTTCATCTCTCTGGTAAGGTTAATCTCTACATTGCTAGAATTTTGGGAAGTGAAAATCCTTGCATGGTTGTCGAAAATGAAAGAGACTTTCCGAAGCTGAATGTGTTTTGCGCCATTTCTGTAAACGAAGTTTATGGACTTTTTTTTTTTTTGCCGATCAAACTGACTGCATTTTTATATCAGGACAAAGTTGTTTTCCCATCTTTAAGTATATTCGCATTACTTCATTTTCATGCAAGATGGTGCCCCCCCTCACTTCCACTTGGTGGTCTGGGAAATCTCAACACACTCCTCCAGGACGATGGATTGGAAGGGGTTGACAACAAGATCTTGTTCATCATCTGTGGCCTCCCAAGTCACCAGACCTTACCCCCTGCAATTTTTATTTGAGACATTGAATTTTTAAAGCTGTGAACTAGCACCCAGTTGATTCATGTATTGCAAGAAATGGTCTACCGTTTTGGTGTTTGTCACGCAACACATGGTGCTCATGTTGCATGCATACAAACCTCAAGGACCATAAAACTGTGAACCGTCCTCTATCCAGTGATGTGCTGAATGTGCTTCTATCCCTTACAGTTTGAAATAAGAAGTTGAAATCTGCTCCATCTTTTTGAATAACCCTATTTTCACTTTTGCAGCCCAATTGGAACCACTCCTATTTTATACCGTATTTGCTTCACATAGCCTCTCTTAAAAGAAAATATTTAAAGATTGCAGCTTATCCTTTTTAAATGCTGCGTTCTGGACCTTCCAGCAATGAAAAATCCTAGATAGTTATTTGCTTATGAGGCAGCTGTGTTTACCATAATTAACACTTTCTGTACCATGCAGGCACATCTTCATTATCAATTGTAGCTAGATTTGAACACTGTCAAAGTGTTAAAGGTTTAGAGGCTTCTTGCAGTGTACGTTAATGAGGACAGACTTGAGACAGGCTCACTCTAATAGTGTTCAAAAAAATCTTGCAGTTACTCATGACATCTTCTCCTGAGAAACATCCTAAAAGTAAGAAATATTTTTAAAAACATTTTTTTTAGGCATGTTGTGTGAATGAGAATACATAACAAACATATAGTGGGGTTTTCTCAAATTTGATTGAAAAAGTGGAAATACGTTTTCAAGTTTATTAACATGGCCTTCAGTGACCTGAATGTGAAATTATGCTTGTTGGAGTCCTTTTTGGGCAATGCAAGACGATATTCTCACACCTACTCTTGGCCACCAACTGCATGCTGGTTCTAGGTAATCACTGCAGAGATCAATGCATTGCTTAGGGCTTAAAGTGTATGTATTGTTAAAACGTTTTATCCCTAGAACAGGTGCACCCATTGGAAGATTTTCCCTTACCTCCTATTCTAGAGACAACTTCAAAATGAAATCTTGACACACTAACTCTTAAAACTCTAATCTGTGCCCACTCTATCCAAAACAAAAAAATTACACCAAGACATTTATTTTTTCACAGCCAGCAATCAACTGTTCAGCTAACGTGATCTGGGCAGCTCTACGGCCACCCAAGCATTTTTACTGAAATGAGAGGGGCCAACCACTACCTGCAGTGGTTCCTAGGCTCTCCCACTTCTCCAGGGAGCTTGGAGCCACAATAAATGGCTGAGATAGCTAAACAGAGAAGTGATGGAGGAACGTACATTTTCCCATCTTCGCTGTGAATAATGAACCCGGAAGTGACAAAGAATTTATTACTTCTGGCTTCAGAGCTGTCATTCCTTGGCTGCATGATCTGTGCTTAATTAGCTGCATTGGAGGGAATAGGAGACACTGGGAAGGTAACGGATCCCTGATGGCTCCATAAAGAGTACCTATTACCTGCCCAAAGAAAGCTATCCAATAGGTGGCTTGCTAGCCTCCTTGTAGTAGCCATAAAGTTAAACACATTTTAATAATATCAGTAAAAATAATGAAAGAAACAAAATTCAAAAATATCCTCCATCGCCCTCGTGTATACATGCAAATGCAAACAGCTATTGCATTACACATGTGAGGTATCGTTGTGAATATTAGAGGGACAGCAATAATTCTTGGGCCATCATTCACAATTAACAATACACTAATAAACTGTAAAGAATTTTAAAAGTGTATATATAGCCAAAACATTTCTTTTTCATTTTGGATAGTTTTCAAAATTAGGTTTAGGGTTGAGTTTCAGTGTAAGTAGGAGACTAGGGTTTACATTTGAAGCAGAACTCCAGCCAAAAAAACTTTTATAAAAATATAGTCCTCAATAGCCACAAAGGATAAAATTAACACTGTGTGCACTAGATGATTTTGCAAACTCAGATAATACCTTAATGCATTGTAGTAGCATCATCACCGTGCTACCCAAAGTGTGTGCAGAGAACAGAGAAGTGGGAGAGATCCAACAGTTCCATCTACTACAGGCTGCCTGCAAAAACTATATGATAGGGGTAGATACAAGACCAGTCACCCTGCACAATGAAAGAAAGCAGCAGTGACCGGTCTTTTTTACAGGAAGCTCCTGCACACAAGCAAAGTTTTACAGGAGTGTGGCACATCATTATATACACATCATTTGGAAGGATACACATCATTTTTGAATTTAGACAATATTTGCTTATCCTGGAGTTTAGCCTTAAATTGGTAATAAATCCAAAGCATACAATTATATTGCAGCTTGCCAACTCTTAAATGTGTTCGTTGCATTCTTTTTTTAGGCTTTCTTTCTTCAATTTTCATCTGGCGATCCAGCCAGTAAGTCTGTTATTTTTTGATACATTTAATTTAAAACTAGCAGGGGATGCTTACAATTATCAGCTTTTATTTATTCATTTAAAACTTGTATCCCAAAAATAAATAAACTGTTTGTTGTAACTCCTTATAAAGTATTACCGTACCTTAAGTTTGGCTTCAGTTTGTTACTGTATTTAAACAAAAGACTTGCATATACGTGTTGAAGTCAGGCGGCATCTGCCGGTTCAAGAGAAACTGGCCGACATTTGGCCCGTGTGTACTGCAGTCGGTCTGACAGAAGCTGTCAAAAGATCTGCTCCCGATCAATGCTCTCAACCAATGGCTGAAAGTGCTGACCGGAATGTTGTGGCGGGGGGGGGGGGGCAGTCACTCTGTCAGAACACGATAGAACAGCAGGGGAGATTGCTGTACTAACATCGGATAGTTAGTGCAGCGGTTCCTCCTGAGTTGTCAGGTTTTTTTTTTTTCCGTTCATCCCTGCTGGGTTGAAGGAAAAAAACTACTAGTGTAGGAAAACTAATAGAGCCACCATCTAATGATTGGTAAACTGCAATATGTTTCATTTTTGGTTTTAGACTTAATGCTGTTTTAAAGGGTTGATTGGAAGTTAGGGCTAGGATTAGGGACAGGTTACATTTTAAGAAAAATATTTGTTAGGGCATCCGTGTGCTTAAAGTTAAATTCACATTTGCTCTCAGCACTGAAAGCCAGGATTAAAAAGTGACCAGAAGGCATTTCAGAATCTTAAATGGTAAATCGTTGTAATTATTACTGTTGAATTATAACTTGTTTGCAAGAATTAAGTTTAAAGCATATATATATATATATATATATATATATATATATATATATATATATGTATATAGATAAAGATATATATAGACATAGATAGATAGATAGATAGATAGATAGATAGATAGATAGATAGATAGATAGATAGATAGATAGATAGATAGATAGATAGATAGATAGATAGATATAAATCTATATATCTATATCTATACCTATATATCTATACCTATATATATATATATATATATATATATATATATATATATGTGTGTGTATATATATATATATATATATATATATATATATATATATATATATATATATATTTATTTTTTTTACTAATATCCTTTGCAGCCATAGATAATTTGTTGACTGAAAGCTGACAGTACATTGTGTGTAATAATGTCACCAAGGCATAGAAGCAGAACTACTGAAAACAAAAGCAGACACATATAAAACATTATCCACATTGCATATTTACTGCTAATATTTTGCCTGGAGTTCCCTTTTAAAGTTTAGAGCTCAGCAGCAAAATAAACTTCGGACTTCAGACCTACAAACAGCCTGGATGTCGACAAGAAAATATCATCCCAGTATACGCATAAATTTAAGGCTTTATTATGAAACCTATATGATTTCTGACATACTCTCAACCAAGCCATGACTTTAATTGCTAGTTTTAATCCAGTTGACAGAAATATATTTTTATCATTTTAATGAGGCAAAATATCACTTTTTCAGCTTCAAAAATCATTTTATTTTCATTTTGACCCCATTACTTAAGTGATCTGCAGGTCTGCTGGCACTGCCGAAGTAATCATAACAGACAGGCATGACTGGCACTTGGGACACAATGGTCAGAAATGAGGGGGCGAGGGGCATAGGCAGTCCCAGAATCTCAACAATTTTGTCAAAGAAATAACTGTCTCAAAGGGAAAAAAAGACCTGCCAAGTGTTCTGAACTAATCACCAAAGATACTTTGAGCTGTGGGGCCATTATTTAAATAACTTGCTCCATACAACAGCAAAAACCGCCAAGAAAAAAAATACAGATGGGGTAGATCATCAAAGTTTTATTGTAATCTTTTCCTGCAGAGTGGATATTAATCATTTTTACCTTTTCTTTCAGTGTTTAATAAAACAGTATTATTGCACTACATTAAAACTTGAGTGAAACATAAATTATATATAGTTACTTTTCCATCTCTTTCAACCATTTCCAGGAGCAATATCACCTAAAACCCCTGACGGTCTTCTACAGCTAAATTTGATTTTTTTTTTTTCACCCCAAGACAGCCACAAAGTCGCAATAAAGCCTTTATCACTTCCCTGGAATATTGATAATTAAAAGAGATGGCCACTTCATTTTTTTAATTCATAGCTCTTTTATTGACAATAGAAGAAGGGTCGTTACATCAAGAAGTATGCAAGGTTTAAGAAATGATCTCCAGGCATATATATGAAAACAACTTCAATTAATGTAGATATGCATTCAGTGAAAAGTATTGAAGGACAACTGTACCTAACTGTGACACTGCCCTCAAATAAATCCTCAACTTCCTGAAGCACAGGCAGCCAGCTTCGGCTTATGCTTAAAGGGGTTGTAAACCCTCGAAGTTTTTAACCTTAATGCCTTCTATGCATTAAGGTGAAAAATCTCCTGTCATGCAGCAGCCCCCAGAGCCCCCCTTTTACTTACCTGAACCAGATCTTTCCAGCGACAGGGACAAGCACACTAGTTCCAGCTGGTGTCTCGGGTCCTGATTGGATAGATTGATAGCAGTCCAATGGGGCACTCGAGAACAGGAGGAGCCAGGAGCGCTGCTGAGGGATCCCAGAAGAGGAGGATAGGGGCCACTCTGTGCAAAACCAACTGCACAGAGGAGGTAAGTATAACATGTTTTTTTTTAAACCAAACCTTTAGTTACCCTTTAAAGTATATATAGGGTCAAAATTTAAAATCATATATTAATTTCCGCATTGAATTTCAGTTATTTCTATCCTACTCCTATTAATCTGAATGCTCTTAAAGTTTGAAAATTTATTTGTAAAGATTTCTACACATTTCCCTCTTGAATTCTGTTACATACTGTGTATTTACTGTGCCATGTGACTATGCACTGCTGTGTCACACATTTCACAGAGCCTGCCTTTGAAACTACAGGGGTCCTTGGAGGAGAAGGAGGTGGAGTCAGTAAAGGAATCACACCATATCTTATCTGCTTGCAGGCAGCAAGAGACCCTGGAATATGTAGTTGTTAGTTTTTAAAAGTAATCCAAAGAGATGAGCAGAGGTAATGTGGGTCCGGAAAGCTCCAGTTTTAAAATTTCTGTGGGTTAAACTGGATAGACTTTTTGTCTTTTTTCAACCAAACTAACTATGTAACATAGTCTACATTTTGACGAAGAGTCTACGTCTCTTCGTCAAAAAACGAACATTATGGGGCATTCGTGCCAAATTCGAGCGCCGCGTAATGCCCCATAATGCACTGTGGGAGCGCAGTGCATTGCTGTATGATGATTGGCCAAAGCATGTACCATGACCAGGCAGGTTATTCAGTTAGCTGCAGTGTATTAAATATATATATATATATATATATATATATATATATATATATATATATATATATATAGACAGTCTCGTATATATACTTCAGGCGGTGTACACAGTACACAGTACCGTGCACCCATACTGCAGTTACTACTACTTTTCTGGTGGTGTACACAATGCAGTACACCCATAGTTGTTTTACACTTCTGTTGGTGTACACAGTACCGTGCACCCCTAGTGCAGTTGCTACTACTTTTCTGGTGGTGTACACCGTACACAATACATACAGTGCATCCATAGTTACTATTAGACTTCTGGTGGTGTACACAATACTGTTCACCCCTAGTGCAGTTGTTACTACTTTTCTGGTGTTGTACTCAATACATACGGTGCACCGATAGTTGTTACTACACTTCTGTTGGTGTACACAGTACCATGCACCCCTAGTGCAGTTGCTACTACTTTTCTGATGGTGTACACAGTACACAATACATACAGTACACCCATAGTTTTTATTACACTTCTGTTGGTGTACACAGTACCGTGCACCCCTAGTGCAGTTGCTACTACTTTTCTAGTGGTGTACACAGTACACAATACATACAGTGCACCCATAGTTGCTATTAGACTTCTGGTGGTGTACACAATGCCGTGCACCCCTAGTGCAGTTGCTACTACTTTTCTGGTGGTGTACACAGTACACAATACATACAGTGCACCCACAGTTGCTATTATGCCCCGTACACAAGGCCTGGACATTGATCAGACATTCCGACAACAAAATCCATCAGTTTTTTCCAACGGATGTTGGCTCAAACTTGTCTTGCATACACAAGTTGTCGGAAAATTTGATCGTTCTGAACGCGGTGACGTAAAACACGTATGTTGGGACTATAAATGGGGCAATAGCCAATAGCTTTCGTCTCTTAATTTATTCTGAGCATGCATGGCACTTTGTCCATCGGATTTGTCTACACACAATCGGAATTTAAAGGATCGGATTTTGTTGTTGGAAAATTTTATAGCATGCTCTCAAACTTTGTGTGTCGGAAATTCCAATGGAAAACGTCCGATGGAGCCCACACACGGTCGGAATTTCCGACAACAAGCTCCGATCGCACATATTCCGTCGGAAAGTCCGATCGTGTGTACAGGGCATTAGACTTCTGGTGGTGTACACAATACCGAGCACCCCTAGTGCAGTTGCTACTACTTTTCTGGTGGTGTACACAATACAGTACACCCATAGTTGTTTTACACTTCTGTTGGTGTACACAGTACCGTGCACCCACAGTGCAGTTGCTGCTACTTTTCTGGTGGTGTACACAGTACACAATACATACGGTGCACCCATAGTTGCTATTAGACCTCTGGTGGTGTACGCAATACCGTGCACCCCTAGAGCAGTTGCTACTACTTTTCTGGTGGTGTGCACAATAAATACAGTGCACCCATAGTTGTTATTACACTTTTGTTGGTGTACACAGTACCGTGCACCCCTAATGCAGTTGCTACTACTATTCTGGTGGTATACACAGTACACAATACATACAGTGCACCCATAGTTGTTATTACACTTCTGTTGGTGTACACAGTACCGTGTACCCCTAGTGGAGTTGCTACTACTTTTCTGGTGGTGTACACAATACAGTGTAGTGTGGTTTTGCTAAACAAAATTTACAGCATGTCCGGAAGGCCACCAAGGAGAGGCAGACGCTCACAGGCCACTAAAAGAGGACAAGCAGGCTCTGTGTCTACAGTCGACAGTGCTGGTCATGGACACGGTGCATCCTCAGCACGTGGCCCTGGGGCACGCTTGACCTTTTTTCTGAAGCTGGCCGTGTTATTGAGCCACAACATGCAGAAGAGTTGGTGGAATGGATAACAAAGCCGTCCTCATCCTCCTCATCCTCTGTCACCCAGGCTCAGAGTAGTTTGCCTGCCAATGCAGCTGCCAAAGCGGCCTATTCGAATCGGCTCCATGTCAACAGTCACTCCTTCCCTAGTCCCACCATCATGCACGGAGGGGTCCCCCAAACTATTCAACCACAGTGTTGGATACATGCTGCAGGAGGATGCGCAGCGATTTGAAGGTACCCAGGTTGAGGGAGGAAGTAAGGTGAGCCTAGAGAGAGGGGGTGCCCAAGAAGGTCAAGAAACTGGCAGTCATGTTCCCCCAGCTGCAGTATACTGCCAAGTTTGCTCCAGTGACGAGGAGGGAGGGGATGATGAGGTCACTGACTCTACTTGGGTGCCTGATAGAAGAGATGAGGAGGAGGAGGAGGCACTTCTTCAACGAGGCAGGATGCCCTCCAGGGGGAAGCTTAAGGGCAGCCACCCTATTGCATCACACCGCAGAGCTAAGCAGGTGCAGGGTGCTGCTGACTCCCCGCATATTTTGAAAAGTTCTTTGGTGTGGGCCTATTTTGACACATGTGCAGCAGATTGCACCATTGCTGTTTGCAACATATGTCTGAAGCGTATCAAGCATGGCCAACACAGCAGCCGCTTGGGCACCACATGCTTGACTAGACATATGATGACCTCCCATGCAGTCCGTTGGTAACAGCACTTAAAAGACCCAGCTCAAAGAACATGGTGGACCTCTCCTTGCACCTCATCTGCTTGGATCTCCAACCCCACTATACCTCCAGTCCTCTCAGAAACCTGCACTGAGAGGAATGAAGGTATAGAAGTAGGTGTCCCAAGTACTTGCGGCCAATCTGCTAGTGGTACATCAACATCCAATTTTAGCAGGCAAATTTCCCTACCCCAGTTGCTAAACTGTTGAAAGAAATTTGGTCCCAGGCATGGACAGGGACGTTACCTTTCTTTCACGGCGCACTGGGTAACTCTGCTGGCAGCTGGGAAGGATGCAGGACAGGGTTCAGTATTGTTGGAGCTTGTTCTGCCACCACACCTCCAAAATGCTAGTAGTGGTGATTTTGCCACAGCTCTCTGCTCCACCCCCTCCTCTTCTTCTTCCTCCTTGGCCTCTTTCTCTGCAGATTTGTTCTCTGAACCAGCGGTGCTCCTTAGACGTTCAAGAGGCTACGCAAGGACCCAGTCAAAAAGATGCCATGCAGTGCTTGATTTGGTCTGCTTAGGGGACAGGAGCCACACTGGGGTAGAGATTCTGGCAGCTCTGCAGGGGCAGGCTCAGAGGTGGTTGACGCCACGCCAGCTTCAGCCAGGAATAGTTGTATGTAACAATGTCACCAACCTCCTCTCCGTCCTCCGACAGGGACACTTGACCCATGTTCCCTGTTTGGCTCACATCCTGAATTTGGTGGTGCAGCGGTTCTTGAACAGGTACCCAGGCTTACAGGATCTCCTGAGGCAGGCCAGGAAAGTCTGTGGTCATTTCCACCGGTCATATAATGCCAGTGCTCGGCTGGCTGACATTCAAAGAGATTGCAACCTACCCAAGAACCACCTCAATTGTGACATGCCCACCAGGTGGAACTCAACGTTGGCAATGCTGCAGCTGCTACACACGCAGCAGAGGGCCATCAATGAGTACCTGTGTGAGTATGGCACCAGGACAGTGTCAGGGGAGCTTGGCTTTTTTTCGCCACGCCAGTGGCTACTAATCAAGGATGCATGCACTGTCTTGTCACCATTTGAGGAGGCCACGAGGATGGTGAGCAGTGACAGTGCATGCATCAGTGATACTGTCCCTCTTGTCTTCCTTTTGGAGCACACGCTTCGTGGAATAATGTACAGGGCACTTGAGGCAGAACAGCGGGAGGAAGAGGAGGACTTCCTTACCTCTCAAGGCCCCCTTTTTGCAGATAATATTTCTACGGGCCCGCTCATTGTCATGGTTATGCAATAGACCATCACCTGACTGCTTTTGTAACTTCTCCTCTAAGCATGGCCCCACCCCAGGCCCTATCAGGGAACCCTATATTAACCTGTGCACTGCAAGCCAGCAGTGCTGATCAACCATTGTGTGTTAGCCTCTGTGTGTACTTGCTGTGTTTCCTACGTCTGATTCCTGTTACTGACTTTGGCCTGTTCTTAACTATTCCTGTCTGCTCGTGACCCTGACCATGGGCGTGTTCCCGACCATCCCTGTTTGCCTGTGACCCTGAACCTTGGCGTGTACTCTGTTGTCCTTGTCTGCTTGTGGCCCCGACCTTGGCTTGTCCCTTACTTTCCTTGTTGTTCCAGCCTGCTGCCTCCTTCCTCTTCTCCTGTAGTCTACCGTGAGCGTGAGCTGTGAGACCCTGGGGGCCGCGACCTGGAGCCAGACTGCAGCTCAGTCCATCCTTACCATTAAAGGCTCTGGTGAACACCTGCTGGCTCTTAGACTCCGCACCCTGGGGAATCTATGCTCTAGCTCCCAGTGGGATCTGTGTCAGTGATCCAGTAGACCTGCTTCCTGAACCTCCCAGGGTTCAATCTGCAGCAGTCGGCCGTAGGGTCCACTACCTTGCGGTGCACTCCTGATCTCAACGGGGTGCATCTGTCATCTGGATACAGGTGACCTGACACTCATCACACAGGAAGAAGAAGAGGAGGAGGATTGTGTCAGCATAGAGGTGGAGGATAACACTCAGCATCAGCAGCAGTCTTCAAGGGATCGTTTTCAGTCCCCAGAAACCCATGGAGTTGTATGTGGCTGGGAGGAGGTGGTTGAGGATCATGTGATCCTTAGTGACCCAGAGGACTCTGGATAGAATGCCTCAGCAAACTTACGCTGCATGGCCTCCCTAATCCTACAAAGCCTGCGGAAGGACCCTAGAATTTGTGGTATCAAGGAGAGGGATCATTACTGGCTGGCAACCCTTCTTGATCCACATTACAAGGGCAAGGTTGCAGAACTTATCCAGCCTTCACAGAGGGAGAAGAGGATGAAACATCTTTGGGAGACCTTGCAGAAAGGTTTATGCAATGTGTTTAAAGAGCCTGGGAGGTTACAATTTCCTGGTGCTGGACAATGTGTTGCTGAGGCTTCGTTCAGTCACAGAAAGAGCGGTGGAGAAGGTGGCTGGCCGACCGATGCCTTCAGGCAATTCTTAAGTCCTCAGCACCAAGGTCTTATTGGTTCCAGCAACCATCGCCATCGTCTGAATTACATGGTGCAGAAATATCTAGGGGCAAGATCAGACTTGAAGACCTTTCCAACAGAACATCCACTGGGTCACTGGGTCCTGAGGATAGACCACTGGTCAGAGCTTGCTCAATATGCAATTGAGCTACGGGCCTGTCTTGCATCCAGCGTTCTTTATGAATGCACATTCAGTGCTGCTGGAGGCTTTGTAACTGATCACAGAGTTTGCCTGTCCAGAGACTCTGTTGATCGGCTCACATTCATAAAAATGAATCAGTCTTGGATCACCAGCTACCAAGCACCTGATGCTGATGTAACCAATTGATTTTTCTATGGATGTGGGATCCCTTTAAGACTGCATATGCTGAGTGACTATCCTATTATGCTGAGTGACTATCCTATTCCTTCTCAATCTTCATGATGATAGCTTCTAAGGATATTTTTGGTTCAGGGCACCACCACCACTGCCTAAGGCCCAATTTTTCTGACCCTGTTTAACAGGGGCGTGTAATTACAATTTTTGCTCAAATATTTCTAATATTTCACAGAAGTGCCCGTTCCTGTGCTCAACAAGAGGATCTGTAAGGGGTTACAGTGTTGTAGCAGCACCATCACTGCCTAAGGCCCAATTTTTCTGCTCCTGTTTAACAGGAGCGCGTAATTACAATTTTTTGTTTCACAGCAGGGCCCGTTCCAGCGCCCACCAAGAGTAACTGTGAGGGCTTACAGTGTTCTGTTACCACCAACACCTAAGGCCCAATTTTCCACAGAGTGCATAGGGCAGGCCATATAGTATATACAGGCAGTCCCTTATTTTCAAACATACGACTTACAAATGACTCCTACTTACAAACGGAGGGAGACAACAGGAAGTGAGAGGAAATCTACCCCTAGGAAGGTCCCCAAACACTTTTTTATGACAATAACTTGCATATTAGTCTTTAAAATTAGCACTTTTGATTTTTCACGTTCAAGTCCCATAGACTTGTTCACATGTTCTGTCGCAAACCGAACCGGGCGTTAATCGGCTCATCCCTAGTTGCTATACAATACACCTGAGGTTCCAAAACTTTTAATCTGAGGACCCAAATAACCAAATCGCTACCATTATGAGACCCAAAAAGAAAAATGTTACCAAAATATCAGCAAAGCCATAAAAATAAAAATAAAAAAGGCCTTATAAAACAACTTGAGAAGCACTGCAGAGCATTGCCAAAACTGGTGGCATGATAGCTGCCTACTTGCATCTACTGTCTTACAAGCTGATTCAGCCTCAAACAACTTACTCTTCCTTACCCTTTTTTTTAAGCTTTGCTATTGAAGAATTTATTTTTATTTATTGTGGCTGCTCTCCTCTGTTCCTGTAGGCTTTAGTAAAGCCAAAAGAAATATACCATATTTTTTTGTTTTTCTTTGTAGTGGTAGATACTTCCAACTAGCGATAGATCTCTCTACACCTCACAACTTCATCTGGATAATTGCCTCCAGCCCTGCCTCTCATGCACTCTAGTTCCTGGCGTGTGTCTGTACTGTAAGTAATAATCAGTGTGCTGTCACTCACTAATGATCTGCTGATTTCATACTTGGACACAAAGGTAAGTGAAGACTTCTCCCAAACACGCTATTGTGGTCCCAACACATAAATTAAGAAACAATGCATTATAGAGACAACTCAGATACTTTGACAATTGATGTCTACTACTTCTGACTGATTATGGAGTTATAAAAAATAAAAATAAAACATACTCCAGGTTGTGATGTACCACCTGAAGAATCAAATGAAAATTCTTACAGCTTTGAAATAACTCACACATGTTTTGCAGAAGTTGATAGCTGAAGTCATATATTGCTTTTCTGGCACAACACACATATAACTGTTTCTGTATTTGGCACTTCAATTTCCGCAGAAATGAAAAATAATGCAGATTATTGTAAATTTTATAAATCTTCATTTCCTCCATTTGCATATTCTTGAAAGCTACAAAACTCACTTGTAGTTAAATGTTTTTAATTAGTTTCCCTTTTATACATTTATAAACAGAAACACAATGCATTTATTGCTGCTACAATTTACAGTTAAATAGGTAAGCAGGACTGTAGCCAAATGACTAAACACGCTGTGGAAATACAGTACATACTTCATAAGTAAAATGTTTACCTGCCATACTATGCATAATTCCTTTCACTCATTTACACTGGCTGCAATGTGTAGCCAGGGGGGTTACAACACTATTTATCCTTGCAGATTTCCTTGTAGCCATCATGTTACCCACATGTATGCATGTATATGTACTATGAAATTCCATTGCAACACTACTGAGTTCCTGCTGGTTCTCTTCTTCATTAGGATGCCAAAATACCTCTCGCTCCAGGTCCCAATGCATGCAAACAATCAAGACTGTCTACACTGTGCAGTGATTTAGAGTGCTGGCTCACAAATGCAACCTATTAGCAGGAAAATAAGGTGGATGTAATCATGGACCTCCTTCTATAAACACTAGATGATTAACTGTCTCTGACTTCAATACTAGAAATGGCTAATGGTGCGCTGTTCCTTTAAATAGTGAACTGATGTGATAATGAACAAAATAAAGTGAATAAACAAGATATCTACCTAAGTGTTCAAACATAAAGTATGTGTATGTGAATATTATGATAGCAACTTAATGATGCAAATAACAGATGTCATAACAAATGCATTATTCAAAATATCAATGTGCAAAATATTGCAAGAAATTTCAGTGTGTAAAAAAATTAGGTTAAATTGAAAAATTTCAAGTCCATAAGAAAAGCAAAACACTTGATAAAGGGTGTGACAAGTGAAAATGGTATTCAACTCCATGGCTTCCAGTGTTTCAAGAAAAACGGCAAAGTGTTCCATCCACAAGAAAAGAGAGTAGCCTCTTACCAGATCTGATGGATCCCTATTACAGAGATCAAGGAAGCCTATGCCAGGATGATCACAGGTGTAAAGATTTCAAACAGCGTGTCTTAATACACTTGCAGGGATAAGCAGATTGGATGGATCCCTATTACAGAGATTAAGGAAGCTTATGCCGGGATGATCACAGGTGTGGAGATTTCAAACAGCGTGTCTTGATACACTTGCAGGGATAAGCTCCATGTGTTCAAAGATCATATATGAAAAGGGAGAAGCCTCATAGTGTAAATCAGCCAATTGTATTTTAAAAATATATAGATGAACTTACATAAAGGTTAAAAAATTGCGGCATGAATGATATCTCTAGTGGCGGTGTCAGTCTGCCAACTACATGGATAGCATTGCAAGTACTCTCCGATCCGTATGCCAGTAGACAACAGTTGTGTGTAAACGTGTCGGATCGGAGAGTACTTTCAACGCTATCCATCTAGTTGGCAGACTGACACCACCACTAGAGATATCATTCATGCTGGAATTTTTTAACTTTTATTTTTTTAAATAAAATTGGCTGATTTACACTATGAGGCTTCTCCCTTTTCATATATGATCTTTGAACACATGGAGCTCATCCCTGCAAGTGTATCAAGACAAACTGTTTGAAATCTTCACACCTGTGATCATCCCGACACAAGCTTCCTTAATCTCTGTAATAGGGATCCATCCAATCTAGTAAGAGGCTACCCTTTTCTTGTGAATGGAACACTTTGCCGTTTTTCTTGAACACTGGTAGCCAAGAAGTTGAATGCCATTTTCACTTGTCACACCCTTTATTAAGTGTATGGATTTTCTTATGGACTTGAACTTTTTCAATTTAGCCAAATTTTTTTACACACTGGAATTTCTGGCGTTTTTTTGCACATTGGCATTTTGAAAAATGCATTTGTTATGACATCTGTTATTTGCATCATTAAGTTGCTATCATATTGTTCACGCACACATACTTTATGTTTGAACACTTAGGTAGATATCTTGTTTATTCACTTTATTTTGTTCATTATCACATCAGTTCAATATTTAAAGGAACAGCGCACCATTAACCATTTCTATTACTTTATCCTTTGCAATATTTGAGTTGCAGCAGTTCCATATGAGACTAGCGCAGAGATATTTTTATTTATCTGACTTTAATACTGTCTGAGTAACTGATCTGGAAAAAGTATGCACGTTTAAAAGTTAGTGAGCTTTCCTCGACATCTGATGGAATGTTTATTTCTACTAGGATGAACTTTCTTTAAAATTGAAATGTTCCTTGCATCACTAATGCTTACTAACTCCATAACCTCCTTAACGCTGACACCATGCCCCGCTGGTCCTATCTGCAATCACACATTACTTTGCTAAAGGGCTTCATTAAAGCAGGCCATACATAGTTCCAATCTCGGGCGTTCAGCAGGAACTTCCAAGATTCAAACTGTGTATAGGCAGGCTGAATGTACCAAGTTGATTGATCAATTAACTTTGGTATAACCAGCATGCCTGTTTTTTCCCATGATTATTGCTAGCGGCTGCTATAGGCGGGGATGGCTTCCCCTGCCTTACCCCCCCCCCCCCCGCACTGGGAGAAGACAATCACCCGGCAGGAGGGATTCCCGCTGAACACTGTCTTTGCAGGAAAGAAATTCCCTCCATGTGTGGCCGGTCTAATGTTGGAAACAGCAAATTTTGTAATCATGCCCTTTAATGTGTCCACCCTGGTTCCAAGTGCACTAATTAATTAGGAAGGTCTCTGCCCACTCCTTTATTTCTCATTTAGTCCAGTTTCTTCTACACTAGACATGCCAATCTTGACCTATAAGCTTGACCACCATGTCCAACACGAGAGACTGGTACCATCACATGGATGTTGTTGCAGAAATGGTAGAGGTGATCCACATTAGCCATGACCCTATACATTCATACGTGGTCCAGATGGTTGATGTTCAAGGCTATTGACACTTACAAAAACAATAATTATCTTAGTTCCCCCTCCATCTATGGAGCATCCTGAAACAGAAGGTGGAGGAGCACCAGGTCTCTAACATCCACCAGCTCCGTGATGTCATCATGGAGGAGTGGAAGGGGACTCCAGTGGCAACCTGTAAAGCTCTGGTGAACTCCATGCCCAAGAGGGTTAAGACAGTGCTGGAAAATAATGGTGGCCACACAAAATATTGAAACTTTGGGCCCAATTTGGACATTTTCATTTAGAGGCGTACTCATTTTTGTTGACATTAATGGCTATGTGTTGAGTTATTTTGAGAGGACAGAAAATTTACAGTTATACAAGCTGTACACTCACTACTTTACATTGTAGCAAACTGTCATTTCTTCAGTGTTGTCTCATGAAAAGATATAATAAAATATTTACAAAAATGTAAGGGGTGTACTCACTTTATACTGTATACTGTATATATGTGTTTATTTCTTGCTTGTCAAATACCTGGAATGCTGATTTCATTACCTGACACCTGTGGAGTGGGAGGGAGCCTTTTTAAGGGTTAATGATTCAGTTGTCCCTTAGGTTTTGAAGAAGCACTAGTTAGGTGTGAAACGCGTCACCTCTACTATGTCCTTGTCTTGGTGGCAGTCATGTTAGCATGAATAAATCAACATTGGATCTATGGTGGTGTGAATCTGACAGCCACTCTGAGGACTTTGGTATGGCACTCGATCAGCTAGTGCACTGACACACACAGCGGCCGGTGATCCATCTACTGGGGCTTTAGAAGCATTGAGCAGCGCCTGGACTCAGCTTTACTGTGGGTGAGATTGTTGCATGGGACATAGCTCCTGGATCCACATACCACCTTACTGAACTTTGTATTGCTGTATGGAAATCTGTTCCAGCTTGTGACTCTTGGCCTGATGCTCTTTCTCCCCCTACTGTCCCAGCTGCATGAACCCTTTAATGGCTTGCGTGCTATATATTGCATGAGCTTCCATTTACATGTGTCTATATGTGCTTCAGCTCATACTTGTGTTTTCAGCCATCATTATCATTGAATTCAAGCACTTACCATGGGCTTGCTTATTCATAGACTGAATGACATCTTTCATCTCATACTGTGGACACTGTGCCACATATTCATAAGCCATTTCTTTCTACTTTTGAGTCACTCATGTGCTCCCATATTTTTATAGCTGACATCTTGCTTCCAGTTCCGTGGTATGAATGGATCAGTGTCCGGGAGCCCAGGTTGTTTTTTTTTCATTTACTTTCCTGACAATGTTGTTATAAATGTTTTTATTGATGGTATGGTGAAGGTTTTTATATGCTTCTTTATTGTCATTTGAACTGTGGAATAAAATTTTGGTTTTGCATATGCTGCAGTGTGTTTCTATGTGGAGCCCCATTTTTGACTTGAGCTGCAGTCATATCTTTTTGCACATTGTTCCTTTGGCTCAAGAAACCCCACCCATAAGCAGGGTGAGCCAGCTACCTATTTATTCATCTTGTCCAAAGTGATGTTTATCCCTTTTTTTAAGCCTCCATTAAGCTAGCCTTAGACTGACCTTAACTGGATAGTCCTTGTTCTGGTTCATCACCCTTTGCATTCCCGTTGATGGCAGACACCTATATTTTTGGGAGAAACCACTACCCTGAGGGGGGCCTGGTTGGCTCCTACTGATGACCCCACTCCCTATTACTCACTCCCCTCTCTGCTCTTCACACTCACTCATCTCCTTTTCCTTCCCCCTCCATCCCAATGCCCCTCCACCCAAATAATTCACCCCACCATCATATAGATACAAATGTACTCAGTTGGAAATATTTTTTTATTTTATTATTTCTTAGACAATCCTACCTTTTTTTCTGTCAATGCTCACTTTCTTATCATTCTAAAGCTTCTGTCCTTTCCCATAATCACACCATCTAGACAAGCTTCCAACAACATGACAGCTCCATAGAAGTGCACTGTTTCAGTATAACAATACACCACACCCTTAGGGATGTCTCTTTTCAAACATGATGCAGCGTACATGACTAAATTTAAATGTTAAAATACAGTTTCCCAATTATTAGATGTGGTGTGTGCATTCATTTTCTTTTTTAGGCTTTTTCCCCTTTACTTTTACCTAGTGATCTGGTCGGTAACACGCTTCCTGTCTTAGGATGTCTGCATTCTGGGTGGAGTGGTAAAGCAGACATCTTCAGATAGCAACCTTGTCAGTTTGGAGGGAGGGTAGTGTTTACATAAATGAGTAAAAGCTGACCATTGTAAGACCCCTTGTCAGTGTTAAATGTTTTGGCTCAACCCTCTAACTCTTACTTTTTCTGTTAAGGTAAGTTTAAAAATAACAGATTTACTGGCTGAATCACTGGGTGACAATATAAAAAAAAGCCTGAAAAAAAAAGAAAAAAAAGAAAACAAATGGACTCATCACATCTAAGGACTGGTAAGCAGCAACTTAATACAGTTTTGTTTTTGGGCTTAATACTGCTTTAAGCTGTAATGTTTGCATATTCCGTATCACCCTTTTTGAGTATACGTATGTAACAAAAATAATTTGAAATAAAAAGTCAGTGAAGTCTCAACTCTTGGTCAGAATACTTGTTCCAGGTCACAAACTAAAAAAGGGTTCAGGCCATTGGATCAGAATGAGAGACAGGCAATTAAGATTTTCAGAAGGAGAGGTTAGCCAAAGAAACTATGTTCTCAAATTAAAGATCTCTATCTCCATCATTTACATTTAGGAACTAGATAAAGATCAAGGCAGGTAAGTCAGGATTTGTGGAATATTTCCTCGGTATCCAGGGACATGAGCAAGATAAATACTTTACAAATGCTCAGGCTGAACCTATGGAGCCACTTGATGATTTAAAAGTGGAAAAAAACTGGCATAGATAGAATATGATAGAAGTCAGCATTTAAACCAAGAAATACACAATTTAAAGCAAATCTAAACAAACCAATTCATTAAATGAAATCTGCAGCTTTTATTAAAATAATATATGGTGTTGCAGTAATGAAGGTCCTTGTTTAGGCACATCCCCTTATGAGTTGACAGCTGTTGTTATGCTCAGCTTGTCATCCTGTTGGGGAAAGGGAGTTACCGTGCCAATACACATTGCAGACACATGGTTCACTGTTATCACCACCAGAAAACCAGCTCAGGGTCGGTTTTGTTTTTGGTTTTGTAGGTGCAGAGACTCATAGAACAGATTATTTTGGTTAAAGCTACAGTACATAACTCTCGTTCTTTACATCTGGATTAGTTCCTACTGGAAATTATAGCCATTTTGTTACATAAATACAGGTTGACTTTGTAGGAAAATCCCCAAAAGGGTCAATGGCCACATTTTTGTATGTTCTTTATCATCTTAGAGATAATTGTACAAGTTTGATTCTTGATATGTACACATTTTTGTTTGTGATTTCCCTTTTCTTTTTATCTTGTAATAAAATAAATCGATTGTAAAAAAAGAAAGCCAGCTCAGAGCAATGATATTCAGCAAGTACTGGCGTGAGTGCATGCAGACATGAAGTGGCTTAAAAAGGTTTGAGAAAATCAGCAGCACTGAGATGACACTTTTATAAGTGATGAAAATAGCTTTTTATGGAAAAAAAATCAATTATTTATGATATATAATGCTTTAGAAAACATGGAATATCTGAAGTCAAAACTGTTTTTCTAATTTTGTGTAAAGTAGGGAATATAAAGTAAGAAAAGGGTTAGAGGCCCTGTCAGGTTTAATTGAGTGTCCCCACTGGGGAGAATACCCTCTGTATTTGTCCTGGTGACCCCTGTCTAGAGGCAGAAAAACGATTGGAATTCCTATATATTAATGTTGTCACTGAACAGGAGGAGAGGGGAATCTTCAAATTGGCACATACTGTATGTTCATAGAAAAGCTGTCTTAGTGGGGATTCCCCTTCACTCTGGAGAGATTTCCTTTCAGTTCCTGCTGTGTTTCTGAGATGAGAAGTGAAGGGAAATCCCCCCCAATGGGACACACCAAATAGTAAGAGATGACAAGTATCTTAACCCTTCCCTTCTCCATCCAAAATGAAAGAAGACTTTGGGATTTAGGTGTACTGTGGTCAGGTTATGGTATATGTAGATCTACTTTAGTGTAGAAATGTATCAAATTCTATAGAAATGGTACCAAGCCATCAGTGCTAGGTATCTAATTACCTGTCCATTATGCTGGAGGTGGGAAAAGAAACATGATTCCTTTATACATCAATAGTGGACATAATTAAAAACTAAACTTTTTGACAGACTGGCTGATTTTTTCAAGTGGAAGATCACTACTAAAGTAAAGCATAGAATACAACTTAACACATTTAATCCATATAGCTTTCAAGACTGTAAATTAAAACATAACAAGAATCTGGAGTTCAACTGGGCTACAGCAGATTGAAGGAGTGCTGGAGATGGTGAGAAAAAGATTGAACAATAGGTTTATTTCTTGTCTCATATGAATGTTTAAGCAGTTTTTATCCCTATCTTTGTTGATGTTTTTTGTTCTTTGTTATATGGCATAATAACATTGAAAAACAAGAAAGAAAGGAAATAAAAAATATTTTGCCTGCATTGTATGTATTGTGTTGACTTTCACAACTGTAGTATTAGTTAGTTTCAGATGTTACTTTAGTAAATATGAAACATTTTTTTCTGTTTAAATAATTATCAGTCAGCTTGTCAGTGATCCCTAAAGTATATTACTAAAGTTTTACATGAGTGGTTATGGATTATTTTAGGCAGTAAAACGTACTTGTAATATGATTGGGTATGTTATTTGTTGTGATGTTATGTGCACTTTTCAGACATCCTACTACTGTTAATATGAATGGTAACACACCAGAAATGTGAACCTGGCCTTAAAGTAAAACCATCACTTTTTTTAGCAACTTATACCTCCAATTCTCTTTGACCACTGGAACCAGAAAGAAATACTTGGTGCTTCCAGGTTGTATTGCTCATCCCAATAACAATTATCAAAGACTATAGATAGCTAGTGTAGCTTCACTTATAGCAGCCCCCGTTCTCTTAAGATGAGCAGGCCTACCAGTACTCGGTTGCCACTAGGACTTAATACACAGTGCTATATTCGCTGTTCAAGTTGTACAAGAGGCGTAGCAAAGATTTATGTAGCGCTACCCCCGGAGTTCCAGAGTGGGAGCAAATATCTGGATTTGAAAGGTGACCCTTGAAAGGTGCCAAATGTGACAACAGAGGGGGGGAGGAATCTGATGTCGTTTTTAATTCTAGTGTTTTTTTATATATCTGTATGCAATAAAGAACTTTTTTGATATATTCTATTCAGTCCAATTTTTTCTAGCTGTCTATAGGCCCTTGGGAGCAATTTTTCAACTTAATGAACCTTTTACTTTGCCCTATATGGGCAAACAAAAGTATAACATAAGTAAGTATTTTAAAACGCATAAGCCAGTGTTAATAATTCTTTATTAGCTGCTCAAGGAACAGACACACTTTGTGCACCTAAGAAAAAAAACGACAGTTTCCCTATAATTAATAGCTTTCTTTTCTTGTTTCAAAAGTGAATTGTGAAATTGTAAACTTTATCCACATCATAAAATTTGAAAGTTTGCTGCATTATTCCGACAATCTACTTTCTGATATAAGCTTTGCCAAAACAGAGGTGACTTATTTCTGAGCACCGTATGGCCAATATTTTAGAGCATATCTACCTATTAGCAATATTTAGCTGCATGTGGCATGTAGTTACACCTAATTAATTTTTGAAACCAGTGACAACTTCCAAAATAGCATTTTTCTTTGCTTTTGTCTTTTCTTTTGACCTACTTGTTATATTCAGGATATTATTGGCACAATAATATACTGAACCGAAACAGAGAAAGAGAGAGAAAAACCAATTACAGAAATCTTTAAATGAACTCCTTACAGTTTGAAAACTGGCTCATCCATCGTCTTTCTTATACATCAGTGTAGCACGGATCAAACATAATTTCATGCTAATTTAATTTAAATTCAGCTATTGACTTTAGTCACAAATTTACCAGGCATTTTAAAAATGTAATTGAAAATAATTTTGACTGCTTTGACTGCTTTCTCAATTCCATGCCGCCTCTCTGCCAAAAACGGCTCACACCTGATCTCAGCTCAAAAAATGGCGCCAGCGCCAGGTGTCATCAAACCAGAATGCTCATTAAACTGGCAATTTGATAAGTTGGGGAACAGTCTACAGCCAAATGTCATAGCACTTTCCTTAATATAACACTGGTAAAACAGGATTCCTCATCCTTTACAATCATCATAATGTCTTCATTAGCGGGGCCTTATTTAATAAACTGAATGAATTTCTAGTGTGCTCTGGCTTCCATTAGGGGTAGACTTCTCCTGTAAAAGTCAAGCTTGTGATAATTGATTTGAATGACCAATTGGAAGTTTTGGGAGAAGAAGAAGATGGGCCAGGATTGATTTTTACTTCCAAAGTCAATATTTGTATATAGTTTTAGCTATGTTTATTTAGGAATGTATTATTTACTGGGTAGCACAGTGTCCTATCCAGGACACTGCCTGCATGGAATTTTCATGTTCTCTCCTGTGATCATACTTTTGCTCCCATACTCCAAAGACATGCTGGTAGAATAATTGGCTCCTGTCTAAACTGGCCCCAAATTGTTTGCATGTAAAATAGGGGCCTTAGGTTGTAAGTTTATTGAGGGCAGGGAATAATGTGAATACACTGTATTTAAAGTGCTACCTAAATTGTTGGTGCTATATAAATACCTATAATACATAACATAAAAAAATATCCAACAAGAAGTGCCAAATAAACCCAGAAGCTGGAAGCCTGTTTGAAGTAAAAAAGTAAAATAACCATTTAGTTGCTTCTTATACTGTATGTTGCAGTGTACTTGTTGAATGCCAGAGAGACCAGGATGCTTGTGACCTGGCCTGACCATTTCCACTTTTTACTTTAAAGTTTACTTTTCACCCTCCTCTTTCCTCTATATGTGCAGTATGTTTAATTTCATAATCACTCAAGTAGCATGAGTATTAAAAGCTGCTTCTTGCTATAGGGCAAGGAAAAAAATTCTGGGACATGCTGTGGAGGGAAGAAGGTGGTTCGGGGGTAAATTTAGATCATACCTAAACATACCCTTTAAAAGAGAAGTATAAGCTAAGCTTTTTTGGCTATTCTTTTCTTCTGGGTCATAGAAGTGCACAAACTTGTTTTCTCCTGTGACCCAGAATCAGCCAACAGCAGGCTTTAACCACACCAGACTCTGGAAGGATCCTGACAATAATGTTGGGATTCACCTAGATGGCTAATTGGAAGCTGACTTAGTCTCTCGGCTCACTGCTGAAAGCCTGAGCCAGCCATTCCTGTCCCCTTTCTAGCCTGATGCTCCAGTGAGTGCTGGTAGGGCAAGCAGAGACAGTCACTGCTCTCTGCACAGAGCAGACCAAGAACTGAGAGATCAGCGGTCTTGTGATTGATCAGTTCTCAGGCTTATAGCCTGTGGGGAATAGCTGCAGCATCACACTTATGCTGCAGCAAAGAGGTGATTATAGATGCTGCAACCCCAAACTTCTCCTTTAAGCCTTAATTTTCACTTTTAGCTAGAGTGTACATTTTACTCTCAGTACTTTACTGTCAGCAAATATTTTAGATTTTTCAAACACAAGCTATTTAGAAATAGTCTCTTTGCAGGGATTTGAAAGATCTGGTTTGAAATACATATTGACTGAACTCTTCTACCCTCACATAGACAGGCTTTAACAATCCTACCACTCGCTACCTGACGGGATGATTTTAGCCACTACTGCTAGCCAGTCAGCTAGATTCATTGTACATTCCACACCAGCATAAGAATCAAATGATATATTTCAGGTTTTCAAGTTAATGCCAAGTGCATAGCTGATTTATTGAAAGAAAATACAATAGAGCGCAGTGAAAATGAAAGGTCTTTAGTCAATAGGATATGAATATGGGATGAAATGCCAGCCTACTTATAACTTAATATCTATCATCCACAATAGCATTCATCAAGTAGGAAATCATCATAAGATATAAAATCTGCCCAACACCTGTGCTTAAAACAGTCTTGAGTTTACATGGTACTATGCAATTTATAGTTAACTGTGAGCTCTTCCTTTAAAACTGAACTGTGGGCAAACATAATAAAGAATAATTCATGAGGTATTAATTTAAAATCATTTGTAAAAATGTACTGTAGTGCTACCCCTGTAGGAGCCACTAGTAATTTTCCCAGGTTCTTTTTCTAAGCAATTATCCCGCAGTCAGGCACACAGTCACTCTTCAGCTCAATAAGCAGCCCAGGGTGTTCTTTTTGATGTTTTTATTTTTCATGTTTTTATTTTTGGCATAACTTGGATAGGCTTAGGTTATACAAAGTACAAATGTCCATCTGTAGAACTGTGCGCAAAGGCCTTGAAAAGCAGACTGTGGACTTGGCTTTGTAGTAATAGTAACTAACCTCACAAAAGCCACATCTGTTGAGCAATCATAGCAGAGTTCCTTCACAATGAATTAGATAGACTGAGCTCTCTCCCCTTTAAACACACACAGCTGACTCTCTAGCACTAGATTGGTGGAAGCAGCCCACAGTCTCTAAGATCTCTCTCAACAGTCTGTACTCAAAAAATGTTCTTGAAAAGTTGGTTGCCTCTTTCCAATATTCATGCAACACCTTTTTCCCATGATAACAGATTAGATCTTCAGATGACAGCCCATCAGTCAGCTCCCTGCAACTTCAGCAAAGCAGACCCTCAGGGCGCCCACCTAAGACTTCAGCAACTCGTAAGCACATGACAGGTTAGCCTAAGGGGGCAAGCAGTCTCCCCTTAGGATGTGTTTCTCTCCTACAGGAAAAGACCTTGAACATTTGTGTCTCAAAGTATTTATATAGACTCCCAGCACCCTCCCAGGGATTGGCACAGTTCTCTAGAAAGCAGAGAAAGCAATCAAACCTGCAGCAGGTGAAATACTGAACAGGCCAGACTAATCAACCGCAGCCCCACTGGATACAGTGAGCCAGAACTAAATTTATCTAATCCTAGAACCTATCCAGGAGGGAGCTACAGTATTAAAAAAAACAATGTAACCCTCAAAATTTGTCTTGATATTAGCCCTCTGTAAACTCCTGTACAGCAGCAATCGGACTGGAAGAGCGAGGCATCAGAATGAGAAGGCAGTTGGGATCTGCTTCAGGATCCATGTGAGGAGGAAATAGCAGGACAAGTAGACTGATGGCCTCAGCAATGTTGTACTGCTTAATTAGATGCTATGAGACCAGCACCATTTTGTTAGAAACCATCAGTGAAATACATTCTCTGGCTCCATTAAATTGATAGTCACTGGATATAACTGTATATCTCATGCTCATATATCATGCTAATCCCTGTAGGTCAACAAAAGTTTGCTGATCTGTTAGCATTACAGGAAATGTAAGTACGGTATGAACTGGGAGTTAGACTATCAAGTCAATGTATACTTGACTTTGGTCTAATAGCAAAGTTGATGAGTCTGTCAGCTGCATTCATGATGGACTGAATAGGGGATAGCCCATTTAAAGGTAAACCAATGAGGAGGGAGTTGTAGTAGTCAAAGGCGAGAGATACTGTAACCAGGGAGTGAATTAGGAGCTTTGTCGTGTCATTGGTTAGAAAGGGGCACATTTTGGAGATGTTTCAGAGGTTGAGGCGGCAAGCTTTGGAAAGTGATTGGATGTGGGTCAGAAAGGAAAGTTCAGAGTCTAGGATAACACCTAGCACCCTGCCATGCGAAGGTGGGTTGATGGCTGTGCCATTGATCTTCACGGAGAAGTCAGGGGAAGGGGAACGTGGGGGAGGAATATTGAAATATTGTGAGCTGGTTTGGGACAGGTTGAGTTTGAGGAAGTGGTGTGACATCCAGACTGATATGTCTGTTAGTAAATTAGTGATACGTGAGGAGACTGATGTTGTGAGCAAAAGGGTAGAGAGATAGATTTAGGTGTCATCAGCGTAGAAATTATATTGAAAGCCATGGGAGGCAATCAGCTGAGCCAGGGATGAGGTGTAGATTGAGAATAGGAGAGGTCCAAGAACAGAACCTTGGATTCACACTGCTGTGATAAGTTTTATCTGACTTTAGTGCAATTCTATAGTGCTACCCCTACTTTGATAAGGTTTGTATATTTTATGGGGGCAAAATGGCACTGGAATCGCACCAAAGTAGTATAGGAACCTTTTCCAAAATCGCTCCATGCTGAGTCGCATTGATGTGAACAGACACTAGTTAGAACCAGGCCATAGAGTAAAACATACCTTGCTTTTCTCTGATCATCTCAATGAGTAACTTCGAAAGAGATGCTTTTTTTTTTTTTTTACATTTCCTTGGTACAAACAGCTACAAATAAATGAAATACAACTGTATAAGCCACTGTCATATCATTTATAAATATGTTTTTTTAACATTTTTCTTTTCCATAAAAATGAATAATGGGCAAATTGTATTAAACTTACTGAGTTATGAATAATATATGGCTCTAATCACAAGAGGCATGCACAGTGATGTAAGATTGATTGTCACGCAAGATGAACAACGGTACAGAAGAAAAAAAGTACAATTTGTTTTCATAATGTTTTTCTGTTGCGATTTCAGATGAAGATATAAGTAGAGTGGCATTCATCTGATAAACTCCCTTACCTCTCCGAAGTATGCTGACAACTATATTTAAAAGAAAATAAAGTAAAACACCTGTTGAACTTCTAAAAAAAGAATAATGTGATTCAAGTCCAAAGCACTGCCTATAGATTTGGATGTCCATACATGCAGCCTTCTTCTTCTTTGGGCAGTATACACTGCTCCATCTCCTCCTCCTCCTCAGATGTGTACTTCTGGGCAAACGACTCAGCTCCCAAGATGCTTGAGGACAGAAGGAACTTTTTAATACAATTTAATCTCTGATGATGATTGGATAGTTATGTGGCTTCCTGTTTACTGAACTGTGTTTTTTTGGCTAATCTATATTTGAACTTGAGCTCATTGTGTGTCATGGATCACATTATCAGCAATAGTCTACTGTCATTTAAAGTTGAGTTCCAGGCAAACAGCCAAGTACAGTATACAGATGGAATACTTGGATGAGAGTTAATTTACCTGCCCAAAAGATATGTATTTTGGTGCAGTCTGGCAGGGGAGGGAACATTACTTTATTGCAGTTTCACTTTCACTTACTATTGACTGGGCAGTGAAAGGAAAAGCAGCACACTCATGCTCATCTCTCTGTTACTCTTCTTTCTCTTCTTATCAACACTTCAAAAGGTCCCCTTTTGCTGCCACCCCTTTTTGAGACCTGCTGTAGAGGGAGTGCAAGAGTCTGAAACTAAGTCAAGATTTGAGGTAACTTTGTTGTAATGTTTTCTTGCAAAATCATTTCAAAAAATGAAAAAAATCAAAAAATACATTTAAGAATGTATTATTGATTATGCAGTTGCATTAATATGTCTGAAACTAAGTCTTTAATAATTTCAAAATAAGACATAGGTTAGTCTAATAATGGGTACCACACCCCAATAAAGAGTGTATCACTGAAAAGCTAGACAGACTTATCATGTGCTCAACATAATTTGAGTAATAAAAACTATTTATTTTTATTTTGATCATCATGATTCATTAAAACCATGCAGTAAAAAAGAACAAAGCATATTGCTCAAAGTAGCCATTACCATAATATCAAGATGTACACCGATCCATGTCTATGCCTGCATAGGAGTATACTGTGTATATATATATATATATATATATATATATATATATATATATATATATATATTTATATATATTATCTTATATAGTAGTAACACATGCATTTCCATATCAATATTTAATACTCATGATGTTGCAGTAGATTTTTAGGCAAAAAAAGAGGGGGGGGTGTAAACTTGATGCAACATGTTTTATAGAACTCTATTGTGTCCTTTATATTTGTCTGAACTTCAGATTTAAAGTTTTCATATTTAAAGGATAAGTTCACATTCGGGAACATGTTACATGTTCCACATGTTTTTAAGGTTCCCGGTCCTGCAGCGGCTCGGCGATCCGGGCTCTCACTGTTGAAGCAGTAATGGGAGAAGTTCCCCATACCAGCTGTCACTTTTTGAAAGGCGTGTGGGCGTGCGGGGCTCTGCTCACACAGTCATGTCATTCATTCAGAGTTCTGTGAATGAATCAGCTACAAGTGCCGACTACAAGCTGCCGGCTTGTAGTTCTCAATGAACAACCATGCACTCTGGTAGTTCATTCATTCTTCCTGTCAGTGTGAAACTGCCTGCCCCTACAATGACAGTCTGCAGGAGATCTGCATGGCCCCAGCAATTTGCTGATCATGTGTGCAATGCTTTCCAGGCTCCTAAAAAAAATTGTAAATGCAAATTTTTTACCTACAAAAGAATGTGCTTTTTTAAATTTTTTTATTGAAGGTAAACTTATCCTTTAAATTGACACACATTGACAGGCTTTGATGCAAAATTGTATTGCATTGTATTGTATTGTATTAGGAAGGCCAACTGGTGCAAAGGCCCAATGGGCCTTTTGTATAAGTTAGTTGGATGAATGGACATTGCTTTGTCTGTCTGACAGTTATATACAGTGTATATATGTAATATATATATATATATATATATATATATATATATATATATATATATATGTGTGTGAAAATGTCCAAATTGGGCCCGGTTAGCCATTTTCCCTCCCTGGTGTCATGTGACTCTTTAGTATTCCAAGGTCTCAGGTGTGAAAATTTGGTTACATTTGGTGTTATCGCTCTCACTCCCTCACACTGGTCACTGGAAGTTCACCATGGCACCTCATGGCAAAGAACTCTCTGATGATCTGAAAAAAAGAATTGTTGCTCTACATAATGATGGCCTAGGCTATAAGAAGACTGCCAGGTCCCTGAAACGGAGCTGCAGCACGGTGGCCAAGGCCATACAGCGGTTTAACAGGACAGATTCCACTCAGAACAGGCCTCGCCATGGTCGACCAAAGAGGTTGAGTGCACGTGCTCAGCGTCATATCCAGAGTTTGTCTTTGGGAAATAGACGTATGAATGCTGCCAGCATTGCTGCAGAGGTTGAAGGGGTGGGGGGTCAGCCTGTCAGTGCTCAGACCATACGCCGCACTCTGCATCAAATTGGTCTGCATGGATGTCATCTCAGAAGGAAGCTTCTACTAAAGATGATGCACAAGAAAGCCCGCAAACAGTTTGCTGAAGACAATATATACTATATACTCTTTATATATATATCTTTTTCTCAAAGAAAAATGATCTGGTCAGATACAGAGCTGGAAGTCTCACTTTGCTAAGAATTGATGTTATTTTGTGAGTAATCACTAGGATGAAAGAGCATAGTCCAGAAACGCATTTTCTAAACAAGTTTGATTGCTGAAAAAGAGGCGTGCTTTCCCGACACTCACATTGGGGTCTGGTGTTCACTAAACATGTGGCTCTGCTGCTGACTGCTTGAATTAGTTAGAGTGGGAAAGGGCTATAGCTGCTTTAAGGCTCATTTACACTTGCTTCGGCTTCAACGCACATTAAAGCTCCTACTACTTCAATATGCTTTTATGATGTGTTTTTGATACTTCGGTGGTGCTTCGATGAAGCTTCGATGGTGCTCTTTTGAAGCTTTGTTGAAGCTTGGCAGACGCCCTGTGTGTGTGTTGATATCTCACACCTGCAATTTCTCCAAAACAAAGGAAAGCTAAAGCTGAATTAAAGCCTCTCAAAAGCCGCAGGTGCTTCAAGCGAGCTTCAAACAAGGTTTGCCGTAGACTTCTATGGAGGCTTTGGAGACGCTTTGAAGCACCACTAAAGCTACATGGGGTATAATTTTTGAAGCAAAGCAAAGCAAACACAAGGTGTAAACAGGACTGTAAGCTAACTATTTTATTTAGTGACATGAGCTTTTTACTGGCGTTAAGAGAGCTTTAACGAAGCGTGCCCGAAGCCTTTTGAAGCAAGTGTAAACTAGCCCTTAGGGGTTTCATTGCTATGTGTAACCCTGTTGGGGGGGATTCAACCTTATTTCCTGTCTTGGTGAATGAACAAAAAGTGAGCAGATCTCCCTAATGGGAAAACAGACAGCAATAACAATATGACAATGATTTTCACCCCCCTCCACACTAAAAAACAAACAGGAAGTGAGGAAAAAACTCTCCAACTTTGTCAAAAAATGACTGAAGGTTTTGGCCAAAGTAGTGCTTGATAGTTATTATTATTATTATTATTATTATTATTATTATTATTATTTCATTGTATTATTATTTATTTATTTTTATTTTTACAGCACTGTTTTTGCAGTGACATTTTGAACATAACAGAGATTGTTTGTTCTGAGCAGCTCACGTAACTGAAGATTCAAACAAAATAAAAAATAAGTGGAGTAAAAATGTCTGTGTCTAAGGCCATAAATCCATACGCATGCACGTGTTTACGCAAGTACCAGCATATACCCACATATAGCCACATGCAAGTATTATTTTTTTATGGGTGGCTGTATGGAGTATCCTTGGCTCCCGGTTGGGAAAATATGCCTGAACTTTACTTTGTATGACCCCAGGTGCCCGTGTGCATGAGGCTAAAGCGTATGTTGCTCTTGGCCAACCAGTCATTTCCAGTCATCTAGCCAATGAGAAAAATAGCAGCTCTAGTTTTATACAAATTTCACTGTTATAGAAAATGTCTTTTTCTGCCCTGTTTTTAAAGTCTAAAACAGAAGAAAAACCAGAGACAGCTCATAAAATATTAATATTGTGTAAAAATATTAGATAAAGGCAGAGAGCTCATGTGCAGCTCTTTAACAAACAACATCATTTATTTATCTCCCTGCAAATTTGGTGGATTTAAATTGACCGTAATTTATAGTAATAACTTAATAGTGGAAAAGCAGCTGTTGCCAAAAAACAACCCGCATTCATCAAAAGTTTAGCAATTTCCAGACATTTTACCAATAATTCTTTCAGATCAAATTGAATGATTTTTAAAGATGTCTATTCTTCACCCTCCAGTTAGATTTCACCAGTAAATGTTGGAATTTATTGCCAATGTAAATACTTGTTTACTGAAAATGGAGTCTAATGCAATGTACGTTTCTATGCTAAAGAAACAATAATTCACAGGATGCTAAATTTGGATCCAGGAGCCTTAGGAAAAACATTCATTTTCTGTTGACAAAATGCCTGTAGTGATACACATTGAGTGGCATATGGGCAGCTGGAGTCTGTACTTAAAGGAAAATAACAACAAATATTGTATTCTCATTGCCGCATGAGGTTAATGACTCACCGAGGCTGATTTACTAAAGAAGTTGAAAATATTCACTTAATAAATCGTTACTTTAAATACCCAATAATGTACAGATGAAAATAGTAAACAAAGTGAATATTAATACAATTTATTGAATGAAGATTCTCAATGTCAGCCAAAGTATCCCTTTTATCCTTTTATTGTTATTGCCTTCATGTGCCTTTATGTAAAATGTAATCCTCATGTACATGCAGACCAAGCTGTCCAACAAAAGTGACGGAGACTGGGGTGCATAAAATGTATTGTATTTACACTTTTGCACTCAGATTTAGAAACCCCCCACTATATTTTGATATACACACTGTATGCCTAAAACTGTTTTTACAAAAATATTTCTTACCTTTCTAGTTGTTTCTTTAGAGCAGGTCTCTAGGAAGACTGAAAGCAATTCTGAACAATTTGAAATCAAAGTGGAGGGACAGAGAAGAGACAGACTAAAGTAGGCCATACATTAGTCTTTTTTTTTCGCTTAGTGGGTTGAATGATAAAAAAAAAAGAACCCGATTCCTACATCCACATATTTGAAGTGGATAAGGGAAGCCTCACCACTGTGCCTTTGTATTCTGACAGCGGGGAGACTTCCCAGTATCAGAATTCACTGATCAGTGCTGCTGGCTGTAGCCGCTGGCGCAGAATTGCTAAAATCCAACAGGCCGGTTGCACAGAAATTGATTGGTAGATCAACTTCTGTACAACCACCCTGCCCATATGGCTTTAGTTCCCTCTCAATAATTTACAATGCAGAACCCAAGACTGAGAAATGTAAAAACCTTTTGTTAGGACACCAATGACACAAAAAAAAAGGCGCTGGCACTTTGCTGTGAGTTCATACAAAGTAGTGAGAGGGCAAAAACATCTCAAGAGCTCACTGGCTCAGGTTAGGCTGCTCACAACAGACAAGGCTACCCTCTAGTGGGTCCCCAACAGGTTAAGAGAAATGAAATATGCACAAAAGGAAGGAGCGCTATGGGCCTGTTGGACACACTTTAAACTGTCTTAATGATATGGCGAATATGACCCCTGAGCCTTCTCAACTTTCCCCCTTGGGGGGTAGATGTTGGGGGGGACTGCGCCGGGGAGGGAGGGCGGGATGGAGACAGGGGCGAAGACCCGGTTTCCTTCCTCCTCCCCCCCTCATTAATTTTTTTTCTTCTCTTCCCTATCAAGTCACCAACCCCCCCCCCCCCTATAGAGCCTATAGCTCTGATCCCCCCTACCTCATTATTATAGGGATTAGTCCCTAGGTAACTTGACCCCCCTCCCCCCCTCCCCTTTCCCCTTGTACCCCTTTCTTCCCTCTTCCCTCCCCATTTGCTCTTCTTTTACCTTTTCTTTCTCTTCCTCCTTCTTCTCTCCCCCTCTCCTTTTCTTTTATGGTATTTCTGGTCTCTCTCATAACCCTTACCCTCTGAATGGTGCTATAATACTTTCCCAGTACCTACCCTGAAAGGGTTAATTAAGACAATTTTTAAATGACTGTTACACAACCTACTGCTTTGAATTTAATAATGGTTATATCAATGTTAGCTATCTGTATCTCAGATCTATGTAACAATCTGTACCATGATATACCCTGGTCACTGTTTATGTTCTCTGTTTTGTGCATCGGAAAATAAATATTATTATGGAAAAAAAAAAAAAAAGAAGGAGCGCTAGACCAAAGGATAAAAAACAGCCAACACGTTTCAGAAGTCAAATAAACTCCCCCTTCATCAGGACTTTATTTAAAATAAGAATCTTGAATGGAATCAAAATAGAGCTTTCTTTTGTAAATCTGTGCAGGGAAGTTAATTGCTGGATCAGGAGAGTTACTCAGCATCTGCGTGAGCAATCAAAAACATTCCTTGAAAATCAATTCAATCTTCTTTTTTAAACTGAATCCCGGATGAAGGGGGGGGGGTTCTTTGACCCCCAAAACACATTGGAAGTTTTTAAAACAAACTAATAAAATAATTTGGACTCCTTTGGTCTGGGATTCCTTCCATTTGTGCCTTTTTTTTTTCTGGTTCAAATCCAGTTTGCAAGTGGTAATGGGATCTGGAGGGACAATACAAACAGAGTTACTTATGGTAAACATTAACTCCCTAGCCTCCACCTTAACATTACCTGGTAGAGGAAAACTTCAAGTGGTTGCAAAGACAGAAGGTTTTTCATCTTAATGCATTCTGTACATTAAGATAGAAAGGCTTCCATGTGCAGCAGCCCCCCTCAGCCCCACTAATACTTACCTGAGCTCCCCCAGATCCAGCGATGTTGCTCAAGAGACTCTCCCCCCTGATTGGCTGAAACATACAGCGGACGCCATTGGCTCCCACTGCTGTCAATCAAAGTCAGTGAGCCAATGAGATGAGAGAGAGGGGGTGGGGCCGGGGGGGCGGCTCTGTGTCTGAATGGGCACACAGAACTGTGGCTCGGCTCGGGTGTCCCCATAGCAAGCTGCTTGCTGTGGGGGCACTCAACAGGAGGGAGAGGCCAGGATGCCAAAGAGGGACCCAAGAAGAGGAGGATCTGGGCTGCTCTGTGCAAAACCACTTCACAGAGCAGGTAAGTGTAACGTGTTTATTATTTTTACCAAAAAAAAAGATTTTCAGTTTTAGAATTTTCTCAAAAGAGCAAGTAAACAGCAGATTTTTTTTTTATATATATTTTTAAGTTATATACAGTAATATATTTTTCAGTTATGCTATGTGAATGGGAGCAGGTAACAAATATAAAGTATATGTTATCCTAATTTGGCTGCAAAAATAAAAATAAACCTCCAAACAGCTTTTTTCTCATTTAAAAAAAACAACAAACTGTTAAAAATCTGTTGCTACAATGGCTCAAGTACCCCTGACAGTGTTATAGTTTGCGCCAACCTGTATTAATGACAGTTCGACTGGGCAGCTTAGTATGCATGTAAATGTGAAGCAATTTAAATAGAGGCATTTGAAATAAAAAAATAATTCATATACTAAACACAATATATATTAAGCACATGTTATCAAAATACCAAAGTTATTATAATAGTAACCCTTTGACCCCCTTTCAACTGCAATATGGTTCTCATTGACTCTTCTTTTTAGTTACTTTATCATTCAGCCCCCCTGGCCACTGATAACCTTCTTCCCTGCATTCCCCATTGCTCTGTAGTATTACCCCAAGAATAGGTTGCTTAGGCCCAAGAAGCATGGGGTATTTTTGGGGTAGCTACAATAAGTGAAGAAATTAAGAGGGAACACTGCAAAGGTAAGTGGGAGGTGGATGGCTTATATCTTAACAGTAGATAAAGTAGAACTAAAAGCAACATTTTTTTTTCATTTTGGATAAAGTAACAGAGGTTCATAATCCCTGCCAGTTTTTTCACCATCATTGTTCTATTGGGGAGATTTACCTTCACTTCCTGTCTACAGCCTAAACAGGAAATATGAGGAAATCTCTCCAAAGTAAGGAAATTCTAGGTTGTCACCAGGGTCACCAGGAAAAGTGTCCCTATTGGAAGATTTACCCTCTTTTTCTGTTCTGAGGACTACCTAATGCCGCGTACACACAAGAGGACTTGCCAACAGGCTAAACTCTGTCGCCATTTCCGACGGAAATATTTAGAACATGTTCTATATCTGAGTCCATCGGAAATACCGACAGAAAAAGCCCGATGGGGCACACACACGGTCGGAATGTCCGACCAAAAGCTCCCATCGGACTTTTTCTGTCGGGAAGTCCGGCCATGTGTACGCGGCTTAAGATTTGGTATTTTATTTCACTTTCACTCTCTGTGATTATGGTAAACTGGAAAAATCTAGTGAGTCACCCTAATGGGGGCAAAAACCGCAATAAAAATTGTCTGGTATTCTAAACCCTCTCTACCCTATCCAAAACTGAAAAAAAGTTTTGCCTTTAGATATACCTGTAATATACCTGTAGTAGTTTGAGTGGTAGTGGAACATACTTTAAAGAAGGCTTGAGCCGTGGAAGCTTTACCCAAAAAAAAATTGCAGGCAGAGGGCAGACATAGGTGAACCAAAAATCTTTTTGATTTTTGCTTAATTTAATAGCACAAAAATATGAAAAAGCATGTATGTAAAAACGTGAACATTACATCAAAAATGACTTTACTGTAAACACTGCATAAATTACTCAAAGAATATTCTCAGTTAAATGTTATGCTTTTCTTTTAGTGAGATGTAAAAAACTGTAACAGAGAGGAAAAAAAACTCTGGTTTGAAGCTATTAACTAGAAGTACAAATAGAATTATTTGCCAAGAGGACTAGTGTGTTATTAAGAAAATATCTGGACTTTTCATAAGCCCATTTATAGATTTTTTTTAAACAGAAACAGTAAAATTCACAGTGCTCTGTACTATTTCTGTACTTGGCCTCTAGTGCTACACAGTAGTGCCAGGCAATAAACATTAATGATCCCCAGGGCTTAGAAAAGTTTAGTCATGGCATGCCTAAAATGCCAAGGCTGCTTTTTATTCCCTGCCTGGCACTGAAATTGTCACAGTGATTTTAGGTTATAGCCCTGGGGCTTCTTCCTATTCTCTGTTTTACACATTTAAAAGAAGGTTCCATAATCTTAGCATATAATTCTCATGGGAATTTTTAAGCCTTTATGACAATGTGATCAGCCCTCTACACAGAGCACGCATACTTCTAGTATGTTCTACAAATTAATGTTACCAGAATTTCAAATGAAATAAGGGACACCCAAATGACCACACCCACTTATAACCACATCTAAAAACATGAGTCTTCTCTGCTAAGGGTCAAGAATGCCCAACAAGTAAGCAAAGCATAGAGTGCAAGCATTAGGAGTAAATAAAGCACATCATGCAGGGGTCAGGGGTAGGTAATGTACAGATTGCAGTACTCAAGAGCACTTGAGTACAGGGTTCAGGAGTAAGTAGTGCACAGAATGCAGGGGTCAGTCGTGCGTAAAGCATAGAATACAGGGATCAGAAGCAAGCAATACAGGGGTTAAGAACAGTGGCAGCTGCTCATGCAGGGCGCATGGGCACCCCCCCCCCATCCATGCATCCGTCGCCCCTAATCGTGCTGGATGCATGGATTTCAATGGAGTTTTTTTTTAAGCACATGATTAGAGTCTGAGGCTCTAATTGGCTTAAAAAAAGGGTGGGCTTGGGATGCAGAGCACAGTTCCCTCCGAGCCCACCCAATTGTGTGACAATAGCACATTAATATTCGCTATTGTCTACCTACTTCTCCCCCCAGCCAATCAGGAAGCATGTCCTGTGACTTATTGTCTAGGGAGTCTTAGGACTCCCTGGCCAATCGTGTCTCAGGACCCACCTACTGTTCACCCGGGAGGAGAATCAATGGCCCGCCTCTTCATTCTCCCTGCCTCCAAAGGTAATGCCCTAATCGCCGCCGTCCCGTCCATCTCCCATGGGATGGGTTGATTGCCGCATTCCCATCTCCCACGTAGTGCAGAAACTACTTCTGGGAATCGGTGCGGTGCCATTGCCGGCAATAGGCTCCGTTTTGGCATGCGATTTGACATGTCAAATCGCATGCCAAATCGGCCCAATGTGAATGTTGGCTAAAAGGGTGAAAGAGAGACTAGGAGATGTGTAAACCCCAAACAGGACTTTTCCAGGCTCCCTCTAAGACACTTTGCTACAATATATACACTGAGCAAAATTATAAACGCAACACTTTTGTGTTTGCCCCTATTTATCATGAGCTGAACTTAAAGATCTACGACTATGTACACAAAAGCCTATTTCTCTCAAACATTGTTCACAAATCTGTGTTAGTGAGCACTTCTCCTTTGCTGAGATAATCCATCCACCTCACAGGTGTGGCATATCAAGATGCTGATTAGACAGCATGATTATTGCACAGGTGTGCCTTAGGCTGGCCACAATAAAAGGCCACTCTAAAATGTGCAGTTTTATCACACAGCACAATGCCACAGATGTCACAAGTTCTGAGGGAGCGTGCAATTGGCATGTTGACTGCAGGAATGTCCACCAGAGGTGTTTCTCTTGAATTGAATGTTCATTTCTCTACCATAAGCCTTCTCCAAATGCTTTTCAGAGAATTTGGCAGTACATCCAACCAACCTCACAACCGCAGACGCCATGTAACCACACCAGCCCAGGCCCTCCACATCCAGCATCTTCACCTCCAAGATCGTCTCTGACCAGCCATCCGGACAGCTGCTGCAACAAATGGTTCGCATAACCAAAGAATTTCTGCACCAACTGTCAGAAACCACAGAAGCTCATCTGCATGCTCGTCATCCTCATCGGGGTCTTGACCTGACTGCAGTCTGTCATCGTAACCGTCTTGAATGGGAAAATGCTCACATTCAATGGTGTCTGGCACTTTGGGGAGGTGTTCTCTTCATGGATGAATCCCCGTTTTCACTGTGCAGGGCAGATGGCAGACAGCGTGTATGGCGTCGTGTGGGTGAGCGGTTTTCTGATGTTGTGGATGGAGTGGCCCTTGGTGGCAGTGGGGTTATGGTATGGGCAGGTGTATGCTATGGACAATGAACACAGGTGCATTTTATTGATGGCATTTTGAATGCACAGAGATACCGTGATGAGATCCTGAGGCCCATTGTTGTGCCATTCATCCACGACACAACACAAAAGTGTTGCATTTATAATTTTGCTCAGTGTATATTGTATATATAAAGCATACATCCAACACAAGTAATTTCAAAACATTGGTAACATGCCTAGGTATTATATACAATGCCTAGGGAAAGTATATAGCATATTAAAATAACAGATAAATGTAATGTTTTGCCTAGGCATTGCATAAATTGACTAGGGATTCAGAAGAATACCTAATTTCACACATTGCCTGTAACATATACTCTATGTTTTATACTTCTGAGCCTTACACTCAGTTCATTGCATGCTCCTGACCCCTGCATTCTTTATGCTGTGTGGCACATGAGATTACTCTTGACGAAAGCAGTTTTGCCAACCGTCAGTATTTTTACTGGCAGCCAGTAAAAAATGGGCACTTTTCTCCTGTCAGTAAATGCCAGTGACAGGAAAAGGTTGCCAATAAAAAATATGGCTATGACGCACGGAGCCAGCCGAGACCATCCCAATGCCTGCTACAGAGCCGAGAGGAGCAGCCAAAGCCTCGAGGGGCGGGTCTGCGGGATGGGAGCAAGGCAAGCCAGGAGTGGGACTGTTAGTGCTGTTTGGACTGGAGTGGACTGAAGGGACCACCTTGCGTGGAGAGAGACTGTCACTGTGACACAGAAGGCAACGTGTCGTGTTGATGAGGTGTCATCATCATATGTGCTGCTGCACACTGCTGTCAGTGTCACTGTGAGAGTCAATTTCATGTGTGTGCCGCCCATTATAATTGCTTATCCTCCTGAGTCCTGTCCCTGAGCTACTTACTTACTATATCCAAAATAAGCTAAGAAATATGTTTTTTCCTTAATATCTACCTTAAACCACATTGCTAAGTGCATATTGTAATTGTTTGTAGCAAAAATACTGAAATTTGCATTTAAAACTGTCAATTTGTAAATTTGGGTGTCGTGTCAATAAGTTTCAATCTGGTAGGTTGGCAACACTGGACCAAAGTGTTTTATGAGTCAATGCCCTATTTTACATTACACAACCTCGATCATAGTGTTTATTGTCTGGAAAGATTATGGTTACTAAGTAGACACTGACTATGTTAAAGTAGTTGTTAGGTCAAAAAATGTTTCACTGCTAGCCCCTCTGTTTCATTAAGCCATAACACACTGTGTAAATATTTGAGTTAAACGATGCCTGTAAATACCTTATCTCTCCTACTCTGATCTAAGAGCTACAGTGGGAGGGGCCAAGATCCCCCTCTGACCTCAGCCATGGAGGTCACATGATTGCTGTGCTGTCTGGTCAGCCCCTCCCGCTGTTGCCCTTAGACGGGAGGAGAAAAGCGCCCTGAGGTCACAAGATAAGGTATTTACAGGCATCAATTTATACAAACATGTACACAGTGTGTTATGACTTGATAAAAACAGAAGGGTTGGCAGTAATCTTCATTTAACTTTACTGCCAGCTACTAATAGTGGTAGGAGATAGGGGTGGCTCACACACACACAGAGGAGCTGACAGGCAGGGAGGGAGGGGGAGAGAGGAGATCAGCAGATGACAGAGGCATGTAAACTGACCACGGTAATCAGGGATCAGCAGCCAAAATTAGTAACAAAATAAAGGTGTGTTGGGTTACAGTGATTGATATTAAAAATACTGAAAAAAATTATAAATAAATAAACAGTCCAGAAAAATAAGTCTCTCAAATGGACCATAATGGCCAAATGGCAAACTCCATTATTCAACTGTGGATAAGGATATCCAATCCCTTCACCAAGTGAACACACCACCACCACAATAGGTTGGACGCTTATCAGAGAGCCTGGACTCTTTATTACAAAGGGTCAAACAGGCTTGATGAACATGTCCCGGTAGGGGTCATCAGCAAGGGATATACAAAGGAACCACGTCAGGAACAGCTCCAGAGCATCCAGGGGACTCCACCCAAGCGACGATCGTGTAGTCAGATCCAAATAATACATAAAACTCTGGATAGTGTAAAACCTCTTAAGGGTTGCATTCAATATAAAGTATTGCACTTACACGTATCCATAGAAAAAACAGCATTGCATGGTAAAAAAGGAAGGCAGCTGCCAAAGAATATCCAAACATGTAAAATGTGCGATAACAGGAATGTACAGCTCAGCCTGACCGGTTTCGTCGACAAAAGGACTTCTTCCGGGGCAGCCATAATTAGTACACAGAGGGGGACACAGGAACTGGAAGGATCAGCCAGATTTGTTTACAGTTTAGAAAGGGGCTGATTAAACTGTGCTGTTTAATCTGCTATAAGGGAGCAGGATCTCTCTTTTTTATGTTTACATCCTCTTTAATGTTATTTTTATGTGCAGACTATGTTAATATTATTTTTTTTTTTTCGTGTGTGTGCAGAAAAATTACCGGTATTGGAAGAGCTACATTTTTGTAAATAGATTGTGCTGATGTGTATGGCTTTCTGTGGGACTCTCACTTGTAGCTCAGTCATTGAAAGCATATTTTGTGGGTTTAAGGACTGTGGTATTTGTGTGCCATGAAAATATTGAGTAGGCTCAGATTTAATGTAACCATGCCCGAGTAAGCCCCTCCCCTGTTCTCTTGTTTTGGAGCCTATTTAGCATCTTTTGAGAGCCCTAGGGTGCCAGGTCTTTCACAATCCTAGCAATGCCAAGTGTGACAGCTCTGAGTCTAATGAGGTTGCTTACATCACATCCAAGATGCCCAGCAGCTTTCTCTGGACTTTTGGATATCAGAATGATGTTTTTTACAAGTAAACAAATAAAATATGTTCTATGTACATATAATCTTATGGGAAGATTTTTGTCAAGAATAAGTGTTCTGGTGACAGAGTCTCTTTAACCACCTGCCAACCAGCTGCCGTCATTATACTGTGGCAGGTCGGCACAATCCCGCAAATCGCCGTAGGTGTACATTAGCACCTTTGTGGTTAGGAACAGCGATATGTCTCCTCCTCCAGTCAGTCCCATCCCCCCACCATTAAAAACACTCATGAGGAAACACATTTAACCTCTTGATCGCCCCTGGTATTAACCCCTTCCCTGCCAGTGACATTTATACAGTAATCAGTGCATTTTTATAGCACTGATCGCTGTATAAAGGTCACTGGTCCCAAAAAAGTGTCAAAAGTGTCCGATCTGTCCGCCACAATGTCTCAGTCCCACTAAAAAACGCAGGTTGTTGCCATTACTAGTAAAAAAAAAAAAATAATGATAAAATTGCCATAAATCTATCTTCTATTTTGTAGACGCTATAACTTTTACGCAAACCAATCAATATACGCTTATTGCAATTTTTTTACCAAAAATATGTAGAGGAATATATATCAGCCTATTTTTTACATTTTTTTTTTTTTTGGGGGGGGGGTATTTATTATAGCACAAAGTAAAAATATATTATTTTTTTTTCAAAATTGTCGCTCTTTTTTTGTTTATAGCTCAAAAAAACGCAGATATGATCAAATGCCACCAAAAGAAAGCTCTATTTGTGGGGGGGAAAAAAGGGACGTCAATTTTGTTTGGGTACAGCGTCGCGTGACTGCACAATTGTCAGTTAAAGCGACGCAGTGCTGTAACGCAAAAAATGGACTGGTCATTAAGGGTGAAAATCTTCCAGTCTGTAAGTGGTTAATGTCTGGTTTTGTGCACTAAGAATGTTCTTTTTAACTGTGATATGCAGCAAGGCCTAAGCAAAAGGCTTTTCACAACTTGCTGCTTGTTAATTACAAGCAATGCTGGTAGGGCTTCAATAGTGAATCAGACTGCATTATGTGCAATGACTAGTTGCTCTTTAAATCACAAATACATAGCAATAGACAAGCTTCATTGCCTTATGAGGCTCAACATGTTTTTTTTCCCCCTAAATAACTCAAATTCCAAACAAAATGCAAGCACAGGTAAACAGCCTTTCACTTTACATATTGATTGCTAATTTGCAATTGAGGTTTTCCTTTAAATACAAATTATAGAGTTTGTTTCTCATTAATTTCTCTTTATGTGCATATGGAATAGATATCTCTTCCACGTTTTTTTTTTTTTAATGGATATCTGTGCCAGATCTACCTCTATTTCTACTTCTTCATCTTCTATACCAGGCACTTGGATGCAAAATGTCTTTGAAATCCAGCTGGATTTTTTCCATGGCAAACGGTTCAGTTTCCTTTCTGCGCACCTTTCCACATGCTGTGGTATTCCTGATTTGTCCATAATTATCTTTATTGTGCATGCTGATCTGCAGCCCCTAACCCAGCTTTGTGTCAAGAAATCTAGGCCATGATTATGTGTTATCATGCAACAAAAGCTGATAGGAATCAAATTGAAAGTGAATCTATGGCAGTTATTTCAATGTACACAGAGTGCTCCTCCTCCCCATTTTATTCTTCACACATAATCGCACTGAAGAATCGTACTATATTACTTATCGCACTTGGAACAGGCTGTATACATCTAGATAAAGTAGCAGACTTACAAGGCACCGGCATAAAAAGCATGAGATTATTCATGGCAATATGAAACAGTTTTTACACTTCATACAAATTAAGAGTGCTCTAGAAAAAGGCACCACGGGGCTGGCGGCTATATATTGGTTAAACATATGGGTCTCATTTGTCAAGTAATAACATTTTACAATAATTGCTAGAAAACTTTACTTTACAAAGCTTGTCATATATTGCACTCATTGACTGACTGCATTTATTCTAAATGAACACCCAGTATACACTAGGGAATGCTTTGTTTCCTAATATTTGTTATAAGTATATGTGCATGTGTATTCTGTATATGTGCCTCTATGTCTTTGCTTAAAAAAATTGAGATGTACTAGATAGATAGATAGATAGATAGATAGATAGATAGATAGATAGATAGATAGATAGATAGATAGATAGATAGATAGATAGATAGATAGATAGATAGATAGATAGATAGATAGATAGATAGATAGATAGACAGCCATTTGCTAAAATCATTTGAGTTCATTTTTTTTGCTCAGTAATGTATACACAGCACCCCATTGACAGAAAAACACAGAATTATTGACATTTTTTGCAGATTTATTAACAAAGAAAAACTGAAATATCACATGGTCCTAAGTATTCAGACCCTTTGCTGTGACACTCATATATTTAACTCAGGTGCTGTCCATTTCCTCTGATCATCCTTGAGATGGTTCTACACCTTCATTTGAGTCCAGCTGTGTTTGATTATACTAATTGGACTTGATTAGGAAAGCCACACACCTGTCTATATAAGACCTTACAGCTCACAGTGCATGTCAGAGCAAATGAGAATCATGAGGTCAAAGGAACTGCCTGAAGAGCTCAGAGACAGTATTGTGGCAAGACACAGATCTGGCCAAGGTTACAAAAAAAATTCTGCTGCACTTAAGGTTACTAAGAGTACAGTGGCCTCCATAATCCTTAAATGGAAGACGTTTGGGACAACCAGAACCCTTCCTAGAGCTGGCCATCCGGCCAAACTGAGCTATTGGGGGAGAAGAGCCTTGGTGAGAGAGGTAAAGAAGAGGGAGGAGCGGCGTGCTGACGTCACCACCACACCACGCTGATCCTGGAAGATACGGGCAGCAGCTGCGTGCCGGCCGGCTTACATTGTTTTTAGAGGCGTTTTTTTAACCAGTCACACTGTAAGTGCATTTCTTATTATCTTTTATTTACAATAAACGTAAACTGTATCACGCTATGGAGAATTTCTTTTCATATCTGCTTTTGGGATCTGAGCGTTAATACCCCAATCCAGTGGAACTCCTGAGCGGGGACCTGTGAGACACTTCAACAGAGACCCAGTGGCTGGGGGACACAGCTACTTGCTCGCATGATCTCTGTGACAGGAGATCTGTTAATCCGGTAAGGGGCCATTTTGTCTGAGGTGGAGGAACTTCCTATATCATCACGCTCCCCAGGGAGACAGTTTTGTGCATGCCTCACTCTGTTTGAAGATTGGTGCTTTCTTCCTTTATCAGAAAAGTTGTTTTTTTCCAATAAGGACTGTTGTCTGATTGTATGGACTTATTAACATCACCTGGTCCTTGATTCTGAGTTTCCATCTATGTCATATCCACTACTGGAATCGTGTAGTTTGTGGACTCAAGTCTATACTGTTTATCAGCAATCATTTATTCGCTTTGTTTGCATTTTATTTCAATTTATATTTAATGTTTTTCACCACTAGCATGTTTTTGTTATGGTCATATTAACCCATCACGATCACGTTCACTTATTAAGCAGCGCAGCCTATCCTATATAGCTAAAGAAGAACCCAAAGATCACTGTGGTTGAGCTCCAGAGATGCAGTCCGGAGATGGGAGAAAGTTGTAGAAAGTCAACCATCACTGCAGCCCTCCACCAGTCGGGGCTTTATGGCAGAGTGGCCCGACGGAAGCCTCTCCTCAGTGCAAGACACATAAAAGCCTGCATGAAGTTTGCTAAAAAACACCTGAAGGACTCTAAGATGGTGAGAAATACGATTCTCTGGTCTGATGAGACCAAGATAGAACTTTTTGGCCTTAATTCTAAGCAGTATGTGTGGAGAAAACCAGGCACTGCTCATCACCAGTCCAATACAGTCCCAACAATGAAGCATGGTGGTGGCAGCATCATGCTGTGGGGGTGTTTTTCAGCTGCAGGGACAGGACGACTGGTTACAATCGAGGGAAAGATGAATGCGGCCAAGTACAGGGATATCCTGGATGAAAACCTTCTCCAGAGTGCTCAGGACCTTAGACTGGGCCGAAGGTTTACCTTCCAACAAGACAATGACCCTAAGCACACAGCTAAAATAACAAAGGAGTGGCTTCACAACAACTCTGTGACTGTTCTTGAATGGCCCAGCCAGAGCCCTGACTTAAACCCAATCGAGCATCTCTGGAGAGATCTAAAAATAACTGTCAACCAACGTTTACCATCCAACCTGACAGAACTGGAGAGGATCTGCAAGGAGGAATGGCAGAGGATCCCCAAATCCAGGTGTGAAAAACTTGTTGCATCTTTCCCAAAAAGACTCATGGCTGTATTAGATCAAAAGGGTGCTTCTACTAAATACTGAGCAAAGGGTCTGAATACTTAGGACCATGTGATATTTCAGTTTTTCTTTTTTAATAAATCTGCAAAAATGTCAACAATTCTGTGTTTTTCTGTCAATATGGGGTGCTGTGTGTACATTAATGAGGGAAAAAAATGAACTTAAATGATTTTAGAATATGGCTGCAATATAACAAAGAGTGAAAAATTTAAGGGGGTCTGAATACTTTACGTCCCCACTGTATATCTATATCTATATATACTGTATATACATATATATATATATATATATATACACAGTATATCTCACTTTTTTTTTTTTACAAAGACATATAGGCACATATATAGTATACTCAGATACGGAATACTGTACCTGAATAGTGAAATTAAAAACCATAATTTTAATACTATTTCAGAGTAAGCTTCTATCCACAAAATGTTATATATTAAAACTATAGTTGCTTAAAGGAGAAGTGTAGGATGTAAAAAAAAACAAACATGCATGCTCACCTATGTGGCTACAACATCATTCCGATGCTGCAGCTGTCTCCATCTGGCTCTAAGACCTTGGATCGGAGATCGGTGACTATCAGTGCAGGGGATGGGAACAGCTCAGACAGCTGCAGCTATAGCTTCTTGGTGGATCCTGACATTATTAATGGGATACATCCAGACTGGAGTGGCACTGTGATGTCAGCCAACAGCGGGTTTTAGTCAGATTTTGGCTGAATCTGGGTCAGAGAGGTGCAGAAATAAGTTCACTCCTGTGACCAGAATAGAAGTATGGCCAAAAGGGCTTTGGCCATACTTTTCTTTCAAAGCAGAACTCCAGCCAAAAATACCAAGATTAAATTAAATAGCCTATTAAAAGATAAAAAAACAAAACCAGCCTTTAGTATACAACAGCCATTTTCATCCAGCGATCTGTGAAACCCTCACGTTCCTTCAGAGGTTTCTAGGGGTTCTATGAGCTCTGGCTGGTTGACCTCCCATCTGACTGTACAGTTGTGGGTTTAACACCACTTGGCAGAGCTAGCGGCATGACACCTTTTTTTTTGTAAGGGTGCATTCTAACCACCACTGTAAATGGTGAATTGTTCCCACTGACCACCAATTAAGTTTATCAGAGGTTCGCTGAGACCTAACATTTATATCCAATGGTTCCTTTGCAGTAAAAAAAAAAAGGTTGTGAAAAGTTGGTTTACATATTTCCTTGCAGTAGTGTTTTAGTGTTTTTCTGCCACTAGATGTCTTTAGTCTGATAGCCAGCTTAATTTAACCCACTTCCTCTGAGCCCAGGTCATCCTGGACATGTCCCTGCCCGGGACTGCTAATGAGCTAATTTCTCTGCACTGTAAGAGACTGATACCAGGTCAAATTCAGGTACTTACACAGCTTGCATTTGCATGATGTGTCAATGATAACAGAGTTGCAATGTGTTTTTTATATCTGCCTAGAGTTCACCTATATATTCACATTTCAAGTCCCACAAGTAGCTCAATATCTTCCTTTGTTCCTATATGTTTTGGGCTGCCTATTTCAAAAGCCTGGGAGGCAGCATCTTTTCATCTATCTATCTATCTATCTATCTATCTATCTATCTATCTATCTATCTATCTATCTATCTATCTATCTATCTATCTATCTATCTATCTATCTATCTATCTATCTATCTATCTATCTATCTATCTATCTATCTATCTATCTATCTATCTATCTACCTATCTACCTATATATCTATCTATCTATCTATCTATCTATCTATCTATCTATCTATCTATCTATCTATCTATCTATCTATCTATCTATCTATCTATTTATCTATCTATCTATCTGCACATATACATACATTTTACAAGTTTATATTCCTATGCGCTAGTTTGACCACCTATAGTCAAATTACATGTTTTGCTGATTTCTTCAGTGAAATATTAATGCAGCCTCTGCAGAGAGCAAGTGTAAACATTATAAGTTTCTGCAAATATTAGAGCATAATTACTATTTATTTGCTGAATTTAATTATAATAAATTATTGACAATCTTTAGGTAGAAGTTAAACATGCAATGCATGTTAGACAACCTAACAAATAAAAGCATTCTGAAAGGATGTGTGGGGAATTACGTAAAACAAGAACATGGAGTATACAACACCATATAGTACTGAAAGAGACTTTCTCATTCCATTGGTATGTGCCCCTTGGTCTTGCCTCCTGCAAATTCCAATGACCTCAAGTTAAATGGAATCCAACCAATGCTAATTCTAGAATTGACTGAATCCTATTTAGAATATAGCTATGAACGTGCAAAAGCCATCTTGGAAAGAAAGGTGATAGGATATTGTGCAAAATTAAGTAATACATATGATTGGTTAATACATCTAAATCTGCTTTGATAACACATAACATATATATATATATATATATATATATATATATATATATGTGTGTGTGTCTGTATATATAGTATACAGTATATGTATATATACTGTATACTATATATATGTAGGACGCCTGCCTTTACATGCACAAGAACTTTAATGGCATCCTAGTCTTAGTCCGTAGGGTTCAATACTGAGTTGTCCCACCCTTTTCAGCTATAACATCTTCAACTCTTCTGGGAAGGCTGTCCACAAGGTTTAGGAGTGTGTCTATGGGAATGTTGACCATTCTTCCAGGAGTGCTTTTGTGAGGTCAGGCACTGATGTTGGATTAGAAGGCCTGACTCACAGTCTTTGCACTAATTCATCACAAAGGTGTTCTATCGGGTTGAGGTCAGGACTCTGTGCAGGTCAGTCAAGTTTCTCCACCCCAAACCCGCTCATCCATGTCTTTATGGACCTTGCTTTGTGCACTGGTGCGCAGTCATGTTAAAACAGGAAGGGGCCATCCCCAGACTGTTTCTATAAACTTGGGAACATGAAATTATCCAAAATGTCTTGGTATGCTGACACCTTAATAGTTCCCTTTACTGGAACTAAGGGGACAAGCCCAACCCCTGAAAAACAACATCACACCATAATCTCCCCTTCACCAAATGATTTGGACCAGTGCACAAAGCAAGGTCCATTAAGACATGGATGAGCAAGTTTGGGGTATTAAAGTTAAAGTTCATGTGCGTGTAAAGGCAGGTGTCCCAATACTTTTGGTAATATAATATATATATATATATATATATATATATATATATATATACAAACAAACACACACACCCCACACAGAACACACATGGACACATTTATATCTTTTAAGTTATTGTCATGTAAGCTATGTATTTTTGCTCTCCTTTAAGTGTTTTTATGTTTTACAGATGCAGCAACAAAATCAATTTAGAAAAAAAAAAAAAACACAATAAAATTACACAATTGATAGCCTTTAGAAAAACACCATTCATTAAGACTACTAATAAGGCCTAGTGAGTTTACTGTGGTAAAGAATATCAATCTTCATCAAAACCTTTCCTCTTTCTATTTTACAATAAAGCCCAAAAGGTCAGATTGACTCTCTGTGGGTTGAATTAATGCCTAATGTACTGACAACCTTTTCTCCAATTTTAAAATCGTGTAATACCAAAGAGATCTATTAATGAATAAAGTCAGCATTCTAATCTGCATATTCCTGCCCACAGTCTCTGAATACGATGCAGATAATAAGGTTATAAGTTAATTGCTAAGGTACAAGATTGTTACTGTAAATTATAACTGTTTGGCTGTTGATCCTTTTGTGTTTAACCCATTTTATATATATAGATGGGGTCCCTCAATAATTCCCACAGAAAATGTTTTTACCCAATTGGCTAATAAATAAAGTGACCAAATGATTCACCTGTTTTACCCTGAAAAATGACCAGGTTGGAAGATTGAAATAAACCATTGTTGTTGAATATCTGTTGAGAGAACAGTTACTTGCTGCAAGAGGTATCTATGTCATGCATTCACTTGACTGGAGTGCCCATGTAAGGGCAGTTATACACTATATGGCCAAATGTATGTGGGCCCCCCTTAAAATTATTGAGTTCAGTTGTTCCACAAAGACAAGATTTGATAGTTTGGTATGAAGGAACTCTATAGGCCTGCAAAAGTCTTGATCCTGACCCTAGTGAACACCTTTGAGCTGATTTGGAAAGAACGCTGTAAGCCATTGCTTCCCTTATAACATTCCCTTAGAACAGGGGTCTCCAAACTGCTGCCCACGGGCCAAATGTGGCTTTTTGCTTGCTTTTATCTGGCCCTACGAGGCACTAATCCTTGCACTGACACCAAAGACAGGGCACTATTCCTCCCACTGAAACCAAAGACAGGGCACTATTCCTCCCACTGATACTAGAGATAGGAAACTAATTCTCCCACTGACACCAATTATGGGGCACTATTCCTCCCACTGACACTAATGATGGGGCACTATTCCCCCCACTGACACCAATGATGAAATCTTTCTACTCTGATTGACCACCAAGCCTATGCCATTTACTCCCACCATTGCCAAAGCATTTTCTACTCTAACTGGCCACATTCCAGCTCCCCTAATGTTTAAAGGGCAGTTAACTGGCTCTTTGTTTGAAAAGTTTGGAGACCCCTGCCTTAGAACATTAAAACCTGACCTCACAAATGCTATTTTGTCTTAAATCCACAACATTTACTATAACCTCTACTGATTTGTTGAAGGCTGGAGTAATTAAACACTGTGCTACAGACTAGACTAGGGGTAGGGAATTCATCACTTAGCCTGGATCCATTTTTAAAAAACCCTACTCTATACAACAACATATCTTTCAGTAATAATCATATAACAGAATAATATTAATGGCTATATTGATATATCTCGTTAATGGTTATCTGTGGAATATTGCTTCTCATGCAACAGGCTTAGTGCAAAAGTGCACCTTTATATTGGAATCTAGGGAGACATTTTTCCCATTACAGTGTTAGTAAGTAGGAGAGGTGCCTCCTACATTGGTGTTCAGGGGCAAGGAATACCCGGTTCCATTGGTGATCATAGTAGTGCTTCCTGTCAAGTGTTGTTGGCACTAGAACTATGCAGGCACCATCAGGTAAGAAATCTATCCATCATCGTTTATTGTTCAAGGAACATCTAGCAATCTCTGAAGGAAGTCAATGGGGTTTTATGGAACCCTGGTTGAAAAAGGCTAGACTATCAATGAATAAAGTATGCATGTGTTTTCTGTTGATGTAGCTAGTTCTGTGTGTTTTCTTTGCATGCATTTACAGCATGTACCATATAGTATTAAAAATTAACAAGAGAATCAGGGTATTTGGGTATTAGTACATAATTTAGCTATAAATTTACAACAGAGATGGCTGACAGAGCTGAACAAATCAGAGGTGATTCACTCCACCTATGTAAATCTTACCTAAACCTCTTTTCCAGCCAGTGGTAAGACTCCATTAGAATTTTTACTTAATCTCCTTGGCAGTATTCCCGAGTGTGGCTCTGGGTGAGATTTCAGTACCGTTAGCAGTAACCCCCACCTCTAAAGCTGTTTATGATGTTCTGGAAAACAGTGATACCGATACAGAATCGCTTTCAGAATTGAGTAATAGCGATTCGTGAGGAAGTTCGTCATCTGATACAGAAAGTGATTTCTGCAACGAGCCTGCAACTGACATCAGTGATGTGCTTACTTGGTGCTCTATCGACTGTGGTATGGATCACGTAGCGCCCCCAAGATTCCCATTTACTGGAGCACCTGGTATCAAAGTGGATGTAGAAGAGGACAACCCCTTGGCATACCTCCAACTATTTTTGACCGATGAGGTAATTGAAAAAATAGTCGCAGAAACAAACCGGTACCAGGAGCAACAAGCTGCTACACCTCGAAGATTTTCAAGGAGCAGAAAGTGGGAACCAGTAACCAAAGAGGACATCTGGAGATTTATGGGCCTCATAATTCTTCAGGGAGTGGTGGGGAAACCCCTGAAAAAGTGGTATTGGACAACCAATAAAATACTAGCCACTCCTTTCTTTGGCATGGTCATTTCGGAGTACAAATTTTCCCTAATAACGAAATATTTGCACTTTGAAAATAATGAAGCATTTGACGAAACGACTCATCCAGCCCCCAAACTCAAGAAAATTTGGGAGGTATATCAGATGAGTATGAAAAATTTCCAACAGAGCTATGTGCCCGATAGAGACATCAGCATTGACAAAAGTCTAATGGCCTACAAGGGAAGGCTCAGCTGGATCCAATATATAGCGTCAAAGAGGGCACGATTTGGCATAAAATCTTTCATGCTATGTGAATCGAGCACTGGTTATATTTGAAACTCTGCCCTATATACCGGTAAAGGAACCAAATTCAACCAAAAATATAGTCATTATGGTATGGCAACCTTTTCAGTTCTTTCATTGATTGAGCCATTGCTGAGTCAGGGCTATTGTGTGACTACAGACAATTTTTACACATCTCCTGAAGTTCTATGAGTTCTTTCCACATAACAAAAGGGGTGCTTATGGGACCGTTAGGGCTAACCAGCGTGATATGCCGCAACCTTTGGCACAAAGAAGCTCAAGACGGGAGAAATAGTTGCCTTGCAGAAAGGCAAAATGATGGCACTCCGATAGCGGTACAAAAAAGATGTGTGCCTAATGAGTACAATCCACAACACCTCTGCTGTCATGGTACACACAAAAGGTGTAAAAGACATAACAAAAACAACAAGTGGTTATCGACTACAACAACACCATGGGAGGTGTTGACAGAGCCGACCATGCCCTGACATTTTATCTAGCCATGAGAAAACAGCAAAAAAAATATAAGAAGATCTTCAGGCATCTTCTTGAAAAATGCCTATGGAATGCATTCATTCTACTAAAAAAAAGGGTGACAAGCCTGTGGTTCTGCGGACTTTGTTTGGAAAGTAGCAGAACGTATCTTTCTGAACAACCAAACATCAACGGATGCAAACAGACCAGGACGTCGTGCGGCTGGTGTTGTCAACCCGGAATGCCTGACTGGTCGTCACTTTATGGACCACATCCCACCAACTGTAAAAAAGGCAGCACCCACAAGGATGTGTGTAGTTTGCTGCTCAAAGCATGATGACACTGGAAGGAAAATCAGAAAAGAAACCAGGTTCTATTGTCATGATTGTGATGTTGGACTTTTTGCTGTCCCTTGTTTTAAAATTTACCATACCGGGATGTTTACTGAAGCAATATGACTAGTAATATTGCACCCTTGTTTGGCCCAAAAAAATGTCAGTGTTTTTGATTTGTTTATATTATTGACTAAAATTTATTGAATAAAATGTATTATTATTATATATTATTTGTTATTATTTATAGTTGTTTATTATATTATAATTAATGATTTTGTGTTTCAAACTTTATCATAACCGGGATGTCTACTAGACCCTGATTTGAACAGATTTAAGTGAGTTATTCCTAAGAATTACAGGTCTAGAATATGAAATGCCAAATTTCCATGCAAAATAATTGTACCGCTTTCAGCACCTAAAATCTGACATAATCATACCACCAGGGAGGTTAAAAGCTATATGTTTACAGCTATGACGTCTGCATTTTTTATGCATGGCCTGTTGCAGCACTGCACATTGCAGAGGCCATTGCATGCTCACCAATTTGGCAAATAGGAAAAAAACTCAGCTTTGCAACAAATCAATGTAAAAGAGTTTAAGGCCACATTTCTAAGTGCTAAGCTATGTCCAATTTCAAGGTAAGACATCCAAGGAGGATGTTATTATAGCAGTTTGTACTGGTAATAATATCTGGTAACATTTCCTTACAATTATGCATGGGTTAATAATACCATTTAGCATTAGCATTTCAGTGGTTTGCTTTTCCACTACTACATTTCGCAGTGTTGCTGTGTGACTGTATAAGGTACTTAATATCATAGAACTGATAACACGCACAACTACTCATTGCATACATGAAATAAACATAAAGTCTGAATGACATAAGGCATGCACATGCTATCACCCTGCTCTACTCACAAAGCACTGATGCAGAAATAAGAGCACGCGAGATGCTGTTTTATGGAAGAATGAGCTGCGTTTGGTTAATGTGTCGGATTCAGTGGGCGCAGGCACTCTTCCTTAAATATCAAGTGATCGCTGCATGCTACAATTACTTGCCTATGTTTAGAAATAGATATTGATGAGCGCTGAGAGTTTAAAATATTTAAATGTACACATATGGCTACAAGTTATAGACCTTCTTCTTGCAAGCAGTAGTTTTTTTTTTTTTTCAGGTCCAGTAAATATAACACAGATAGTCTAATCCACACAAATACAAATATAGGCTATAACATATAACGATTTCCCAAAAAATACCATTATTAGTATGATGTTTTTATGTTCTCGATGGCATGAAAAGCTGGAAATCACTGTGCCCAGGCTCTATGCTTCTGAAACCCCAGGAGTTAAAGTGGAACTAATCCCCCCTATCTTTTTCAACCAAGGAAGCTGCCATCTTAGCTTTCATGTGATCTGCATTTACCCATGGTGCTGCATATGTGATCAGTTATGACACCAGCCATTTGATGGCTTGACATTTTCTTTGCAAGCTGACAAAAGCTCACTAGTAACAGACATCAATTAAGGCATGTCTTGAATGTAATTGTTTTGGTAAACAATTAATCAGCGTGTTTAGCTCTCTTTAACCTCCCTGACGGCATTCCCGAGTGTGGCTCGGGGTGGATTTTCAGCACCAAAAGGGGTAACCCTGAGCCACACTTGAGATTGCATCGCAGGATCCATGTACAGCTTACTTACCTTGTCCCCAGGATCCTGCGATGTCTCCCAGCTCTGTGTGCAAGCCGTCCTCCGCTCGATTCATCACAGCACCAAGCTCCGTCCCCTGCGAGTGTTGCGACGCACAGGGACAGAGAACAGAGCTAAATTCAAAAAGTAAAACACACAATACATATACAGTACACTGTAATCTTACAGATTAATATTTTCATCCCTATTTCACATCCCTTTTGTCTTACAGATTAATAATTTCATCCCTATTTCACATCCCTTTTGTCCCTAGTGGTTTGCCCAGTGCCCTGCATGCAGTTTTATATTATAAATACTGTTCTTTCTGCCTGGAAACTGGAGATTGTCCATAGCAACCAAAACTGTCCCTTTACATCGAAAGCGGTTTTAGACCAGCCAGAAAACAGCGATAATAAATTAGAATCACTTGGAGAATTGAGCGATAGTGATTCCTGGGGAAATCCATCATCAAACATCGAAAGTAATGACAGCGACAATTCTGCAACTGAGCAAATTTCAGTGTTTATGATTTGATTAAATTATTGAATAATTTTTATTATATTATTATTTGTTATAATTATTTATAGTTATTTATTATATTATAATTTATGATTTTGTGTTTCAAACTTTATCATACCCGGGATGTCTACTAGACTCTTGTTTGCACAGATTTAAGTGAGTTATTCCTAAGAATTACTGGCCTACAATATAAAACGCCAAATTTTCATGCAAAATAATTGTACCGCTTTCAGCATCAAAAACCTGAAATAATCATACCGCATACCGCCAGGGAGGTTAAAGTCCAACTCCAAGCACCCCCTCCCCCCCCCATCCTACCCATCCAACCCCCCTCCAACTAACAGCTGGTATGAAAAAAAAACATATCCAAAAGCCCATTTTCCTGATTTGAAGCCATGGTCACATGATGATCTATCTCTCTTCTTCTGTATAATTCCTGAGGTCCCTTTTTAGTTGTCCGCATCATGACTGCTTGATGTGCACACCTCCTATTGGCAAAGATCCGCTCTCAAAAGGCTCCAGAAGCAGGAGAACATATGGGGGCAGTAAGGGGGCAAGTGAACAAGAAGATAAAAAAAATGAGAAAATGCCTGGTCCATTATTATCCTCTTTTCTTATAGAGGAAACTGTGGCTTTGATCCATTTCACTAAGGGGGGCCTATGAAGGGGTGTTTGGAATCATGACTGAGGAGTAAAATAACACACTATTTAATGTAATGTTTTTCTGGAGTTGGGATTTAAACATATTTGAACAGAAGTGAGTTGGCTGGCACTAGTAAGAAAATCCATAAAAGGCTGTTATCTCATGGGGCAAAGTGAGTAATTATACATAGCTTTTACAGTATTGTTTTGCATGCAAATCTGAAATCTTGCCATAAGTTAACAATGCAATATATATTTTGCTCAAGGGAAAAATCTGCATTTTATGAGTTGTATTCCTATGTACAGAACATTCAGATATTGTTTCTTGATTACAGATTAAATAAGCACAATGAATCAAGACAATAACATGTCACTCATGGGATGATGTTCCACCTTTCTGTAACATCATTTTTTTCTTTTCTCATTCTTTTTACTTTTTTCCATTTAACAGTCACTTAAATTACTCATCATTTATTAGACATGTGCACACTGAAATATTTTGTTTCGGAATTTTGTTTTCATCCGAAAAATAAATTTATTTAGTTACTCCCGAAATTCGTTTTTAATTATTTTGTTTCATTAAAAAATGCATTCGTCCGAAAATCCAAAATAATTAAGGTTGAATCTGTCATTGAAGGCTTATTGTGTCTGTCGAATGTTCTAAGAAGATTCGACGGAGCAGCTAAACTGTATGACGCCGCAATCCTACATTTCCGGTCAAATGTTCCATCTACAAGCTAAAGTAGAATTCGAATGTTGTATGACACTAGTAATAATTATATTTATTAATTATTATTACTAATCAACCAATATTAGAATTCTTCTATAGCCTATGGGCGGAGCATTTGACCATAAATGTCCGCTCACGGCGACTGCTTCGTCGAATCTTCATGTCGAATCTTTTCTCTCTATGTAGAATAATCTTGGACTAATAGAGCTAAGGTTAGGCACATTCGACCACAGGTTCGATGGACACAGATCGATATTGTCAGCGTCATGTCGAATCTCCTATCTATATCGAACTGTTGTCGCAATGAAAACGGAAATAAAGCATTTGTTTATGTCGGATCTTTCGGTTTTTGGATTCTGCAGTGCAGGCCAGTTATAGATGGGGGCAGGGACCATTTGTTCGTTATTAATTCATATTACCATCTCCCAGGACCTCCTGCTCTCTAGCTCCCTTTTTACTTCTTCCCATGCTCGCCTACAGGACTTCTTCAGAGCCTCTTCCATTCTCTGGAACGCCCTGCCCCAGTATGTCCAGTCAGTTCCTACCTTGTCCACCTTTAGGTGATCCTTGAAAACTCACTTATTCAGGGAAGCCTACCCCACTGCTACCTAAGAACTGGAGTTCCCTCCATCAGATCATCCCTTACAGCTATTAAATTTTGTACCACCTCCCCCTCCCTTTAGATTGTAAGCTCCACGAGCAGGGCCCCCCTATTCTTTCTGTATTGAACTGTGTTGTAATTTTACTGTCCCCTTTTAATTGTAAAGCGCTGCGTAAACTGTTGGTGCTATACAAAATCCTGTATAATATTAATAATAATTACCATTCATTTTTAGACAAACTGCAATGTAATATTCAGCTCTCCATGCGATTGTTGTGAAAATGGGAAACTCCAGTTGAATGTACACCAAATGCAGCCCACAGGACCATTTCACACACAATATACTATATGTTACTAAGAACTTTCAGGTCTTGCAGACAACTGTACCATCTCATTTCCCATCATTTTGCAGTATTGATAGGTATTGGGAATTTAGTGTGGAACGAGAAACTACTAAATTGAACAAAGCCAACCGAGACGTTTAAAAAGGTTTAATTGTTCATGAAAGATATTTATAACTGTAAACATATTATTTAATTTTAGCCTTTTATTTCAGCTAACGTATTGATACAGGTCCACTTTAAAATTGTCTGACATTCTTTTTATGCATGGATACTTCAAGCATTTTCTATAAAGGATCTCCCAGGGTCCAGTCACAGTTTTATAGAGTTATCACCAGATAGATAAACTGCAAAAAGGCCTTTGCTGATCGAAAAAACCTAGCAAAGCGGCTTCACCATTCCCAGTGACACCTGAAGTACTAAATCAAGCAATCAGTCTAAAATCTTGTTAAACGGCCTTCGCTTGCTATAGATCACAAGCAATATTTTTCTCATTCTGAGCTCTGTGAAAAGACTGGCACATATAACTTTGTAAGCAATCCTGACATATGACAGAAGGAGGACAAATATGGCAATTATTATGGTCCTGACTCCTTAATGCACGGCACAGCAAGACACAACAGCTGCAGTTAATGAAAAGTATATACAGTGTTTTATAAAGAAAACACGCTGACACTAAATGATATCTACTCGCACAACAAATAAAAACAATGGGTAGAAAATTGACCTGGGCATTAGTTTGCTTTGTCGCAAGAGAAGATTTTAGTACTGCATCTTCTCTGAGGGAATATACCATATATACAGTATATGTTATATATACATGCTGTCTTCTTAACAAATTCAAATGCCCTCAAGAAACAATCAAATGTTCCTGTGTTCTGGAACTTGACTTGATGGTGAGTTTAAATTAGGGAGGAGTAAAATTTGGAGTCTTTGCTTTAGAATTTGTAATATTTGAATGACTTTTCAGATAGTGAAGTTGACGTAACCACTTGAGCTCCAGAAGATTTAACTCTCCCCCCCCCCCTTCATGACCAGGCCATTTTTTGTGATAACGCACTGCGTTACTTTAACTGATAATTACGCGGTCGTGCGACACTGTACTTAAATAAAATGTATGTCCTTTTTTTTCCACAAATATATATTCTTTTGGTGGTATTTGATCACCTCTGCACTTTTTATTTTTTGCGCTATAAACAAAAAAAAGACAATTTTGGGAAAAAAATCAATATTTTTTACTTTCTGCTATAAAACATATCCAATCAAAAACTTGAAAAAAATGAAATTTCTTCATCAATTTAGGCCAATGTGTATTCTGCTACATATTTTTGGTAAAAAAAAATCGCAGCAAGCGTATATAGATTGGTTTGTGCAAAAGTTATAGCGTCTACAAACTATGGAATATTGGGGGTTTTTTTTCAAGTAATGGTGGCGATCAGCAATTTATAGCAGGACTGCGATATTACAGTGCACATTCTGACACTAACTGACACTTTTGACACTTTTTGGGAACCAGTGACTCTAAAACAGTGATCAGTGCTAAAAATATGCACTGTACTAATGACACTGGCTGAGAAGGGGTTAACATCAGGGGTCATCAAAGTGTTAACTGTGTGGCTAGCCAGTGTTTTACTATATTGTGTGAGGTGTTTTACTAGGGGAAGAGATTGAATTTATTCCCTGCTTTGCAGAGAAACAAATTTCATCCCTCCCCCCTGTCAAAACGGCGATCTGCCTTGTTTACATCGCAGTTCTGGCTCTCTGCCTGATGATCAGTGGCTGCCAGCCGACATCGAGTATCTGGCATTCGTGCCCCCTACCCGAAAGTTTAGGAACATGTATATATATATACGTGATCCTGCGCACAGCTGTCGCTCTGTGGCAGAAAAAACTGCTATAGGGTGGTTGGCAAGGGGTTAAAAGAGAAGTATGGGTTTAAAAAAAAAAACACTTATATACACCTAGGTGGATGCAGCATCAATTTGATGCTGCATCTGTTCCCCGCTGCTTCTAAGACTGAGAACTGAGTGACCGATGCACTGCTGTGATCCCCAGGAGAAGTACAGCCAAAATAGGCTATACTTTGGTATATAGTGGCTTTGGCTATACTTCTTTAATAAAGGCAAATACGTTTTTTTTTTCTATGCAAGTGAATTTTCCCTTATCTTAGTGAATGAGGTGAAATTCTTCTGACTTTCACCAACCAGCCATTTGCAAACAAAATACAGATTTTTTTTTTCCTTGCACATATTGGGTATTTTTTGCAAAGTAAATGTTCACAACATTCCCTAAGGAAAAATTATCTTGAAAGGTGAACTGCCTTTTTCCTTAGTAAAGTAACCCCAGTGGGTCTGCATACGGGCCAAGCAACCAGCATTTCCACAAGGGGGTCAGCATTGGCAGCCCCCTTCCCCCTTAGATATAACTAATGACAGATCTACTTTACTTTAATTTAACATAAAGTGAGGAGCTATTTCTTCCAGAATCCCCAGCTCCGCTAAAATGCCTTTGTCATTACCAAGGCAGACAATGCTGTCATGCACTTCTAATGAATTCCCTATAATACAAAATATACAAATAATTGTGGAGTCCAGCTGTGAAAAGGTAACACAGCCCAATGGTCTTGAGTGAAAGAGAGACAATACCCACTGTAGGAAAACTCAGTCACTGGTCAATGACTTGTAACAAGATACAGTATAAAAATATGACATAATTATACGTCTGTGCATTTTCTACTCTTTGGAGGCAATAGTGCTGAAATTCCCCTTTACAAAAAACCTTTTCAGAGAGTAGCATAGAAGCTTCCATTGCCCACCTCTCATTTTGATAATGATAGTTGCCTGGCTATAATGTTCACTCTCTGGCTTTAACAGTTTGAGACACCAACCTACAAGGATGCATTTAAGGACTTCTGACTCTACTCTGATGTTCCAGATTTGCATACTTTTTTTCCAAGTCTTTGGTTCAGATAGAAATTCCATGGGTAAGTCCCGACAGCTAGGCAATTAGAATTTTCAGAAGGACAGCACTGGCAACCCAACACACACACACACACAATATTTCTATCAGGAAAGATTTACTTTAATTGTTGCATGTAAGGCTTTTACTGTTGAATGACAGCCTGCTGATGTCAGTACATTTCCTTATTATAGCTATATTTTATTGTATACTATTGCAATTTGTATTTTATTAAACAGTGCTAAGGATTATAAAACATCAGTGAAAGAGAAAACAAATAATTATCTTAACAATGCTTTTTGTTCATTAGTCCTCCGGTCACATTATTCTGTAACTTTCATGGGTTTCCTATCAAAGACTTTCACCAAAGCATCTAAGAAAGGGCACCTTCTGAATTTAATTAAAAAGGTCATCAAGGTCCATCATTTCCTATTCTTTCATGACCCTACAAAATAGATCTGTCTTTCTCATCTTGGATGATTTTGATTTCCTCTCTAACCTCACATCGTCATTTTCAAAGTCATCACTGGCCTTCAAGAATTAAATGGGGCTTTATTTATTTATTCATTTATTTATTCATTCCAAAGAGCTTTTCTACCCCGATAGCATACAGTATATTAAAGTGTGCCTTAAATTAATACTCTTCATGATAACAGTTTTCATTGAATTCTATATCTGGAAGAATGTATATTTTATGCCCTGACATTTGTAAGCTTAATCTATAGGTTAGTGTAAAGAGTACTGTACCTGAACCTCCATGCTGATGTTGAGACTATTAAGGACTTTTAGCCTTGGACACTAGGTATACAATATTTATATTTTATTAGGCCAACATACTGCATGTGGCAGAAGTGCAATAGTTTATTTGATATAGAGCCAAGGGTATTTTGTGGTATGAATTTGGAAGGCACCCTAAATATGTGAGCTGTTTTCATGAAATATCTCTTGTTTCATAGTGGTGCTATTAGGGGTACTGTGTGTCTTTTATCTATTTTTCAATTTAGAAAATATGTTTCGTAAGTCCATTGAGCAGGGGCGTTGCTAGGCCTACAAAAGATCTGGGGCTAGAGCCCATAGCAGCGGTCACCAATCTTTACGCCAGTGGTAAGCCATATTTTGCTGGCAATGGCTGGTGTTGGCGCTTCAATCATCATGGCACCATGCTTGATATGGTGTCAGGGTGATTGAAGCGCATTGTTACATTCTAATATATAATGAAGTGGTTCAACTCACCATAATGCAGAATCAGTGGGAGCCTGGGTGTGTCACTTGCCCTATCTCCTGCCACCAGATGCAGCAAGTCACTTGCCACCGTCGCCTGTCACCAGATGCAGCGTGTTACTTGCCGCCGTCCCTTGCCCCCAGATGTGGATTGTCGCTTGCCACTTTCACCTGGCAGCAGATGTGGATTGTCACTTGCCACATCACCTGCCACCATTTGCAGATTGCCACGTCACCTGCCACCATTTGCAGATTGTCACTTGCCATGTCACCGGCCACCAGATGTGCGTTGTCACTTGCAAACTGATGTGGATTGTCACTTGCCATGCCAGCCAGTGCCACCAAATGTGCATTGACGCTGCATTGGTGGCAGGCTGGCAGCACTGGTCCATTTAGTGAGGGCAGGAGAGTGGTGATGTGGGGCGGGCAGTGAGAGATGATGTTATCTCGCTGCTCCCCGCCTCCCCTCTGACATTGAAGCAAGGGGGTCTGGCTGCAAAGTGGAGCTCCACCGATGACAGGAAGCATGTGACCTCCACTCCACCACGCTGTGAGGGCAGAAGAGCACTGATGTGTGGCGAGCAGTGAGAGGTGATGTCATCTCTCTGCTCCCCACCTCACCTTGCTCCCACATTGAAGGGGCCCGGCTGTGAAAAGCGCTGATGTGGAGCGGGCGGAGTCATCTCTGCTTGCCCGCCTGCTCACTTCTCTCCTCTCCTCCGCCTGTGTCATGCAGCCACCCTGCCCGCTGCAGCAGCCGCAACCGAAACCTGCTGGTTAGGCAGGGGCCCCGCGGCAAGGGACTCAGGGCTATGGGCCCCAGATTCGGGGCTATAGCCCCAATAGCCACCCCCTAGTGACACCCCTGCCATTGAGTCTCCTTTTTCCTGAGTATTATGATTATTATTATTAGTGAATAAGCTTGATAACTACTACTTTTACTGATGTTAGACACAAGAGACCCACCATTGTCAAGTTGTACCAGATATCTTCTGTCTACAGGGTTTTATGGAATGTTGACCTCTGCTGTAGAATCCTTTGGCCCTCAGCTCTTATTTTACATATTATTTATGGAGCTACTTATAGGTGTATGCTGAAATAATGACATAATAATGTCCACTTTAGACAAAATGAATGCCGAACTCCAACAAAACTTTTTATTTGTTTTGGATCAAGCCTGGAACTTTTGCAACCTCTGTGATGTGTTTATTAGGGAGAGTTCCCCTACTTCCCATTCAGGCAAAACATTTTTAGTAGATTGGAGAAGGGTTAGAACTTCTGACAATATTTGTATTGCTGTCTAAGGGTTTGGGTTTTTAAACTCCTGAAAAGGCCTCATGCAGGCATGCACACATAGGGGTTGATTTACTAAAGGCATAAAGACTGTGCACTTTGCAAGGTGCAGTTGCGTCAGAGCTTAATAAATGAGCAGAAGCCCTGCTGACTTCCGTCATCCAATCATGTGCAAGCAAAAATGCTGTTTTTTTAATTTTCTTTGCACGTGATTGGGTACTCTTTGCAAAGTGTAGCCTTACCTCATTTACTAAGCTCTGGAGCAACTGCACTTTGCAAAGTGCACAGTTTATTTGCCTTTAAGAAATCAACACCTTAGGCTAACATGGAGGGGAGTTATAACTTTCGCTATGACTTTCATGCACCTAAATAATATACACTTTAGGATTTTTTTCCAAAGATATGTAGTAGAATACCTTTTCGCCTGAATTCATGAAGAAATTAGATTTTTTTAATTGTTATTGGAATTTTTTTTCAAAATTTTCCATTTTTTTTTCTTATTTTGCAAAAAATAAAAAACCCAGTGTTGATCAAATACCACCAAAAGAAATCTCTATTTATGTGAAAAAAGTTATAAAAATTTAATTTGCGTACAGTGTTGCATGACTGCACAAATGCCAGTTAAATTAGCGCTGTGTTGAAAAGCAAGTCAAGCACAAGTCAAGAAGTTAATTGAACAAGGTGAAGTTAGAAGCTGATTGGCTGCCATGCACAGCTGCACCAGATTTTGCACTCTCCAGTTTTAGTAAATCAACCCCATAGTCAGAAGTGTAGCTTGAAGCTTATGGGCCCGATGCAAAAGTTGACCTGGGGCCCCCCATTACCACCCGCTGCTTCAACCATGCACCAAGATACTCCCACAAGAATGTGGGCTAGTATGTAAGCCTAGGTTCACACTGTGAACCGCATGTGAATCGCACAGGAATTGCCACACAGTCAGAATACAATAGCTCTGCAGGTGTGATGGTATGGAGTAATTTATTTGACCCAAAAAATGAGGAAGAGTCAAAATCTGTTATGTTTTTACTGCCATGTTTACTCACTTTGGGGATATGTAACTTTACTTCTTGCCCCGGCAACAAGTGTTATTGAAACCTCCTTTTTAAGAATATTAAAAGAACGTTTCTAACCCTTCCCCATTCTATCCAAAGTTGGCTAGAGCTGAGCTTTCCAAATGGATTCCAGTTTGGTAGATCAAAGGACATCAAGACAACATTCCAGTAGCTGTACTAAAGCACAGTTTTAAAAGTTTACTAACCTATAATGAATCCAGGAGGAAAACAATGTATTACATTTGGGTTAGATGTAGAGAAATTACACAGAAGGCTTTTTATGATACATTCATGATTAGATACAGTACATAGTCAATAGGTTCAGATGCTACCACATCTATTCCCTTGTGCACCCTGCCTATATGTTCATATACCAATACAGAAAAAATGCTGAAATGCTAATAATTGTACTTGCCTGAGAATGCACATGGTCAGAAATGGCTACTACAAGGGATTAAATCATTGCCAAGGATTGCCTTACTTTTGAAATTAAATGATGCCCTTTGGCCTTTCTTCATGGCAGAGTCATAAAATACCCCTGGTGTGTGCAGTTTATTACATTATTTCACCAGTACACTATTTCACCAGAACAGTTTGCTAATATTTAAACGTAAATTCGATGCCACGTAAAAGAAAGACTATATATGTATATATATATATATATATATATATATATATATATATATATATATATATATAATATTTTTTTTATCACACATTGAAATTTAATATTTTAAAAGTGTGATTCTCTTTTGGTGCTCTGTCAGAATATATAGCCAGTTTGACTCCATGTTATTGCATGGAATATATTACAAAGCTGTGAGGCTTGCAGAAAGGATAAATATGCAATGTTTTCCACCCAGAGATTAATTTAAAAGTGCTGACCCCTTTGCTTCTTTCTGTATAATAAGTAGATGTATACTCCAATTCATCAGGTGCATTCAGCCTTACACTTTCTTTATTATGCACACACGGAGCACATGACTGATGGGGTTTTAAAGGCATACCAGATTGGAAAGTATATTTATTGAAGCCAAGTTGTATGCAACATTGTAATAACCAAACAGAACTATTCTACTCTCTGTCTTAGTCAAGCAAAAACACATGACTGACAATATTTCTGTCACACACACAGCAACAATATTGCTATAACACACTTACATACATTGTTAGGACTTCATCTAATTCTGAGATACATGGAGATTTTTCCAATGGCAATCGTTCTTTGTATTTATAAAAGGAAACTATAGGATATAAGCTAAACTGGGATCAGATGAGTAGTAGATAAGGATGAGATCTAAGGTCAGGTCGACGTAGAGTTCCAGAAACTGCCTGTGTCCTAGCAAACAAGGATGCTGCTTGGTCCAGCTGCCTGCATCCTAGCAACCGATGACATATTTGGTTGCTAGGATGCAGGCAGTCTCACAGCATCATTGGTTGTTATGATGCTGTGTGGCCACCTGAATCCTAGCAACCAATGAGGCTGTGTGGAATAAGACAGATGCCTTCAACATGGGGAGGGTACCATGCTATAAATAAGAAAGGGTTACATGGTTACATAGTAATCTTACAAACATATGATACACATATGATAACCACTAGATGGAGCGGAGGATCATAGAAAAAAAAATGCTCATTTACTATGATCTGCAGTTCCATCAATTTGCCATTGTGTGGTATTTTACTATTCACGCTATTCAAATAAATAAGGAGCATCAATCCTTGAGAGATAATTGTCTAATGACAATCAATTTTGTTGGCATTTGCATGAAACAAATGTACACTCACTTTGAGGGCCTATACCAGCCAATAGCCACATCTAAGCAGCTTAAGTGGTACTAATCCATTATATCATCCCTCCAAAGATCTATTACATAGCACCAATCCCATGAATTCAAGACCATCCTTATGAGGTTAAGACTCATACCACTTGTATAATAAAATTGACTACCGTTGACCTAAAATCAGGCAAACTTAAAGTGTTACTAAACCCATAACAATAAAATCTGTGTATGCAGTAACAGTAAAGTATGCTTGTTATACTCACTGTGGAACCTCAGGGGTTCATCCCGCGCATTGTGTAAAAAGGCTGTTTGATCCTGTCTTCTCTGATCCTCCCCTTCTTCCACATTCCCCAATTCATCTCCTGATAGTACAGAGCCTTTGGGGCACTCTGCACATGCGCAGTTTGATGTGTATTGCTAGAGATTTTTTTTGTTTGTTTGGGGGGGGGGTGCATGTGATCAGCATTGTCCAGACAGAGGGTCAGGGGTCCTGCAGCCTAATAGGGCAGTCATAGGAAAATGAAAGTTCCTCCTACAAGCTTTAACCAGACACTGATAGAAGTCACCTGACTGCTCTAACTTCTGATGAGAAAAGGTATTTAGCTGTTTATATTTACTAAAATAATTGCATTTCAATGTTCTGTGTACTGTGGGAGACCAGATATTATGAATGCAGGGTCCTTGGTTTAGTAACACTTTAACTTTACCAGTCTTCTTATAGGCTCCATCTGACCCCATAATCTTGTGACAGAAACCATATCTCAAATGACAATCCTCACAGTAAAACAAACCTTATTACCCAGAAACCTCAATAAACTATAAACGCACTCCTTCCTTTGAGTATAATTTTTATTTTACACTCCCACGCTGCAGTTTTACCGCAGCAGTGGAGGAGCGCAGTGTACCCAAGGTTTTTGTGCAGGTTACCTGTGGTTTCCCATAGACTTCTTTTAGTACGCTTTCACCAAAAACACACAATCTAATAGGAATCTATGGGAAAACATGGGTAAGCTGCATGCAGGCTGCAGGTACACTGCACTGTGCCTAGGCTGCAGCCAAACAGTGTGGCAGTGTGGAACCTCTCTAAAGGATTAGAAAGATAGAAAAACTTTCTCTTTAACACTGCTCTTTTCTTTCTGCTCTAAATCAACTCCCTATGTCTAAGCCCAGAGGCTTAGCTTGAAGCTTGTGGACCCTAATACAAACATTGACCTGGGCCCCCCACTACCACCTGACACTTCCACCGTGTGGGGGATACTCCCAACGTGCACCAAGATACTCCAAGTACCTGAACAACATGAAAGAGATCAAAGATCACCAGGGTGCAGCACCCTATTTTTTTTGTTTTGTTTTTTAAGGAATTAAGGTCTAACTAAATAGTAAGGAAAACTTAGAAAAATATAATAAAACAAACGTCATTGTAAAAATATAAACTTAGCTTACCTTAAAAGTGGACAGTGTCATTCAGTAGAGAAGTTGACATTGCCAGTAGAGCAGTGGATAATGTTAATAGGGCAGTGGATAGTTTCAGTAGGGCAGTAGACAATGCCAGTAAAGCAGTGGACGGTGTCAGTAGGGCAGTAGGGTAGTGGATGGTGTTAGTCAGTAGACCATTGGCTGGTGTCGGTAGAACAATGGATAAGTCAGTCAGTAGAGCAGTGGGCGTTGTCAGTATGGCAGTGGACTTTGTTAGTAGGGCAGTGGAAGGGGTCAGTAGGGCAGTGGATGTGGTAAGTAGGGCAGGGGATGGGTCATTAGAGCAGTGGATGGTGTCAGTAGTTTTTTATTTTTGTTCTTTTTATTTTTTACAATTTTTTTATTTTTCATTTGTTTTTTAGACACACTGTTGGGGGCTTTGGTGAAATACCAGGGAACTAAACAGACCACTGATGTTTCACCTATGAGACAGAGAAAGGAGATTGAGGACACAGTCTCAGCAGCACGGAATGAATGAACAGGAATAGCTCTGTACAGAAAACTGATCCCCTCCTGCAGCTGCTGAGTGCCAGGAGAAGGGAGGAAAATGGGGGGGGATTGGTTCCATTATATGCCGCCCCCACTGCCCCTCCTGTCCAGGTGTAGAACCAAATATTAGAGGGAGGCCGAACGGGCCCCCTGGAGCATGAGGCTGGGTCGCAATTGTGACACCACACTACGCCAGTGCCTAAGCCTTTTAGAACATAAGGGCAATCTAAGCAGTGTAAATAGAGGTATTTCCACTGGCATATATTGTATTGAGTAACCTCACCACCCAAGGCGAACAATGAATGCATCTGATGGGATGCAGTCAGTGTTTGGCTGATAATTTTCCATCTGAATATTTAAGTCAATTTTTTGTTGAGACAAAATTCGAGTAATTTATGACCAACATTACTGTAAGATACTTATGGTGATTTGCCTTGTTAAATAAAGGCTAGTTTCTGCTCTTCTACAACAACTGTTTCCACAATGAAGGCTATTACAGTGAAGGCTAGTTGCCCATTATTCTGACAGGCGAATTAACACTGTCATCAGACATAAAAATAGTAATTGTTTCCCAACTAAAAGTTAATTAAAAGTTTAGTCAACTATACAAATTTGACATTAAATACCACATCTTTTGTATTTTTAATTATTTAGACCTTTAATCAACACAAACCTGAACTATACAGCACAAAAGATGCAATTAAAAAAACCCACTTCTCTACTAATTCACCAAAGCAATTTGTATTGAACGTTGGGTCAAAATGCTTTTTTTATGAAGCAGAAATGAATATAGGGGAATATACAATAAAACTATGAGTGCTCATTCATATGATAAAACCTGTGTGCTTTCTTTCACCGGCTACAGTAAAGCTGCTTTTTATTACTTTTATAATGTAAAAGCAACTGCTGTAAATCACACTGGTTCATTAGTGATGGAAACAGCCAGTTAAAAGGGGGGCTCCAAAATAGATAGAGAATACAGGGATGGACATAGCAAAGAGAGAATCATACATATTTTAAGAATAAATATTGATGATCTTGATTTGCATCTAAAATAGCCACATAACATAACTAGAATTGCCTGAGAGGGCTAAAGAATTTGGCCCGAACAGCATGGACAAGTGGCTGCCCCCCCTGGACAGCTGTCTTATTTAAAAAAAAAAAAAAAAGAGTCATGGTCACAGAAAGTTTATAGCATGTCAGGCAGGAAAATCGGGCAGGGTCATATGACATTGGAGAATATTGGGGAATGTCACATGACCACATTGGAATGTTCCAGAAGGTCACATGACCAGCGGGATCATTCTGGAAGAGGGGCTCATCTATAAAAGGGGCCCGTTGCGGGAATTTCCTTACAGCTGGTCAGAGTACAGCAACAAGCTAAACTCAAAAAAGCTATAATACTAGAGCTACTGCTGTCCTGACCATGAAGACCCCCATGCTCCGGGTGTTGAAGCGGGCTTTGGACAGGGGAGGAGAAGAATGGCTGAGAAGGTGCCTGGAGCTAGGTGAAGAAGATGCTGTGCGGTGGGAGCGGGCGCATTAAGAAAATGGACCTGCAGCAGCAGAGGTACCTAGCGCCATTAATAGGAGAGGCAGACCGGTTACTCGCAGCCCGCAACCCTGCCAAAAAAATCAGTGCTGCCCACCACCATGACCTCTCCCCCCCTCAGCTCTAGAAGAACCTAATATGGCGCCGCCGGAAGAGGTGGCTTCTAGTGCGGGAACCAGAAGAGCCAGCCTAAGAAAGAAGAGGAGGAGAACACTATCTCCATCGCTGCTCAGAAACAGAAGGAGGCGGGCTCCTGTATCAGCATCCCACTGTAATGGCTGAAGAGGAGGTGGCTTCAACACTGAGTGACAGGCAATCAACACCCACGCCACTAGGGAATTTGGGCTGCAATTTGATTCTTCTTCAGAGACAAATATTCAAATATTTTTATGTACCCTAATGCAGGCAGAACTATCCTATAGCCAGATTGCTAAGATACTAGCAGGGGTGTCTTTTTTCTGTAAATTGCAAGGCTTCCCTTAATGTACATCATTCTTCTCTATAAAACAAGCCCAGGTTACAAAAAGAAGCATTCTTTTCCAGATACTAGAAGGCCCATCTCTATCTGTATGCTTCTCTGGTTTTAAGTTGATATTATTTAAAACTGCTATTGTATTAGCATTTTTTATTGCTATGAGAATATCTGAACTGTTACCCAAAAACAAAAAGTCTGCGTCTGGCCTGTTGATCCGTTACGTGATGGTTCACAGAGCAGGACTTAATATATTTATCGCAAATTCTAAAACATACAAAACAGGTAAAGGTGTCTGTATACTCTTTATATTTGCAGAGAAGTTGAAATTTGTCCATTAAGAACATTAAACGAGTATCTAGCAATTAGACCATCAGGTGAACGAAATTTTTTGGTTCATTTGGATGGGTCACCACTTACAGGATATCAATGCAACATGGTTCTCAAAAAATGCATGTTGAAGTTAGGGTTACAAGCACTTAATTTTACATCCCACTCATTTAGAATTGGTGCAGCAACGGAAGCTGTGAAGATCGGCCTTGAGGACGCAATAATTAAAAAAATAGGCAGATGGGAATCACAGTGATTTAACATTTATGTCAGACCTGATCTCTCTCTTTGATTTTTTTATAGGTAATAGAAGAATAATTTGGATCCTGGGCCACTCCTTTATTTTTTGGGCTAACAAAAGATCCAGGATGCATTGCTATACACCTAATCTGTCAATGGATCCTGAGAAATTTCAAGTGTTATGGAGAGGAATTTGTGGTCTTAAATGGTTAAATTTGTCTTTTTATCTCTCTTGGTTATCAGAATTGTGGCCAGTCCCAGATATGCGGTGAAAGAATGGTCTTTTGGTTTTTCCCACATAATAGGCACTGCAGTCACACATCATTATATAGACCACTCCCACTGATTGACAGCTAGCAAGAAAATGTGGTCCAAAAATACATCCATCTGGCAATATGATCTCATGGGCTCCACAAAAATTGCATTTGCCACAAGGGAAAGTGCCTGTGTGTGCATTAGTGCCTGTTTTTGACTGTGAACCAAATAGTCTCTAAGAGATCTGGATCTCTTAAAGGTTATTTCCGGGTAAGTTTTTACAAATTTGGATACAGTAGGGTCCACCAATAGCAGGTACCAGTACTTTTGCATAATGCTTCTAATTTGTTTCTGTTGCCCCGAATATCGAGTAATGAGTCTTACTCCACTAGGGGGTTTAGCGATTTTAGGGCCATGAATGAGTTTTTCCCTACCTTGGTTTTTTGCTTGATTATATGCCCATTTTAGGTTTTTTTTGCTATACCCCCTTTCTCGAAGGCCGGACTGCAGAGCCTTAGCTTTCTTTTCAAAATCGGTATCTTTACTACAATTTCTATTTAACCGTAAGTACTGACTATATGGAATGCTCATAATCAAAGGTAGAAGGTGAGTGCTGTCAGCACGTAGAATAGAGTTCCCTGCTGAGGGTTTACAAAATAGTGTGGAACTGAAACTGCCATCAGGATTGATAAACAATTGAACATCTAAAAAATTCAATGTTTGTTCATGATAGCCGATGGTAAATTTCAAATTGAAACAGGTTTTCTGTAGGCTTTCAAAGAAGATAATTCAGTCTGGGTACCTGTCCAAATGAAAAAAATGTTGTCGATAAAATTACACCATATAAGCACTTTGGCAAAGAATTCCTGCAGAATAGTTCATGCTCCCACCCCCCCAGGTACAGGTTGGCACACGACAGGGCACAATATACAACATTTATCCAAAAGAAATTATGTTTGTTTCTTTATTTGTCTTTTGTAGGATCGTTATTGGCTGTTTTTCCCTGTGAAGTATACCGAACAGCAGGGGTGCCATAGGTTCCTCATAGGGTGCAATAAACATCTTTCTGCACCTTTTGTAAGACACCACAGCAATATATACATTTTCTCTCTCCTCCTCAATGGGGGATGTGAAGACCACATTGGTTCTATATTCACAAGTATTTTTGAGTTAAACCCCTGGTTATGTGGTGTTCTTTGTGTAGTAGTTGTAGTCCTTTCTGATCATGATTCATCTAATCAGGATCAGTTGGCACAATACAATTCTACAATATAATTTGTATTTGAATTTCATTTTCAGAATTTATTCTCTTTCTATGGTTGTGAACATGCCCTTCCTTATAATCCAGGCTCTCATCTAGGAACTATCATTCTATATTGGGTCAAATACAAGCATCTGGTAGGCATGCATTTTTAGCTCTTCATTAAACTATATTCTGTCAAATATATGTATACAATTTTTTCCTGTCATGGTATGCAATTATATGATCTTTTATTATAATAATTGTCAAACATAATCATATGATTGTTGTTTCTTTTGTAGCATCTTTTTATACTTCATGCAACACTTGCAGAAGCTCCTGAGATAGCTCTTTGAGCGAAACATGTAGAGTAAGAAGTGGTTGCATACGATACCTGAATGATATGCTTTGTTTGAACCTTTCATAGTCATTTTAATGAAACTCTGTTTGTCAATAAATTAATAATTTTATATTTAAAAAGAATTTTTGCATACTTCTTTGGTACATTAAAAGTCCCACTCTTCTTCTGATTGATTAAGTTTTTTACAGTTTACACCATTAAATGTGCTGTGGCCAATTATACACCAAGTTACGTCGTTGAGTGTCTTTATTCATTAGAAGGTAAAATTTTATAGTAAAGAAGGGATAGGTGCGGCCTACATTTCCATGGCCTGAGACGGCTAAAATATTTGGCTCGAACAGCATGGACATGTGGCTGTCTTATTTAAAAAAAAGAATCATGGTCACTTTAAGAAAGTTTATAGTATGTCAGGTGGGAAAATTGGGGTCGTGTGACATTGGAGAATATTTGGGGAGTGTCACATGACCACATTGGAATGTTCCAGAAGGTCACATGACCAGTGGGAACATTCTGGAAGCGGGCGGGGGAATTTCCTCACAGTTGGTCAGAGTACTGCAACAAGTAATACTTCATATTCCCATCGCACACTTTCCTGGATGAGCTCACGAAATATGGGTGCTGCAGCAACAACCAGCTGGATACTGGTTCAAGTCAAAATGAAAATATTTGCCAGCACACCATGGAACGGCGTAGATAGTGTCCAAACGTGTAGTTTATTGCATGATCACAACACAAAGAGAGTGCAACGTTTCGGAGTCACGCAGGACCCCTTTGTCAGGCATGTGATGATCACATGCCTGACGAAGGGGTCCTGCGTGACTCCGAAACAGTGCACTCTCTTTGTGTTGTGATCATGCAATAAACTACACGTTTGGACGCTATCTACGCTGTTCCATGGTATGCTGGCAAATATTTTCATTTAGTACTGCAACAAGCTCCCTAACCCCCCACCCTTGTTGCAGGCACATTATGTGGTTTCGTCACCCTTTGCATTTAAAGGGGGGACTTGTTTTATTGATATGTGGTATTGCTCAAGTCCTGAAGACTGAGCTGTTTATATTTATTATTTACAAGTGAGAATTTTATGTATTAATAAAATGATTAAATTTATTTAGGTTATTTACAGTTTACACCAATAAACGTGCCGCAGCCAATAATACACCAAGTTATGTCGTTGAGTGTCTTTATTCATTAGAAGGTAAAATATAGTATTAACAACTTCCGGACCGCCCGCCATCGTTTTACGTCGCTACTTTGAAGAGGAGTACCGTTGTTATGGTTGCAGCTAGGTACCATAACCCCGGTGTCCTCTTTAAGAGTGGGCAATTCGCTTCAAGATAAAAGTGGTCTCTGCAGCGGATTCCCCATGAGATAACTTTTATTGGCAGCGGGAGAGGGGCCTCCCCCTCCCGCCGTTCTCCGGTGCCCTCCGCCGCTTACCAGAGCTGTTGGTAGCGGCAGAGGTGCTCGGATCTTCTCCCTAGCCTGACATGGAGACGAGTGAGGGGAAGATGGCCCCCACCTGTCTCCATATCATTGCAGTGCTCTTAAAGGGATATTTTTATTTTTTATTTTTTAAATGACATTAAATGTATTTATTTTTTATTGCATTTTAGTGTAAATATGAGATCTGAGGTCTTTTTTACTCCAGAGCTCATATTTAAGAGGTCCTGTCATGCTTTTTTCTATTACAAGGGATGTTTACATTCCTTGTAATAGGAATAAAAGTGACCCATTTTTAAAAAAAAAAACAGTGTAAAAATTAAAAATAAAAGGTAAAATAAATAAGAAAAAAAAAATGTAAATGTGCCCCGTCCTGACGAGCTCGTGCGCAGAAGCGAACGCATATGTGAGCAGCACCTGCATATGAAAACGGTGTTCAAACCACACATGTGAGGTATCGCCACGATTGTTAGAGTGAGCGCAATAATTCTAGCCCTAGACCTCCTCTGTAACTCAAAACATGCAACCTCTAGAATTTTTTAAACGTCGCCTATGGAGATTTTGAAGGGTAAAAGTTTGTCGCCATTCCACGAGCAGCCGCAACTTTGAAGTGTGACATGTTGGGTATCAATTTACTCGGCGTAACATTATCTTTCACAATATAAAAAAAACTGCTGTCTTATTTTTTAATTCAAAAATTTTATTTTTTCAAAAAAAAGTGCGCTTGTAAGACTGCTGCGCAAATACGGTGTAAAAAAAGTATTGCAACGACCACCATTTTATTCTCTAGGGCGTTAAGTAATTTTCTAGCAAAAAAAAAAGTATTAAGTATTCTCTAGGGCGTTAAGTAAATTTCTAGCAAAAAAAAAAAAACATTTTTAACTTGTAAACACCAAATCTCAGAAAGAGGCTCGGTCCTTAACCACTTCAATACAGTGCATTTTCGCCCCCTTCCTGCCCAAGCCATTTTTCAGCTTTCAGCGCTGTCACATTTTGAATGACAATTGCGCCGTCATACAACACTGTACCCAAATGAAATTGTTATCATTTTTTCCCCACAAATAGAGCTTTCTTTTAGTGGTATTTGATCACCTCTGCGGTTTTTATTTTTTGCGCTATAAACAAAAGAATAGTGACAAGTTTAAAAAAAAACACAATCATTTTTACCTTTTGCGATAATAAATATCCAATTTTTTTTTCTTTAAAACTAATTTTTTCTCAGTTTAGGCCGATATGTATTCTTCTACATATTTTTGGTAAAAAAATCGCAATAAGCGTATATAGATTGGTTTGCACAAAAGTTATAATGTCTACAAAATAGGGGATAGATTTATAACATTTTTATTGTTTTTTAATTTTTTTCTAGTAATGGCGGCGATCTGCGATTTTTATCGTGACTGCGATATTGCGGCGGACACATCGGACACTTTTGACACATATTTGGGACCATTCACATTTATGCAGCGATCCGTGCTATAAAAATGCATTGATTACTGTATAACTGTGACAGGCAGGAAAGGGGTTAACACTAGGTGGTGATCGAGGGGTTAACTGTGTTGCTAGGGAGTGATTCTAACTGTAGGGGGTAGGGACTCACTAGGGGAGGAGACCGATCGGTGTTCCTCTGTACTGGGAACATACCATCGGTCTCCTCTCCTCTGACAGGACCGTGGATCTGTGTGTTTACACACACAGATCCACGGTCCTGCTGTGTTACCGGTAATCGCGGGTGCCCAGCGTACATCGCGGCCGCCGGGCACGCGCACCAGGTGCCCAGTGACGCGGCGCGCGCGCACGGCTCTTTCCGGGCCTTATCTAAAAGTTTGCGATTAGCTGAGGAGGGGAATTGTTTAAAGGTTTTTGCTATTGTTTCCAATTTATCCTCCAGGTCATGGCGTACCCGTTCTTGTCTAATGTTTTCAATAACAAACATGTAGTACTTACCTGCTTTGTGCAGTGGTTTGGCACAAAGCAGGCCCAATCTTCCTCTTTTCGGGTCCCCTTCTGGTGCTCCCGGACCCTCCCCCTTGCAAAGTGCTTCCATAGCTTGCTATGGGAGCACTTGTGCATGCTGGCTCCCAAGCCACCCCTTTGTGTCCATAAGACACACAGAGCGTGGTTCAGCCTCAAGGCTTCCTCCTCACTGACTGTGATTGACAGCAGTGGAAGCCAATGGCTCCTGCTGTTGTGTATCAACCAATGAGGATAGAGAGACCCAGGAGAGCTGCTGCTCTCATGCATTTCATTGGATCCAGATGGGGCTCGGGTCAGTATTGGGGGGGGGGGTTGGGGGAATGCTGCAAATAGAGTGTTTTTTACCTTTATGCATAAAATGCATGAATTTTAAAAAACCTGCGGCCTTTACAGCCACTTTCATGTTTTTTTGGATGACTGGGCACAGATTTCAAAAATCTTGTAGTAAAGCCTGTTATAGCCACCGGGGGGTTTCAATTTCATATAAATGTCATTCTTTTTGAATGTGATGTTCAATAAACCTATATATATTGTAGGTATGATAGTTAGGTGTCTACAAACCGTTGGCCAAATGGCATATTTATATTCAATCTATCAAACAGAACATAAACATAACAGCCTTCTGTTATGTTAGATGTTCTCTCGCAGACAGATCAGCTAACATAAATACTATCAGTTGGTACATAACAAGCACTTTTTTCACTCACTACACAGCTAAAAATGGAGAAATGAGCCCACACAGCATAAAATATAAATAAATAAGAATGAAACTCAAACCATTGCAAAAATTTACTTACTCATCCCCATCTGCATTTAAATGAAACACTAAGTCTGAGCAAATCATGTGTGGCCGAGCTTCCATTTCATTACATGTTATTATTTCCACATTGTTCTAATGAGAAAAGATTGGAGCATGTTAGCCTATGAAATAAGTGGAGGAACAACAGAGTTTTCTCCTAACAAAGAGAAACAAGTGTGCAAGCAATTCTATGAGGAAGAAATGAAACTCGTTTTCATTTTCAGGTTGGTAAACGTATTTATTTGTGACAACTGTAACAAAGAACAGTGGCATTGTTTAGTTTTTCTCTGAAAAAAATGCCAATGAAAAAAAGAATAGTGTCACATTAACAGAATATTTCCCTTTGTATGTATCTAATAGCCTGGAACCAATTAATATTTAAAGCTGAACTGCAGGCGGATATAATAAAACTCCAAGTATTGCCGTTATGTTTTCATTAAAATAATCTTTAAATATATTTTAAATGCAGCTCGTATAAGTACCCCTGCCAGTCTACATCAGGACTGGCAGGAGTAGTCATCATGTAAACGGACATTTTTTTCCTGCGCCTGACATGCATTTGAAACGTACATCAAATGAGGGTGAGCAGATTCCCGTTGACTACAATATGGTAGTGTAGATGGCAGATCAGAGGATGGATTTGTTCTGCTTTGTATTTCTTTTTTTTATGATGCAGCATGTTCTATTGAGGTGAGTGTGAACTGAAGACAAAGCAGGTCCAATACAGACTCCCCTTGTGAAAAGAAACAAATGCATTTGAGCAGCACTGTGTTTGAATAGAAAAGGCTACTTGTGGCAAGAAATGCCATCTACATGAGCCCTTAAAGTGACCCCGTCATTTATTAAAATAAAAGTAAATAAAACCCAGCCTTTAAGAGAACACAGCTAATACTAAATATGTTAGTTCTACTGTAAAGCTACCACTTCCTGAAGAATCATCTATATCTATGCCTTTGGGGAGTGTTGGATGTCTGATCCCCCACCCATATGTCACTTCAGGGCAGTAGAGATGTAAGGGCTGGTGGGAAGGAGCCCAAAAGAACAGCAGGGAGCCAGACTGTATGTTTTTTTTTTTTTTTGCTTTTTGCTTTTTTTTTTTTTTTTTTTTTTTCAGTATCCCTTGGGTAGAACATCCCCTTAATGGATGTAGGCATTGGTCATTTTGTAAAGTAAGAATATAAAAGTAAGTGGTGGTGGCCATTTTGTGGGCAGTCTGCGTGGCACATATGAGGGGGAGGAGGAATTCATGTATGCACAGTATAATTCCAAGGTGGACACAAACTTGGGTGTCTGTGGCCTAATAAACACTGGGTAATTCTCCCTAGGATAGATTTTCATTGTTTGTTGACCGGGGGGGGGGGGGGCAGTAATAGATAGATAGAGAAACCCCACTGATCAGTTTGTAAATATACAACAAAGAAGTTGTTAGTATTTTTCACCAAAGTATTTATCACCGAAGAAATGAAGAAATGTTACGGAAACAGCTCATCCACCCTAAAATGACAGAAAAATATACTTCATTATTCTCTAAACCTGGTGGTGAGTAAAGGCCAACAAGTTTTTTTTAAAAAAAGGGGCCATGGAAAGTGTAAGAAAATAAAAAAAGGTGTAGACAGACCTTTATCCGATTATGCAGGCCAGGAATGGGGATAGGGGGGAGATAAGTGTGTGTCCCCTTCCTAAACCATACCATGCCCTCAATATGGGCAAAGTACTGTAGCTAGGGAGGACCTCCCCTGGCAAAGAGCCTTGTCCCTATGTTGATGAGGAAAAGGGCCTCTCACACACAACCCTGACTTGGGGATTGTGGGGGTCTGTGGAAAGGGGGCATATCAAAATCAGTAATCTCTCTGATCATTCGCAAAAAAAACAAGATAAATAGTAAATAGTTCCCCATACACTTTCACAAGTCCTTTTTTAGAACAAAAAATGTCTCATGACACCACCATCAATCACATTTTCTAGTGATGCAGTCATAATTAATGATGCCAACCAACTTGCCAAAAGAAAAAACCTGATTTTTTTTGCTCACTGACCATGAATGACAGCTACCAGACCCTGGAATGTACATAAAGTGACAGGATCTCCTGGGTGATGTCATTGACCAAGTATAAATGTGACCATATTTGGTCCGTGATGTCTGAAGGGATTGATGGTCAGTTTTGCTGCCATAGTTTGTAAACATCACGCAGATGCACCACTTCACAGGCAGGTTAAGGTCACCCCCTAGGCATGTTAGTAAGGAATTTAGCATTTTTATTATTGTAATTTAAGCATTAATAAAATCACTGCTCTCCACCAATTGGATTTTCTTTATTTGCTTTGGTACATGTTCCCCTAGGAAGGTACCCATCCCCCCATGACATTTGTTTGACAGCCCTTTGTCTATTAACCTAGAAAATGGCCAGTTCTGTTTTTTTAACACTTAGGTCTCATTGACTTGGAGTTTTAATTTAGCATCCAGATTTCAGTAATAGTTTCCTAATCTGCCTCAAACCAAATCCAGGAACATTTTGCTTATCTCTACTTGTCAACTACACTACACAAGGTTTAACTTTGTATTTGTTTGAAGTGGCTTTTTCTATGATAGACAATTTTGACCTTATATTTGATTGTATAAACCTTGTCTCTAAACAACAACATTACCAAAGTGAATATGCTTACCATTATGACTTTTTCTTATCTTACAATCTGGAAGTATTTTAATTAATGACATAATATACTGCATCTACCCATAGTTTTGGTTATTGTATAGCTTTAAAAACATTGCAAACAAAGATTGGAGGAAAAAAGTTTACATTACAATTTTCTTTACTTTGCATCACCATGCATAGGAAGCTGTTACGTTTCAGTGGTCTTCATAGATTTAGACAATATAATTACATAGACTGACATTGTACACTGTTTGTGATGAGAAAATCATAGCACATTTTTATAACAACCACTTTATCAGGATGAAACTTGTCCTTCCCGAATGTTCTGTAGTTGCAGAGTGCAAGTCTCATTCATCCTCTGTCATGTAACAAAATAACCCCCAATTACTCTGGGGAAATTTTTACGTAAAGAAAGACCCCATGAGGGCATGTGCTATATATTATAACGTGTATTGCTGTAGGGTTTCTTGTTGTAAGTATTTCCCAAGAGTCTTCTGGGTTCTTTTTACTTTTTTTTACAGTCTATTTTGTCCTGCTTTATATTGCATGTATTGTTTTGTTTAAACATTAGATATTACTAGCAATCGTTTCATCAGAAAGCATCCTACAGTAGACAACTAGTGAGACAGCTTATACATATGAACTCCTCCATTTGAACGCCAGTTCCCAGTTGCAGATAGACTGTAGAACAGTTAAAACCTTTATCAGGTTTTATTATCTATGTCCTCACTGAGATGATTTTTTGCTATTTCCTGTCCCAGTGACACAATGGAGGTAAGGAGATCACCTCAAAGGGACATGGACAGCAATAAAAATTTAACAGAAGTTTTAAGTACCTAAGCAGATACCCTTCTAATACCCACTAATTCTTGACTACTGTTAGGCCAGGTTCCTGATTGAGCAAAAGACTACTTTCCTGTTGCTATTGTCCAATCACTATGACATTGTTGCCTTACTGACCAAATAAAACATATAGGAGGAACAGGTCAACATGCAATTTCAGGAAGTGTTAAAACCGGAATCTCACAGTGGCTCTGGATTCGAGGTATTACCTGGGCTGAAGGAATCACCTAAAGGTATGTGCCAACACAACCAGGTGTCTGCATTGTAGTGTTGCAACCAGAAACCAGTTTATTGGAGATATTATTCTTTATTATGTTATTTGTTTTTTTTGAATAACAGATGCATTGGAATAAACATAATGGCAAAGGAGACAGACCCCCCTTAAAAAAAGGACTAGCAAAAGCATCAGTAAAGACCAATGAAAACAACTCAGTCCAGTTCCAAATTCAAGCACTGCATTAAACATCCAATAAAAATGCTCCATAAACTAGGCAAAGTCTGCATAAAAACACCTGTGTACACTAGCCCCAAACTATAAGACTCTTTTACCATCTTCCTGAGGTATCTAAGAGACATGATCTTTTTACCTCTTTATTAAAACAGCCCTGTGTATAGGGACTGATGCTACTATATTAACTTTAATGTTGCATGGCACAAGGCCAGTAATGTGTATGCAGCTCTAAAAGTTTCAAAGCAGGCTCATGAAATAAAATACATTCAGAATGTTTTTCCTATTTACAATACAAAGAAGAAACTGAATAAAAAAGCAGTTCATTTCGCTGTTTACACTACGATTTAAAGCCTGGTCACTTCCAACTTTGCATAGTAAACATTTTTACATTGCTCTTTTTTCATTTGCAGTATTTTATGTATGTACACAGTATGATGCATATTTATTGTATAGCCTTTTTATCTTATCGGTACCCAGTGGATGCTGCTAATCTACACACAGGCAAAGAATAGAGCACCTTCTTCTCTCTCTCTCGCTAAAGAAAACATTGCTTGTAATGCATTTTTGCATCTACCAAACCTTCCTCTAATGAGGTTTGAGAATGCTATAAATAACGCTAATGAGACTTTGTCTTCCCATGTAATATATTTCTTCGATATGTCTCACAATCCTCTATATTGTGTTCAAGACTAAAAGCCAAGGGAACATCTTGCTAACACTATAAAAAATAAATGACTTTGGAAATTCTGTGGCCGAGATTCAAGAAAAAATTAAAAAGCAGAGTCATATTACCATTATTTACTTCCCATAAATAACAGTAATACAAGAAAATGGACTTACATTACATAGAGACCTGCTTGATTTACTGACTTCTGGTGCTTAACAGGTAGCCGTCCTATTTGTGTAATTTATTCTAGAACCCATTGAGGAAACAGATAGTGCTGTGATTGGATGGGAGAGACCAGAGCAACAACAGAAGAAGAACATAATGGTTCTTCGATGCTCCAGCCAAGAGCTTTTGAATGTGAGAGGATTCAATGCACAGGAGTGAGCATAGTTCATCGTCACAGGCAGGAAAATTGCTATTTCATTGCACTCTGGTGCTCCTCTAAGCACTGTTTTTAAGGTCTTTAGAGGCCATTTCTATAATATAAATAAATTCAGTGTTTTAGAAATTTTCCCACAGGTTTCTTCAATATTTTTTTTCTTTTCCAGTAAATTGATCACTGGCTTCTCAACATAAGTGCAGGAAGGTTCTTTTGGGACATGTAATTGTGGAAGATAATTGTTCTGAGCTCTTGTATATTTAAAAGCACTTGGCGGCCTTATTTTAACAGCACACTTGAGCTGTGCAATGGTTTTTCCCATAACCACATATTGTAGTCTGTGCATAACAGCATGCTGCTATTGCATACACAATATACCGGTTTAGAAGACATTTCAGAAGTAGAATGTTCAGAGCAGTTGGAATGCCTTGAAGACTAAGGTCAGTTACGAAGACCAGAGTAAACTGGATATCGATTACGTGCAATTTCTGACTGATCGACGGATCTGTAATATCCTTCCTTGAATTTATGTTTTCTGTGCAGTCATGTGATTGTGAAAATTCATTTGTGATTCTTTTTCTAGAGATTTATAACATATGTAAAATATTATTGTATTTACACAATCACTTCACTTTACACCTTTATAACAGGTAGATTTTAAAGTAAATCTTTCATGAGAAAAATAAAGAAGGTGTGGATAGTAGGCACTGGATTCAATGTTAGCTTGATTTAGCAGTTCAGAGTAAAATGTGTCATGCTACTTATATGGAGGGGCCACAGGAAGCACATTAAACACGATTTGGAGGTTGAAGGTAACAACACACCAATAGTATTAATTTTTTTCACAAAATATGCAGGGTAGCAAATCAAAATGTTTTGCCCCCCAAAATGCATTGGGTTGTTACCCTGGATTTTTTATGATGAATTAAATATATTTGGGCAGGCTACAATTGACGATGTCCTTCTGAAAATACCAGTTGACTGATAAATATATTGAAACTTTATCTTCTGTACTTTCTAAACCACCATCTCAAAACAAGCATTAAAATAGGGAAGAAAAGACAGACGTCCCCATTTACATACTTGTTTTGGGTTACTGAAAGTACCGAAGCAATATCCATAAACATGACATCAAGATAACAAGCACTTTCCAGTAGTGGTCTCCATGTTCCTCTCATGAAAGGTTTGCTTTGAAGGCTACTTTCACCTTTCTTACCATGTTTCCTGTTATACCTATATTTAGGATGTAACATAAAGCATTGAGCCATTCCGCAGCCCCCCATGATCAAACTGCACCTCTTACCTGAATCACTGGATTCTTATTCCTGCAGCATTCTATGCCCACACAGGAGCGTCATAAACTTACAGAACTATTCACAGGGTCTGGAGCAGAGGGACTGTAGTTCCCAATGGAGCACAGGTGCAGTGACATCACCGCACTTGTAGTCCAATGTTTACTTCCTCCAGCCCCTTAACTGAAGATTCATACCTTTGTATGGACCTGGAGCTGGAGGAAAAGTCCGCAGGAGTTTTGTGATCCACTGATCAAGGTTAGAATGCGGTCCAATGCAAAAAATGAATAAATGTACATTTAAAAAATGTTTTCAATAAATAGTGTAATATGCCTTTAAACTTATACAACACTACTTTTGACCAGTACAGGGGAAAATCCCTACTACAAAAAAACTGACAACTTTATTAGTCAAATGGTTACAAAAATATTAGTGTTGAAGAGCCTAACACCTGTTGGTAAGTTCCGCCATCAAACTGCAAACTCTCCACACATTGGCACCTACTCTGCATCATCTCTCTGTGCACAACATCTCACCAAAGACTGTTAACGTAAATCTTCATGTTTTTCTTAGCCAATGTAATAATAAAGGACATGGAGCATAGCCAGACTACAATAAGAACCATAACTCATTTAATCACTAGGAGGTTATTAAAACAGGATCCTCCCTTTATAATTATCTCCCTTTCCTGGTCTTTACAGCACCCTTGTGTAAAAGGGTGTTTTTCAGAGGAATATGGGAGTTGCCATTATTGATTTGCATTTGTGGAGCAATCTCCAGGACTTTTCTTCTTGCTGAATTTCTTAGTGAATTACTGACCTATAAAATCATGTACTAAAGGAAAAAAAAATACTATAAAGCCGGGAGGTTCTTTTCGTGTAGCTTTAAGAGAAACACTGAAAATGCACAAATCATTTAACCTGTTGGTGCCGAGTGCACGCCAGCTAACGTAAACCTTCCGATTATGTGACAGCCAATCATGACCTAAGCCCCACCCCGCCTCTCAGCATTCTAAAGCCCTCAAAGGGCTTATTCTTTTACAATTGGCTTGGGATACTGAGATCGGCAGCACCCCCCCCCCCATATGCTTCATTTTAGTTTGGAGAAAAGGGCCATTTGAGATAATTGTAGCAGCAGCACATACTGTTTTATAATGTAATAACAGGTCCACTTTAACTGGCAAAAATTTGGCCAGTAGTTCACTAAGGCTGTCCCTGTTCTTAATGAAGCAAGACTGCCCTTCTGCTGGCCAACTCTCATTAGGAATTAGGAGACTGCAGATTATATAGCAGTGTAATGCCCCGTACACACGGTCGGATTTTCCGATGAAAAATGTCCGATCAGAGCGTGTTGTCGGAAATTCCGACCGTGTGTGGGCTCCATCGGACATTTTCCATCGGATTTTCTGACACACAAAGTTGGAGAGCAGGAGATAAAATTTTCCGACAACAAAATCCGTTGTCGGAAATTCCAATCGTGTGTACACAAATCCGACGGACAAAGTGCCACGCATGCTCAGAATAAATAAAGAGATGAAAGCTATTGGCCACTGCCCCGTTTATAGTCCAGACGTACGTGTTTTACGTCACCGCGTTTAGAACGATCGGATTTTCCGACAACTTTGTGCGACCATGTATAGACAAAACAAGTTTGAGCCAACATCCGTCGGAAAAAATCCTAGGATTTTGTTGTCGGAATGTCCGAACAAAGTCCGACCGTGTGTACGCCCTATTAAGGATTCACCTTTTTACAAAAAAAAAAATATCAATGCACATTTTTCTGCAGGTAAAAAATGTGCATTTGTTATTTTTTGTTTCTTGAGCCTCTAAAGCATTGTACCAGTGATCAGCAGATCGCTGGTGCCATGCAGGTCTCCTGCAGACCTGTCAGTATATCTGTATGCCCCTATATCATACGGGCAAGCAAATACAACAAAATCTGACAGGAAGACTCAATGAAATACCACGGCGATCCCCTTCACGTTGGCGTGAAGGGGTTAAAAAAGGTTCTACAAACATAAAATTAAAAAAAAATGGCTAAATTAACTTAATGCATAAATCAATATACCCCCCAGCCCCCCACAAATAAATATAAACACAAACATAATAGCCCCCAAACAACAATTTTCCTTCCTTCTTTTGTGGCTACCACTGCAAATGACATGGTCATTCCAGGCATAAGGGTGCATGTGACCTTTTCCTATGATGACTTTTCACATGATAAAGGATTGAGGTCACTGCTACCTCAGAGCTCCGACACCAGCCAACTCCATATTTTTGTTAATGTATTAAAAAAAAGTTTGTAGATTAGCCACTAGAGGGAGCTTTTAGTGGCTCAGTGAGAGGAATTTGCTTCTGATAAATGGGGAACTTGTTTTTATTGCAAAAAATGGGGGCAGCCATTGCTGACCTTCTTTTAGGATTACTAGCTAAATGACTGCCCCTGGAATCAATGAATTCTTAATCACTTACTTGAAGCAAGCATGCAGATTATGATGTCAGAACTCCCAATCTTCACACCTGTTACAGGTCATTGTCTTAGAAAGCTATTGGATTAGCATGACATATTTTAAGTCATAAATAACTGGTATATATTATTTTAGAACAGGTTGAAAGGCATAAACCAAATAGGAAGTGCATTGTTTTTAGTCAGTCATCTTACTCATAGACAAGCATTTTAGTATCTGTGCATAGAAAAGGAGTTTTTTAAAAGATTATTATAATCTAAAGTATAACTAAAGGCAAAACTTTATTTTTTTTTGGAACAAAGTAGAGATGACTTAGAATACCTATTTTTCTTGCTATCTGTGCACCTGTTATGGAGATCCACCCTCTCTATTTGTTCTGTTTAGCATTATCATTGTGAAAGTCAAAGAAAATTAAAATTTTGAGTTGCCCCCCAGAAAAAGTAAGAAAGCAGAAATCTTCTAATGGGACCTGGGGGGGCTTTTAAGGAATTGTCTTAATTTGCAGGGATTTCCTCTCACTTCCTGTCTTGGCTACGGGACAGGAAGTGAAGGTGAATCTCCCTAATTGGGACACAGATGACAAAAAAAGAGCTATAACCCTCTCTTACGCTATCCAAATTGGAAAAAAAATTATTGAAATGATTATACATTCTCTGCAAAAACAAATCAGCAGTGGTAGCTTCTATATTTCTTTCTCAAAAAGGAACCCATATGCATCTAATGGAAGACCAGGAAAGGCAAAGGTACATATATAATAAAGTGAGAAATTTTGCTAAACATTTCCTGAAGTTTTACCTTTTTCCAAGTTAATAAATTGCAGGACTTTCATTTATTCAAAGCATCACACTAACACGAGTTTGCTGTGTAAAGCTTTAGTAAACACCATTATCTCCTATAAAAGATGTTTGCAAATTTGAATGAAAAACATACAATGGTGACAAATGAAGAATAGGGAGGCAGCTCGAGTTTTACTAACTTTTGGCAAATTTAAAAAAAAAAAATGTCCATGTATTAACACACAATCCTGCAGTATTAGCATCCACATACATCTTTTCTGTAAAGCGGGGCACATTTTTACATTTTGAAGCTGCCTCATTTTAAAATTCTAGAAAGACATCTCCATCATTTGAAGTATATGGGAACCAACATTCAGCACTGCCTCCTTTTTGCACCAATCGAATGAACAGATTTTCTTTTATAAGCAAAAAAAGTGAAAAATAGAGCTGCCTCCTTTTTTTTGCAAACCCTTCAATTTTCATTTAACTAAATTATAGTCACATTGCATTGATTATAGTCAACTCTAGAAAACGATATGGTAAGTTTGCCAACCTTCAAAAAGCCATCATTACATATAATTCTTTAATACTTTTAAATTACCAAGATATTATTTACCAGTTTAAATCAATTCATTCAAAATGCATATACAGTATTTTACTTTTTCAACTAATACTTTGTAAATAATAACAAGCTGGAACAGCCACTGGCTGTTTTCATATGTCTGGTATCCTATCATTGTGATCTCTGCTCTTCTATCAGATGTTTTATGTATATAAATTAAGGATAATGTAGCAGGAAGTGTAAAAATGTAGGATATACATTTTTTATATCATCAGATGTATTCCGACTACAGCCAAATAATCCAAAATTGGCAGATTGATGGAATATAAGTGATATTTAAGCATAGAGAGATCATAGTCAGAGCATCTAAAAGTTGGGCCTCGCTGTATTAATTGCAAGATATTCGCAGTAAGGTAGTGCAGAGGCAATGAAAATGTACAAAGGACAATAACCCACAGCCAGCAATCAGAACTGATCTCCTAATTGAACTAGTGGCAAAAATCTTGGGATCCAGATCCTAAGGCCGATAGAAATGTTGGGGTTAGAATTCATACAACCTGTGTCATCAGGACCTAAGTAATTTACTTCCATTTATAGGTGCTATCCCAATAAAGAAGTTTTGTTCTTTCTTATAAGGGAAGTGATGTCACTGTTTTCCTTCACTGCCACTGCTCTACAGTGAACTGTCAAGTGGTCCTTTGAATTTTCCAGTCATTTTGCTCTTCCCTCATGGTCACTATGGGTTACTATGGGTTACTGAGTGTTGAACATTGTCCAATATTGCGCTCTACACAGTTTTGTGATATGCTTTACATTTAAAAGCAAACATCCAGCGCAACTGACATTTTAGAAGAAATATAATATACCTTGAAGTTGTTTAAGTATAGAAAAAAATAATGTTTATTATTCCTTTTCCTGTTGTCCACATTGCAGTTAACAGAATTTGCCAAAAGAACCCTGAACAACAGTACTGATAAAATTGTACAAATATATAAATAAACATGTTTTTTCTTTTACAGTACAGAGACCATGTTGAGCTCATCAATTAAAAGGTGATAACATCCTTATTAAAACATAGGTTCTGTTGGCTCCATTATTAGAAACCTATTGGATAGCCAGGATCTTAGGCCTACTTTGCTCCATTAGTAAAATGGTCTTGACAAGAGATGTAAATAACTAGTGAGCCCAACAAAATTAACACAGCGCAAAAATTTTATAATACAGAACTATCAAAGAGACACATTACATAATCATATACAACAGTTACCTTATAGCATTAAAACTAGCATAACATTAGAATCATAGTAAAAAAAAAAACTGCCAGATTACCTTGGAGGTGATACCCATGCTGTAGCTGTCCATCCCATATGAGACCTGTTGATAAATAGAAAAATAATGATTATAAAGGACAAATGATCCTCAGCAAAAACCAAGTATAAACACTAATTTACACTTAAAGTGTTACTAAAGTCATTTAAAAAATAAAATCACAAACATGTTATACTCACCTTCTCTGTGCAATGGTATTGCATAGAGCGACCCCAGTCCTCCTTTTCTTGGGTCCCCCGCCGGTGATCTTGTCTCCTCCCATTCTTAGTGTGTCCCCATTGCAAGCTGTTTGCTATGGAAGCACATGGTGTCAGCTTGCTCCTGAGCTGTGTGTCTTTGGAGCCGTCTCCATAGACACACACAGCAGGACTTAGCTCCGCTTCCACTTCCTCCTCATTGCATTTGATTGACAGCAGCAAGAGCTAATTGCTCCTCCTGCTGTTCGAGTCCCTGTGTGAAGAGGAAGAGAATGGAAAAGAGATGCAACCATGCACAGTACCTGATCTCTTCTCCCCTCAGTTCCCCTTAACACAGTAAAGGGGAGGACAGAGAAATCTAAAACGTTGTCTACCTTAACCTCTTGGCGCAGAGCACACGCAAATATGTGGCCTCTCGGCAACTGGGCCTTGGCGCCAAGTGGACGCATATTTGCGTGCATTAGCGCTCGACAGTGCTGTGCCGAGAGCGTCTGCCTTGCACGCTCCCACCACAGTGACTGATGGCTCATGGAAAGTTCTCAATCACTGTTTGCAATCAGGACTTTTCCGATTATGTGACCGCCGTGATTTGCTGTCACGGCGGTCATGTGGCCATAGGCAAAGCAAACCCCTTAAAGGGCCAAGGGGTTAATGCAAGGAATGCATTACGGTAAAAAACATTTTTAGCTTTAGTATCACTTTAACCACTTGCCTACTGCCTGCACTCCTGCCCAAATCACCGTAGCTGTACAGAGGGCGCTTTAAGGAGTATAGGGGCTGTGCGAGCCGCCGGAGGAGCCGATGCATATGTCCAGCGGCCGCAATGTACGCTAGGCACCCGCGATCGCTCCTGACAGAGCGAGAACAGGGATTTGTGTGTGCAAACACACAAAGCCACGTTCTGTCAAGGGTGAGGAAACTGATCTCTTGTTCCTAGTATATAGGAACAATGATCAGTCTCCTCCCCAAGTCAGTCCCATCACCCTACAGTTAGAACACATATAGAGGGAACACATTTAACCCCTTGATCTCCCCGTAGTGTCAACCCCTTCCCGGCCAGTGACATTTATACAGTAATCAGTGAATTTTTATAGCACTAATCGCTGTATAAATGTCAATGGTGCCAAAAATGTGTCAAAAGTGTCCGATCTGTCGCAGTCCCGATAAAAATCTCAGATCGTTACCATTACTAGTAAAAAAAAAAATAATAATAAAAATGCTAAAAATCTATCACCTATTTTGTAGACGCTATAACTTTTTCGCAAACCAATCAATATACGCTTATTGCGGGTTTTTTTAACAAAAATATGTAGAAGAATACATATCGACCTAAACTGATGAAGAAATTTGTTTTTGTTTTTTACATTTTGGGATGTTTATTATAGCAAAAAGTAAAAAATATTGTGTTTTTTTCAAAATTGTGGCTCTTCTTTTGTTTATAGCGCAAAAAGTAAAAACCACAGAGGTGATCAAATACCACCAAAAGAAAGCTCTATTTGTGGGGAAGAAAGCACATACATTTTGTTTGGGTGCAATGTTGCAGTACCGCGCAATTGTCAGTTAAAGCGAAGCAGTGACGTATTGCAAAAAATGGTTTGGTTAGGAAGGGGGTAAATCCTTCTGCAGCTGAAGTGGTTAATAACCACTGTTGCTCTGCTATTTCCCTTTAGCAGTTATATTTCAAGTTTCTGCATACTTGGGGGGGGGCCTAGGGAACTCTAGTGTTGGATTATACAGCCTGGGCAGAATGGCCATAGTCTAATAAGGACAGGTATAGGCTAGCAGAGCCTCTTGGCTGTATGACGGTGGCAAATTAGAGAGTAAGTCATTGGCAGAGGATATCAAAATCAGGTATCTAAACCAGAGAAAAAAGCAAACAGATTGTCAGGGATCAAACAGAGGCATGGCATGTAAGATCAAAGAATTATAAATGCGGTCAGCAACAAAGATTATTCTGAAACCAGCTGGGGCTAGCAAAGTCTACGATGGAGAATTTGAGAATGGAACACATTGCTCTTAAAAAGAACGCGTTATCAATCAGAACAATGTTTGACTGTGCTTCTCCAGGTGAATGGCATATAAAGGCATTAAAGGAACACTGGTGTACACATCCGAACACAGTAGGGAAAACTGGATTTTTGAACTCAGGAAGACCCAGAATAGGGAGAAGCAGGAAATACATGGGAGAGTACAGTAAGAAGGGAGATGCCAGAAGAATGCAAGGACTGACCTAAAGCTAATTAAACAACATCTGTCAGTGCCACAGGCAGCCAAATCTGACCATGCAGCAGATAACTCCAACCTCACTGCTGGATGATCATAAGACAGGAAATGCCCTGCCAATTGTACATCATTATACCTGCGTAAATCAATAGTATTTTGGTGTCTTTCTGACGTCAGCAATTTTATTAACTTAGTTCAACAATGTTTTCTTGTGGCTTATTAAAATAATCATGTTTTATACACAGGCAGAAGTATAACTTTTAGACAAGCTTTCTTTTTGTGCCATGAGAAGTGTTTTCTTTTGTGATAGTTAATTATGGTATTAGCCAATAATCTGCTCTGTGAAAGAGAAACAAAGTAGAACTGTATTACAATGAGATTGCTGCAATTAACAGACTTGATGACTTCACGGCTTACTTTAAAACATAAATGTCTAAACTAATTCCCCCAAAGAAACCAATGATATTTCAGATGTCACTTATTTATTTTAAGGAACAATTTAGCAAATACAGTCTTCATTTTTCTATTAACTTATCTTACACAAAGGATTTGATTTACTAAAAACCCAGTGGCGGCTGGTGCTACATTTTTGGGGGGGGCGGCAAACAAACTACCCGACACGTCGCTGGGTTGCTCGGCAAACAACCCCCCTGTCACTCGCCCGTCCATCCACCAGCCCCGCACTTACCCCATACAGGTAACAGGCAGGTTCGGCGGCTTCCCCCTGCGTCTCCTCCTTGGGGGCTTCCCCCTTCTTCTGCTCCCGGACGGTCGTGATATTCGATCACCTCTGCAGTTGGTGATCGAATACTCATTCATGAGCCTTTAGAGTCATTGATGTTTATTTATACTACTGAAGTGTGAACAAAAAACTGCAGAGGTGATCGAATATCACCAAAAGAACGCTCTATTTGTGGGAAAAAAGGACATCAATTTTGTTTAAGTACAACTTCGCACGACTGTACAATTGTCAGTTAAAGTGACACAGTGCCCTATTGCAAAAAATGGCCTTGTCATTAAGGGGGTAAATCCTCTCAGGGCTGAAGTGGTTAACATGCAATGGGAAAAATTACAAAACTACTCCAAAAGTCCGGTTGCATGCATCAAAGTAGCCTCAGCGCTAACCAAGACACCTGAGTTCCTGCACCCGAGTTCCAGCATCTGCACTTAGCCGTGACCGTGAGAAGCTCTGTTGGTTGTTCCCAAAAGCGTGTTTGACTCCTGTCATGGAGTCACCTCCATCTGGTGAGTAGGCTGTGTGGCTGGTGATGGTGACTGAATACTGTTATTCAATGCTCTGCTGAACCCAAGGAAGATTTACCTAGAAGCCTTATGTACTCACAAGTTCCGTTTTATCATTATTTGAACATTTTGATTTATGGTTGATTCATCAATATTTTTCGAACACATTGATTATCTGTGGACTTTTCTTTTAATTTTTATTTTTCACCCTATTCCACTATTTAGTAATTCTTCACTATAGTAATTTTTCAGTAATTTTTCACTATGATGATTTAGGGTATAACTCAGTTGGTAGATATTTCAACATTTTTATGATTGTTTTCACAATAACGGAAAATTTCTATCATAATACTTACCGTAATTTTCCTTTCCTGACGGACTCCATGGCAGCAACGTGTGGGTTAAGACCCGCCTCTACTACCCTATAGGACACTACTCCCATAAATCTTTGCTCCCTGCCCCCGGCCGTGTTCGGTAACTAGCCTACTTCAGCCATTCGGGGAGGGAACTCCTGCTGCCATGGAGTCCGTCAGGAAAGGAAAATTACGGTAAGTATTATGATAGAAATTTTCCGTTTTCCTGACAGACTCCATGGCAGCAACGTGTGGGAAATAACTCGCCAAACACACCCGGGTGGGCTAAATGCTGAACAAAAGATTTATTTAACACTGTCAGCCGACAGCACTTTTAAACCAAATTTAACAGAAGATAAGGTTGCTGGCTCAACACAATAATGGGTCATGAAGGTATGAATCGAAGACCACGAAGCTGCTCTACAGATCACATCAGGAGCAACGTGACGTGAGGCCGCCCAGGACGTCGACAGACTTCTTGTAGAGTGAGCTGTAACCGCCTCAGGAGGAGCCAAGCCTTTCTCTCTGTAAGCCCATTGAATGGCTTGAACCACCCAAGCCGCGATGGATCTGACAGAAGCTCTAGAGCCCCTGTTTTTCCCATGGAATAGAACAAAAAGGAATTCAGATTGACGGAAAGATGTCGTAACTTCCAGGTATTGATTGAGAGTAGCTCCCACATCGAGCGGGTGTGGATCTGGACCTCCAGTGGATTTGAAGTTAGGGAGTGTGATATCCTGGTTCTCGTGAAAGACCGAGGTGACTTTGGGATTTGTCCCAAGCATTGGTATTAGGACCACTCTGTCCGGAAAAAAGGTGATGAATGGTTCCTTGGACCCCAGGGATTGAATTTCCGAGACCCTCTTCGCCGAGGTTATAGCTATCAGGAACGAAGTCTTGAGGGTTAATTCCCTGACTGAGAGAGATCTGTCAAGTTGAGCAAAGAAATCCAGGACTAACGGAAGATCCCATTTGGGGAATCTAGGTTTCCTCTGTGGCCTAAGTCTGACTGCTCCTTTGAAAAATTGCTGGACCAGAGGGTGCTTGGCCCATGCGACTCCGGAGAAATCTGATATTGCAGAAACCTGGACACGCAGAGAACTGACGGATAGTGAGATGTCCAGACCCGTCTGCAGAAAACTTAGAACGTCCTGAATCGCCAGATTATCACAGGAATTGGACCTGGAAGACACATGGCTGCTAAATTTCGCCCAGATTCTCTCATACACTCGGTTAGTACTATTCCTTCTTGAACTAAGGAGAGTGGGAATTACTTCATCCGGGCAGCCTAGCGCCTCCAACCTTCCCCTTTCAAAAGCCAAGCCCTTAGGCGTAGGTGATCCGGGCAAGGGTGTAGCCTCGACCCCTGAGACAGGAGGTCTGGTCTGGATGGAAGAAGGATCGGATCTCGGACACTGAGGAGTGTCAGGAGAGGGAACCAGGGCCTGTTGGGCCAATAAGGAATTATTGCTAACACCTCTGCTGTCTCTGCCCTGAGCCTCTTCAGGAACTGGAGGATGATTGGAGTTGGCGGAAAGGCATAGGCTCTGTTGAACCACCATTTCTCCGTCAGGGCGTCTACCCCATACGCTTGAGGGTCCCTGTACCTTGAATAGTATCTTGCCATCTTTTTGTTGCAGGGGGAGGCGAACAGGTCGACTTCCGGAAGGAACCCCAACGAAAGAATCCACTTGAATACTTCTTCGTGGAGAGACCACTCGTTGTTGTCTAGGAGCCTCCGAGAAAGAAAGTCTGCCTGAACATTCTGAACCCCCGGAACATATGTCGCTGTCAGATCCTTCAGGTTTTTCTGGGCCCAGGACATAATTGGCTCTACCTCTTGTAGTAAGGAGAGACTTCGAGTACCTCCTTGCCTTCTTATGTATGCCACTGCTGTGGTATTGTCCAGTCTGAGTAGGACCGAGGAGCCTTGAATGAGATGCCGAAATGCCAGAAGTGCCTGGAAGGCTGCTCTCAGCTCCAGGATGTTTGACACTATCCTTCTGGAGGGGAATTCCCAAGTGCCCTGAGCCACTTCCGCCAGACAGTGGGCACCCCAGCCCCTGTTGCTGGCGTCTGTTGTTATAGTCACCCAAGCAATGGGAAGGATAGAATAGCAGTTGGAGAGGTTCTCCTGTTGGAGCCACCATAGGAGAGAGTGCCTCATGGATGCAGTAATCCGAATCAGCTGGGTCTTGCTGCCTTTCCACTGGTGAAGGAAGCCCTTCTGAAAAGGCCTCATTCTCCATTGGGCCCACCTCACCATCGGAATCGCCGCCACCATAGTGCCAATGATCCTCAGGCATTGGAGAGCGTGAAGATGAGGAGTAGAAAGAGCTGGGTGGATCCTGTCTCTGAATGTCGAGATCTTCTCTTCCGGTAACGAAATGGTGCCTCTGACCGTGTCGAAGAGGGCACCCAAAAACACCAGAGACTGCGATGGGTCTAACTGGCTCTTCTCCTGGTTCAGAATCCATCCGAATTCCTGTAGTGTGGAAATCACTTGCCCTCTGTGTGCTATGAGTTGCACCTTGTCTTGTGCCAAGAGAAGCAGGTCGTCTAGATAGTGATGTAGACGAATCCCCCTGGTTCTCAGGAGAGCTACTATTGCCAACAGCACCTTTGAGAAAACCCGAGGAGAAGTTGACAACCCGAAGGGAAGGCATGTAAATTGTAAGTGAAGGTTGCCCACGGAGAAGCGGAGAAATTGTTGAAAGTTTTCTGCGATGGGAACGTGAAAGTAGGCGTCCTTGAGGTCTATGGACACCATCCAGTCCCCTGGTTGAACTGACTGTTGAATTGTGGAGAGTGTCTCCATCTTGAACCTCTCCTTTTTGATGAAGCGATTTAGATGGGTTAGGTCTATGACCGGTCTCCAGGCCCCACTCTTCTTCTGAACCAGAAAGAGGGGAGAATACATTCCCATGCCTTGCTGGCTGACTGGGACTGGGACGACAGCGCTTTGGGCCAACAAAGATTCTATGTAGGCTAAAAGTATTGTCCTTTTTTCTTCTGATGCCGGAAGAGTAGTGGGTACCCACCTGAGTCTGGGAGGGTCGGTAAAGGTCCAGGCATGACCAGAGGAGACTGTCTTGATTGTCCAGAAGTCGTGAATCGAGGCCGCCCAGACATGCCGAAAGTGGAAGAGACGGGCCCCCACACGGTCTGCCTGAGCGGGCCCACTTTCAAAAGGATTTGGAGGGTTGCCTCTCCCCTTTCGACTCACTACCTGCAGCCTTCTTAAAGGACGATTGCCTTGATTTCCAGGATCTGGAGAATTCCCGGCCTGGTTTGTAAGTACGAGCTTCTCTGGAACGATCTTGATATTGTCTCTTCGGGAAGGATCTTCTTTGGCCTTGCAGGCGTCTATCCTGAGGTAGGAACCCCGACTTCCCGCCAGTAGCCCGTGTAATGGCCTCATCCAGCTTGTTGCCAAAAAGAGAAGAGCCCCCGTAGGGAATTCGGCACCATACCTGCTTAGAGGCTGGGTCAGCCAGCCAAGGGCGGAGCCAAAGAGCCCGCTTGGCGGTGACCGACGAGAGCATTACTGGGGCCGCCAGGCGAATGATGTCAATCGAGGCCTCACCCAGAAAAGCCGATGCTAGCCTTAATTCTTGAATAGGCGAGTTTTTCGCTGTGTCATCTGAAATATTCCTTAGCGTATCTTGAACACTATCCGTCCACACCTCCATAGCTTTGGACAGGGCTGCCAGGGCTAAGGCTGGTTTGCAAGCCATGCCTGCTGTAAGGTACACTTTCCTCAAATCAGCATCAATCCGTCTGTCCAGAACGTCTTTGAAGGACACTGTGTCCTCCAAGGGGAGTGTCACGTGTTTCACTAGCCTCATCACCGCTGCGTCCACCAAAGGAGCTGATTCCAGATGCTTCACTTCTTCCTCCCTAAAGGGATAAAGCTTTGAGATTTTGGTAAGCATGGAGTTTTTCTTCTCCACCTTGCTCCATTCGTCTGTGATGATCTCGCCCAACTCAGAAAAGAAAGGAAAGTTAACTCGCTTCTTCTTTAGCTGTTTAAAGAATTTTCTCTGTTTGGGAGGGACAGCCGTTGGATCCTCCCAATTTAAAGTTTCCCTAATCGCCTTGATCAAGGGAGGTAGCAGAGTGAAGTCAAAACCCACACAGGTATTATCTTCATCCGAGTCACTGTCAGAGTTGACCACTGAAGGGTGACTAGGAACAGAGGACTCCCAGGTGTCCTGCAACTGAGTTTCCCTCACTGGGGAACCTGGTGGCTCTGCCTGAGAGGTAACAGGCCGGACTGCCTCAATACCCTTAAGTGATTCCTTCACAACCCTCTCAACTAGGGCTTTAAGTTGCTGGTCCGAATCACCTCTTTCCCTGGAAGCTTTGGCGAAGCAGGAATCGCACAGCGATTTACCGACAGGTACTTGTGATCTGCATCCCCAGCAGACACTTGAAGAGTGGCTGGAGTGGGCCACTGAGGAGTGCGAGCGCTCCTCACTACGGTGTCCTGATTTTGAGGAGGAGCCGTAATGTTTAGATTTGGAAGAGGTTTGCCGGTGATGCGACTTTGATGAATCACTTCCTTTGTGCGAGCTGCGACGCTGTTGTGACCTGGAAGGGCTAAAGCAGAAGACAGAGAACCACAGAAACAAAACAGAACAGTTAGAAAGAACGATCATCTGCGGAAATACACCCCCCCACCCACCTAAGGACCCTCGGCAATGGGACCTGCCCTTGTACCTTGTGAGAGGAGGCTGGCCAGAGGCAGGCGGTGGAAAGCTCATGTCTTGAGAGATATCCATCTGACTGCAAAGTTAACGTAAGGCATATAAATTAACTCGGCTGTGAGCCAGGGAGCAACAGCCCTCCTGTATGTAAAGCTACTTACCAGTAGCTGATTCACTGGAGCGTGGGGAAGAGCCAAAAAACAGCCTGCAGACATTCCCAGGGTCTGCAGGCTATTTTCCCAGTTTAAATAGGGCGCCCCAGTGACGTCACCGCCCGTGACGAGCGAACGCCAGTGCGCATGCGCGATTAGCGGCGATTTGCCGCTATTGCGCATGCGCGAAAATCAAGCCTCGATTTTGTGCCGTCCGCGCATGCGCAGTACGGCCGGACACAAAGTGAAAGTAAAAACGGCGGCTGGAACGCAGGAAGAACCAGCCGCCATGCCTGCAACCACAAGAACGGTAAGACAAGGGGGAAAGACACACAAGGGAGAGGAACAACAGGAATTCCAACAGAAACTGCTGCCATGATAGCAAGGAAACATCTCACCAATCCCACCACGATCGTCAGGCCGAAGGTAAACACCGGACTTTCCAGGGGCAACAAGGGGTCACCTGCTAATAGCTGGCTATCCAACCCATGCGCGGCCTCGCCTGCCAGTGGCCAGGGAAAACGGCCTCTTCCTGCGCCTCTTCCAACGCCCCACTCCATACCCTGCTAATAGCTAGGGCCTAGCGGAGTTAATGCGACTTTTCCCGATCCAAGTCGCAGCTCGGCCAATCCTTGATCGTGGGGATAAACATCTTCAGGTAGGAAGACCAACACTAGGTCTTGCGAGGAGGACAAAAAAAGAACACGGCCGGGGGCAGGGAGCAAAGATTTATGGGAGTAGTGTCCTATAGGGTAGTAGAGGCGGGACTTAACCCACACGTTGCTGCCATGGAGTCTGTCAGGAAAGAGTGATTTTGCACTTGCAGCTTAAAAGGAGCGCGGTTTGTAATTAACCCGTTAATTACCTTTTGCTTTTTCATTATTATTATAACGTGCAGCTTCCCAATTAATTAATTTTCCACATGCGCAAGTAGGTAGTTGTTACCATTTTTAATTTTTCAGGTTACCTGTTTAGCCACTTGCCGCCCGCCATATAGCAAAATGACGACGGCAGTGGTTTCAATATCCTGACCGAACGTCATATGACGCACCAGGGGGCGCGCATTGTGGCGATCGTTGTTGCAGTGTGTCAGTCTGACACACCGCAACTCCGATCTAGGTAAAAAGTCTCTGATGGAGACTCTTTACCACGTGATCAGCCGTGTCCAATCACGGCTGATCACGATGTAAATAGGAAGAGCTGGTGATTGGCTTTTCCTCACTCACGTCTGACAGGGGGGGGTCTGTGCTAATTGTTTATCAGCACAGCCCTCCTCGGATCCCACCCAGGACCACCAGGGAAACTGTCCAGGACCACCAGGATGGCCACCACACTGGACCACCAGGTATGCCCCCTAGAACCCCAGGGAAATATTAATCTGTGCCCAGGCAGCTGCCAATCAATGCCCAGGCAGCTGCCAATCAGTGCCCACTCACAATGCCTACCACTGCCAGTGCCACCAGGGATGCCTATCAGTGCCTCATATCAGTGCCGCGTATCAGTGCCCATCAGTGCCATGTATCAGTGCCCATCAGTGCTGCCTATCAGTGCCCATCAGTGCCCATCAGTACCACCTATCAGTGCCCATCAGTGCCACCTATCAGTGCCACCCATAAGAACCCATCTTTGCAGCCTTTCAGTGCCCATCAGTGTCGCCTATCAGTGCCCACCAGTGCCACCCAGTGCCACCCATGAGTGCCCATCAGTGCCACCTATCAATGCCCATCAGTGCTGCATATCAGTGCCACTCATCAGTGCTGCCTACCAGTGCCCATCAGTGCCGCATATCAGTGCCCATAGTCAGTGCCCGTCAGTGCCCGCTCATTGGTGCCACCTCATCAGTGCCACCTTATCAGTGCCTGTCAGTGCCGCCTTATCAGTGTCCATCAGTGAAAGAGAAAACTTACTTATTTACAAAATTTTTTAACAGAAACAGAAGCAAAACTTTTATTTTTTTTCTAAATTTTCGGTCTTTTTTTATTTGTTTAGCAAAAAATAAAAACCGCAGAGGTGATCAAATACCACCAAAAGAAAGCTCTATTTGTGGGAACAAAATGATAAAAATTTAGTTTGGGTACAGTGTAGCATGACTGCGCAATTGTCATTCAAACTGCGACAGCGCTGAAAGCTGAAAATTGGTCTGGGCAGGAAGGTGTATAAGTGCCCTGTATTGAAGTGGTTAGAGTTACAGAGGAGGTCTAGCAGGAGAATTATTGTTCTCTCTCTAAATTTTATGGCAATACCTGACATGTGTGGTGCGAACACCATTTCCATATGCGTGCGCGACTTACGCATGCGTTCGCATCTGCGCACAAACATGGAAGGTTAGTGGAATTTAACATTTTTTTCTTCTTTTTTTAAATTTTTTTTACACTGTCCCTTTAATTATTATTTTTTTAACACTTTTACACTATTACAAGGAAGATAAACATCCCTTGTAATAGAAATAAGGATGACAGGTCGTCTTTATGGAGAGATCTGGGGTAAGAAAGACTCCAAATCTCTCCTTTACCTTAAAAGAAAAAGATCAAAAAACATTTTTTTTTGATGTCTTGCTTTAAAAAAATAATTGCTTACTTCTGCCCTAGACCGAAAGTGACAGCATGGTGTTGCTCTGGTTCTCCAAAGCCATAAAGGCAATCAGAGCTGATCTGGTCTCTCCCTCTGTGAGCAGCCGGCTACACCATCGTTTCTGGGGAGTGCCATTAAAAACAGTTAGCCCTAGAAACACCAGCAAGCTGCGGGAGGGGTGGGACGTCCAGGAGTAAGATTTCTGTATGTAATGTGACGTCATCATGGTGCTGACTGCATTCGGTTTACATGCTATTTTGCCCTGTGTTTGTGAGTCGTTTTTATCCTAATAAATTCTGGTATTTTATATTGATACACTATGAGTCACTTTCTTTGCATTTATCCCTTCCTGAGCTTCATTTGTGGACTGCCTTGGTTATTTTGGAAACCACCACTCCTGAGCCCTGGATTGTTCCATCCATTCATCCCAGAGGGATTACTCCCTAATGCCCCATACACACGACCGGACTTTCTGGCAACAAAACCGTGGATTTTTGTTCGAAGGATGTTGGCTCCAACTTGTCTTGCATACACACGGTCACACAAATGTTGATCAACAATTACGAACGTGGGAACGTGGTGATGTACGACGAGCTGAGAAAAAGGAAGTTTAATAGCCAGTGCGGCTCCTTCTGTTTGATTCCGAGCATGCATGAACTTTTGTGCGTCGGACTTGTGTACACACAATCGGAAATTCAGACAACAAAGTTTTGTTGGCGGAAAATTTGAGAACCTGCTAGCCAACACTTGTTGGCGGAAAGTCCTACAACAAATGTTCGATGGAGCATACACAAGGTCGGACTTTCAGCCAACAAGCTCACATCCAAGACGGTACACCACATCTACACCAGACGGTAATAGTCACGTTATACTTCATTACATCCTATCAATGTTGCCATAACATGGTTAAAGTTTCATGTTCTTCAATTCAATATTTGATTCCAGAAATGTTTGTAATCTCTCTCCTAATGGTGCAACTATTGGCAATTCATGGGATCAACAAAGAAAAGGAGACTCTTTATCAGATGATGTATTATAACACTCTCAAAATAATGGTACTTTTTAAAACCCATGCCTAAGGACCCTTTCTTTGGTCATGGCTGGCTTTTAGTAGAACAAACCAAAGTGTACTTTGTTTACAGTTTGGTTCTCAAAATTGCCAATATTTGTACATATAGGGATATAGTTTTATCAAGGACCTGAACTCTGGAGGCTGACTTAAAGTGATTCTAAAGGCTATACTGTATATATATTTTTAAATAACAAACATGTCATACTTACCTGCTCTGTGTAATGGTTTTGCACAGAGAAGCCCTGATCCTCCTCTTCTGGGGTCCCCTGCCACCGCTCCAGGCTTCTCCCCCCTGCCAAGTTCCCCCTATAGCAATTTGCTTGCTATGGAAGCACTTGTGCAGGCTTGATTCTGAGCAGCCCTCTGTGTGTCCATTGACACACAGAGCGTGGCTTGGCCCTGCCCCCCACACCCTCCACCCTGGCTGTGATTGACAGCAGCATAAGCCAATGGCTGCCTTTGCTGCCTTTCTGTCCAGTGAGGAGAAACCACTGCAAATGGGTACAGAGTTGGATCAAGATCGGGCTCATATCTTGCTCTGCATTGTGTCTCTGGGTCTCTGGCTACCATCTTGGTAGTAGCAGGACTTTGCTTCCTCATGTCAGAGTGCCCCCCTGATAACTGCTGGAAAAAATGAAGAAGCAATAGGAAGCAGAAGCAGGGAGATAAATTTAGCACAGATTTTTCTCCACCAATGAAAACATTGAAAAGCACATGAACAACATGACCAAATCTAACTCCAAATCTTGCAAGGCTAGCAGTTTGGGTAGCCTCTTACACATCAGATATAAGCACACTCACATATCAGAATGTTCATTGGTATTGTTTCCAGAGAAAGTGAAGACATAAGGTAAATCTTTCAGGGTGCTGCTTAACCACTTCAGCTCCAGAAGATTTCCCCCCCTTCCTAACCAGGCCATTTTTTGCGATGCGGTGCTGCGCTATGCTGTACCCAGATAAAATTGATGTCCTTTCTTCCCACAAATAGAGCTTTCTTTTAGTGGTTCTTGATCACTTCTGCAGTTTTTATTTTTTTTTGCGCTAGAAACAAAAAACAACCTTCAATTTTGAAAAAAAAAAATATTTTTTTCACTTTCTGCTCTTAAATACATCCAACAAAAAAATGTAAAAAATCTAATTCCTTCATCAATTAAGGCCAATATGTATTCTGCTTCATATGTTTGGTAAAAAAGAATCCCAATAAGCTAATATTGATTGGTTTGCGCGAAAGTTATAGCGTCTACAAACTATGGGATATTTTTATTCATTTATTTTTCTTACTAATAATGGGGGCCATTAGTGACTTAGGGGCCATAGTCGGACTGCGATATTGCTGTGGACAAATCTGACACCTGACACTTTTGACACTTTTTTGGGGACCAGTGACACTAATATAGTGATCCGTGCTAAAAATATACACTGTCACTGTACTAATGACACTGGTAGGGAAGGGGTTAACATCATGGGGCGATCAGAGGGTTAAATGTGTGCCTAGGGAGTGTTTACTAACTGTGGGGGACTTGAAGACATGGATCGGTGCTTCTGCTTCACAGAAACACAGGATCCATATCTTCTGTTTTCACGGAATGACAGTCTGCCTTGTTTACATAGGCAGACTGTCATTCTGTCAGAGTCCCGAACGATCGGCAGGTCCAGACAGACATGGGGTTCGCGGGACCTGCTGATTGGCTCCCCCCCACCCATGGAAACCCAGAAATGCAGAATCACGTATATACAGTATCTCACAAAAGTGAGTACACCCCTCACATTTTTGTAAATATTTTATTATATATTTTCATGTGACAACACTGAAGAAATGACACTTTGCTACAATGTAAAGTAGTGAGTTTACAGCTTGTATAACAGTGTAAATTTGCTGTCCCCTCAAAATAACTCAACACACAGCCATTAATCTCTAAACTGCTGGCAACAAAAGTGAGTGCACCCCTAAGTGAAAATGTCCAAATTGGGCCCAATGAGCCATTTGCCCTCCCCGGCATCATGTGACTCGTTAGTGTTACAATGTCTCAGGTATGAATGGGGAGCAGGGGTGTTAAATTTGGTGTTATCACTCTCACTCTCTCATACTGGTCACTGGAAGCTCAACATGGCACCTCATGGCAAAGAACTCTCTGAGAATCTGAAAAAAAGAATTGTTGCTCTACATAAAGATGGCCTAGGCTATAAGAAGATTGCCAAGACCCTGAAACTGAGCTGCAGCACGGTGGCCAAGAACATACAGCGGTTTAACAGGACATGTTCCACTCAGAACAGACCTCGCCATGGTCAACCAAAGCTGTTGAGTGCACATGCTCAGCTTCCTATCCAGAGATGGTCTTTGGGAAATAGACGTATGAGTGCTGCCAGCTAGACATGTGCGATTAGTTTCGTACGAATTGGAAATGCGTACATTCGTGAGGATCCGAAATGCGAATATTCATGCTTACGAATTTTGTACGCAATACGAAATTTCATTTACGAACTTCAGATAAATGTATCATAATGAACTTTCGTTATTGTTACGAAAAGTTAACGAAATTAAAAGTTAAAAACCCCAGGAAGTCAGCACAGCAAAGGGATGGTGGGAGCCCCTCATAATGATAAATTTATCATAACAAACTTTTGTTATTGTTATGAAAAATTTACGAACGAAAATTCATATTTCGTACCAACCCGAATTGAATTTCGGACACGAATTACGAATTAATTTTAATACGAAACGGAATGAAACTAAACAAATTTATTGACGGCGCACATGTCTACTGCCAGCATTGCTGCAGAGGTTGAAGGGGTGGGGGGTCAGCCTGTCAGTGCTCAGACCATACGCCGCACACTGCATCAAATTGGTCTGCATGGCTGTCATCCCAGAAGGAAGCCTCTTCTAAAGATGATGCACAAGGAAGCCCACAAACAGTTTGCTGAAGACAAGCAGACTAAGGACATAGATTACTGGAACCATGTCCTGTGGTCTGATGACACCAAGATAAACTTAATTGGTTCAGATGGTGTCCAGCATGTGTGGCGGCAACCAGGTGAGAAGTAAAAAGACAAGTGTGTCTGCCTATAGTCAAGCATGGTGGTGGGAGTGTCATGGTCTGGGGCTGCATGAGTGCTGCCAGCACTGGGGAGCTACAGTTCATTGAAGCAGAGCACGATCCCCTCCCTTCACAGACTGGGCCGCAGGGCAGTATTACAACATGATAACAACCCCAAACACACCTCCAAGATGACTACTGCCTTGCTAAAGAAGCTGAGGGTAAAGGTGATGGACTGGCCAAGCATGTCTCCAGACCTAAACCCCATTGAGCATCTGTGGGGCATCCTCAAATGGAAGGTGGAGGAGCGCAAAGTCTCTAACATCCACCAGCTCCGTGATGTCGTCATGGAGGAGTGGAAGAGGACTCCGGATGCAACCTGTGAAGCTCTGGTGAACTCCATGCCCAAGAGGGTTTAGGCAGTGCTGGAAAATAATGGTGGCCGCACAAAATATTGACACTTTGGGCCCAATTTGGACATTTTCACTTAGGGGTGTACTCACATAGGTTGCCAGCGGTTTAGACATTAATGGCTGTGTGTTGAGTTATTTTGAGGGAACAGCAATTTTACACTGTTATACAAGCTGTACACTCACTATTTTACATTGTAGCAAAGTGTAATTTCTTCTGTGTTGTCACATGAAAAGATATAATAAAATATTTACAAAAATGTGAGGGGTGTACTCACTTGTGTGAGATACTGTATATATATATATCTATATATATATATATAGATATATATATACATATATATATACACAATATATATATATATATATATATATATATATATATATATATATATATATATATATATATATATATATATATATATATATATATATATATATATATATATATATATATATATATATCTATCTATATAGATATAGATATATATATATATCTATATATATATATATCTATATATATATATGTGATTCTGCACAGAGCGGCTGCCCCCTGCAGCAGTAAATCGGCTATGGGGCAGCCGGGAAGAGGTTAAAGACAATTAACTTTTCTAGATGTTTTCTGTAACCTAGCAGATCTTTACATTTTGAGCTTGGCTCCACTTTAAGATCATTAAACAGCCCTTAATAGCAATTACATTTCATTTGCAATGCGATGGAATATTGATACAGTTTTATGTTAACACTTGGAAGAAGCAGAACTTTGGCAGTTTGGTAGCAAACTGTAGTGTCCTAATTAATTTAGAGCAAACCCTATAATCTATACTAGGTCCCCACTACAGGATTTATAAGGGATCAGAATACTGCAACTGCTTGGTAATTAGTTTGCTTTTAAATTTTTATACAGGCTGTAAAATTTCTGAATGATTGGTAACTGCTCTTTGTGCAACCTTCAGAACATACAACCTATCAAGTAAGCCAGGCATACTGAAAAGTTCTAATAATGTCTGAATGCTCTCATGGATTTACACCAAGCTGTAAAATTGTAACCAGTTGTAGAAATTTCTCAGCCCTCTTTACATTTTCATATATTTTATAAGGACAGTATTAGACTTTATACTTTGTTATAAATACCTACTATGATTTTCCAGTGTATTGCTCTTTAGCTTCTAACTAGATAGAGAAATACTACAATCTACTTTAATGAATGTTCCGGTGCTGTAATACCCGAGCTGTACAAGCACATAGCGTTCATTTCAATTCCTCAGCTATCTCTATATTCTCAGGATTTTTATATACGCACAATATTGTACTTTATACATACTATGACTTCCCCATGTATTGTGCTTTATAACTAAATATAGAAATACTACAACACACCATTTTAATAAAACCACACAATCCCCAACTCCCGAACACCATGAAAGTGTCACTTTATGTTGCGGAATAGCATTTATATTGATAACAAATATGGGATTTTGTTGGCTTGGTATTACTTATTATGCGCTACAATTTATTTTAGCGTAGAGATACCCAGGTTCCATCTGCTCGAATCTTTCACCTACTATCTCGAATTCCAGCAGTCAAAAGGTAAGGACTATATTAAACTAAACTATCATCAATTCTGGATTTCCGAGCTATAACTCAAAGCAAATGTATGATCATGGAGGAAAAATTGCTGTTCTTGTAAAAACTATTGCAGCCTGAATTTACAGCAGATTTCCCAAGCAGTCTTCTCCCTTTCATCTGTAGATCATCATACAGTGTGAGCATCCTGTGTGTAATAAATAAACAGTCAGAGATATGGGGCTAGGAGGCGTATAGACACTGCTGCATCTGGCTGCCAGCCACTACAAAGTCTCAGCATACACGCTAAAGCTGCCTTTGATTTTGTTAATGGAAACTGTATTAAAACTCGAGTATGTGAGTACAAAAAGTAACTACAAAGAACAATGAATCCTGCTTTCCTGTGAAGTTTTAATCCTAAAGGATGCAAAACATTATTATACAAGACAGTCTGTTTGTAGTGTTTTTTCTTTCTCTCTTTTTTTTTTTTTTTTGTTTAAGTGAACATTATATTTGTGTTGGAGGGGGCTAGGGAAAATATTGCCAAGCTGTCCTAAATTCTCTTAAGTGGATCGGACTTATAGAATTATTTTACAGAGGAAGTGTTTGAAAACCTGGCTCCCCAAGGAACAGGGAGGAATCAGTTAGCTATCATTGGCAGCTAGGTGATTATCTGGAACAAAGACTGACAAAGAATCCTAATAGACTTGTTTCTCTGCATCCTAGTCCAATGATGAAGCATTCTGCTGTACTGTGGAGTTCATTCTAACGTACGCTTGAATCCAGTATCAGCTCAGGAAGGGAGGGTGCATGGATGAACAAAAAAAGACTCTTTTCCTGTATTTCTCCTGGGAATGGTTTGAAAAAAGAAGCACAAATATCTGAAAAATGTATTAAACCTCCAGTCTAATGAAAAATACCACTTTTTTATTTTTGCAGTTTTGATTACAGTGAAGAAGGGTTAAAAAAAACGTTCGTGTTTTTTTCTGTTTGTGACACCATTGCAAAGATTTTGTTTCACTTCCTGTTCCTGTGATGCTAGTTAAATAAGTAAGGGTGTGGTTGTCACTAGGGACAGGAAGGTACAGACAGCAATAAGTCAAAAGTCCCACTCTGTTTAAAATGTGTTTTCGTCTTTGTCCCCATTGGAGAGATTACCTATTCCTGTTCCTGGAAAAGGGGACTAATTCTCACCAACAGAGATAGACTGCAAAAAAAATAAATTACAGAGAGATTGCAATGGGCACTGATAGGATTTTGCAGGAGATGTATTTGAATTGTTACTGTTGTATTGTTCTGACATTTTGGTGGATTACGATCCACCTTTAGCTAAGAGAAAGATGGATTTCAATCCCTTTGCTGCCAGATCATTTTTGGGTTTTTGCACACAAGTTTAAAAAAATAATTGTAGGGCTGAAAAATAGTTAAAACTCCCCTAAAATTAAATTTGTCATATGTAACGTGTATCGCAAGAAACTATTTCGTACATAGGCACCTACGACGGGTGCATTTATATTCATGTGTGCATATGTGGAGGCAAGGTGGGCTTAACATTTTTTGGGGGCGGGTTTTAGATAGTCAGGTGTAACTTTATTTTTAGAAGTTTTTTTAACTTGTGCTAAAACTTTGTCCTCTATGTGATATAAAAGTTTTAAGACAGGTTAGACATCAGAAGCTTTTTAGCAAGTATCTCTCCTGCTCCTGCTGTTGGATTGAACATGCCGATCATACCCTCAACAGATATAATACCCCATAGACCAAAGTTTGATTACAGATCTACAATTTTTATGAACTATTAAGAGATCACAGTGGGCTTGCTGCCCTCCCAACCTGTCCAATTGAATAGAACTTGGAACAGGGTTTATAAATGGTGTAGAGAAAACAAACTTTTTGTTATCTCAGAATATTAGGTTCTGTTCTGGGTTCTGAACAGAGAAGAGCTTTAAGCCTCGCACACGTGATCGGATTTTCGGCAGGGAATTGTGTGATGACAGACTGTTTGAATAAAATCTGACCGTTAGTATGCTCCTTCAGACAATTTTGTCCAATTTTCCGCCAACAAATGTTGGATGTCAGGCTAGTAAATTTTTGGCAGACAGAGGCCTGTTGTCAGATTTTTGTATTGTGTGTACACAAGTCCATCACACTAAAGTCCAAAGTACAAACACGCATGCTCGGAATCAATGCTCACCAAACATGACATTAGCAGAAGGTGCCCAAAGGGTGGTGCTCAAGAGCTGAAATTCCACGTAGTACGTCACTACATTTGTGTTTGTTGGCCGACAATTGTGTACCGTTTGTAAGACAAGTTCCTGGCACATGCCCTTGGGACAAAAGTCTGACGCTCGTTTGGCCAAAAATCCAATCGTATGTACGAGGCTTAAAGCTTAAACCGAACCTTGTCTGTTTGGGTGTTTGGACACTTTTACCATTTGGCAGGTGCAGACCATCATGTATGCATTTTAAGGGGTATACCACACCAAAAAGCTGCATGCGGTCTCCTCCAAATTCCATATCAGACTCTTTGGGTCTAGCATAGATTCAAGGGGGATCCCCAGACAAAAAAAAAAGCATGGGGTCCCCCCAAAAATTTATACCAAATTTCTAAGATCTAAGATCATACCAGATCTAAGCATGCAGCCTGGCATGCAAAGAGAGGGTGGGCACGTTTGCACCTCCCTTCCAGACTAAACCAGGACACATCCCCTCAACATGGGCTACCTTGTCAGAGGGGACCCCCCTGGTAAAGCACCTTGCCTTTATGTTGATGAGGACAAGGACCTCTTAGCCCACAACCCTGGACCACTAAGTGAATGTCATAGACAGAGATACATAGTACCACTACTCATTCAGTAAAAAAATGTAAACACTACAAAACACATACACAGTTTTTGACAAATCTTTTAATAAATCGGCAAGAAAAAATCCCAGGATGTACATCAATCATTTTGTCCAGGGATCCATGTCAATCATGATGCCCAACACCTGCCAACCCACAAAAAGAAACAAAGTCTATCAACACAATATTACCCCAATGAATACTAATCCACTTCTGGCAGCTCCAGTGAATAACGTCACTAGCCAATGATGCCACTGGGATTGGTTTTTTGGGGGAACCCTTTTTGCATGAAGTCCCCCAAAGAGTCTGGTATAAAATTTGAGGGGGCCCTAACACCATTTTTTTTTTTTTTGCATAGTTCCCCCCTTAAAATTAATACCAGACTTGAAGGGCATAGTATGAATTCTGCACGCTTGCTTGAGGCTGGGTTCACACTGGTACTACAAACGTTCCGACATTGGGAGCTCATGTCACATGACGTGTGAAAATCAATGTTTCCCTATATGTCTTAACTGGTCCGACACCAGTCGGTCCGGTTTTAAAAATGCTCCTTGCACTACTTTGGTCTGACTTTGATCCTACAGTGCCTTGCAAAAGTATTTACCCCCCTTGGCATTTTTCGTGTTTTGTTGCCTCACAACCTGGAATTAACTTGGATTGTTTGCGTATTTGCATCATTTAATTTACAGAACATGCCCACAACTTTGAAGATTTTTTCTTTTTTTTTTTTCCAAGGAAGTTTATTGTTCATACAAGTTGAATTACACGTTGAAATACACAGTCTCGATAATTAAGAAAGGTGTTACAGGCTGGGATCAACAGGGTGATACAGAATATGAGGTACAATATTCAACAATGTTCAAACAGCATTGCAGATTTGTATGAATCACGTTTAAGGAAAAGAAGAAATCCTAAGTATATAACCAATAACCAAAAACTCAACAGGGGCATTGAGCCCTTTATTTAACTAAATGGTTGAAACATTGTACGGATTCTCTGTTAGGTATGAGTATTGTCTGTAATGAAATACCTTGATACGATCAACGGAATTTATTAACTGCTTTGTGCGATTCTAAACCTATGGGCTGTATTCGCCTGAAGGACATATTAGGGGAGCGTGGGCCCATAGAAAATATGGTGGCAGTAGTTTGAGTATGTGGACTCGATGCTAGGGATGGAGAGATGGGGGATATTTAATTGGGGTTGCTGTGTGTTTGTACGAGGGTGGCGATTGCCATCTGTCTCTATTTACATGGTGTCTCAAGAGTCAGCTAGTTTGCTGACTACGGACCACTAGCCATCCCTATAAGAAGTGAAATTGGCTATCAGGAAGTATGAGTTAGATGGAGACTCGGAGAAAGTGATTTAGTAAGTAAGAGTGGGTGAAGAAAGGGTTTGGAGTGGGTAGAGGTTTTGTGGTTTCAGGGGTTGTATAACAACCTGATCTATGGTATGATGATGGTTAATCCGATTGGTCTGGGTGTGAGGGAGTATAAATTGGAGGTTGTGAGAAGTGGATTGTGTCTCCTACTTTTTGTTATTAGTCTCTTGGACCGTTGCCTACTCTTTTGAGAGTAGATGCGTATATTCGTCTGTTGTCTGATAGTGTTGCCAACAAGACCAGATTTTCCTGAAATTTGTGGGTGTATCTTTAGATTGGTGTATTAATTCCTCCATTTCTGCTATTTTTGCTATACGTTTAAGCCAAATAGCGGTGGTAGGGGGTTTGGGGGATTTCCAGAGGGTCGGGATGCACATCTTTGCAGCGTTCAATAAGTGTAGTGCCAGGGAGCGCTGGTAGTGTCGTTTGGGGATAGAGGAAGATGTAAGAGCAATTGTGCAGGGCTAAATTCTATCTGGTAGGTGGTGATATTAGAAGTGATGTGATGCAGCTCCTTCCAGAATGGTTGGATAGATGGGCATGACCACCATATGTGTAGTAGAGAACCTTCTACCTCAAAGCATCTCCAGCAATTGGAAGGTATGGCGGGGGAAATTTTATGTAGGATCGCCGCAGTTTTGTACCACGTAGAGAAGATTTTAAAGCTATTCTCTTGAGCAGACACATTGATTGAACCCTTATGAATATATGTGTGGATATTTTTCCAGTCTTCTTCCGACAAGTTAATTGACAATTCTCTTTCCCAGCTGCGGGTTGCTTTATTAGACTTAGGGTTGTGGTCAGAAAATATAGATATCTGAGATCAAGTGTCGTTGCGGTTCTGTTTTGGTACACAATTGTTCAAAAGGTGTGAGTTGTCTGGCGTATTCGGAACATTTGTGGGGGTGGTTGAAAAAAAGTCTGATTTGGAGATAAGTCCACCTCGGAAATGGTCGGTCGTTCGATCGTGTAGGTAAACTGGTGAGAGATAGAAAGGTATCTCCAGAGAAGAAGTGTTCAGCGCGTATGTCAGTGTGAGGCCAGAAATCTGTAAGGAAAGTGTCGGTCATGCCAGTTGGGAATTCGTTGTTTCGGATTGGCGTCAGCAGACCATGCGTGGAAGAGATGTGGTGATTTCTGCATGCCTTTTGAAGGGTTTGGAGAGTGCAACCTATTAAGGGGTGTTGTGTGCAAGCCGGGGGGATATTGTTTGGGGTGATTCAGGGTAGCTGTCGCACTGGGATCTGGGAGAATTTGTTTTCAATTGTAACCCAAGCTTTCATAGAAGAGTGGACACACCAGTCTACTATTCTTGTCAATTGACACGACTCGTGGTATTTATCAATGTCTGGTAGACCAATGCCTCCTTTAAGTTTAGGTAGGGTCAGTCGGTCAAAGCTCAGCCTGGGACTGTCTTTGCCCATAGGAAGTTACTACATGCTCTGCGATACGAGGTAAAGAAGGCTTGCGGTAGTTTTATGGGGATGGTTTGTAAAATGTATAATATTCTCGGGAGGATATTCATTTTAAGTATTGATGCCCTTCCAAACCACGAGAATATGCCTGTCGACCACGCCTTTAGGTCCTTCTGAATTTTTTGGAGGATAGGAAGGTAGTTTTTAGAATATAGGTCGGAAAGCTGGGATGGTAGATTGATTCCTAGATACGTGATGGCGTTCTGAGACCATCTAAATGGGAAATTGGTTTGGCATAGCGTAAGAGTCTCTTTACTTAGTGAAATGTTTAGAGCTTCCGACTTCTTGAAATTGATTTGTAGGTTTGAAAGGGTGTTGAACGTGACAAAATCTTTGAGTAGGTTAGGTAAAGTGATGTGTGGGTCTGTTAGAACTAGGAGAATGTCATCCGCGAAGGCAGAGAGCTTGTGTGCAGTATTTGATATTGACACTCCTTTGATGTCCGGGTTGGACCTTAAACGTTGGAGTAGGGGTTCTAGGGTAAGGACGAATATTAAGGGGGATAGCGGGCAACCTTGACGAGTCCCATTGGATATGGAGAAGGCGTCCGACAGGTGACCATTGATCCTGACTCTTGCGGTAGGGGAAGAGTACAGGGCCATAATGAATTGAAGATTTTTTTTTATTATTGTGAAGCAAACAACAAATAGAACAAGATAACAGAAAAAGTCAATGTGCAGAACTATTCACCCCCTGAAGTCAATACTTTGTAGAGCCACCTTTTGCGGCTATCACAGCTCCAAGTCGCTTTGGATAAGTCTCTATGAGCTTGCCACATCTTACCACTGGGATTTTTGCCCATTCCTCCTTGCAAAACTGCTCCAGCTCCTTCAAGTTGGATGGTTTGCACTTGTGAACAACAATCTTTAAGTCTGATCACAGATTTTCTATTGGATTGAGGTCTGGGCTTTGCCTAGGCCATTCCAACACATTTACATGTTTCCCCTTAAACCACTCAAGTGTCGCTTTAGCAGTGTGTTTGGGGTCATTGTCCTCCTGGAAGGTGAACCTCCATCCTAGAATCAAATCGCACACAGAGTGGTACAGGTTTTGCTCAAGAATATCCCTGTATTTAGCACCATCCATCTTTCACTCAACTCTGACCAGTTTCCCAGTCCCGACTGCTGAAAAACATCCCCACAGCATGATGCTGCCACCACCATTTTTTGCTGAAAGTAATGACTTTCTTCTGGCCACTCTGCCATAAAGCCCAACTCTATGGAGCTTACAGCTTATTGTCGTTCTATGCTGTGGAACTCTGCAGCTCCTCCAGGGTTACCTTAGGTCTCTGTGCTGCCTTTCTGATTAATGCCCTTCTTGCCTGGTCCGTGAGTTTTGGTGTGCGGCCGTCTCTTGGCAGGTTTGCTGCTGCGCCATGTTCTTTCCATTTGGTCATGATAGATTTGATGGTGCTCAAAGGGATCATCAAAGATTTGGATATTTTTTTATAACCTAACCCTGACTTGTACTTCTCAACAGCATTGTCTCTTACTTGTTTGAAGAGTTCCTTGGTCTTCATGGCAGTGTTTGGTTAGTGGTGCCTCTAGAGCCCCATAGACACTATCAGATTTTCTGCTGATTTTTGTCTTCAGATTTACCAAAACCATGTAGTGCAAGGGCCTGCCTGATTGCATACAAATTGAAACTCCTAAGGCTTGACCTCATATTATATGGTTTTGGTAAATCTGAAGACAAAAATCAGCAGAAAATCTGATAGTGTCTATGGGGCTTTAGGTGTTGCAGCCTCTGGGGCCTTTCAAAAAGGTGTGTATATGTAATGACAGATCATGTGACACTTAGATTGCACACAGGGGGACATCATTTCACTAATTATGTGACTTCTGAAGGTAATTGGTTGCACCAGAGCTTTTTATGGGCTACATAACAAAGGGGTGAATACATACGCACATGCCAATTATCAGTTTTCTATTTCTGAAAAATATATATATATGTATATATTTTGCTAATTTTACTTCACCAACTTAGACTATTGTGTTCTGATCCATCACATATAATTCAGAAAAAAAAAAACATCGAACTAAAGGCTGTAATGTAACAAAATAGGTAAAAAGCCAAGGGGGTGAATACTTTTGCAAGGCACTGTACTTCAGCCCATTGAATATCACTGAAGTTGGATCAAAGTCAGATTGCGGATTTAACTGATCCAACTTTGGCATGCGACTTGTGCCCTGATGATCTTGAAGGGGAACTCCACGGCAATTATATAAAAAAAAAAACGGCATGGGTTCCCCCTCCAAGAGCATACCAGGCCCTTCGGTCTGGTATGGGTTTTAAAGGGAACCCCCCAAAATCCATCAAAATCCATACCAGACCCTTATCCCAGCACGCGGCCTGGCAGATCAGGAAAGGGGGTGGAGATGAGCGAGCGCCCCCCCCCCCTCCTTAACGGTACCAGGCCGCATGCTCTCAACATAAGTGAGTGCTTTGGGGCAGGGGGCCCTGCGTCTCCCCCACCCCAAAGCACCTTATCCCCATATTGATGGGACAAGGGCCTCTTCCCGACAACCCTGGCCGTTGGTTGCCAGGGTCTGTGGGCAGGGAGCTTATCGGAATCCTGCCCCCCTGCCCCAAAGCACCCCCCGCATGTTGAGGACACGCGCCCTGGTACGGTTCAGGAGGGGGGGGCGCTCGCTCGCTCGTCCCATCCCCTTTCCTGACCTGCCAAGCTGCGTGCTCAGATAAGGGTTTGGTATGGTTATGGGGGGGGGCCACGCTGTTTTTTCAGCGTGGGGGTTTCCCTTAAAATCCACACCAGACCAAAGGACCTGATATGCTCTTGGAGGGGAACCCATGCCATTATTTTTTTTTAATTTGGAGCAGAGTTTCCCCTAAAGATTCATACCAGACACAGTGCCTGGTATCGTCGGGGATCAAAGTCGGATCCCTGTTCATTGAAGTCGGACGCATGTCGGACTTCAAGATGCAGGGCAAAGTCGGATCCAAAGTGGTACGACTGTTGTGTCGTACTAGTGTGAACCCGGCCTAAGGGAACCAATTAGGCGGTACTTTGTTAGTTAGCAACTAATCTGGTTAAGTTAGTGGCAGATGTGTTATTGATTTGTTTGTATTATGCTATGAACTTGGTGTACAAAGCTCTCCTGCAGTGGAACTTTTTGCTGCCTTCCTGCATAAAAGTGCCACAAAACCTGCTTGAAATGTTCCTGGGTGTCCCTGTCTCATGCAGGATTTACTACTGCAAATACCAGTCAGCATGTTCCCTTTACTATATATTATCAGTTCAAAGGCTTTACAAAAACAACAAAAAAAAGTGATATTGATCCAAAACACTTAGTAGTATTTTTCCTTTTGAATGATAAAAGGAAAGGTGCACTGTTAGGTGCAAGGCCCCAGCCTGCCCCTGCCCCATCTATGGCAAATTTGTAGATATAATTGATTACCCTAAATGAGACTAAATCATAGTTTGCACCAGGGGCGTTGCTAGGTCTGCAAAAGATCTGGGGCTAGAGCCCATAGCAGCGGTCACCAACCTTTTTGCAGACCCGGGGGAGGGGGGGCTGGTGGTAAGCAATTTTATGCGGGCAAAGGATGGTGTTGGCGTTTCAATCATCATGGCACCATGGTTGATATGGTGTTGGGGTGATCGAGGTGCATTGTTTCTATTGTTACATTCTAATATATAATGAAGTGGTTCAACTCACCATAATGCAGAATCAGTGGGAGCCCTGGGTTTGTCACTTGCCACATCTCCTGCCACCAGATGCATCATGTCACTTGCCACCATCGCCTGTCAGCAGATGCAGCTTTTTAACTTGCTACCATCACCTGCCACTAGATGTGGATTGTCGCTTGCCATGTCGCCTGCCACCAGATGTGGATTGTCACTTGCCACATCACCTGCCACCGTTTGCAGATTGTCACGTCACCTGCCACAATTTGCAGATTGACACTTGCCACGTCACCTGCCACAATTTGCAGATTGACAGTTGCCACGTCACCTGCCACCATTTGCAGATTGTCACTTGCCACGTCACCTGCCACCATTTGCAGATTGTCACTTGCCACGTCACCTGCCACCATTTGCAGATTGTCACTTGCCACGTCACCTGCCACCATTTGCAGATTGTCACTTGCCACGTCACCTGCCACCTGATGCAGATTGTCGCTTGCCACGTCACCTGCCACCATTTGCAGACTGTCACTTGCCACATCACCTGCCACTAGATGTGGGTTGTCACTTGCCAACTGATATGGATTGACACTTGCCATGACAGCCAGTGCCACCAAATGTGCATTGTCGCTGCATTGGTGGCAGGCTAGCAGCACTGGTCCATGAGGGCAGGAGAGCGGCGATGCGGGGCGGGCAGTGAGAGATAATGTAATCTCTCTGCTCCCCGCCGCGCCTCTGACATTGAAGAGGCCCGTGCTGTGCGAGCGAAAAAGCGCTGATGTGTGGTGGGTAGTGAGAGATAAAGTCATCTCTCTGCTCCCCGCCGCACATCGCTCCCACATTGAAGTTGCCCGGCTGTAAGGGCGGAAGAGCGGTTGGAGCGGGCGGAGAGAGATGATGTCATCTCTGCCCATCCGCCTGCTCATCTCTCTCCTCCACCTCTAATGCAGCCCGCCGCAGCCACGACCCTGTGGCATACCTCCCAACTTTTGAACTTCAGAATGAGGGACACTTGAGGGAGGAAGCATGAGGTGGCATGCTACGTGAATGCGCTACGCGCACTACAGCATAAGTGGGTGTGGTCAAGCTTAACAGTGGGAGGGGCTTAAAGGACATTGTTAAACAAAAGGTTAATGCAAAAGTTGACCCCCCCCCTACTACCACCTGCCACTTCCACTGCATACCAAGATACTCCAAGTGGCTAAAGAATAATTTCAGATTTTTATTTAGATATTGAGAGGATCATTCAAAAGAAATTGGAGGAACAGTATGTCAAAATGTGGACAGTTTCTCCCAAATCTTTTAACTACTCTGGAGCAGGGGTAGGCAACAGATCAATCTGAACAAAATGAAAAAGATCACCGGGGTTTGGCGCCCTTTTTTTTTTTTTTTTTTAGAAATTACCCAGCAAGGCCTAAAATAGGGAAAAAATATAATAAATATAATAAAACAAAATATCATTGTTAAAATATAAAAAGTTAGCCATAAAGGACAGTGTCAGAAGGGGAGAGGACAGTGTCAGTAGGGCAGTGGACGGTGTCAGTAGGGCAGTGGACGGTGTCAGTAGGGCAGAGGACGGTGTCAGTAGAGCAGAGGATGGTGTCAGTAGGGCAGAGGACGGTGTCAGTAGGGCAGAGGACGGTGTCAGTAGGGCAGAGGACTGTGTCAGTAGGGCAGTGGACGGTGTCAGTAGGGCAGAGGAGGGTGTCAGTAGGGCAGAGGTTGGAGGTAGGCAAGTGTACACAGACACAAATCCGTTTACATCTGCAGCTCCATAGAAGTGAATGGAGGGTCCGATTGGGTCCACCTGAAAAACAGACAGACGGACCCGATTGGACTGATCGTATGAAAAGGGCCTAAGGCTGCTTTCACATTGATGCACTGTGGTTGACACACACCATGGGTGCAGCGCAGTGTACCTGTGACTTTCCTGCAGGTTAGTTGCCATAGAATTCTATTATATACTGCAGATGTGATGGATGTACTTTGTGAAAGCACACCAAACCTGCAGGTGATAACAGAAGTCTATGGCTCAGTGCAGGCAACCCGCAGCTGCACCTGTGGATGAGTTTAAAAGCAGCTCAGTGTAGAAAACAGACATGTCCATTGCTGTTTGATTTTATAAAAAAACTGACCTCAATCTTCATGGCTGCTGCTGTCCTCCAGGGCGGGTATGGATGGTGGCTGCTGGTGCTGTCCCCCACGGCTGGCATGGCTGGCGGCAGCTGCTGCTGTCCCCGGGGCGGGGATGGCTGGCAGGAGCTGCTGCTGTCCCCCAGGGCGAGTATGGCTGGCGCATGCTGCTGTCCCCCAGGGCAGGTATGGCTGGCGCATGCTGCTGTCCCCCAGGGCGAGAATGGCTGGCGGCTGCTGCTGTCCCCCAGGGCGGGTATAGCTGGTGGCGGCTGCTGCTGTCCCCCAGGGGGGGGTATGGCTGGTGGCGGCTGCTGCTGTCCCCCAGGGGGGGGTATGGCTGGTGGCGGCTGCTGCTGTCTCCCAGGGGGGGTATGGCTGGTGGCGGCTGCTGCTGTCCCCCAGGGGGGGTATGGCTGGCGGCTGCTGCTGTCCCCCACGGCGGGTATGGCTGGCGGCTGCTGCTGTCCCCCACGGCGGGTATGGCTGGCGGCTGCTGCTGTCCCCCAGGACGGGTATGGCTGGCGGCTGCTGCTGTCCCCCAGGACAGGTATGGCTGGCGGCTGCTGCTGTCCTCCAGGGCGGGTATGGCTGGCGGCTGCTGCTGTCCTGCAGGGCAGGTATGGCTGGCGGCTGCTGCTGTCCCCCAGGGCGAGTATGGCTGGTGGCAGCTGCTGCTGTCCCCCAGGGCAGTTATGGCTGGTGGCGGCTGCTGCTGTCCCCCAGGGGGGGTACGGCTGGTGGCGGCTGCTGCTGTCCCCCAGGGGGGTATGGCTGGCGGCTGCTGCTGTCCCCCAGGGCGGGTATGGCTGGCGGCTGCTGCTGCCCCCCAGGGTGGGTATGGCTGGCGGCTGCTGCTGTCCTCCAGGGCGGGTATGGCTGGCGGCTGCTGCTGTCCTCCAGAGCAGATATGGCTGGCGGCTGCTGCTGTCCCCCAGGGCGGGTATGGCTGGTGGCGGCTGCTGCTGTCCCCCAGGGCGGGTATGGCTAGTGGCGGCTGCTGCTGTCCTCCAGGGTGGGTATGGCTAGTGGCGGCTGCTGCTGTCCCCCAGGGCGGGTATGGCTGGTGGCGGCTGCTGCTGTCCCCCAGGGGAGGTATGGCTGGTGGCGGCTGCTGCTGTCCCCCAGGGCGGGTATGGCTGGCGGCTGCTGCTGTCCCCCAGGGGGGGTATGGCTGGTGGCGGCTGCTGCTGTCCCCCAGGGCGGGTATGGCTGGCGGCTGCTGCTGTCCTCCAGAGCGGGTATGGCTGGTGGCTGCTGTTGTCCCCCAGGCAGTTATAACCACCCTGGGAGACAGCAAGCCAGTCATACCCACATGTGGCCCGCGGGCCAGCGGCTGAGCGCCCCTAATATAATGTGACAGGGAGGTGGAACGGGCTCCTGGAGCATGGGCCCAGCACTATGCCATTATGTCCACAGAAGTCCGACTGCTGCCTGCACACTACAAGTCCCAGCATGTTCAGAACTTATCCCTTCCACATGCTGGCTCCTGTCATTCCAGGGGGAATCCAGGGAAGTCTCAGTCCTCCTCCCTTTTATTAGAAGCCCCCAGCCCTGTCAGTTTCCTGGACAGTAGAATGTACTCAGTCACCCCAATCCTCTGCTCTCACCATAAATATGCTTGCTTGTAGGATCTACTGCACCCCCTTAGAGAGCATTTCCCCCGGCCGGACCCTTGCCATTACTGAGGACAGGTGGGGGGTGAGAGGGAAAAAACAAAGCCAGGAGAGATCAGCAGGGAATGAATTGGAGCGAACAGTGAGGAGACCAGCGAGAAGGCAGGACCAGCTCGCGGAGGGGACGGGACCAGCTCGCAGAGGGGGCGGGACCAACTCGCGGAGGGGGCGGGGCCAACTCGCGGAGGGGCGGGGCCAATTCACGGAGGGGGCGGGGTCAATTCACGGAGGGGGGGCGCAACTTACGGAGGTGCATGGATAGGGAGGACAGGTGGTTGTGAGGCAGTGTCATTCTAATCAAGAGAACAGCCCCTTAGCAGATGACCCGCCTCCTCCACTCAGCAGCGTTCCAATGGCACTTGTGTGCAGGAGAGGGGAGTGGTTTGTCCTATAACATACTGACCCTCATGCGAGCCCGCTACCCTAACACACAGCAGCGACATAAAACCAAATGTAACAGGGAGCCACACGGCTCCCCCTGAAGCATGGGCGGGGTCACAGTTGCAGCTCCTCATGTTACGCCCTTTGTCCCAGCCAGCAATGTATGAATGTCTCCACTGGTTGGATGACAGAGGGGCGGGTCTGGGTAGCAGTCCCGCCCATACCTGACATCACACTCTCAATTTGACAGGTGAAGTCTTCCTTCCTGACTGCACAGTGTACATCCAGCCAGCTTGTCCATCAATCCCTGGCTGTGCTGGATGATCACACTGCTGCAGGTCCTACTGAGCCAAAACCTATCACATAATCAACAGACTTATGCGGACAATGCACCTGCAGGGTGGGACAGAGACTCGGGGCTATGGGCTCCAGATTCGGGGCTCCAGCCTCGATAGCCACCCCCTGGCGACGCCTATGGTTTGCACTGTCTGACATGATCAGGGCCACCATGTGCAAGAAACATTTTTAAGTTTTGTACAAGAATATTTTGGCCATTTGGGTGGATACACCCATCTAGAGATACAGCTACAATATTTGTTATTTAAATATAAATATATGGGAGTGTGTTCGGTGCAAATAGCTGATATTTAGAGTTTTTTTCACAAAGCAACTCATAAGGTTTTATACACATTGGTGAACAGCTACAGTGTTGTCTGATATCTCATGCAAAGCACAGTTAAAGGAGATGTATGACCAAAGCTCTTTTGGCCATACTTCCGCTATGGATCACAGGAGTGCACTTAGTTCTGGCATCACAGAGCCCATCCAGGCTCAGCAGGGATCCCGACAATATTGTCGGCATTTATCCAGATGCCTGACCGGCAGCTGGCTCAGCCTCTCAGCCTGAGCCAACTGCTTATACCCCCTTCACAGCCCGGCACTAAAGTAAGCACTGGAGAGGCAGAGCACAAAGTGGTGACTGACAGTCACTGCTCTGTGCACAGAGCGGAGCCGAGAACTGAGCAATCAACACTCTTTGATCACTCAGTGCAGAGCCAGCAGTAGACAGCTGCAGCTCAGATTTATGCTGCAGTGGTCTAGGTGAGTACGTATGTTTTTTTTTTTTTTTCATTCCAATTTTTCTCTCCTATAAGAACACTACAGCCCTAATCATTGTACTTGCACTGGGCCATGTAAACTAAAAATCAACTTTACAAGAGGCATGTATATTGTTACTTGAATCTGGAGGTGCTTTGTGTATTTGTTCCAGACCTGTGCAGTAATCCAGTATGAAGTTTCCTGTAATAAAGACCAGTCACTGCTCCTCTGTCACCTTGTGCAGGTATTGTATTTGCCTCCTCCAGTAGTTTTCCCCAGGCAGCCAGTATTGTGTGGGCCTGCAAGATTTCTTAAACAGCTCTGCCCTCTACAGTCAGGATGTCACCTTTACTTTTACAATGTAGAATCTGGGTTTGCAAGAGAATTTTGTTTCCTTTGTGGCTATTGATAACTATTTTAATTACAGGTTCGGGTGCTTGGAGTCCAGCTTGAATTAATGATTTCATCCCTGCATGGGAGAGGCAAGGGAATCTGGAAAAAGCATATACAGGTGCAATTATCATCTAAAGTAACCTGTCACTTCCTTAGCATACTATAGCTGACATAAGATTTTAATGCCCCTTTCACACTGGTGCGACCTGAAAGTTGTGCGACTTTGCCGCAAATTTGCCACCACTTGAAGCAATGCCTGTGTAATCTTTAGATATATGGACCTCGAGTCGCATCAAAGTTGGACCAAAGTATTATTATTATTATACAGGATTTATATAGCGCCAACAGTTTACACCGTGCTTAAAAGTAGTGCAGGGACTACTTGGAAGTCACTACAGCTTGAAGTCACACAGATATGAATGGTACTCATTGGAAATCATGGGGCACAACTTGTCATGCGACTTTGCAGTCCCAAGTTGCACAAGTGTGAAAGAGGCCTAAAGGCAAGCACTAAGATATAAATATTTTCTTAAAACTGGTTAATGCCACATGAGGCCATAAATCCACTGTGCTTAGTATGTTAATTTGGCTTGACATGCCCTCTTATGTTCATGATAAGACTCATGTACTTTGTCTTTCTGATCTCTGTAGAGGCCTGCACTGCATGTGAGGGGGAAAGAGTTGACATTCTGAAGCCACTTGGAAGAAAAGTTGGGCAAGAGTTGACATTCTGAAGCCATTTGGAAGAAAAGTTCTTTACTGTAATGCCACGTACACACGATCGGATTTTCCGACAACAAATGTTGGATGTGAGCTTGTTGGCGGAAAGACCGACCGTGTGTATGCTCCATCGAACATTTGTTGTCGAACTTTCTGCCAACAAATGTTGGCTTCCAGGTTCTCAAATTTTCCAAATGTTTGTAGTCGGACTTTCTGATCGTGTGTACACAAGTCCGTCTGACAAAAGTCCACGCATGCTCGGAATCAAGTACGTAATGGAGATATCACGGAATCAAGTACGTAATGGAGATATCACATACGCCTTGTATGTCACTACGTACGCCTTGTATGTCACTACGTTCCTAATTGTTGGTTTGTGTGTATGCAAGACAAGTTGGAGCCAACACCCTTCATACAAAAATCCATGGTTTTGTTGAATGTCCAATCGTGTGTACAGGGCATAAGAGCGGCAAAGATGTGCAATTCCCTTCCACAGGCGGTGGTCTCAGCGGGGAGCATCGATGGTTTCAAAAAACTATTAGATAAGCACCTGAACAACCGCAACATACAGGGATATACAAGGTAATACTGACATATAATCACACACATAGGTTGGACTTGATGGACTCGTGTCTTTTTTCAACCTCACCTACTATGTAACTATGTAACTTGATTATTTGTATGTGTTGTGGGCCTATTTATTTATTTCAGAGCTGCCTTTTTCAGTATGTTTATTCCCACACAAAGGCCTTTAGGTAAAATCCAGCCCCGCATGCAGTCAAAACTGGGAAACCTCCTTTTCTAAATCTTACACTTGACCCTGTTCATTCTGCAACATAATTATAGCCATAAGAAGGCTTAATAGACATGTAAGAGCAAGAGAAAGGATGTGATATGATTAAAAAGCAGAAATGATTAGAATGAATGATCATACTTCTGGAGGGCCTGAGAGTTAATATTTCATAGTTTTTCAGATTTTTTTGAATGCGGTAAAGGCAGAAAACAATTAGCCTCCTCTATTCCACATATTAAAATCAATCACAGAGCATTATGAGAGTCATGCAGCTGGAATTTGTATGCATCTCCAGCCTCCTGAAAAACCCAGAGGAACTTTAATGATAACGAACAATTAGTGACAGCAGTTATAATGTAATAGAATGTCAATAAATACGGCTAGCACAATGAGTGGCTTTTAACAAGAAAACCATTTGAACATTTTTTCTCCCTTATCAATTATAACAAATAATATAAACAGTCAACATTTTCTCATAAACCTATTAGAAATGAAATAATTTTGCATACTTAAAGGGATTATTAAAAAAAATTAAACAAGTAAAAAGTAATTTGAAAGTAGTAGATGTTTGCTCGTTGCCATTAACAATTCAGATAAAAATCTGGTTATTTTGGTATGTTAAAGGAAAGCTCTTATCTTGTCTCCCCTCCATACATAGATGGAGAGATCCCTTTAGTAGTGGGTTATAATAGGGGTCTTCTGGGCTCTAACTAAGACCCGTATCTGAGAAGGGCACAGGATATTTAAAAAAGATGGAGAAGCCTCTTCATTAGTGGGTTATAATAACGGGAATCTCACTTCTAACCGGGATCTGTATCTGTATGGGAACAGACACTTTAGTGATAAAAAGGTCCCTTCACTTTTTTGGTTATTATAGGGGAATTCTAGGCTCTAACCAAGACCCATCTCTATAGGGGGCACAAGAAATTTTAAAGCTGGAGAAATCCCTGGTGGGTTATAATAAGATAAATTTTGGTTCTAACCAGGATTTGTATCTGTAGAAGCATGGTGAGGTCCCTTCATTGCTGCGTTATAATAGGGGGAATCTGGGCTCTAACCAGAACTCGTATTTGTAGGTGGGACATTATTCCGAATCAATGCTACAAATATGGCTTTCTAAATAAGAAAATAAGTTATATTCAAATAAATCCAATAAAAAATTTTTAATCGGCTGTAATTGTTAGTAGCGATATACGTAGCTTCAGTATTTTTGTATTACTGCACAATGTGAGGACATTAAGCAGCTATAACCAAACATTACATAAACAGTCTTAAAAGAGAAGTATGGGCTTTTTTTGCAGATGCATACTTACCTTAGCTTTGGCTGTACTTCTCTAAACAACATCAGTGCTTCTGCTGAGAACTTTGAGGATTATTTAGGGTCAGTTAAAGCTTATCTAAAGTCAAAATGTACAGTAACTCACACTATTATATCTTTTCACGTGACAACACTGAAGAAATGACACTACAGCTTGTATAACAGTGTAAATTTGCTGCCCCCTTAAAATAACTCAACACACAGCCATTAATGTCTAAACCGCTGGCAACACAAGTGAGTACACCCCTAAGTAAAAATGACCAAATTGGGCCCAAAGTGTTAATATTTAGTGTGGCCACCATTATTTTCCATCACTGTCTTAACACTCTTGGGCATGAAGTTCACCAGAGCTTCACAGGTTGCCACTGGAGTCCTCTTGCACTCCTTCATGAGGACATCACGGAGCTAGTGGATGTTAGAGACCTTGCGCTCCTCCACCTTCCATTTGAGGATGCCCCACAGATGCTTAATAGGGTTTAGGTCTTGAGACATGCTTGGCCAGTCCATCACCTTTACTCTCAGCTTCTTTAGCAAGGCAGTGGTCATCTTGGAGGTGTGTTTGGGGTCGTTATCATGTTGTAATATTGCCCTGCGGCCCAGTCTCCAAAGGGAGAGGATCATGCTCTACTTCAGTATGTCACAGTACATGTTGGCATTTACGGTTCCCTCAATGAACCTACAGTGCCGGCAGCACTCATGCAGCACTCATGCAGCCCCAGATCATGACACTCCCACCACCATGCTTGACTGTAGGCAAGACACACTTGTCTTTGTACTCCTCACCTAGTTGTCGCCACACACGCCTGACACCATCTGAACCAAAAACGTTTATCTTGGTCTCATCCGACCACAGGACATGGTTCCAGTAATCCATGTCCTTAGTCTGCTTGTCTTCAGCGAACCTTTTTCTGGGCTTTCTTGTGCATCATCCTTAGAAGAGGCTTCCCTGTGGGACGACAGACCAATTTGATGCAGTGTGCGGCGTAGGGTCTGAGCACTGACAGGCTGACCCCCTACCCCTTCAACCTCTGCAGTAAAGACACCAAAGACAACCTCTGGATATAATGTTAAGCACGTGCACTCAACTTCTTTGGTCGACCATGGCAAGGCGCGTTCTGAGTGGAACCTGTCCTGTTAAACCGCTGTATGGTCATAGCCACCATGCTGCAGCTCAGTTTCAGGGTCTTGGCAATCTTCTTATAGCCTAGGCCAGTGGTTCTCAACTCCAGTCCTCGGGACCCACCAACAGGCCAGGTTTGCAAGATAGCTGAAATACATCACAGGTGATATCACTTGCTGCTCAGTGATTGCAGTATTCTAGTCTGCAACTCCCCAAGGTAATACTTAAAATCTGACCTGTTGGTGGGTCCTGAGGACTGGAGTTGAGAACCACTGGCCTAGGCCATCTTTATGTAGAGCAACAATTCTTTTTTTCAGATCATCAGAGAGTTCTTTGCCATAAGGTGCCGTGTTGAACTTCCAGTGACCAGTATGAGAGAGTGAGAGCCATAACCCCAAATTTAACCTGCTCCCCATTCACACCTGAGACCTTGTAACACTAATGAGTCACATGACACCGGGGAGGGAAAATGACTAATTTTTCCCAATTTGGACATTTTCACTTAGGGGTGTAGTCACTTTTGTTGCCAGCGGTTTAGACATTAATGGCTGGGTGTTGTGTTATTTTGAAGGGGACAGCAAATTTACACTGTTATACAAGCTGTACACTCATTACTTTACATTGTAGTAAAGTGTCATTTCTTCAGTGTTGTTACATGAAAAGATATAATAAAATATTTACAAAAATGTGAGGGGTGTGCACGCTTTAGTGAGATACTGTATATTTTAGAATGAAATAAAGAAAATCTGCTGCGCCAACCAAACAAAAACCAAGCAGTCAACACCAACAATTAGACTAATTGTATTGATTAATAAAAGAAAGAAAAAGTGTAGCGCTATGTTGTGCCAAAAAATGTATCATATACAACACCTGTGTACATATCAAATACTAGGTCCTGCTAGACCTCGCAGGACAAACACTGAACAGGTTAATCGTGGCATGTGTATAAAAATCAAATGATCTAAAAAATCATTAATAGCAACATGCTGTATAGTGAAAAAAATGTGAATTGTGTGTACACAATAAAAGTAATCCCAGACCCTCAAATCAAACACAAACATATATAGTGAGAATTGGGGTGGGGGTAAATGGCAAGTCCCTGGGGTATTGGATAGTTCGTTCAATTTCACAAAGGGATCCTGGAGCATAGATGTAAATCTCACAGTAGCATCTATTCCTGTCCTCAATAATCTCTTCCAATACTTGACCCGGCAGAAAATAATATTACATGCCCTTACGGATGTGGTGGACTCACAGGCCGTTGTCGGTGAGTCGTATGAGCTTGCACCGTTAGGTACGGTAAGGTTACAGTTGTCCTTGGTCCATGAGAAGAAGGTCCTGGAAGGGTCCCCAATCCTGAGCGATATCACGGATTCGTCCTCCAGTAATCGTTTTGGGTCTCATGCAATTGAGACAGGGGGATAAGGAGAAAAAAGACTCCACATAGTGTGAATTCCGGATTACCAGGAAATTTTATTGTATTTATAAAACGATTCCAATAAAAAATTTGGGTAAAAACAAAGTTCGTACAAGCAAAAAAAGATACGTTTAGCGCAGTAGACAGATGATTGAGGTAGCGTCATACATCCAACGCGTTTCGTCTTCAAAGACATCAACTGGGGTAAAGCTAACCTCTCATCTGCTGCGCTATTTATTTAGAAATGCTAAAAATTTACATCGGGGACACCTGTGCGGCGTGACTTCCGGGATTTGTATCATGTGAGAGTTTCCCTAGTCAGCTGACTATCAGCTGACTATCTTTCTAACCTATCCGGGAGTTGGAATTAGTTACAAAACCAAGCCTCAGCCTGATCTACTTACTCAACCAATTGTGACTGAGCAGTGAGGACATGTGATTGCTACGTCGGAGCGTCTCAGCGCGATGACGCAGATCGTAAATCACTCCTCTATGTTAGCTGGCTATTTCCTGGTTAATGCGTCATCACGTTTTGGCGCGATGACGTAACGGAACAGTCATACCTTCTCATTTTCAAGAGAGTGCGTCCCATAGAAAACTCGTCCTATCGCGCAAGTGTTTAGTTTTGAGTGTTTAGAAGAACCTTTTTTTATTGTTTCAAAAAGACATCATCAAGAATCACTGGGATATAAACACTTTTGTTTGTTCAGAAGGGCAAAGAAACCAAATCTATTGAATAAGCTGCCTTGCTCTAGAATGTCTTTTTACATAAAACAAGGTACCCCACTTAGGTAACTTAAAGTGGTTGTAAACCCATTACAACAACTTTATGCTACAGGTAAGCCTGTAATAAGGCTACCCAGAATATCTCTTAAACCTGCATAGTTTAGGAGATATCCCCTGTCCCCTGCATGTGCCAATGACATCAGCACATGCGCACTGGGGAAAACTGAAGCAGTGGCACGTATTACCGTTGCTTCAGTCTGTGCGATGTCACTGGCGGCTCCCGCGCGCATGCGCGGGAGTGACGTCATCGCGGCTCCAGCCAATCACAGCGCCGGAGCTGCGATACCCAGGAGTAACCCCTGGGAGAGATTTTGCCGGCTGGAGGGGGAGACTAGGATGGCTTCGGGGGCTTCGTTCTTGGGTAAGTAATTCATAATGAGCTAGTATGCTATGCATACTAGCTCATTATGCCTTTGTCTTGCAGCGTTTTTTTTTTTTTTTTTTACAACCACTTTAAGAAGGCTTAACCAACCTCCATAAAATGAAAAGTCAGATAGATCTTTAGTTGGCTAGCAAATCAATAGGATAATTGTGTAGTATACCATATAGGCAAGTATAAGCAGGGACGGCAGAGCTGGCAATTCTGGTAAATCGGAAAAATCCTCCTTGCAGTTAGGCTGCTCCTGCATTGCAGGTGTTGCCTGCTTGTTTAGGTCTATGGAGTAGCCATTTTATTTACCAAATCCTCTGATACCCCAGAAAACAGTGCTCCGACATGGTCAATGGGCTGTCCCTTGATGTCCTCACTTCCAGTGCAGGGCTATGGACACTACATTGGTCTTGATGGGATCATGTCAAGACCTAAGACCACTGAAGCATGGGGGAGAGGATGCTGATCAAACCAGTCTAGCAGAACAGAGGAGCAGAGTATCAGGTAAGTAAATTTTTCTATACTCCCTGGACCTAAATGAGTAGTTAACCCTTGAGGTGTGGGTGCAGCCCCACTTAGGGTTGCCACCCATATGGGATTGACCCAGACAATACGGGTTTGGCAACTTGTGCCTGGGTTTCTGTCCCCTGTGTAAGAACTCCTCACCTCATGGAGCCCCGCCCTCTTCCTGCTCCACCACAGCCGGGGAGACAAGATATTGAGGTGTTTGCCTCCTCTCTGTCAGCCCCCCTCCTCTCTGTAAACCCTCCTCTCTGTCAGCCCCCCTCCTCTCTGTCAGCCCCCTTCCTCTCTGTCAGCCCCCCTCCTCTCTGTCAGCCCCCTTCCTCTCTGTCAGCCCCCCTCCTCTCTGTCAGCCCCCTTCCTCTCTGTCAGCCCCCCTCCTCTCTGTCAACCCTCCTCTCTGTCAGCCCCCCTCCTCTCTGTCAGCCCCCTTCCTCTCTGTCAGCCCCCCTCCTCTCTGTCAACCCTCCTCTCTGTCAGCCCCCCTCCTCTCTGTCAGCCCCCTTCCACTCTGTCAGCCCCCCTCCTCTCTGTCAGCCCCCTTCCTCTCTGTCAGCCCCCCTCCTCTCTGTCAGCCCCCGTCCTCTCTGTCAGCCCCCCCTCCTCTCTGTCAGCCCTCCTCTCTGTCAGCCCCCCCACCTCTGTCAGCCCCCTCCTCTCTGTCAGCCTCCTCCTCTCTGTCAGCCCCCCTCATCTCTGCCAGCCCCCCAACTTCTCCCCTGTCCCCCCCATACTACAGCAGGAGCCATACCCCCAAAAAATTAACTCTGGGAGGCTCCCCACCAAACATTACACACTACATCTTCACTATATTGTACATTACACATGCCTGCACTATATACACTATATTGTACATTACACACGCCTACACTATATACACTGTATTGTACATTACACACACCTGCACTATATACACTATATTGTACATTACACATGCCTGCACTATATACACTATATTGTACATTACACACGCCTGCACTATATATACTATATTGTACATTACACACTACATATACACTATATTGTACATTACACACGCCTACACTATATACACTATATTGTACATTACACACACCTGCACTATATGCACTTGGCTACACCCACTGTTCACCACTGCGCGTGCCGCATTACTACTCCCCTAGGGCACACAGAGGTGTCCCAGGTATTTTACAATCTCATAGTGTATGCTACAAAAATGCCAAGCCTCACTGAAGTGTTCGGGTTTGGCTCGAAGAAAAGGTGGCAACCCTAGCCCCCCTACAAGGAGGTAATTTCAAGTTTCCCAGAGTTGAGCTTTAACAATGTATATCCACCAATGGAGATACAGTAAGTGGTGCTACCATGTCTTTTATGATTTAATGACTGCACAACAGGTCATTCATGTTTATAGAAATCTCAGGTAGCAAAAAATGATTAGAAGTTAGAACACGTAAAACCCATTGTCTATGGATAGATTGAAGACTTGGATCTACTTTTCTCTTTTTTTAAGTTACTGCATGCGCTGAAAATGTGGCATCAATACAGTCAGAGTAAGAATATTCAACCCCTTAGATTTGAATGATAAATGGCTATATCTAGGTGAAAAACCCACTTTCAAACCCATACCTTGTGACACATGGGATGTCCGCTTCCTCTCTTATCAATAACACTGACACCATGCTTATTTTTCCTGACTGCTATAACTACTTTGTATTCACAAATAGACTTTGTTTAATGATACCCCCTTTGAATCAAATATATAGCAAAGCAAGATAGATAAAGGCAGGCCATTTATCAACAATACATTTAAGAGAAGGATCTGGAAAAATACATGTATTTATTTTAAACACAGTAAATGGGAATGATCAGGTTACATGGAATTTATATTTTAACAGTTCTTGAGTCTACTTTAAGCTTTCTCATATTTTTATTGAAATAAGTCACTCTTTAGTCCACAACATTGCAATGACTCAAATTTAAGCAGCTCAAGAGCTGATATAAAAATTTAAAAATATTAAAAAAAGTATAACATATACAATAGAATCAGGTGTATCGGCAAATGTTAATACCCATTAGAGTAGATGTAAGCTTGTTTAACCTCCTGTAATTTGTCCCTTCTCTTTTCAAACCCAGTTTGGTTCTACAGTGGACCTATGCACGTATTTTATTAAGTATGTCATATCTAAGGCTGGCCATACATTATACAATATATATATATATATATATATATATATATATATATATATATATATATATATACACATATATATACACAGTATCTCACAAAGTGAGTACACCCTTCACATTTTTGTAAATATGTTATTATATCTTTCCATGTGACAACACTAAAGAAATTACACTTTGCTACAATGTAAAGTAGTGAGTGTACAGCTTGTATAACAGTGTAAATGTGTTGTCTCCTCTATATAAATCTATGGGAAATATATATTTCCTATAGATTTACCTTCAACTTTGTAGTTCAAGGACCTGCCTGATTGCATACAAATTGAAAATGTTTAGGTTTGACTTCAATGTATATGGTTTTGGTAAATCTAAATGAAAATTGCACAAGAAAATGATATCATTTATGGCCAGACTAAGACACAAGTCTTGTCTTATCTTTATCTATTATGTTTAAAGCCTATGGTTCATCAAACCTTTAAGCCGTAGTAAACCGCAATTAAAGAAAAAAAAATCCCCTGCAAGACAAAGTCACAATGTGCTATGTTTGCTTAAAACAAAGCCCTTCAGCGTTGTGCTGTCACCACTGAGAGGGCTTCCATCTTCACCCGGTCTTCCTTCCAGGTTCACGGCCTCTGGCTATATGAGTAGCCAGAGGTCTGTGCCGCTGTTTACGGCACAGGCACGGTATGTTCCAGTGACGTCACCCGCTGCACGCACTCTGAATATCTCCTAAACAGTGCAAGTTTAAAAGATATTCACAAAACCTACAGTTAAGCCTTATTACAGAGTGAACACAAAGTGTATATGTATACTATAATTGTACACATGTTTGCTGTTGTTTGGAACCCTGATGGGGAAATAACCCCTTGTTAATTTTTGACATTTTCAGCTTAGTGATCAGAATAAAGCCTCAGTTTTCTTTAATCATCAGTACATTTTTTAATAAATGCCTATAATAAAGTCACTAAAAGACCTATAAAAATAGGAGATACAATAGAAGATTAGCTAGATACCAATTTACCTAAAGGATATCTAACAACAGGACTTGGGACTTCTGCTGTGTCTGGCAATAAACCTCCCCACTGAGCTACCTGAGAAGCCGAACAGTGCCTTGTTGGATCCTTTGGACAACCCTGCCTTGTTCCTTGATTTCTGCTGAATATTGAACTCTTTGCCCCTCCCACAAACTTCCTGATTTAAGCCACGTCTCTGCACTTGTAATGTAATGGAGATGAGTAGAGGAGTAGACTTGTTTGCAGTTCAAATCAAAAGAGCAGCCTTGTGACAACCATGACTCTCTTCTGAGATACCGTGGAGGAAGTGGGTGATTCTGCAGAGTTATGGGTGAAAAAAGGGGTAAAAAACGCAGCCAATCCATCTGAGGACTCGTAAGCTGTAATATATTACATTTGTGTTTGTGATACACATTAACCCCCTCCCATCCAGCCCTGGCATTCCTTTAGTAGGGTTTGTATGCCCGGGGGTGGGAGGTGGTGCAGAAAGGATCAGCGACCAATGCGATTGGCTGTCACTATGATTGGCCAGCTACGGTTGAAAAAAGATCTCTGTGCAAAAGAATGTAAAAACCCACTTACCAGACAATAGTCTTAATATGTGAAATTGCAGCTATCACTGACATGTGTTTCTCACATCAGTCAGTTATTTATATTTATAAAATAATGTAGTACAATCTTTTCTTAACCCTGTTAATATTTTCAAATCATCATATTAAAATGTGCACTTCCAAATAAAAAATTAAACACACGTGCAAATAATGAAAATTGTGAAAAAAATTGCATATGCCCTTTTTTGTTAGCAGTTCATATAATAAAATATGCATTACAAGTCCCAAAGCAACACCTCCATGCTTATAGCCAAACTGCAACATACACTGCTTGTTATATTCTCCAGGTGAGTCCCACCACCATTCACTACATGCACCTCAACTCCATTGACCTATATACATAAATAGGTTGCACGTTTTTGTTCTTCCACAATCTTGATTATATTATTTGCTGCATTCTCCTCCACCGCAGATACGATTTTTAGCATATATTATTACAATGGCCCTGAAACAGAATGCAACAATGGCTCCTCTGCTAAAAAACATAAACAAACCAACACAATGAAACTACTTTATTCAAATAAAAAGCCAATAGGATAATCACTCACAATGCTGGTGCACTTTAAATCCCAGAGCACACTGTAATATCACTTTAAAAATACATTGGGAGGTCCCCTTGATGCCTTTTGATCAGCTTTAGCTTACTAGGCAAACTCTGGCCATCACTTCCATGTCATTTCAGGCATAATGACATCAAAATGCTCTGCACCGATGCATTTCGTTGCATCAGCCCATGACATCCTCAAGGGTATCAGGCTTTGACAACATGCTTCGAGCATGCAGTGAGTGTGCTCTGAGCACAGAAACGTTGGCTGCCCAGTGACACCTATGCGCCCACCCCTTTCCAGCTGCACATATGCATTATGTGGACAGCAAATCTGCTGTACTTTCCTTAACTCCACTCCCCCATTGCATTCACAGTGCAGCATTTAGTGCCAGAACAGCCAATTGTCAAACTTGAGAGCTCATGTGAGGAAAGGGAAAAAGCTCACAGCCCTTTTTTTTTGTAAGAAAATCAAACCTTGTGCAGGAGTTTGTGGTGTCTCTTGCTAGAGATCTAAGCAGCAGAGCAGGGAATTATGTATGAGATACTTACTTTGGGGAAAGTTCCTATCGCATCCCATCTGGGATAGAAAGTAAGAGGAAATCTCCCTTAAGCTAGCTAATAAATTATAAACCTAAAAGAGCTTAATCTGTTATCAGCTGAAGGCATTAATTACAATTATCTGGTAAGGACCGGGAGCAATTTTTTTTTTTTTAACACAAAATGTTGTTATGCTGCACACCTCTCTTTAACACTATTTGTATTTTCTCTGCAGCTGAAACTACAGTGCTGAAGGAGGAAAAGTTTGTTGCACAGGCAAACTTATCATGTAATTATCATTATTGGAAAGTCAGAATGGTCATATGATCAGAAACCACAGAGGGGGGTTCTTGTGCTCTCTACAGAAGCCAAGACTGCTAACAGGAATCCAGTCCGGGAGCTGAAATCTTTCAATGATGCGCTCAGCTGCAAAATTAAAAAAAAAATGTTAATTAATGTCCTACTGGCTTGGGAATTTGCCTGGAGGATGCTAATATAACTACCGCAGTACGGAAAGGGTTAGAAAAGCTAATACCATCACAGCATTTCGTACAATGTAAGCAAAAAAATCTTTGGTATTATCATCATTAACAATTACCAGAGGCAAATCTATACATTAACTCTTATGTACCTATCATGAAACACCAGGGACTGGGGACTGTACTCAATAACCTCATCAGGTATATACAAAGCGCTTGTTAGTGACTGATTGTCCATACACTGAGTGGACATGTTAGCAGAGTGGTTAGTAGATGCGCTAAACGTACCTGGGGATGGTTCAAGTGGGGCTCGACAAACATGGCTAAAGTTTGGGGGCCGCATCCGAACTGAAGTCAAAGGAAGCCAAAGTTTAAAAAATAATTCTGACTATTTTTCTCAGCTAAACAGCAAGGAATAGTCAAACAAATTACATTCAGAAATGGGCACTACCCTGGGAAATATGTACCAAAGCAAAAAAAGAAAACAAAAAGTTTATTTTGTTTGGCTAATTGCAGTGATTTTAGCAATGCCTAAAATGAACCATTAAAAATGCCCGGGGGATGCCCTGAACCTGCCCATGAATTGTCACATGTGCGTGATGTATGCAACCTATAGCAGCAAAGCTGACATTTACATATAAAAAACTGTGTATAAGGCCTTATGCACACAAGGGCGTTTTGCTTCTCCATGTTATTCTATGTGTCCATGCATGCTTTTAAGAGCTGTAAGTAGCATAGGCGTTTTCAATCTGCAAAAAAAACCCCAGAGCCAGCGCATTCTGGAGCAGCAGCGTTATAGCTGTAAAAACACGTGACGTGGCTAAATGCGTGTTAGGCCGCATCAAGTGTCTTTAACCACTTCCATACCTGGCCTTTTCTGGCACTCTTCTCCTACATGTAAAAATCATAATTGTTTTGCTAGAAAATTACTCAGAACCACCAAACATTATATATTTTTTTTAGCAGACATCCTAGGGAATAAAATGGCGGTCATTGCAACTTTTTATCTTGCACGGTATTTGCACAACAATTTTTCAAATGTGTTTTTTTTGGAAAAAAAAACTGTTTCATGATTTAAAAAATAACAAAACAGTAAAGTTAGCCCAATTTCTATATATAATGTGAAAGTTGATGTTACACCGAGTAAATAGATACCCAACATGCTTTAAAATTGCGTACACTTATGGAATGATGCCAACCTTCAGTACTTAAAAATCTCCATAGGCGACGCTTTAAAATTTTTTACAGGTTACATGTTTAGAGTTACAGAGGAGGTCTAGTGCTAGAATTGTTGCTCGCGCTCTAACGCACGTGGCGATACCTCAAACGTGTGGTTTGAACGGCGTTTACATATGTGGGACTAACATGTGCATTCCCTTCTGAGCGCGAGCTACCGGGACAGGGGCATTTTAATTTTTTTTTTTTTTTATTTTATTTTCTTTTACAACCTTTTTTTTTTTGATCACTTTTATTCCTATTACAAGGAATGTAAACATCCCTTGTAATAGGAATCATTAGTAACAGGTCCTCTTTATGGAGATATGCGGGGTCAGTGAGACCCTACATCTCTCCTCCAGGCTGGAAAGGATGAGATCGGAAAAAAAAATGCTCGATCTCATGCTTACCAGCCACGATCGCGGCTTTGTTTACATCCGCGGCCCCGACGTGACATCATAAGGTCGCGCCCGGGAGAGATGACCATCTGGTCACCGGAAATCTCTATGTCATATATGTGGGCCGCACCACACGCAAATTAAGGGTCCATATTAATTAACATGTTGCCAATATCTCAAATTCAGTGGGAAAACCTCAGATATTCCCACTGAAAGTCCAGAACGTCATATGACGTCCTTGGGCGGGAAGTGGTTAAGCTGTAGTAATTGGATTTGGGAGTGGAAAATAGAAGAGGGCAGAGAAACGCTGCTGAACGTTAACATGGCTAAACACACATTAACGCCAATGCAAAACGCTTCTAAAAGCGTGTTTTACAGCCGTTTTTTCCTGGTGTTGGTGCTGGCTTTGCAGATCGTTTTGCATGAAGTCTTAATGCTTTATTCTGTTTGTAAACAAAGCAGCTAGGGATTCTTTTCATCTATGCCAGACCCTTATCATAAATGAGGGTCTGGTATACAGTGCCTTGAAAAAGTATTCACACCCCTTGAAATTTTACACAATTTGTAATTTGTTACATTCAAAAATGTAAATGTATTTTATTGGGATTCTATGTGATAGACCAATGGTACCTGACATTGTAAACCAGAAGTCGATGAACGGAAGTGAGGCGCATCCCGGTCACATCACTTCCAGTCATTGACTTCCTGTTTACAATACCACGGCGGTTGTACGCATGCCAGGTACCAGGCCGAGGCTGGGTGGCTGCAGACCTCACCACTTTTTTTTGCTGTTTTTTTGCTGTTATTCCCAGTGCCGCACTAAAGCACTATAAAATGTGAGCAGCTAGTTTGGCATTGTTTTTATTATTGCTTTTAATAAACTGTATTACGCTATGGTCCCGCTTTATGTTTGTTTCATAACGGTAAACCTATGGTGGAGTGGAGGATCTTAAATGTTTCCAGCTACAGCTCCGTTGGCAGACCAGCAAGCCCACAGATATATAAAACACAGCCTAATATGACCTTCTTTTAAATTAAAGGGGTCATATCCATCTGGTGAGTAGGCAATTTACTTACATTTCATCAGGTGATATTCACAAGATTTTCCTTGGTGACTAATGGACTTTTGGATGAATTGATTGCTTGATATATGAATTTATCGCCATCTTTATGATATTATTTTTTTTTTTATTTATCATTAGCACAATGCACTTTAATATATTTTGATTCATCACCAATGTATATTATGTATTAATAAAACTTCGGTTAGCTTTATATTAGCGTCCCCTATCACTTATCACTTTAACATTTAAGTTGGCACCTTGCACTTTCAGGGGAGCAGCTCTAAAATGTATCTAATTCAGCACATATAATTTCATAGCGCAAGGTTCTTAACACAATCATAACGCATGAATATGCTTTCATCTATACCATTCCATTGTAGCTCTGGCTGTATGTTTAGGGTCCTTGTCCTGCTGGAAGGTGAACCTCCACCCCAGTCTCAAGTCTTTTGCAGACTCTTCTAAGATTGCCCACTATTTGGCTCCATCCATCTTCCCATCAACTCTGACCAGCTTCCCTGTCCCTGCTGAAGAAAAGCATTACCACAACGTGGTGCTGCCACCACCATGTTTGACGGTGGGGATGGTGTGTTCAGGGTTATGTGCAGTGTTAGTTTTCTGGCACACAAAGCATTTTGATTTTAGGCCAAAAGGTTCAATTTTCGTCTCGTCTGACAAGAGCACCTTCTTCCACATGTCCCCCCACGTGGCTTCTCGCAAACTGCAGTTGGAACTTCTTATGTCTTTCTTTCAACATTGGCTTTCTTCTTGCCACTCTTCCATAAAGGCCAGATTTGTGGAGTGCACGACTAATAGTTGTCCTGTGGACAGATTCTCCAACCTGAGCTGTGGATCTCTGCAGCTCCTCCAGAGTTACCATGGGCCTCTTGGCTGCTTCTCTGCTTATTGCTCTCCTTGCCCGGCCTGTCAGTTTAGGTGGACGGCCATGTCTTGGTAGGTTTGCCATTGTGCCATACTCTTTCCATTTTCAGATTATGGATTGAACAGTGCTCTGTAAGATGTTCAAAGCTTGGGAATTTTTTTATAACCTAACCCTGCTTTAAACTTCTCCACAACTTTATTCCTGACCTGTCTGGTGTGTTCTTTGGCCTTCATGATGCTGTTTGTTCATTAAGTTTCTCTAACAAACTTCTGAGGGCTTCACAGAACAGCTGTATTTATACGGAGATTAAATTATACACAGGTGGACTCTATTTACTAATTAGGTGACTTCTGAAGGCAATTGGTTCCACTAGATTTTAGTTAGGGGTATCAGAGTAAAAGGGGCTGAATACATATGCATGCAACACTTTTCACATATTTAATAAAAAACATTTTGAAAACCATTTATCATTTTCCTTCAACTTCACAATTATGTGCCACTTCCTATCATCTCATCTGAGTACCTGTCATCCCGTCTGAGTACCTGTCATCCTGTCTGAGTACCTGTCCCATGACTCTATCAGGAGTACCTCTCCCATGATCCCATCAGGAGTATCTGTTTGCAGCCAATTACTACCAAGATGCAGCCCATTAGTCCCTGACGTTCAGCCCATTAGTCCCTGACATTCAGCCCATTAGCCCCTGACATTTAGCCCATTAGTCCCTGAGGTGCAGCCCATCAGTGTCACCCGTCATATAGTCACTATGTCCAGAAAGGTATACACAAGAGGCATATCAAATACTGAATCTGACCGATGAGAGCAACGGGGAGCTCTCACGGCCCAGTTACAGTTCTGATTCTGATCCTGGTTTGGAATATGAGCACGTCGAAGGCACCACATCAGCATCCAAATCAGAGGAGGAAGTAGTCCGTCCAAAAAGAAGACAGTCTGAACACCAGGCAGCTACCAGCAGTGCCAGACACCCCAATGGCCAATCGGCAAATGCCAACGGCGCTAGACCCCAGGAGCAGAGACCCAGTACAAGTGCTGCTAGAGCCCAGGAGGAAAGGCCCAGTACAAGTGGGGGAATTTCACGTTAAAGAATTAGGGCCCAAAGCCAGCTTCCGGATGCCTTGGCAAACCCATTGTGGCTGCCTTCTAGCACAGGGTCAGCCACGATTCCCCCTTTCACAGCATAGCCAGGTGTGCAGGTCAACACTGAAGGTTTTTCCAAAATTGATTTTTTAAATTTATTTTTCCCTGAGGAATTAGTTCAAGGCATCGTGAACCAAACCAATCTTTTTGCCCAACAATTAATTGAAAAAAACCCCAGCTCAAGCTATGCCTGCCCTTATGAATGGAGATCTCAACGCTCAAGCTCTGTGAAAGCTCCGTCGGATATGTGCACTCATTCCGTGTGTACGAACGCAAAGACTCCCAGCTCCAGCCCCATGAGTGTCCACCATACATGGGAATAAGCAGAAAAATTGTCTGGGAGTTGGCATTCCCACTCTTGAAAAAGGGGTATCACATTTATATGGACAATTATTATGCTAGTTTGCCCCTTTTCCGCCACCTATATCTGAAGAATGCTTTGGCCAATGGTACAGCAAGGAAAAACAGAAAGGGCTTCACACAGAGTCTAGTCACCACAAGGCTACAAAAGGGGGAATCGACAAGCTTGAGGAACGAGGAAGTGTTGGCTGTGAAGTGGAGGGATAGGAAAGATGTGTGCATCACATCTACCATCCATGATGACACCTCAGTGGAACTTCGCAGAAGACGCGGTCCCGTTCGAAAGCCTTCCTGTATCCACGAGTATAATAAATTCATGGGGGGGGTGTGGATTTAAATGATCATATTTTGCAGCTCTATCTATCAACATGGAAATCCCTCTTCTGGTATAAAAAAATCGCAATTTACTTTCTTCATTTGGCCATGTATAATTCTTTCATCACCTATCAAAAATCGACGTAAACACCCAACACCTTCCTAAAGTTTATTGAAGACATTGTCACTGCCCTGATCTATCAACAAGTATCCCCCCGCCAAAAAGGATTTGCTCTGATTGTGTCAGCAGACTACATGAGCGCCATTTTCCTGACCATATTCCACCATCAGGATCCAGAAGACGACGCCCAAAAAATTGTCAGGTGTGCACCAAAGGAGGGGTTAGGAAAAACACCAGTTTCCATTGTCCCCAATGTCCCTCCCAATCTGGCCTTTGCATCGGATAATGCTTCAGACACTGTCACACTCTTGTAAACTATTAACTCATATTTCTAATAGACTGCTATTTCCCCATTTTTAATTTCTGTCTTGAATATTTCCCTGGTGCCTCAATAAACCATATTATTGCAGTAATCATTGCCAATCAATGCAGCCTATCAGTGCAGATCAGTGTAGCCTTATCAGTGCCAATCAATGTCACCTATCAGTGCCCATCAGTGCAGCCTCATATGTGTGCATCAGTGCAGCCTTATCATTGCCCATCAGTGCAGCCTATCAGTACCCATCAGTGCAGCCTATCAGTACCCATCAGTGCTTATCAGTGCCAATCAATGCAGCCTATCAGTGCCCATCAATGCAGCCTATAAGTGCCCATAAATGCAGCCTCATCAGTGCCCATCAGTGCAGCCTATCAGTGCCTATCTGTGCAGCCTATCAGTGCCCATCAGTGTAGCCTATCAGTGCCCATAAGTGCAGTCTCATCAGTGCCATCATCACTGTTACACAGCTTGGATGTGAAACGCCGGCCACTGATAAACAAGGTCCCACCTCCTGGACTGGCATTGGACCAGCATGCTGTCTATCATAGGAGATGGTCCAGGAGGCGGGACTTTGTTTGACAGCTGCTTGACAGCTTCATATACAACTGTGTCACACTGTGTGGGAAATCCCCACTCTGTATGATCCAGCCGGCTGTCCTCCTGACAGTTTCCTGGCTGATCGCTTCTGGCAGAAGCAGTGTGGCATTTTTTACAGGGAATCAGAGTAGCCTGGGGGGGCAGGGAGGCAATTGCATCCAGGCTGCTCTGATGCCTTGTAAAAAAGACTGCACCACTTCTGCCAAAAGTGATCAGCCAGGAAACTGTTGGCTCAGTTTACCCCTGCTCCACACTCACCCTCAGCTAATTTCCACTCGCTAAATGTGAGCCGGCGAGTGGAATATTTGATGGCTGGTTTAGCTGGTGTATGTTTGAATGCTGGTGCACGTACAGTACATAGCAATCTACAATTCCTAGTACTTATAGAAGTTTTAGCCTGTGCGTGCATCTGTGTATACCATGGGGCTGGGGTACACGCCTATTCTTTAGTCATTTAGGCCTAATGTCTTTGTGACATGTTATGCTCCTCTGTTCACCAGCAATAGTGGCTCTGGAGGTCAACTAAACATGCATTAGAATTTCTAACAGTAATGCATTATCAGTGCAGAGGAGGATATATTAAACTGTCTGTAGCTCTCTCTGTTTAAACCTTTCACAATGAACTAAATAAATGATAAAAATAAAAGTACCTGTATGGATAATAACCAATTTTACAGCACTTATTGCACATTAACAGAAGAACAATAAGGCAACAGAAAACTCATTTGAGTCATAGAATTGCTGACTTCAACTCTGGATCCTTAATTCATTGCACAGTAAATATTGTTTAAACATTTGAACGTCCTCTTATTTGAAACAATTACCGCATAATTATATGGAAACTTTAAATTACCGTGATAAAAAGCACAACAACAAATTTAAATAATTTAAAACAATTGAAAGTAATTACAAAAATGGACACATGAATTAATAATTCACACAAATGGCATAATTTACATTACAAGAAAATTGGAAATAGGGAACCTACATTTTTAAAATGGTTCACGTCGACAAATATTACCATACTGTAGAAATAAAAGAAGCCAATTTAGGCTATGAAACTACTTACAGATGATATTAGAGTTTTTTTTTATTAGTACAATACTTACCGTATACATATTCCAATTACATATATATATATATATATATATATATATATATATATATATATATATATATATATATATATAATGTATCCAGAGAGAGAGAGTTCCAAAGGGTGGCCACAGCACTCTATGTTTGAGTAGGTGCCCAGGTACTCACCCACAAAGAAATCATTCATATAAAGTCATAACTGGTTTAGAGGTACTCATGGGTCTTGCAGAGGAGTAAGATCAAAAACAGCAGTGTTTTTATTATCAATGTTTTAATGAAACTCAGTCCATCATTCTCAAGATGAGGGATAAAGATGGACTGGGCTTCATCGAAACATTGACAATAAAAACACTGTTGTTTTTGATCTTCCTCCTCTACAAGACCCATGAGTGCCTCTAAGCCACTTTTGGATATACAGTATATATGTATAAATTAGGATATGTTTAAAGCCTAACTCTGGGATGGCCAAAAAACTCCCCCTGTTATGCTGAACCTCTTTCTGGGTTTCTGCACTATTGTGTAAAAAAGTGTAAATTTAAGCGCTACGCCACTGCTAAAAGGTTCAGATATGACCTCACTCCAATAAAAGTTAGGGTGACAATCCAAAGAGTATCTAATGCGTTTCAGGTGTTCATCATTCATCAGGGCTTGAGACCAAAAACGATGTGAATGGACTAGACGTGAACCAATGATCAGACACCATTAAAGGTCCAGTCTATTCACACGGAATCTTTTGGGGCTGAATTCCAAGAAAACAGCTCAATACACAGTTGAAATGTATATATATATATATATATATATATATATATATATATGAGATATTTTACATGTCAAAGGATTTGAATTTCTGTTTATCCTGTTATGGGATTTACACAGAGAGCACAGCCAGCCAGGTGACCTAATATTTTTATACTACAGTTTAGCAATAAAGCTAAGTCACTTTTCCAACCCCTGCCTGAGACTGGATTGCGAAAGAGCAGCTGCACACTGTTGAGGTCATCACACAAGACTCTCCTCCTGCCAGAACATGCAGTTTATCTGATGGACTCCTTCTCTCACACACTGTGCTGCTATACAGTGGGTTACAAGGGGTAGTCTTCAAGTCAAAAAAGATTTAAAAATATTTCCTTGACTGTATATATATATATATATACATACAGTCTTCAAATTATTATAATTACCATAATTACCGGCGTATAACACGCACCGGCGTATAACACGCACCCCAATTTAGGAGGGAATTTTAAGGAAAAAAAAACTTTTAGGAGGGAAGTTGAAGGGAAAAAAACTTACATTTAAATGCCCATCATTGCAGCCTTCTCAGTGCAGCCTTGTCAGTGCAGCCTTGTCAGTGCAGCCTTCCCCAGTGCAGCCTTGTCAGTGCAGCCATGTCAGTGCAGCCTTGTCAGTGCAGCCATGTCAATGCAGCCATGTCAGCGCAGCCATGTCAGTGCAGCCTCATCAGTGCAGCCTTCCCCAGTGCAGCCTTCCCCAGTGCAGCCTCCCCCAGTGCAGCCTCCCCCAGTGCAGCCTTGCCCAGTGCAGCCTTCGATCCCCTGTCTTCAAAATCGCCGACCGCGATTTGAAAATGGCGCCGCCAGCGCCGAAATACACAGAGCCGGTCCTCGGCTCTTTCCGGCGGCTCTCGTTCGCTTTCGGCTCCACTCGTAGTCCCGAGCGGAGCTATCCGAACCTAGCCGATTTTCTAATTGAAAATCTTCCGCATAAAAATCAAATAAAAAATTGTCACAACATAAAGTCCATATATACATGTGTGTGGTCCACTGCAGTGTTCCTCTGTCATCCATCGGCTTCTGACACCTAAAGTGCACACCACCACCGGTAGAAAACCCTGCTCACCTCCCTGATGAGTTTATTAGGCTCTATGAACATGGTATATCGCAGGAGTGATTGTTCATAGAGCCTATTGAACTCATCTGGGGCGTGAGAAGGGTTTTCTACCGGTGGTGGTGTGCACTTTAGGTGTCAAAAGCCGATTGGTGACAGAGGGACACTGCAGTGGATCACACACATGTATATATGGACTTTAACTTTATGTTATGACAATTTTTATTTTTATTACATTTTTATACAGAAGATTTTCAAATAGTGCACAGTATGTACCAGAGTTTACAGCAGTATCTTCAGTAGCGCTGCACTAAATGAATTATTTAATGTAAATTGTATTTTAGTTCAATCTCATTTTTTCGCATGCAAGGTTGTAAATTTGTGGGAAAGGTTACTGGGCCTTTAAGATACTTTTACAGGAGAGGTCCAATGATTCTACACACATTTGATAAAAAAATCCCCCTATAACACTGTCATAGTACCCTTATGATTACTTTCCCAACTGTAACTCAAACTGTAAGAATCATGACTATCATCTCCCAACACTGAAGTTTTAGTGCATGCACTAAAATATTTCTAACAGATCTCTCCAGCCAGTACTAAAATGTCAAGCCAAGCTGTGCGAGATATTTAGATTTAATCGAATATTGATTGCTGGTATCTCTTGTGGAAATACAGTATTCTAGCTCCTTTGTTGTACGAACAAACAAACTTTAGCTGTTTTCTGAATTTAGCTGTCTTTTTTTTTTTTTGTTTTAATGACGGATCTTTTACAGACTTTTATGAGCCTGCTGATTAAAATACTTCAATCTCATTGCAGATTAAATGTTGCAACAAATTCTGCTGCTCTACCTATGAATATGTATAGAAGACGAATAGAAAAGATACACATTAAATCTTCAATGGCACGCTAAGCAGTTTTTGTCTAACTGGTATTAGGCTGGCCAATGACATATTTACACTACTGAGATAAATGGTATACACAGGCGCAAAGGAATATTATCAGCTCAGAATTATGCCAGCCTGTGATAAAATCGAAAAACTACTTTTCAAACAAATATACTTCTGTACCAGCCATTCATTTAAAATGTATTTTATTGTTTCATTGCTGTGCTTTAGAATATACAATCTAGTTAATTAATTTTATTTGACAGCTATTACTATATCCTGATGTGTTAAGTGGCACTCTGTGGGATTATCGTTGTGCAGCTCACAGCCACAATACAATGCACATTCTGGATTTTGTACGTTTAGGGTACAATAAAACCACTCTTGCAACAAGTTTATTATTGTACTGGCGGAGCAAGCTTTTCTCTTATTTATATACTTGCAGCGGCTATAATGGCAAGACTGTAGGGAAGTATGAATCTTACCATTCAGTTCTAGGCTCTTTACCCTTTAGGATTTCAGCATAAAATCCACTAGGCTGGAAAAAACTTTAAAGAGGATCTATCATGGAACACTGAAAAAAAATCTACTGTTAATACCAAAATAAATTGATACAAAGTGCTAGTTGTAGCTGTTGTGCTGTAGGGATGAGCCTCAGGTTCAAGGGTTCACAGAGAACCAAACCTATTTGTAGTTTTCAGACAAAGTGAACTAATGTGGCTGCTCTCTGATAGAGCAACCAATTACCAACTATGGCTGATTTTTTTATGTGCCAGCCCGCTAATTATAAAAGGCAGTGTATACAGTAGGCATTTGCCAGAGGGTATTGGAGTAGATAGGGAAACCTGGCAGTGAGTGATCAGGGAGAGATAGGTGTGCTATACAGTGCTATAGAGTGTTCTACAGTCCTACATACAGTGTGGTATTGTGCTACATTATTGTGTATTACAGTGTGGTGGTCTACATATTATTTGGTACCCCAGCTGTGTGCACAGTTCAATGGCTCAACAGACTTTTATAGGACTACTTTTATGTGTATCAGCTACCCCTTTGCAGTTTTTCTTTCAATTTCTGTGTTTGTATGTTTTTATTTGTATTTTTTTAGATTCTGACAGAACAAAAAAAATGTATATGTATATATACATACGGTATATATTAAAGTTTATCTTGTGTGGGGTAGGCATATGTATAGGTGTATATATAGCTGGCTAAAGTTAGAAAATCCCTATATGCATGTGGGGATAGTAGATCCTACAAGACAAAGAGATAGTTGTGTTGCACCATCAGTAGGTAGGGCACATCTGCCTTTTTCTTTCAGAGAGTGGCCGTGCTATACAGCCAGAGTGCATGGGGGAGGTAGTTGAGTGGCTCACCAAGGAGCTGACCCCTTTCTGCAAGTTTAGGGCCTGTGCTGTACCCATAGGTGTGCGCAGCCTCTTGCATTAGGGTGTGCACCCCAAAGCTCAAATACATATGCATGTGTATATGTACTGATGGTGTCAGTAGGGTAGTGGACAGTGTTAGTAGTTTTATTAGATTTTTTTTTTTTAATTATTTTATTTGGTAACATTTTTTTGGGGATGAAATATCAGTGGTCTAAACCAGGCACACCTGGCACACCCTGTGAGCACGCCTATGGCTGTACCACAGTGGCTTGTACTCAGCTGCCATTTTTTTACCCAAAAGGCCACCCCTGCCATCCGTCAGCATATGGAAGGTAATGTGACCATGTTGCTGGACCACACTGTTAAAGATAGGGCCCATGTAACCACAGACATGTGGTTAAGCAAGCATGGGTAGAGATGTTACATCTCCTTCATGGCACATGGGGTAAAATTGTTGGTGGCTGGAAAAGACAGGGCAAACCAATGGAGCTGGTAGTGCTGCCTGCATGTTGGTGATCGCATAGTCCTCATTACCCCCCTCCCAAATACCTCAGAATCAATGCATTGCTCCAGGCAAATGGTACCATGCTGTTTTGCAGCTAGTATGCCTGGGGGACAGAAGCCTGTGGGCTAACCAAGTTGCTTACATATTATCTGGCAACTGTACAATATTTGTGGCTATTGTCTCTTAAATAATGCACTCTAATTAATAAATAGTGTTAACCCTGCCTCGCCTCCCCTTTTTACATTCAAACTGCTTCCATACTCTCCCACCATTGTTCAAAATTTGTGGCTACTGTCTTGCAAATATTAAACTCAAATTTTGGTTTCAAGATAAAAACTGCCTCATCTTTAACAATTACAATGTGGACTAATCAAACTGCTTACATCATACATCTCCAGGCATGACAATACAATACTTGTGGCTATTGTCTCTGAAATAATACTTTTAATTTCAGGATTCAAAAACTGCATACTTTTGTCTCGTTACAACCAAAAACTTAAATGTATTTTATTGGGATTTTATGCGATAGACCAACACAAAGTGGCACATAATTGTGAAGTTGAAAGAAAATGCTAAAAGGTTTTCAAATTTTTTTACAAATAAATATGTGAAAAATGTGGTGTGCATTTGTATTCAGCCCCCCTGAGTCAATACTTTGTAGAAACACCTTTTGCTGCAATTACATCTGCAAGTCTTTTTGGGTATGTCTCTACCAGCTTTGAACATCTAGAGAGTGACACTTTTGCCCATGCTTCTTTGCAAAATAGCTCAAGCTCTGTCAGACTGGATGGAGAGCGTCTGAGAGCATTTAAGTCTTGCCACAGATTCTCAATTGGATTTAAGTCTGGACTTTGACTGGGCCATTCTAACACATGAATATGCTTTGATCTAAACCATTCCATTGTAGCTCTGGCTGTATATTTAGGGTCGTTGTCCTGCTGGAATGTGAACCTACGCCCCAGTCTCAAGTCTTTTGCAGACTTTAACATGTTTTCTTCTAAGATTGCCCTGTATTTGGCTCCATACAACTCACCATCAACTCTGATCAGCTTCCCTGACCCTGCTAAAGAAAAGCATCCCCACAACATGATGCTGCCACCACCACCGCCTGGTGTGTTTAGAGTGATGTGCTGTGTTAGGTTTCCACCACACACAGCGTTTTGCTTTTAGGCCAAAAAGTTTAATTTTGTTTTCATCTGACCAGAGCACCTTCTTCCACATGTTGGCTGTGGGCTTCTCGCAAACTGCAAATGGGAGTTCTCATGGTTTTCTTTCAACAATGGCTTTTTTCTTGCCACTCTTCCATAAAGGCCAGATTTGTGCAGCGCATGACTAATAGTTGTCCTCTGGACAGATTCTCCCAACTGAGATGTGGACCTCTGCAGCCTCCAGAGTTACCATGGGCTTCCTGGCTGCTTCTCCGATTAATGCTCTCCTTCCCCAGCCTGTCAGTTTAGGTGGACGGTCATGTCTTGGGTTTGCCATACTCTTTCCATTTTTGGATGATGGATTGAACAGTGCTCTATTAGATGTTCAAAGCTGGGGTATTTTTATATAGTCTTACCCTGCTTTAAACTTCTCCACAACTTTATCCCTGACCTGTCTGGTGTGTTCCTTGGCCTTCATGATGCTGTTTGTTCACTAAGGTTCTCTAACAAACCTCTGAGGGCTTCACAGAACAGATGTATTTATACTGAGATTAAATTGGACACAGGTGGACTTTATTTACTAAATAGGTGACTTTCTAAGGCAATTGGTCTCACTAGATTCTACTTAGGGGTATCAGAGTAAAAGGGGCTGAATACAAATGCACGCCACACTTTTTGAATATTTATTTGTAAAAATAATTGAAAACCATTTATCATTTTCCTTCCACTTCACAATTATGTGCCACTTTGTGTTGGTCTATCACATAAAATCCCAATAAAATACATTTACGTTTTTGGTTGTAACATGACAAAATGTAGAAAATATAGAAAATGTCAAGGGGTATGAATACTTTTTCAAGGCAATGTACTTCCCAGCCATTATACAATAATTGTGGCTATTGTCTCTGAAATAATACATTTTCATTTTTAATAGATGATAAAACCTGTCTTGTCTCTCTTTCTTACACTGCAGCATAAAAAAAATGTTTATATACACTGTACTCTCCAGCCACTGCACAATACTGGCTATTTTTGCTTAAAGTGATTGTAAAGTCTTGTTTTTTTTTTTTTTAATAACAAACATGTTATACTTACCTCCACTGTGCAGTTGATTTTGCACAGAACAGCTCAGATCCTCCTCTTCCCGGGTCTCTCTTTGGCTCTCCTGGCCCCTCCCTCCTATCAAGTGCCCCCACAGCAAGTAGCTTGCTATGGGGACACCCGAGCCAAGTCACAGCTCTCTGTGTCCATTCAGACACAGAGACCGGCTCTGCCCCTCTCTCCCCGATTGGCTAGCTGACTTTGATTGACAGCCGCGGGAGCCAATGGCACCGCTGTTGTGTCTCAGCCAATCAGGAGGAAAGTCCTGGATGGCTATGACACTCTTGGACATCGCTGGAGAGAGAGATAGAGCTCAGGTAAGTAATTAGGGGGTCTGGGGAGGCTGCTACAGACAGAATGCATAGAATGCATTAAGATAAAAAACCTTCTGCCTTTACAAGGGCTCCGATAGTGTAGTAAAATTAAAATGTATTTCCGTACACAGGCAGGAAAGACAACTCCGCCATACAAGAATTAAAATGTGCACGTACGGCCCTCCGGGCCCAGTGGGTGCCCCCTTCCAGGTTGACCCATTGGAATCTTCCCCTATTGGAAATTTGCTGAGCAGGGGCTACTGAACACCATAGGTAGAGACAGCTTCTCTCCACTGTTCACAATAGAATGAGCATACCAGGTTCCTACCAGACCCCTTTCTTTAGGTAACCCACCAGTACTAATCTGTTTATTAAACTACAGGGATAAAGAGCTCATATTTTGCAAAGCCCATGACATCAGCGATATCTCATTTAACGTTTCAAAAATCATTCTTTCCTGACTTTTCCCCAGAATTCCGGAGGAAAAAGGCTGGATTTTTTGAAGTAATAATAAGTCTGCAGCAGCTTAAAGCAGAACTTTACCCGTGAAAGTTTGGTAACAATTATTGTTCTTTAACAAAAGAACATACATTCTACATTAATAATTATACTACCAAAATTTGTGTGTACTGTAAATTGCCTCCAGCGTCGCTCTTGTTTCTTCTTGCTGGAGGAGGACCCATGTCATTATTGGAAACTCTCCCCCTCTCCTTGATCTCAAAAACTCTGTCACTTTCTGTAATCAAAATGTACATTTCCATCCTTGATAGTACATCTTGATTTTAGAGTGGAAGGCTGACAGAAGCTTTACAGTGATGAAGTTTACAAGCTGCTAATGAGGAAGAAAGAAGAGTATTTTAGGGAGTTAAAATAAGACACTATCCTTGTAAGTTTAAAGCAGGCCATAGCTTATTATTATTATTATACAGGATTTATACCGCAAGGATAGAGAGGGTAAAAAAGGGGGAGGGGTATGCCTATATATCAAGAATAATGTACAAGTGAATGTGAGAGATGACATCACTGAGGGGGCTAGGGAGGAGGTGGAATCTTTATGGGTAGAGCTCCAAAGGGATGAAGCTAAGGGGAAAATAATACTGGGAGTATGCTATAGGCCCCCTAACCTGAGGGAGGAAGTGGAGACGGATCTCCTATCACAAATTGGATTAGCAGCAAGGATGGGAAGTGTTATCATAATGGGGGATTTTAATTATCCAGACATAGACTGGGCGGAGGGAACCGCGCATTCATTTAAGGCTCGCCAGTTCCTTAGTGTCTTGCAGGACAATTTTATGGGTCAGATGGTAGACGCACCAACTAGAAATAAAACATTACTAGATCTACTGATTACCAACAATACAGGCCTGATAACAGATGTGGAAATACAGGAAATTTAGGTAACAGCGATCACAGGTCAATTAGTTTCAGTATAAATCACACAAATAGGAAACATGAAGGGAACACAAAGACACTGAATTTCAAAAGAGCCAACTTCCCTAAACTACAAACCTTGCTAAAAGGCATACATTGGGATAAAATATTAGGAGCAAAGAATACGGAGGAGAGATGGGTTTGCTTTAAGAGCATATTAAATAAGGGCATTAGCCAATGTATCCCATTGGGTAATAAATTTAAAAGAGCGAACAAACATCCTGGATGGCTTAACTCCAATGTAAAAATGCATATAAAAGCAAAGAAGAAGGCCTTCAAAAAATACAAGGTTGAGGGATCATCCTCAGCATTCAGAATTTATAAAGAATGCAATAAGAAATGTAAAGGTGCAATTAGGATGGCTAAGATAGAACATGAAAGACACATAGCGGAGGAGAGCAAAAAAAATCCCAAGAAATTCTTTAAGTATGTAAACAGTAAAAAAGGGAGGACAGACCATATTGGCCCCATAAATAATGAGCAAGGACATCTGGTTACAAAGGATGGGGAGATGGCAAAGGTATTGAATTTATTCTTCTCCTCAGTCTTCACGAGTGAATCGGGGGGCTTCAGTAACCAAAACTGCAGTGTTTATCCTCATGACACAACACAGGAAGCACCTACATGGTTAACAGAGGACGAAATTAAAATTAGACTTGAGAAACTTAACATTAATAAATCACCGGGACCAGATGGCTTGCATCCGAGGGTACTTAGGGAACTCAGTCAGGTGATTGCCAGACCGTTGTTCCTAATTTTTACAGACAGTCTATTGACTGGAATGGTACCAGCTGATTGGAGAAAAGCCAATGTAGCACCAATATTTAAAAAGGGCCCAAAAAACATCCCTGGGAATTACAGACCAGTTAGCCTAACATCAATAGTATGTAAACTCTTGGAGGGCATGATAAGGGACTATATACAAGATTTTAGTAATAAGAACGATATCATTAGCAGTAATCAGCATGGATTCATGAAGAATCGTTCTTGCCAAACCAATCTATTAACCTTCTATGAGGAGGTGAGTTGCCATCTAGATAAAGGAAGGCCCGTAGACGTGGTGTATCTGGATTTTGCAAAAGCATTTGACACAGTTCCCCATAAACGTTTACTGTACAAAATAAGGTGCGTTGGCATGGACCATAGGGTGAGTACATGGATTGAAAACTGGCTACAAGGGCGTGTTCAGAGGGTGGTGATAAATGGGGAGTACTCAGAATGGTCAGGGGTGGGTAGTGGGGTTCCCCAGGGTTCTGTGCTGGGACCAACCTATTTAATTTGTTCATAAACGACCTGGAGGATGGGATAAACAGTTCAATCTCTGTATTTGCAGATGATACTAAGCTAAGCAGGGCAATAACTTCTCCGCAGGATGTGGAAATCTTGCAAAAAGACCTGAACAAATTAATGGGGTGGGCGACTACATGGCAAATGAGGTTCAATGTAGAAAAATGTAAAATAATGCATTTGGGTGGCAAAAATATGAATGCAATCTATACACTGGGGGGAGAACCTCTGGGGGAATCTAGGATGGAAAAGGACCTGGGGGTCCTAGTAGATGATAGGCTCAGCAATGGCATGCAATGCCAAGCTGCTGCTAATAAAGCAAACAGAATATTGGCATGCATTAAAAGGGGGATCAACTGCAGAGATAAAACGATAATTCTCCCACTCTACAAGACTCTGGTCCGGCCGCACCTGGAGTATGCTGTCCAGTTCTGGGCACCAGTTCTCAGGAGGGATGTACTGGAAATGGAGCGAGTACAATGAAGGGCAACAAAGCTAATAAAGGGTCTGGAGGATCTTAGTTATGAGGAAAGGTTGCGAGCACTGAACTTATTCTCTCTGGAGAAGAGACGCTTGAGAGGGGATAGGATTTCAATATACAAATACTGTACTGGTGACCCCACAATAGGGATAAAACTTTTTAGCAGAAGAGAGTTTAATAAGACTCGTGGCCACTCATTACAATTAGAAGAAAAGAGGTTTAACCTTAAATTACCTAGAGGGTTCTTTACTGTAAGAGCGGCAAGGATGTGGAATTCCCTTCCACAGGCGGTGGTCTCAGCGGGGAGCATTGATAACTTCAAGAAACTATTAGATAATCACCTGAATGACCGCAATATACAGGGATATGTAATGTAATACTGACACATAATCACACACATAGGTTGGACTTGATGGACTTGTGTCTTTTTTCAACCTCACCTACTATGTAACTATATATAAAGCCATAAGTTTGCGCAGCGCTTTACAACGTTAGGACAGACAGTACAGTTACAATACAATGCAATACAGGAGGAATCGGAGGGCCCTGCTCGTTAGAACTTACAATAATACATGGATCGAAACAGAAGTTAATCTCTTGATTGAATTTGCACAACCAGACTTTCGTTTTTTTCACCTGATCAGTGCGGCCGGCTATAGCCAGAAACATTGATCACTGAATTGGGGAAGGATAGCCCTTTGGGGGTGATTCTACCTTCCATATCGAATGTGGATGGGGGAACTGGCACTTTTTTTTATTTTCATTCAACCATTCATGTCTCCCTGGCAGCAGAGTTTGTCCTGTCACCTCTTTTCTTTTCTCCACCTCTCCTCTGAAATAATACACTCAAATTTTTATCTTCAGAATAAAACTTGCCTCAACAAACTGCTTACTGTGCACTGGCCACAGTACAATACATGTGGCTTTTGTCTCTGAAATAAGACACTCTAATGTTTATTTGAAGATAAACCCTGACTTGTCTCTCTTTCTTACTTTGTAGCATAATCAACTTTTTTTCCAGGATAAAATCCTACTTCTTTTCTCCCCTTTCTACTGTGGCCTAATCAAGCTGCTTATGTGTTGTCAAACCACTGCACAATATACAGTTGGTATAGAAAAGAATTACCCACATTTTGTTGCTTTGCAGCCTGAAATCAAGATAGACATTGTTTTTGTTTTATCCAGCTGTATTTACTCAGTGATTATAGTCTATTGAGATATGTATCTACTATCTTTGCACATCTAGATCTTGCAATATTTGCCCACTCTTTGCAGAACTGTTAAAATTGATGTTGACCATTAGTGGACCGCGGTCTTCAAGTTATTCCACAGATTTTCAATGGGGTTTAAGTCTGGACTCTGATGGCAATGCAAGGACATTCGCCTTTTGCTCCTTTAACCACTGTGTGGTAATTTTTGCTGTGTGCTTTGGATCATTGTCATGTTGGAAGGTAAACCTTCTTCCCATAGACAACTTTCTGGCAGAGGGCAGCAAATTTTCCTCAGGAATTTGATGGTATTTTGCCCCATCCATTTTTCCTTCTATCCTGACAAGTGCTCCAGTCCCTGCTGCAGAGAAACACCCTCCTTACAGGATATTACCAGCTCTATGCTTTACTGTAGGAATAGTGATATTTGGATGGTGGGCTGTACTGGATTTCCTCCAGACATATTGTTTGGTGTTGAGGCCAAAGAATTCAGTTTTAATCTCATCTGACTATAACACCTTTTCCCTGTGGCCTTCAGAATCTGAATTTTGGCAAAGCTCAGTTATGACTGCATGTGGCCTTTTTTCCTTTCAACCCTCCCATACAAGCCACATTTGTGGAGAATTTGTGATATTGTTGTCACATGCACACAATGAGCACTTTTTCTCATAAATTCCTGCAACTGCTTCACAGTTGCTGTAGGCCTCTTGGTAGCCTTGGTAGCCTCTCTGACCAGTTTTCTCCTGGTTCGTTCATCCAGTTCGGAGCCACGTCCTGATCCAGGAAGGGTCTGTGTTGTATCATAAGTGGACAACATGAGCACCACTCTAGATTAGTAACAAACAGGGCTTCGTTTCTCAGAAAATAGGTGCAGGAACTCAACCATGACCCCCCAAAACCCCCTTGACCCCCACACACACCCTCCAAACAGCATCAAATACTAGGTGTGGTCATATTTCACTTACAGTGGGAGGGTCTTAAAGGGGCATTAAACACAAGGAGTGCATTATGTAAAGAATGCAGAGTTCATGAGTGCGCTATGTGCAGAGTTCGGGGGTGGGCTGTATAAAGAGTGCAGAGTTTAGGGTTGTGCTACACACAGAGTGCAGAGTTCGGCCTTTTTCCACAGCTTTTTGCCTCTGCATCCCCATCCACATCTCACTTTCACCCCATTTCCCAGCCGGCTCTAGGACCTCCCCGCACACTGTAAATGGCCCCGCCTCTCTCACTTGCAGGGAGATCATCCAGTGGGGGTGTCAGCATCTGCACTGCACCCCAGGCACCCAAATCTCCCTTGTCCCCATCCCGCACTTAGTGGGAGCTACTCAGGAGATTAGATCTGTGGGAGCTGCTGAGAGAAAAGCTGTCACTGTGTTTACAAGTGATAGTGCTGAGCAGGGAGCAAAGGGCCTGAGCTAGAGGTGGTGGAACTGAGTTCCACCAAGTTCCAGCTGAAAAAAAGCCCTGGTAACAAACATAGTACAGTGAGAGAAATAGACAGATGCAGCCACTGCACTTAGTGCTTCCAATAATGGATGTTTCAGCATTACTTGGAAGAGCCATGTGACCCAAGCAGTTACAATACAAATATAGAAACTATTCTATCTGCCAAAAGATTTATAAGCTAGTTTTCTGTTCCAGGTACCTCTACCAAAGAGCATAGCTAGATCCTTGATCTTCACCTCCAGTGTATTTACTGACTGGAGGAATGAAAGAGTAGCAGCACAGTGATGAGGCATCGCTCGGTTATCCCCCGTCAATATATTTGGTGCTAGACCTTGCTCTTTCAGTCTCAGTCCTGCTGGAGAAAGGGCGTCACATATACAAGCCCATTCAGGGACTTACCCTGGTTGCATTTGAAAATGCATGTAATAAAGGATTTAGCAACAGAAGCATTTCTTCAAATGTTAGGTACATGTATGCTCAGTAATATGTAAGTGCTGGTATTTATTACTTACCACAAAGATCACAATACACCCCCTGGCAATGCATTTATCTGATTTTGTCTCCAGACAGACAGTGTTATCTTTTTCAGTCATTATCTAGGTTCCGCGTCCACTTCCTGGATTGTATCAGAGATGATACAGTCATATAAATCCTGGTGCCTGTGCAGTTCTTATAGGAAAAGAGGAAGGAAAGGGCTTCCAAGAGGGTCGCAGTAAGTGAACATTACGGTTGAATTGATTACATTTTATTTAGAAAAAACACACCATAGTATCAAATATAACAAAAATACCGAAAGTAACAGTCTCAGTATAACCTTCCAAGATATTTAAAAAAGACAACGTTGTCATTAAAAAGAGGGATTGCAGCTCTGCACACACCCACACAATCAGACTTACACACAACTCACAGGATAAGAATTGGTTAAAGTGTTGTTTTAAATATATTGCATATAATACTGTCCTCCTTCCTATTTAAGCCTGTGCAGTTCTTAGTTGTGCTTACAAATGTCTGATGCAGATCATCCCCCTGCTGCAGCTTCTCATTGTGGTGTCCGTTTATGAAGCAGTGAAATCTATTCACTGCTTCGTTCTCCGGCATTCACAGTGAAGATCTTTCACCTCTGTGTGCCTGTTTATGAAGCGGTGTAGATCGCTTCACATTTGGAGGAGTGAAGAGATCTACAAATGCTTCAAACAGTGGAGAACGGCCCCTGATACTGGAATCTCGTGAGACTTTATGAGATTACAGTACCAGATGTCAGTTTATCAAGCAGTGATAAATTATCACCGCTCAACGGCGTGGATTAATGTTAATAAAATAACGAGTCCCCCTACATTATACACATATGTATACACACACACTATATATACATGTATATACACACACATGATATATATATATACATATACACATTATATGTATATATGTATATATGTATACACATAAATATGACAGGGGGACATGCTTACAGTGTTGGGGGGTCTGAACGAGGCATAAGGAAGTTAAAAATCTTCCTCCTTCCCCCTCAGATCCCCCCAGATTTCCTCTTCACTCCCCCGATTCACCACCTCTGAGCTGGTGAACCTGGGAGTGTGAATTCTGACTCAGATCGCCAGTGAAGCGGTGAGATCACCGCTTCATAAACTGGCCATTTCTGTGTATTCTCCGTGTGTAGAGATAATCGGCGGGAGAACAAGTTCAAACATGTTCTCCCCCGATTATCACTGTTTCATAAACTGTTTATGGACTGTGATCAGCGGCGATCCTCGGGATCACCGCTTCATAAACGGACACCTGTGTGATTTAAAATGTTGAAGAGAGGAAACTGAGGAAATGCTTCCTCCTGCCTGCGGTAGACTGATCACTTCATCTTATCCTAGCAAACTCACTGACTAGCATTCAGTGATAAAAGGTACAGCTTTTAAAAAAAAATTGTAATATTGCTGTATATTTTGACTTGTCACACATTAATTCAGTTACTGAAAGGTGTCCTCGTATTAACTGTGATGTGGAAATTGATTTTACCTCCCGTTAGGAAACATAATCACAGTCTATACGGTCAAGTAACGGTCTATACAGAATCACAGGCAACATACCCTTTTCTATCAAATGTTGCTGAATAATTCACAACAAAGCTGTGAATTTTCTTAGTAGTGAAGTGACCTTGCCCATATGTGGCCATGTAGAACTGAACTTTAGATCCATATTCTAGACAATCATACCATCTGTACAACACTATGCACAGTTTTATTGATCCTACTCTGCATCAAATAAAAATGGACAAAGTTGAAGAAAATGTACGTATGTACTTTTGGATGCCAGTCAGATGGCGTAACCCGTTATAAAAGTTTTATAGACTGTGCACATTTCTTCCCGTTCTTTTTTTTGTTGCCTTTCCTCAGTTGGTTTGTTGTTATTGTTGCTGTATGGTTTTTATATGTAACACTTGTTATGTGTTTCTACTTTGGCCCCATTATATTTGTAATGATTGAAAAACCATGGCCTAAATGGTAATGGTAAAACAGTCACAACACATTTTGTAATTACATATAGCAATAAAATCCAAACAAAAATAGCTTTCAAATACACATAGCAGCTGTTTGTGATCCAGCGCACCTGCTAGATGTACAGAACATTGCCAATTAATAAGTTTTGGAGTTGATAAAGAACATTTCTTGTCCTCCATGACTTTTGTTACAGAAATGTAGCATGAGAACAAATGATTATAACAAATGCTAATTTGGCAACTTAGTTATCACTATTCTGAAACTTTTTGTTGTTATCTGGCTTTCATGCTTTAAGGCAGGATTCACACCTATGCATTTTTAGTGCTTTTTGCATTTTGCAGATTTGCACTACAGAATGTGTTCCATAGGAAACCATGTAAGATGGACTGTAGTGCAAATCTGCAAAACGCAAAAAGCACTAAAAATGCATAGGTGTGAATCCAGCCTTAGTCCAATTTTTTTTTTGCTTTTTTTATTTTTAACAGGGCAGGGAATGGTTAGACCTCTGTGGAGTTTTAGACGGTGTTTTTGCCCCCATTGTAGAGATTTATTTTTTCTCCGATTATAAACACTGTCTGCGCTCTTATAAAGCAGAACACAGACAGTAATAAAATCTTCCTCACTACACTAAAAAACGTTTGCTTCCCATGTCCTTATTGGAGGATTTCGGTTTGCCTCCTGTTCTGCCTGCCATCCTTTAGACAACACAGCAGGAGTAGATTTTCTCTCATTTCCTGTCTAATAGTGAAATCACAACTCCAAATGGGCACACATACAGCAATATAGGGCTGACAAAGGCTCTCTAAGACCTGTTCATTTGCCCCCCCCCCAATGAAAACAAAAATCTCTAAACAGGGTTGGGCTTTAGCATTCATTATACATGATATAATAGAGTATATCTGCATAGAGTATACACACAGGCTGTACATTCACAGACTCTTTGAATGCATTCAGTTAAGTAGGGGAATGGGTTGACATGGGGTATGCATACTGTACCTCCCAACATCAAAAACTAAGAAAGAGAAGCAATCTGGGATGGGGAAAATATGTAAAAAAAATGGGTGCAGCTACATTGTACTGCACATTGGGAGTGAGATAAAGGAACATGGTTAAATATAGTTTACCTCTACTCGCAGCACATACTGCACACATATGCCACATTCCTTGTACACTCAAAATATCCCATAGTTACAGTACCAAAAGTGATAGTTTCACAACCATACATAAGCCTAAGGGTCCTTTCACACTGGGGCGGTTTGCAGGCGCTATTGCGCTAATAATAGCGCCTGCAAACCGACCCGAAACAGCCGCTGCTTTAATTCCAGTGTGAAAGCCCCGAGGGCTTTCACACTGGAGCGATGCGCTGGCAGGACGGTAAAAAAAGTCCTGCCAGCAGCATCTTCGGAGCGGTGAAGGAGCGGAGTGTATACCGCTCCTTTACCGCTCCTGCCCATTGAAATCAATAGGACGGCGCGGCTATACCGCCGTGGTGGTTTTAACCCTTTCTCGGCCGCTAGCAGGGGGGTAAAACCGACGGTAAAGCGGCGCATTACCGCCGACAACGCCCCCGCCCCAGTGTGAAAGGACCCTTAAGGATCATATATAAAAATAAAACATATTATAGACACTTTGTCTGACCCTATGTTAAAGAAAAACGTATTAAAATTGATAGCAACTAACAATTATGTTTGATTTTGTTATCTACAACACAATGTATAGTAGAATTCAGTGTTCAGCAGTATGTGTCATAGTGCCCTTTATATTACTGGTCAGCAGGATGAAAAAATTCCAATGGTCAGGTGTAGGAAAAATGTCTGGCATCAGTGGTCAAGGTAAGGAAAAAATGCCCAGCATTGGTGGTCAAGGGGAAGTGGGGTAAGAGAGGGAGCACTCACGTTTAGTGAGGTTAGTGGGGCCATTGATGCCAACAGGGAAAATTGGTGTTTAGTGGATTACTTACCTGTCCACACTCCTGTGTCCTGTGCCCCTGCCTTACTCTGCTGGAACTATAGTGCTCATGTTTAACAGAAGATCACTCTGCTTTACAGAGCAGAAGAGGCCAAAAGAAAATGCTCAAATGATCTCCTGGTGATCTCCTAATCTCCCCCTCAGCATTTAGTGGTTCCTCCTGATATAGTCCATGTCACTACTGTGTTCTGTAGTGAAGTAGAAGATAGTAGGGACCAGGAGATTGACACTCCTAAAAGTGTTGGTTTCTAAAAGAGAACCTCAACCTGTGATTTCTTTGGATAAGAGTGACATTAAGCAGTGCCGCCAGTGGAAAAGCGAAGTTTTCACGACAAGGTCACTTTAATAGAAGTCATAAAACATCTAAAAAATCATAGCTTTACACTGACCCATCTTTTGATGGGAAAGCCACTGTGATAAATTTAAAACATGACTGCCAGAGGTATTTATATGGTCTCATAATTGCTATATTGCTGCTGGTAGCAAATGAAAGTTATTCTTATATCTTCCTAACTGACCACCTTCAGAGAGCTTAAGTCACATGAATACAAGAGAGGACAATGTTGAACCTTTATGATCTTTTTGTTCAAGCATTCTTTATTGATAGATCAAGGTGGATTAACTGGGACCTGCCAGAGGCAGTGCTTCAAGAGTTGGTAGGACCTTGTATGTCTAGTGAATAAGAATGGATGTGCAAGAAGATTTGGGCAATAAATTTCCTTATTATATCGCTGCCAACCACCCATCATCCACCCTTTGAATCTCTTTACAAATAAACATTTATCAACTAAATCAGTAGCCAATTCTTAGGCCGTAACACTGCCACCTTATAAGAAAGGAAACGTCATCAACCCATCATTTCTGACAACATCTGACATGGAGCTTACATACAGTTGGAAGAACACTAATGTAAAGGGGGCAAAGGGAAGCCAAGTATAATTAGAAAGAGGGTAGGCTAGAGGGTGACTTTGTCACTTTACAAAGTCAGAAAGAAGAATTAGTCCATGTCAGGTCACAAAACGCTAATTAAAGTAGAACTATAGGCAAAACTTATTTTTATATTAGATACAGTAAGGAAAAGTTTTTTTCTAACAGCCATGACTAAGCACTAATGTATGCAAAGCTTGGCTGTCTTTTCAATATAGGGTTATTACTTTTTGTATGTCATCCTGAATGCTGACTATCCCTTCTTCTTATCAAGGGAGGGCTATAACCCCCGTTAGTTTATTTTATGCCATCTGTGCCCCATTGGGGAGATTTACCTTTACTTCCTGTTCCATAGCTGAAACAGAAAGTGAGAGAAAATCCCTGCAAATGAAGGGAATTCCTTGGGGACCCTCAGGGCACCAGAACTAATGTCCCCATTGGAAGATTTCCCCTCTATTACTTTTCTTGTGATGACACAACATTTTGGATTTTCTTTTACTTTCCCTTTCAATGATAATGGTAAACAGGACCAACAGAGAGGGTGAATCTCCCTAACTGGGACACAGACAATAAAAACCTGACAGGTGTTCTAATCCCTCTCTAATCTACCAAAACTAAAAAAAAAAAAAATTGTCTTTAGTTATACTTTAAGTGAATAGTAGTACAGTGACTTGGCAGTGTTGGGGTCCTGAGTTCAACCCTTAGGTTTGCTAAAAATCCTTGCATTTGTGTGGGTTTCTTCTGAATTCTCATCCACAGTATAAAGGTTTGGGAGATAAATAGTAATGAAATATGAGTGTTAACTCCAGTAAAGACATTATATAGTAAACTCCAGAGGGGCAGTACAACCTGTTTACTCTGTAAGGTACTGCTTGCTATGTCATCACTATGGGAAATAAATGCATAGGCAGCAAACCTACACTTGACTCATGACAACATAAGCACACACTCTGATAACAGAGTGCAGTTGTCACAATAAATACTGAAGACTGTGGTAGACATAAATGACTATACTGACTCTGCAATGACCAATGATGGCTTAGACTCTTCTTGTTCATTATTTATAATGCTTATGTACATCATAAAAAGGAAATGCATCCAGGGTAACACTTTTTTCATCCTGCACCAAAGAGAAACCAGGTAAAGCTATAGACAGTAAGAAACCTTCAGGAGTAAAGCCAAGTACACACGGGCCGAAAGTCGGGTGGCATCGGCCTGTTCAATAAAAACTGGCTGACACTCGGCCCTTGTGAATGGCAGCTGGTCCGACAGGGGTGTTGAAGGGGCATGACTGAAAAAGATCTGACCATCGGGTCCCGATCAGCACTCTCAGACAATGGCTGAGAGCGCTGACTGGAGTGTTCTGGTGGTGGGTGGGCGTCCCTCTTTCAAAATACTCAATAACACAGCAGGGGAGATCACTGTACTAACATTGGATTGAACGAAAAAAAAAAAAACTAATAAGTCTCTTCATTAGTCTAATTATGTCACAACAGAGAACCACCTAAAAGCAGATTTTCACAACAAAGCTATAGATACACACAGAATAATAGGCTGACTAAATTCAGGTTACAAAACCAGACAACAGACCTGACAAGCTGATTCATCAAGAAATCACACTGGGCATATACAAAATCATAAGCAATATTTCAGTTAATAAAAAGAGGAGTTTATTGCTGTCTCTCTTGAAAGACCCAGACATTTGAGATGAATGATGTTTTCCTGAACAGATGATAAGTTGGAAGTGGGAAAGACCAAGGTTGCAATTCTACCAGCACTGAGGCTAAACTGGGCATCCATCTTAGAACATTCAGAAGGAAGCATGACAAGCAAAGAACTCAATGCCATATGACAAAGAACTAAATGTATCCATTTCCAGTAGAGGGGTGAATTGTACCTTACTTCACTATTGCTGACTGAGCAAATTTGATTGAGAAATCATTTTTCCTGAAGTAACTTCAACCTTTAAAAAAAAAAAAAAAATAACAACCAGCAAGTCTTCAGTTTCTTTAAGCAATTATTGCATTTTGTATGAAGCATTAGTATAACATTCCTAGAAATCAAAAGTTTATACTTTTGAGTCTGATTAAAGTGTATGTATAGGCACTATTTTTTCTTTTTCTCTCAGTTCTGAATATAAGGAAGGGTTTAAACTCCTGTCATTTTTTTTTCTTTCTTGCTGTCCTAGACATGTTTTGTTTCGGATAGGTTCGTTATGTTGCTAATGTCGTTGGTTCATTTTGGAATTTTCGTTTTATTTCATTTTTTTCGTTTATTCATTTTTCGGAGTGAGTTGAATTTGGATGGGCCAAAAATTGATCGACCAATTCAAATTCTGTGTAAAGAATAGCTGGTTGTTAAGCAGAGGGCTGGGAAGCCAGCCGCTACGTCTTTAACAACCAATGACTCATCAGCTGTCAGCTGGCTTCCACGCTGAGAGCTTAAATGTAAACAAAAGAATGCGAGCAATGAAAAATTCAGAGGAAAAAAAGTGTGCACCCCCCACCCCACTGCAATCAATACCAGGCCCTTCAAGTCTGGTATATATTTTAAGGGAAACCCCACACCAAAATAAAAAAAAGTGTGGGGCCCCCCAAAATCTATGCCAGATCCTTATCTGTCTGCATTCTGGCAGGCCAGGAAAGGGGCTGGGGGGAGCGAGCGCCCCCCCCTGAACCATCCCAGGTCACATGCCCCCCCATCCCAAAGCACCCTGTCCCCATGTTGATAGGGACAAGGACATTTTCCCCACAACACTGGGCGGTGGGTTGTGGGGGTCTGCGGGCCCAGGGCTTATTAGAATCTGGAGGTCCCTTTTAACAAGGGGGCCCCCGGATCCCCCCCCATGTTAATGAATATGGGGTACATAGAACCCTACCCATTCACCAAAAAAGTGTAAAAAGTAAATAAAGACACAATAAAAACGAAAAAAAAAGTGTCCCCAGGTGTTAAACCATCGCCAATCGCGGTGCCCGCCGCACCACCAGACCAGAAAAAAAAACAAAAACCCTCCAGTCTCTCTCCGAAGGCTCCCGCCCTCTGCCTGCTCCGTCATCTGACATTTCCTAAATAACTAAGTCAGTGGGTGACCCCGCCCCCTTGTGATGTCATCGACCCAGCATTCCCCGATTGAGGATGTTCCCAGCCCGCTGCATAGCAATCAGCTATTCTTCACACAGAATTCAAATCGATCCGAAAATTTGGAATTTGTTAGAAAAATGTACAAAACAAAATTAAATAAATGTCAACAAAATTAGTTACTATTTATTTCGGAGGTATACATCCGGATCTCTGAATAACCAAAAATTTGAATTGCACATGTCTACTGTGTCCTATTGGGGAGAGACAGGAAGTGAGAGGAAATCTACAAAGTGAAAGACATAGGAATCTGTTTCCTAGGCAGTTAAAACTGAAACAGGTGTCCTCAGTAGCAGATTGACCTACACCTCCCCATTTTTCCCCATCACTTTCAGTTTCATTGATAATAAAAACAATATAAAGGGTGGCTCCACTCAGTGGGGGCACAGACAGTAATAGGAGCTTAAAGTGGAGTTCCACCCAAAAGTGGAACTTCCACTCATCAGATTCCTCCCCCCCCTCCGGTGACACAGTTGGCACCTTTCAGGGGGGAGGGGGGTACAGATACCTGTATATTACAGGTATCTGTACCCACTTCCGGCATAGATACCCGCAGAATCTGCGGGTATTTACGCCACTTCCTGCTCCCTCCCCGCTGCCCGCTGGGAAACACACGGGTCCCAGAGGCAGCAGGGACCATCCGTATTGCGCTGCGCGACTCGCGCATGCGCAGTAGGGAACCGGGAAGTGAAGCCGCATGGCTTCACTTCCTGATTCCCTTACCGAAGATGGAGGCGGCAGCACCCGAGGACGGAGAGACGCTTCGGCCTCGGGTGCCGACATCGCGGGCGCCCTGGACAGGTAAGTGTCCATGTTTTAAAAGTCAGCAGCTGCAGTATTTGTAGCTGCTGACTTTTAAAAAAAAAATTTTCAGTGGCGCTCCGCTTTAATTTTTATTTTATTCTTTAGCTTTATTTTTTACATTTTATTAAATGATATTAAATCAAAAAGCAATGCTTTCTTATAAGTGTACCAATTATTAGATGTGGTGGGTGCATTTGTTTGTATTTTTTAGGTTTTCTTTCCCTTCTCATTTCCTGGTAATCTGACCTGTAAATCTGTTGTTTTTCAAAAGAACAAGCTTTCTTTCCCATGACAGAGGTGCTTACATTGATTATATTTTATTTATTTATTTGTTTATGTAAAACCTTTATCCCAAAAGTTTAAAAAAACTGCTGCTAAAACTGCTTATATGGTGTCAGCTGGAGTTTGGCTTTAATGTGTTAGTGTATCGAAATCTCCTCCCAGATTAACAATGCTGTTTTCCAAAGGTACATCTTTTGCTCCTTCATCCAGAGTGGGGGCCAGTGTTGCCAACCGTCAGTATTTTTACTGGCAGCCAGTAAAAAACAGGCAATTTTCTCCTGCCAGTAAATGCCAGTAAAAGAAAAAAGTTGCCAGTAAAAAATATGGCTGTGATGTTCGGCCCAGTCCAGAGCCGGCCAAGACCATCCAAGTGCCTGCTACAGTGTGTTCGGGCAGCTCTGGTGGAGGTGGTGCCCGAGCATGTCATGTGATGTCATGGTGCAAGGCAGCCAAGCAGAGCGGCCAGAGCCTTGTGTGTGGGTCTGCAGGAAAGGAGCAGGGCAGGTCGGGAGCAGGACTGTCAGTACTGTTTAGACTGGAGTGGACTGAAGGGACCACCTGGCTTGGAGAGAGACTCTCACTGTGACTCAGGAGGGGGACATTTCATGCCGGTGAGAAGTCAGCATCATCTGTATTGCTGCACACTTCTGTCATTGTCACTGTGAGAGTCATTTTCATGTGTGCCTTCCTATTCTAATTTCTTGCCCTCCTGAGTCCTGTTCCTGAGCTACTTACGTACTATATCGAAAATAAAATAAGAAATATGTTTTTTGCCCTAATATCAACCTTAAATAACATTGCTAATTGCATGTTGTTTGTAGCCTAAATACTAAAATTTGCACTTAAAACTGACATTTTGTAATTTTTGGAAATGCCAGTAAAAACTTGGCCGTGCCAGGAAATTTTGGATGTTGTGTCAGTAAATTTCAATCTAGTAGGTTGCCAACACTGGTGGGGGCACTCTAAGGCCTGGTTCACACCTATGCAGGTTGCAGTTTGCATATTACAGATGCATTTTTCAATACACGTTTTTGATCCAAGTCTTTGGAACCAAAAACCAGAAAAAGTCACTGGCGCTTTCCACAAAATTCATGAATGTGAACGTAACCCATAGGAAACCGTGTTGTGTGTTTCTGCAAAACTGAAAACTCACTAAAAAATACATAGGTGTGAACCAGGCCTAACACAGGAGGTGTGTTACTGGCCAGATCATCAAGTGAAAATAAAGGGAAAAAAGCCTAAAAAAAATAAACACTAATGCAGCCACTGTATCCAATGACTGGTAAACTGCAATATATTGCATGTTTTGGTTTTGGGTGTAATACCTCTTTAATCTATTTAAGAAAAATGTGGCTAAATGTGCATTTTAAAGTTAAACTCCTGGATGGGCAAATATTGTCCACACACAAGATGCATGTGTATTTATTTTTGTATCTTGATGTCTTTTTGTGTATTTCTTCCAGATCTGTACAGTAATCCAGTGTGAAATTGTCTCTGTGTTTCAGATTTGTCGGCTATACATACATGATGCGAATCCTCCAATCCACCACATCCCAAAGGTGCTCTATTGGATTGAGATCTGGTGACTGTGGAGGCCATTGGAGTAAAGTGATCTCATTGTCCTGTTCAAGAAACCAGTGGTGAGATGATTTGAGCTTTGTGACATGGTGTATTATCCTGCTGGAAGAAGCCATCAGAAGATGAGTACACTGTAGTCATAAAGGGATGGACATGGTCATCAACAATACTCAGGTAGGTCGTGGTGTATAAATGATGCTCATTTGGCACCGAGGGACCAAAGTGTGCCAAGAAAATATCCCCCACATCATTACACCACCACCAGTCTGAACCGTTGATATAAGGCAGGATGGATCCATGTTGTTTACACCAAATTCTGACCCTACCATCTAAATGTCAGAGCTGAAATCGAGACAAATTTTTCCAATCTTCTTTTGTCCAATTTGGGTGAGCCTGTGCAAATTGTAGCCTCAGTTTCCTTTTCTTAGCTGACATGAGTGGCACCCAGTGTGGTCTTCTACTGCTGTAGCCAATCTGCTTCAAGGTCCCATGTGTTGTGCATTCAGAGATGGTATTCTGCATACCTTGGTTGTACCGAGTGGTTATTTGAGATACTATTGCCTTTCTATCATCTCGCACCAGTCTGCCCATTGTCTTATAACATCAACAAGGCATTTTTGTCCAAACAACTGCTGCTCACTGGATATTTTCTCTTTTTCTGATCATTATATGTAAACCCTAGAGATGGTTATGTGTGAAAATCCCAGTAGATCAGCAGTTTTTGAAATACTCAGACCAGCCCGTCTGGCACCAAAAACCATGCCACGTTCAAAGTCACTTAAATCCCCTTTCTTCTCCATTCTGATGCTCGGTTTGAACTTCACTTTTTCTTTACTACGTCTAGATGCCTAAATGCATTGAGTTGGTGAGTTGGTGCCATGTGATTGGCTGATTAGCAATTTGTGTTACCAAGCAATTGAACAGGTGTACCTAATAAAGTGGCTGGTGAGTGTAGATTACCACTTATACATTGGGAGTGTAAGGGTATCAGGGGCTGGGATACACATATTGGAAACATTTTGTACTATTTTTTTGTCTGAAGTGTGGGTTTATTAGTTTATTGGTAATGGTAGGCTTACTTCTGCCACAGGGCTTCTACTGCTTTGGCTGCTGAGCATATATTCTTATATGCATATATTCTTTAAAGCATAATCTCTGCAGATCTCGAATTAGAACCCCAGCTCCTTTTAAAAAAACACCCACAAGAGCCATAGCAGAGCTATTTGGTTAGAGACCCAGAAGAAGCTCAGGTGATATCTCTCAGCTGACCAGGGACAACTTATAATTATACAGAAAGGGATGGACTTTAGCAGAATAAAGAAGGATGTGGACTGGACTGCATAACCTGCTTCCACTATGACCCATATAGGGTTAAAGTAGAACTATAGTCAAAGGATAAAAATTACCTATATTATGCTGTCTGTCAATAGTACTTACACAGCCTGTATTGTTGATTTGACTTTCTCTGTAAAATAAAGACATGTGAAGTAAAAAAGGGAATTCATATTTGAATACTATCACACATTTGCCAGAATACAATAGTTTTCTCAATACTGGTCCTTTAAGCAACGAAAAAATGAGAGCGAGTGAATGGATGATGTTATTGTTATAGCCCTTTATGACTGCATTTTGTACTGTGCAGCAGAAGATAGTTATAGTAATAATGATATTATGTATTGCAATTTCTGCTCAGCTATGTGCAGTAAAGTTTAGACTCAGAAATAAGCTTTAGTTTGACAGCTCTCTGCCTTGTAACACGTTTGTTTAACATCTCTGCAAGCATCTCACCAATTAAGGTCTATTTGATTGCTTATGCAAATACATACCCCAAAGCGTAATTAGGAAATGCACAGGAGCAAATTTTAAAACACATATTGATTTCCTAATGCTAAATACTCAGAGCCTGGGTCTTAGCAATAAAAGGAAAAGGGGGATTTGTAAAATTAATAAAACAGACACATAAGCAGCAGCATTTAGCAAATTATGTTGGTATAAAAAGTTTTGAAACTTTGTTTGCAAACTTTACATTATAATCAGTGAATATTAACCACTTAAACGATGTATATTGCAATGTAATGGACAATTACATTTTATGTGTTGCCCACTGTGTCAGTGTGTTAGTTTACATTAGATACTTCTATCTCTCATACCCTTCATGATGTTTAAAGGTTTGTTTTGTACATGTAAATGTTTTTTTTCCCATATTAACATATAAATTGCATATATAGTATATCCTGTTGACTTAAAGGGGTTGTAAACCCTCATGGTTTTTCACCTTAATGCATGGAAACCTTCTGTAGTGCTGCAGCCCCCACCCCGTTTTACTTACCTGAACGCTGTCGTCCTCCGGCCAGGAACGAGCATACTAGCTCTAGCTGGTGTCTCGTGTCCTGATTGTATAGATTGATAGCAGCGCAGCCATTGGCTGACGCTGCTTTTAATCAAATCCAATGATGCAGCACCGGGGGGTGGGGCCGAGTCCTGCATTCTGTGTGAATGGACACAGATGCAGGACTCGGGAGTGCGCCCGCATGGGTGTCCACCTTAGGAGAACCTTCTCCAATGTGGACATTCGATGCGGGGAGGAGCCACCAGCGCCGCTGAGGTACCCCAGAAGAGGAGGATCAGGGCCACTGTGTGCAAAACCGACTGCACAGTGGAGGTATGACATGTTGGTTATTTAAAAAAAACAAAAACATGAGGGTTTACAACCCCTTTAATGTGCTACTGAAAGACAAATTATGAACGAGATTGCAAATGGTAAATTATTTGGATTTCACTTAAAATAACATTCCTTGAGCTAGAAATCTCTCTCCTACATTGGCCCTAAACTTTTACTCTTATCCAAGCACAACACTAGAGGCACATAAGGGTTTGGGATCAGTTTATGGTGCGTTTATTTGTTTCTATACTTCATTTGCCATGTAGTTGATGCATTAATATGTATTCTTATGTATTCACATGGACTTGTATTAATTGTAATAATTGCTATAGTAACAAAGCAAAAACGTATCTCATACTAATAAATTACCTCAAAAGCCTATGTACAGTATATTAGCCTTACACTAACTAGATAATAAGAAAAGTGCTGTACCCCATAGTAGTTAATAACATAGTTACATAGTTACATAGTTACATAGTAGGTAAGGTTGAATAAAGACAATAGTTTATCCAATCCAACCTGTGTAGGTGCACGTGTGTCAGTGTCTATATTTATTTCCCACATCCCTGTATGTTGTGTTCTTTAAGATGCACATCCCCCTGCATAGTTTAAGGTTAAATCGCTTCTCCTCCAATCTCATTCTGTGGCCCTGTGTCCTCTTACACTTCTTGAGACTGAATAGTTTTTTTCCTATGCTGGGATCACCATTGCGATATTTGTAAATCGCTATCATGTCTCCTCTCAAGCATCGCTTCTCCAGTGAGAATAAATTTAGTGCTTGTAGTCGTTTCTCATAATTGAGATCGTCCAGGCCCCCTTTTTCATTTTGTTGCCCTTCTTTGAACTCTCTCCAGTCCTTAGAAGGGATGTGCTGGAACTGGAGAGAGTTCCAGCACATCCCTTAGAAGAGATGTGCTGGAACTCTCTCCAGTTCCAGCACATACCTTCAAGGACTGGTGACCAGAACTGGACGGAGTACTCCAGATGTGGCCTAACCAGAGTTTTGTAAAATGCAAGGATTATAGTTGTATAATGAGTCAGCTTTCATTGCTTTAGAGTAATCAGAACGGTACAATTCGTATTGGTCACTATAAGTAATTATTGCAATTGGAATATTAAAGTGATTGTAAAGTCTCGCTTTTTTTTTCTATAAAAATAACAAACATGTTATATTTACCTGCTCTGTGTAGTGGTTTTGCACAGGGCAGCCCAAATCCTTCTTTTCCCTCCCTCCTGTTCAGTGCCCCCACAGCAAGCAGCTTGCTATGGGGGCACCCGAGCCAAGCCACAGCTCCATGTGTCCATTCAGACACAGAGCAGTGGTTAGGCCCCACCCCTCTTGTTTCTCATTCGCTAACTGACTTTGATTGACAGCACCGGGAGCCAATGGCGCCGTTGCTGTGTCTCACCCAATCGGCAGGGAGAGACCCGGGTGGCCAAGGCACTCGTGGACATTGCTGGATCGAGAGGGGGCTCAGGTAAGTATTTGAGGGACTTAGAGGGTCTGCTGCACACAGAAGGCTTTTGATCTTAATGCATAGAATGCATTAAGATAAAAACACCTTCTGACTTTACAATCACTTTAAGCTTTGCTTTCATAAATAATATGAGCACCATTGGTGGAAAAAGAGCAGCTGAAAAGAGTAACTAGACTTAACAAATTTATTCCACATTAAAATATAGGCTGGCTATTAAGTAAATCAAAGGACCTAGGAAAATGTAATATCCATGTAGCCTGTGCCTAAAATGGTAAAGAGTCACCATATCCAATGTTTGCCACCACACATGCCTGCTTTATTGATCATCTGGCTCAAGGGTGCCTTTCAGATCTCTCATAATCCAAGCAATCCCCATGGTAGCCACTTGACCGTACAACCTAATTGAAATCAGTTGATCATTGAGAGAACGTTAGCTAAGAAAATGTGTGCGAGGCAGGGGGCTGAGGGAATTACACAGTAGAGGTACCTGTATGGTAACCATTTTTTATCAGGGACCCCAATTAAAAAGTTTAAGAACCCTTGTGTTATCAGTATGGTAACAATTTTTTGTCTGGGACCCCAATTAAAAAGCTTAAGAACCCTTGTGTTATCAGTATGGTAACAATTTTTTATCTGGGACCCCAATTAAAAAGTTTAAGAACCCTTGTGTTATCAGTATGGTAACAATTTTTTATCTGGGACCCCAATTAAAAAGCTTAAGAACCCTTGTGTTATCAGTATGGTAACATTTTTTTATCTGGGACCCCAATTAAAAAACTTAAGAACCCTTGTGTTATGGTTTTGGTTTGTTTTGAACAGTATATTTTTGATATGAAAGTATTGTTAGCAAATAATAGCTACTGAGCAGTAATGATTGGGGATTAGGGGTTAGGATGAATGTTAAAGTTTTGGGTTACAGTTAGACTAAGGGTTAGAGTGAGAGTTTTAAATTACAGGTAGGGTTAGACTTTAAATCAATTAGAGTGTAGATTAGGGGTTATGTAGAGAAGGATTTATTTTATCAACTATACATTTACTGGAACAGCTTGGTTGGGGAACAGGAGGGGGGGGGAATCATAAAGTCTTCTTTAAATAAAGCATCTCCTATTCTTTAACAAAGTGCAAAATGAAACAAATAACTTTTTTTATCTTATTTTTGTTGCACTGATTATAGAAGGGAAATATATCAGCTCACTTAGTAAGCTGAATAGCAAAATCTCTATATATTGTTTTACATTATATATGAAGGTGATGGTATATTTGCTAATTACATATGCAGACAGTTCGATTGATCGTCTGATAGTTTTGCTGCTCCTCTTTTTTCTACACTAATCAATGGACAGATCTCTGTCAATAAGCTGTCAGAGTAACAATACATGTTAGGCGGTTTATTCTTTTATATACTTCTTTACATTAATCATTTTACAAGAACTTTACCTGCATTCAATGACATATGCAGAGACACATGAGGGCCCACATACTAAGCTGCATATGTATCATAATCATTGTAGTCAACCCGTGTACAGTCTATTGACAGCCAACTAATTACATTTGAATATTAAGCAATATATTACATTTAACACAGGTTCTCTCTGACTTCACTCTCTGCGGGCACTGTGGAATAACCTATGGTAAACTTCAAAGCCACAGTGCCTTGGATTCAAGTATATTCTCAGGCTGCTGTGCTAACTGTACACACCCCTCCTCCCATCTGTGGCACTGCAGCCTTTCCATTTCAGCTTCCTTCTAATCACTTTCAAACTCTGTGAAAGCAAGTACAATGCAAACAGAAGCTGTCACAGGAATATGTTGCCCAGCTCACCTATGAGAAAATGTAGGCCTGCACAATATTATCCACAAGACAAAATTATGTACAAAAATGAACAGCTGCGGGGACACCTTCATTACACAGCTCTGGGAGGATAGGTGCCTTCACCCTACTTAGGGTAAACGGGTCTGGCTTTATTAGCTAACCCAAAAATGAGGAAGACTATATAATCTGTTGTTACACATAGATGAGGCTTAATTCCAATTGGTGAATACAGGATAAGAGCACTATCAATGAGAGAGATACACTATATTTCTGGTATCTACGCCTGGCTCTGGCAGCTGAATTTGGGTGCTCCTCTTCTTTTCTTTTCCCTCTTTAAGTGCTATTATTGGTTTATACAATCTATTTGTAATTGAAATTATCAGTGACCGTTATCTTCAGTGAAGGTTGTACATGCTCCTTCCTCTGTCCTATACACATATATTGATCTTCAATATCTGAAGCTGGTCCCCCCCGTAGATGTGTTCTGAGTTGTAGTCTGTGATGTGTGGTGTCCCAATATATTATGATTCAAGGTTTATCAGCACCTACCAGCACCTACCCAGTATGTCCTGAGAAAGCTACAAGATTGTGAAACGCCTTGACAAGCAAGTGTGGAGGAGTGGTTGGATCATAACTTGTTATACAGATTTATATACACACTGAATTCTCTATCTACCTAGGATCCAAACCTTCACAATTGTTGTATTGGGTATCTGTTGACCTTGTCTAACAATAGGGTGTTTAAGTGTTTTATGTAATTTTAATCAATTTGTTAATAAAAGGATTTTTTTTATAATTAATTGCCTCATGATATGCCCACAAAGTCTGCTTTTTCTTTGGGAAATATTCTCAATCCTTTCATATACTCATTGGATGTTGGCATAGTGGGGGTCTTCCCTTTCTATGTACAAAAATTAACATTGAGGTAGAGGTTGGAGTTTCCATTGTCTGGCCACAAGTTTGCTTTAAAGTGGACTCAGGCAATGTCTTTCTTCAAAAAGTCGCTCCTGCTTCTCTTACTAAATCTAGTGAGGAAAGAGAAAGAGAGCAGCGCCACTGCTCTCGGGCACAGCACGGGATCGGGATTGGGTTCAGGTAAATATTTGGGGGCTAGGGGTGGGAGGAAAATAGAAGGTTTTTTACCTTAATGCAGAAAATGCATTAAGGTAAAAAAAACTTCAGCCTTTACAATGTAGAGTACAGGTCCACTTTAATATAAGACACAGTAAGTATTACACTAAGGCATATTTTACAATAACTGGTCATTTCTACTAATTACAATGCAAGATAGTAAGCTTCTTGTGTTGAAGGAGCAATTTATTTTTTGGTGCTGGTACAGGTTCAGAGACCCCCAATTTGGCTCAATGTCTTAAGAAATTCAAGCACTCAGTGTTACAACTAAAAAAAAACTGTAAAGTGTATACAAAACAAAAACATGTAGAGGAATTAGTAAGTCTAGACATGGTCTTCCCTGGCCCATTAAGGCTAAAAAAAGGAGTAAGTGCAGCAATTCCCATGAGACTCTGTGTTCCAGTTTTAAGGCTGTTGTAAGCTGGAAATAAACTGCAGGAAATTCACCTCCTTTTAAATGCATATTGGCACTTCCAGTGCATTATAGCATAATCAATGAGGTCAGGACACCTTGTTCAATTATGAATTTACTGAGATCATTATTCACTTACAAAAAAAAAAAAAAAAAAAAAAAAGATCAAGAATTTGTTAAGTGCCAGAGAACTTACAATGGAAACATATCACTAAATCTTCAAAGCTCGATTAAAATATTTCATAATGCCATTTTCAGAGGTCTTGTGTAATAATTAAATGTGCAATGATATTTAAGGCTCGGCCTCCACCTGGGCAAACAATTTAATAGTTAGGAGGAAATCGTCCATGTACTTAAAGAAATGGCAAATAATTTATGTAGAAATTAAATTAAAAGACTGTATAGGAAAATAAAACTGATTGCAATTCAGTACTATTCTGCAAAAATAAATTAGTCGTGAATATTTATGGGTTTTTCTGCCCAGAAGTGTACCTTCACTCCACTGGGTTTTGATGCAAAGTCTTCAGTGTAATTAATCTCAACTATTATAATAGTTAGATGTATGTGAAGGGTCTAAACCCTTTTCTGTTGAGTGTGTGTGTGTGTGTGTGTGTGTGTGTGTGTGTGTGTGGGTTACAAGAGCCACTAATAAGAAATTATACCATTTTACTTCAGTATGGTGAAATCTCATTGGCTGCTATTGGTTATTGCAATTTGCACAATTGTTTTTCTCTTTGTATTACTTTCATGAGACAATATCACCATACAGGTTATGGTGAAATGGTCTGTTTCAATCCATCTCACAGTTTTGGAATCAACATTTTGCTTATTTAGTAAGGGAGAGCAAAAAGCTATGATGATGTTCAAAGTGTAAGAATTGACAGCAATATCATCAAGAACCATTCTTAGATAAAATGAATGGGTTCAGCCACTTAAAAAAATCAACCTGTTAACAGGAGCAAAATGCAAGCACTCTGTTATTTGACAGTTCATTCTAACTGAGCCAAACTCCAATACATTTTGGTAGCAGTGTAACAATCCAGCCACCCCTAGTTTACCTAAAGTACTAAGTGCAAAATAACAAATACCAAATACTGTGCATAAATATATCAAAAAATATAACAAAAGAATTTCAGCAGCTGTACACTCTTAGTGAATTCACCTCACTATACAAAGAATAAATACGTATAAATATATAAAGTGCAGCGCTATTATCGTGGTGACTCTAGTATCAAAAAAATTGTGCAATTAAAATTACAAACAATACAATCATCACAATCTTCCGTTGAATAAAGTTCTGTTGTGAATATATGTGTGTGACTTCTTGAGTACTGTAAACATCTGTTTGTATCATTCACCACTGTGCTTCTCTATTGACAATGCTTGATTGTGCACCCTCCACCAGCCATTATACCTCACCCCAAGAAGGAGTCAGATAGACTCAGAAATAAATCTTTACTCCCACTCCTCTATGGTCTCTCTACCGATCAGCTGTTCACTAGGGATGAGCCAGATGTTTGAGTCGAACGGAAGTTCGACTTGAACATTGGGTGTTCGCCTGTTCACCAAACAGCGAACATTATGGAAAATTTGAAAAGCCACAGAACACCATTAAAGTCTATGGGACACTAACATGAAAAACCAAAAGTGCTAATATTAAAGGCTTATATGCAAGTTATTGTCATAAAAAGTGTTTGGAGACCTGGGTCCTTCCCCAGGGGACATCTAGCAATACAAGAAAAAGTTTTAAAAACTGCAGTTTTTCCGGGAGCAGTGATTTTAATAATGCTTAAAGTGAAACAAGAAAAATGAAATATTCCTTTAAATATTGTGCCTGGGGGGTGTTTATAGTATGCCTGTAAAGTGGCACAGTTTCCCCGTGTTTAGAACAGTACCACACAAAATGACTTTTCTAAAGGAAAAAAAGTAATTTAATCAAAATTTTTTTATTTAAAATTGCATGGGGGTCCCCCCAAGATCCATACCAGGTCCTTCAGGTCTGGTATGGATATTAAAGGAAACCCTGCGCCAATTTTTTTTTTTTCAAAAATGGCGTAGAGGTCCCCCTAAAATCTATACCAGACCCTTTTCTGAGCACGCAACCTGGCACGCCACAGGAAAAGAGTGGGGACGAGAGAGCGGCCCCCCTCCTGAACCGTACCAGGCCACATGCCCTCAACATGGGGAGGGTGCTCCTCCCCACAACCCTTGCCCGGTGGTTGTGAGGGTATGCGGGCAGGGTGCTTATCGGAATCTGGAAGCCCCCTTTAACAAAGGGACACCCAGATCCCGGCCTCCCCCCCCATGTGAATTGGTAATGGGGTCGTACCCCTATCATTTCACAAATTTACTATCATTTCAAATCCACGGGGAAGCCTTCCCTGTGGCTTCCCCATGGCATCAGAGGGGGGCGGGGTCACCCATTTACGTCATCGGGTGGCCCCGCCTTTAGCTATATAAGAACTGTCACAGAGAAGACACGTCAGTCGGCGAAAGCCTCCCATGGAGGTGGAACGGATGCTGCTTTTTTTTTTTTTTTTACAGTCCGTCGGGCGGCGTGAATTTACATCGCAGGACATTTTAATTTTTTTATTTTTTAATAAAGGACTTGTCCCAAGCTGTCTTTTGTCTTTTTTACCATTTTTGACACTTTTTTGTGAAATGGTAGAGGTACAATGTATCCCATTGCCAATTCACGTGGGGGGGAGGCCGGGATCTGGGGGTCCCCTTTTTAAAGGGGGCTTCCAGATTCCAATAAGCGCCCCGCCCGCCATCAACATGGGGACAAGGTGCTTTGGGGTCAGTCCCAAAACCACTCTCCCCATGTTGAGGGCATGTGGCACGGTTCAGGGGGGTGCTCTCTCGTCCCCCCTATTTTCCTGCAGTCTGCCAGGTTGCGTGCTCAGATAAGGGTCTGGTATGGATTTTGGGAGGACCCCTATGCCATTTTTTTAACATTTTGGCACTGGGTTCCCCTTAAAATCCATACCAGACCTGAAGGGTCAGGTATGGATTATAGGTGGACCCCTACGCAATTTTTTTAAAAATTTTGGTTCGGGGTTCCCCTTAATATTCATACCAGACCCAAAGGGCCTGGTAATGGACTGGGGGGGGGGGAAACCATGCTCTTTTTTCAATGAGTTTTATCCATATTACCGAGACCCGACAATTCATTACAGCCGCCATCAGTTATAAATGACAATTTTTCCTTTAGAAATGTCATTTTGCTCTCGGACTGTTCTAAACACGGGAAAAATGTGCCACTTTACAGGCATACCCCCTAGGCACAATATTTAAAGGAATATTTCATTTTTATTGTTTCACTTTAAGCATTAAAAAAAAAATCACTGCTCCCGAAAAAACTTTTGTTTTCAAAAAAGAAATTGCATTGATACATGTCCCCTGGGGCAGGACCCGGGTCCCCAAACACTTTTTATGACAATAACTTGCGTATAAGCCTTTAAAACGAGCACTTTTGATTTTTCATGTTAGTGTCCCATAGACTTTAACGGTGTTCCGGCAGCTTTCGTATTTGCCACGAACACCGCATATTGTTCGCTGTTCGGCAAACACCCGATGAACATCGTGCTCATCCCTATTCGCAAGTTCTGGTGCGAACCAAACCTGGAGTTCATCGGCTCATCCTTACTGTTCACAATCAGCCTTTCTCTGCTTCAACCTCAACCTGCGTCAAGAGCTCGTATTGTACACATGTGAGGTTAATTTTATGATCCTGTAAGTGTCTTTTTACTGAAGCGTTTTTCACAGAAGTGGAGGAAAGTCTAAGGAGTGGTGCTCTATATAGGAGAAATTAGCTCTTTATTCATTGGAAAAATACGGGAGGAGGTTGAAACAGAGAAGGGCTGATGGTGAACAGCTGATTGATAGAGAGACCATAGAGGTGGGAGTAAAGATTTATTTCTGAGTCATCTGATTCATTCTTGAGGTGAGCAGGTATAACGCCTGGTGGAGGGTGCACAATCAAGCATTGTCTATAGCACGGTGGTGAATGATACAAAGAGATGTTTACAGTACTCAAGAAGTTACACACATATATTCACAACAGAACTTTATTCAACGGGAGATTGTGATGATTGTATTGTTTGCACAATTTTTTTGATACTAGAGTCACCACTATAATAGTGAAGCATTGCTGCCACCTCTCATCCTCTACAAACTCCTACTAGCAAGTGAGGCAGCCCATCATAGTGGTGGGCCATGAGGAATTTAGGAATTCATGGAAGGTAGGAGGGGGTGGACAAGCTTCAACACTGCCAGGTAGTGCCAGAGCTTTGTGTAATCAGAATAACCAGTGATGAGGCATGCTATTTTGAAGAGAAAAATCAGTGTTCAGGCAGATGTATTTAACATGCACGGAATGAACACAGACTCCCCAAGTTCCTGCAGCAGAAATCATGTAAGCAAAGCTTTGGCACTGGTCATATAACAAGCACCAGAGAGGTTTGGAATTGCAAAGATTAAAGTGGAAGTAAACCCTCCTATCTTTTTCAGCCAAGGAAGCTGCCATCTTGGCCTCTGTTTAATCTACAACTGCCATGATGCTGCACATGTGATCAGTTATGATCATCCCATTGGATGGTTTAACAGTTTGGTTGAGAGCACAACCAATGTGAGTGTTATATTTCCGGCACGTGCCGGAAAGGTAACTGTTTTATGGATGGGTTTTCTTCCGCTTTAAAAAAATAGCTTTTGTTAATTTTAGAATTGTATAAAATTATGTTATGGCTCTGCAAAAAAATGAATAGTTAGGAGTTGTTATAATGTGTAAGTACATTTTCTGTGTTATTATTGTTCTTTGCATTGCCTTAGGACAGCCATATATGATTCGAATCTCGGCCGGTTTAGCAGGAATAGGCTGAGATTCGAACTGTGTATGGGCAGGCTGAATGTACCAATCGAACAACTTGGGTACAACCAGCCTGCTGGATTTACTTGCGATTATCGCTAGCGGCTGCTATAGTCACTAGAAATAATCACTATCTTCTCCAGGTGGGGATGGCCCCCCCCCACCAACCTGCGGGGAGAACACAATGTCTCTGCAGTCGGAATTCCCCTGTCAGCACTGTCTGTCTTGATGAGAGATTTACACGAATTTCTTTCCTGCAATCCGTGGTTGGTCTGCCTTACTGTCGTTATGTGTGCTAATTTTACTTGATGTCTCAGGAAGCCTTTGTACATTGATTAAAGAAGGGCCTACTATTGTAACAAGAATGGTTAATGATTAACCACTTCAGCCCCGGAAGATTTTACCCCCTTCCTGACCAGAGCACTTTTTACAATTTGGAACTGCGCCACTTTAACTGACAATTGCACGGTCATGCAATGCTGTACCCAAACAAAATTTGCATCCTTTTTTTCCCCACAAATAGAGCTTTCTTCTGGTGATATTTTGATTACCTCTGCGTTTTTGTTTTTTTTTGCGCTATAAACAAAAAAAGAGCGAAAAAAACAATATTTTAAAATTTTTGCTATAATAAATATCCCCAAATTAAAAAAAAAACAAAACAAATTCCTCATCAGTTTAGGCCAATATATATATTCTTCTCCATATTTTTGATAAAAAAAAAAATTGCAATAAGCGTATATTGATTGGTTTGCGCAAATGTTATAGCATCTACAACCTATGGGAAAGATTTATGGCATTTTTATGGCATTTTCATTATTATTATTCTTTTTTACTAGTAATGGCGGTGATCTGCGATTTTTAGTGGTATTGCGGCATTGCGACGGACAGTTCAGACACTTCTGACACATTTTTGGGACCATTGACATTTATACTGCAATCAGTGCTATAAATATGCACTGATTACTGCGTAAATTTCACTGGTAGGGAAAGGGTTAACACTAGGGGGCAATAAGATATGTCTCCTCTCCCCTGACAGAACAGGGATTTGTGTGTTGACACATGCAAATCCCCGTGCTGGCTCTCATCTACACGATCACGCGTGGCCGGTGGTAATCACGCCTGCTGGCCACACGCATCGGGTCCCCCGCCCTCTGGTGGCTTTTAAAGGGAAAGCCGTACCCGTATGAGGTTTCGCCCAGGAGAGCCATTCTGCAGCAGTATATCTATGTGAGCCATTCGGGAACCGGTTAAATATGATACTATGAACAAGCCTACTAGTATGTGACCTGAGCAGGGTGTTGGTGGCCAAGAGGGAGAACATACCTATCTGTATGCTTTTAGTTCATCTGTCCATTCACAAACTGTCTGGTCTCAAGCACTTCCTCCTCCAGGACATGAGAATGACCCCTATTAAAGTGGTTGTCTGTGTCTGGGAAGGCAAAGACCCCAACCACTGCTGGAACTGGACTGGAGGTAGACTCATTCCATGCTGAATCTTTTAGGTGAATGCATCCCTGGACTGGAGAGGTACTAATTTTACACTTTGAGGCCCTTTACCCCCTCTATTTCTTTAGTTTACTGTTCTTTAGCTTGATAGCTCCAGTTGAATAATTCACCTTTTCAGGCAAAACTCTCCTCTTTAGGATAACAAACAAGCTAGATAAGAAACTAGTTTAGAATGTGGCCAAAAGCAATGTTGCATCAAGTCAACAAATACAAATCTATTATTGTTTGCCACTTGAACATTGTAATCATCCAAAACACGCAGGGAGTCCTAGTATATTCCTGAAAGGCAGGAAATGATGTATTTGTCCCACGCATTTTATAGTATAATACAAATACACTGCCTTTTTTTTCTATGATATGAATAATTCCTACATCCAGACTGCCCTGCAGCAAATAATTACATGCATTGCTTTCCAGTGCTTTCTATCTAAAAGCTGTAGGATCTCAAAGGTTCATATGACAAAATGTTGATCAAGAACTTTAGTTTCGGTTCACAAAACACAAAAAATCTGCACGGCTCCTGGGTTAGTGGTGTAGCCGGAGGTAGTCTTTCAATATGGAAAAAGCAACACTATGAACTAAAACTTGAATCCAGAATGCATTTGGTATGTAATAGTGCATAGTGTAATCATGTGCTGTAACAAAGAATCAGATATACTGCTAACAGCTGTTGTACTACATTGAAGCAAAACTCCACCTTAAACAAAACTTTCCACTTTGGGTGAAAATTTTCCAAGCTTCAGTGGGTAGATTAAACAGGTGGACTCTCGGTTTAGTTTTATGGAGAATCCACAAGAGGGCAGTTGCTAAGTAGCCAAGTCAAAATTACTTTTGCTCTTGTTATGTGCAATTGATTTCTTTATTGATTATTTCTTGATTGCACATTGAAAGGACTCTTCTGATTACTTAAGAACATTTAAACAATTAGATTTGCAGATGCAAAGATGCTAAAAAGATGCTTGAAAATTTCTGTTACTGGCTCTTGGGTTTGCATGGGTCATGTTATATGCCATGCGCTTGCCAGTTACTGCTAGTGATGTTCAAATTAGTTGTACTGACTAGCCAATGCTAATAAATTAATAATAAAAACACTGTTACATTACTGATTTTTAGCCTAATTCCTTACTAGGTAGCTAGCAGAGTACAAATGATCCTGCTGATAACTTAGTTTGTATTCACAAAAAAATAAAATCTTTTTTTTTTTTTTGAGTAACATCTTAATTTATACAAAAGGGTTTTTCAATGTACGAATAAACTTTCTCATATTATCCTTCTTATTTTTCCCATTTTTTAATTATTATTTTTAATTATCAATTTTATCCAGAATTAATGCTTGCAACTTCTGGGGTCTCATTATAATCTCCCTTTACTTGATATTCATAGGATATAATAGTAGATCCCTTTACTTAATATTCAAAGGATATAATAGTAGAGTTTTCAGATATACTAGTGTAAGTATCTTGTATGTAAATTGGTAATTTAGAGTGGTTAATTAATTTTTGCCACTAGATGGCGATAATAAATTGCCGCACGAAAGATTACGGTTTTACTTTTTATATGATTTGTGTTTTTATTAATAAAACAATATTTAATGGAGTTGTAAAGGCAGAAGGTTTTTCATCTTAATGCATTCTATGAAGATAAAAAAACCTTCTGCGTGTAGCAGCCGCCCCAGCACCCCCTAATACTTACCTGAGCCCCCTCTCTGTCCAGCAATGTACTCAGCCATCTGGGACACTCCCACCTGATTGGCTGAGACACAGCATCAGTGCCATTGACTCCCGCTGCTGTCAATCAAAGTAAATTAGCCAATCAGGGGAGAGAGGGGGCAGGGTCGAATCAGGTCTCCATGTGTGAATGGACACACAGAGCTGCACCTTGGCTTAGGTGCCCCCATAGCAAGCTGCTTGCTGTGGGGGCACTCAACAGGAGGGAGAAGCCAGGAGTAGCAAAGAGGCACCTGAGAAGAGGAGGATCCAGGCTGCCCTGTGCAAAACCAACTGCATAGAGCAGGTAAGTACAACATGTTTGTTATTAAAAAAAACAAAAAATGATACTTTACAATCACTTTAGGAGGAAAACTGTGAACTTGGAAGCAACGCTGTACAGTGTGGATAGCGACTAGTTATTCATAACTGGTTCTTTGGTTATCTACCATAATGAAGATCGATGTTCCTCCATTTTGTTGTAGACTGACCAGTTACAATTACCCTTCAATTATAAATAGCCTATAGGAAAGGCGGCGCTTCACTTCCTGAAGATGCAAATTCTAGCGAAAAGTACGTCAGAGCATGAGACTGTCACTTCCAGGTCATGTGTGACGTCACGTCCGTTCTGGAGAACGAAGCTTGCAGCGCACGCCAGCTTTATACTGGTGGTGGCGGCGACATCCCATACCATACACGCTGCATGTGCTGGTTCCGACATCCCGGAACCCATAAATGTGAGTGTAATATACATATTTTAAAACTGCCCACCAATTTCTGACTCTGGGGAGCACAAAAGCGTTTTTTGACCGACCTGTAAAAATGGGGCAAAAATCTCTGGTGAGTGCACATCCATATTCTAAACACAAGTGGTGAAGGATTTTTGAAAATATTTTGTTGAAAGATTGTTTTTTGGTGTTGGGAATACATCACACTGAACTATTTAATTTAATTGATTGTTACAATTTTGTCACATGTCACGTACTGTATTACTTTATAGAGCCAAGTGCCATACCTTTATTATGTACATACTATAAGTGGATTTACCATTTTAAAGGGGCAGCTACGGTTTTCTTTTTTTTAAATTTAGCATTATTTGTTTATATATATTGGTTTATATATTGGCTTATATCTACTTCTAGTTTATTTTGTAGTAGGCGCCAACCATTGGTTTGTTTGTTTACTTTTGAATAATTATTTAATAACCTTAAAAGAGAAGTTTGGGAATATAAAAAAACAAACAAACACTCATACTCACCTCAATGCTGCAGAAGCCCCCCACCAGCTCTATGCCAAAGAACTGAGTGATCACATGACCGCTGATCGTTCAGTTCTCTGTCCATTCTGAGCAGCAGGCTTTATCCCACTGTTGGCTGATTTTGGTTTAGAGGAGAATACAAGTAGGTGCACTCTTGCGACCCACAAGAGAAGTATGGCCAAAAAAGCTTTGGTCATACTTCTCTTTTAAGTTTATACTCACCTGTCCGCACTCCTGTGATCTATGATGTGCAACCCACGGGAAGCTGTACAGCCACTGCTGCATACTCTCTTGCTGGTCCCTAGCTTCTTCTACACATGTGTGGACAAAATCCCATGCATTCCTATTGCAAGGCTGTCTATTATGTGTCTGAAGAATAAATGGGTTCTCTATATAAACAAGAATTTTTCATACATAGAAGAACCAGGGCTGACCAAGGTGCAGCTGCATGTAGTCCACACATCATGGTTATTATACTGTATTAGCATTGACAGCTGAGCATAAAACTTTAGAGGTGTACTGAGGGGGGAGGGGGTTAACCTAAAAAAGTATAGCTATCCTTTAAGGCTAACACGTATTCTTTATGCATTATGCATTACAGACTGGGGGAGGGGGGGGGGGTTAGATCTTTTTTTGCTCATCTGCAGCATGGATTGGATTCCTGCATAGACTTCACAACAGATTTTAAACATGTAAATATGCAAGTTCGGGAAAATTGAGTTATTTAACAGCAGGGTCTTAATGAAAATAAAAGACATCTCAGCTATGAAAAGCTCATAATCCTCATTATTATGTAACACACTGTATACTCTCTGACTGCACCAAGTTAGAAGTCAGATTTCAAAACATTTTATTAATAGTCATAGTAATTCGTTTTTGTAGCATTTCCATCTGGCTTCCAAAAAGATATTGATTCCACGTTGAATGATTTACATGAATGACATAGGTTGACTGTGAGCCAGAGGTTTAGGATCCCTGCTATAAGCTCTTGGAGGACCACTCTAGTACAACTGTAATGTGTTTTTATGCTTCTGAAGCTTAAGAGTACCATATTAAAATTTACTGCTTTTAAATTCATTGGCATTAATCATAATGCAATGTTAATCCTCGGGTGTAATGAAGTACCTACTCATTTGCCAAGGTTTATAGAAACTTCTGCCAAATATGAACTATTCAGTGTATAAAAACAACTTACCAGTGCATATTTAATGTACAAAACTCGTCCCCTGTCTGTCCCCTGAGGCTCGTTTATTTTCCCCAATGGGACTCTGATGAAGGGGTAGGCCCCCCGAAATGAGTAACTACAGAAAAGTATCAGGTCTCTGGAGGCTAACATCTTAACACTGTGAAGGAACATTATATGGACTTGTCATAGGCTCAATATAGTATATAATGAACATTTGTAAGTGCATTTAAATTCTGATTTGGGTTCTATTATTAAAGTGATATTAAACCCAAAAACAAACATGTATTATCTTACAGCTTTCCAATTATTGAATGTGATGACTCCAATATTTTGTTTAGGCTTTTTTTACCATTGTTTTGACCTGGTGATTCAGTTAGTAATTTCAACATGTTTTAACAGACCAAGCTATCCAGCAAATGTAGCAGCTAGCACAAACCATTTAACACTATTTATACATATCTGAACACTGACAGGGGTGCTTACATTGGTCAGTGTTTATTCATTTACGTAAAACCTTTCATCTAAACCTGCTAACACATCTGGCACTATCCCCTTGAGAAATTGACAGTGTTATGCCCCGTACACACGGTCGTATTTTCCGACGGAAAATGTGTGATAGGACCTTGTTGTCGGAAATTCCGACCGTGTGTAGGCTCCATCACACATTTTCCATCGGATTTTCCGACACACAAAGTTTGAGAGCTTGCTATAAAATTTTCCGACAACGAAATCCGTTGTCGGAATTTCCGATCGTGTGTACACAAATCCGACGCACAAAGTGCCACGCATGCTCAGAATAAATAAAGAGATGAAAGCTATTGGCTACAGCCCCGTTTATAGTCCCGACGTACGTGTTTTACGTCACCGCGTTCAGAATGATTGGATTTTCCGACAACTTTGTGTGACCGTGTGTATGCAAGACAAGTTTGAGCCAACATCCGTCTGAAAAAATCCTAGGATTTTGTTGTCAGAATGTCCGATCAATGTCCGACCGTGTGTACGGGGCATTACTGTCCAAGGGTGGCTCTGTTGGTCTTCCATAGAGTGAAGCCACCGTAAAATAGGAATTGAGCTACTGGCCAGATCACCTGTAATAATAAATTAAAAAGAAAACTAATGCAGCCACCACATTTAAGGATTGGTAAGCTGTCATATATTGTATTTTTGGTTTAATACTGCTTTAACCCGATCTTCTAGTATTTGCTTTTTAGCTTTTCCAAAAAATGTTCTCCGATTTATGTAGAGCTGTAAAGACTGACACAATGAAGAGTAAACTGGGATATTAGCAGATGAGGGGGTTCTGGCTTGTGATTTCTACTGTGAGCACCTCTGCCCTTCCTATGAGCATTATGAGCCTCTGCTCTCTGCTTACAGGCTGGAGGGGATTATTAGTAAAGGAGAAGAGGGCTTAGATACTGACTTTTGACAAATTGTCAAAATCAATTCCATTTGCTAGCCATTTACTGTTTCCCCGTCCCCACCCCTGCATCACGGTTCTAAAATTGAGTGCCCTTATCGCAAGTTTAAGTTTGGTTCCTTTAAACAAAATGTCATTACATTTTTATTAAAAGTATAACTAGAGGCATTTTTTTAGTTTAGTATAGAGTAGAAAGTAATTTGAAGACCTGTCAGGTTTTTATTGCTGTCTGTGCCCCTGTAAATACGATTCCCCCTCTATGTTTGACCTGTCTACCATTTTCACTGATCCCAAATTTTGAGTTGTCACTAAAATCTTCCAATGGGGACATCAGTTCTGATGACAACCAGGAATTCCCTCACTTTGAAGGTATTTCCTGTAGTAATATGCCCAAACCATTGTGACTGATATGCTTTGATATGCTTTGTTATTTCAGTATACAAGATAGCTTAAATTTGCAACTATAACAGAATGCTTAGGAAGATGCGTGCACGAGCACTGTACTCTATATATACATCATTGTGGGTTGGTAGGCCATGGGACACAATGCATGGCTTATGACTCATAACCAGACAGCCTGTTGACCCGTGTTAACTCATGATGAGGTATCTTGGAGGGTCACTGACTTGTATAGCCATATAACTATATATATATAACTATATATTTCTATACAAATACATTATTTCAGGGGGTGACTTGTAATCTTTGGCCATGGGGGAAAATACAACCATGTGGCACTTTCATGGTAAGCTAAACTATGCAGAGTGTGCCATTGTGTTGCATTGACTGGTGAGCATGGTAAAAGGTGGGTGTTCCAAATTCACATAGTTTATTGTGACACATCTTTCAGTATCAGTTTTCTTGCCGCTATTGGCATCTGGTCACATGACATCTGAGCACCACAAAGAAAGTGACTGCTGGCAAACTTTTTATTATAATTTCTTAACCATGGACAAGACACCAAGTTTAGCACCACATCCCTCAGATAAAGAAGTATTGAAGTATTTATGGGATTTTTAAGGTGAAAATACTAGTAAAAAGATCCATATATATGACGTGAGTGGCGCATGCACGGTGCAGTCTTTTCGTCCGCATCCGGCCGTGCTGATTGCTGGTCGGATGGGGGGTATTTAAGGCTGCTTGTTTCGGCCATTACACCTGCCGGAAACCACAGGGACATGCTCAAACATCCCAGAACTTCAGATATTAGCTTTTTAAAAAGATTCTTCTTATAGTACTTGCTAACGAGACAGTATTTCTTTACTGCTATCCCTTGTTGTTTGGGGGATTAACTTGTTTCACTATGAAGCATCTGCTTTAAACTTTTGGATGTTGGTTTATTTTGCCAGCATGCACAAATTACCGGTAAGTCTTTTTCTATCTGACTGTTTAGCTCTACTTACGAGTGTCCTGCTTTGGAAATTCTGTGTCCCTGGGTGTTTCGTGTTTCTGCAAACCATATTTTATAAGTTCCCTTCTCTGGGGATGTTTGTTCACATTCTCTCCTTGTTATATACTCTGGTTTCCAACATTTCTTATTATCCATTTAGTTGGTACTTACATGCCTCCTATGGTCACCTGCAGTCCTTGGAGTGCTGTGGCGCTTGTAGAATACTTGAGTCTTCTTTGACTGCATTTGATATATCTACTTTAGATCCTGGGGTGAGTAGGTGTATCTCTGAGCTAAATATGCACATGTATATTTATCTGATTAGCTGCATATTGTACTGTTTTTGTTGTTTTGCAATGTTTGCCTTGTTAAAATGCTATGTTTATACTAGTGTATATATCTTTCCCTATTAGAAGGCTTTTGTTTCTAAGATAACAGCATCCCATTAAGAAGACCAGGTTGAGGGTGAAACATGTTAGGAACCACATAAATTTTACTGTGTCCATAAGGACTGTACTACACGTACTTGCTGTAAAACTGTTTTTAAACATGTTGTGTATCCACGTTAAAATAAAATGTTTTTTCTTTTTAAATGTAATTCCTTGGATCTATTTACCAGTATTTGTACCTTTAAAAATCCCATATATACTTCAATACTTCTCGGGGGCGTGGCCTGACTCATGGAGGTGTAAGTCGCTCTCTCTTGGAGCTCCCGCACACGGGGGCACGATCGCGGCTCTCAGCGCTTCCCAGCACCGCCATCCAGGTCTGTTATGGGGAGGAAGGGTGGGGAAGACAGGCACCGAACCCCGATCCACATCCAGAAGCTGACAAAGACCGTTTCTTTACACATTTGGGCCACAATCGCTCTGGCCCCCCCATCCAAGATGGCGCCCGCCCGGACCTCTGGCTCACACGCTGCCTCACAGGGAGCTGCCTCACAGCGCTCCATGCCACACATGAAAACCAGGCAAAGGCCCCGATCTCCCCCTGATTCTGAAGCAGGATCCACCCGCTCAGCCTGCCATTCCCCTGAATCTCACAGATCCTATACTGGATGGGACATGGAAGTATATATCAAAGCCCTCCCCACCAGACATGGTTTTGAGGCCTATGTGCAACGCTTAGAGCGTTCATACAAACAGGAGATGTCTGAGCCTCGCAGATATATCACTAACAGAATTGAGGAGGTAGAACATAACATGGAAGAGACTGCATCCATTTTGCAAACGCATGACACCATTTTGCATGAGCATACCCTCCAGATTCAGCAATTGATGTGGTCATCAGGATGATCAGGAAAATAGGGCCAGACGTAACAACATACGCATACGCGGTCTGCCTGAATCGGTTGAAACCAAAGATCTAGCACCGGCTGTTACTGCTATCTTTAATGACTTGCTTCAGAAAGACAAAGATGACCCACTGGAGCTCGACTGTGTTCACAGAGCCCTAGGCCCTAAAATTCCGAATCTGGAGCACCCCAGGGATGTAATCTGTAGAGTACATTTCTACGCGGTCAAAGACGCCATCATGCAAGCTGCACATGCTCAATCTGCCATATACTTTAACAAAGCCCCAGTGTCTCTCCTCCCTGATATATCTAAACTGACTCTGGACATGTGGCGGGCTCTGAAACCTCTTACTGGAGCCCTTCAAGCTAAACAGATTTAGTATCGCTGGGGTTTCCCCTTTAACTTGTTTGCATCTCACGAAGGAAAATCTGCGACGTTCCGCACGCTAGGTGATCTATCCAAGTTCCTTGGAACTTTTGAACTGCCACAGATTTCCATCCCGGATTGGCCCCTCCATGCTGCCACTCTGGGCTTTAAAGCTGCGCCAGGTTGGCAGAAACGAAACAGAATGTTTTTCTCCCCTTATACCCTATACGTTTTTGCACTTTATTTTAGATAATAAGTTTGACACTTATTCTTCTCAATCTTTCTACTTAGTCTCTCTGAGTCCAAGGAAGCAGAAGGTTCCCATTGGGGCTTCTTAGACCAGAGTACTCAACACCTTAAAGTCAACTGTCTCATACATATGTTCCACAGACAAAGCAATAATGTAAAGGATCAATTGATTAATTGATTGCACTATTTTGACTTTTATATATCTCTGTACCTTGGTAAACCAAGAGACCTGATGCCAGGTTTCTTGCATTGTTGTTATTCCTTCTTTGTTATAAACTTGTTTAAAATTAATAAAATCTAATTGAACCATAAATACTTCAATACTTCTCAAACTTTTTATTGTTTTGCCAGACACTATGATTGCAGGTCTGAATGGGGATTGGTTATCCATATAATAGCCACCATACAGTATGACTGCATAACCCATTCTAATCAATATCTAAATGGTGAACCATCTCTACTCATGACCATCAGGCCAACATTTAATAATAGTACTGGTCATATAGGAATATGACACCCCCCCTCCCCAACTCCCAGCAATCAGCCTAGTCCTCCCCTGTATACATGGTTTGGAAATTAAAAGGTTATTTCAAAGAAAACTATTGCAGGCAGCAGTCTTGGCAATGTTGGGAAATATGAGACAATATTCCTCAACATGTCAGTCAGCAAGCCAAGAATACATCAAATATTTAAAGTTTGGCCAGTGTACAAGTATAAACTTATGAACATATATTTCTGTTCTGCAAACTCATAGTGCATAGAACTAAAGCTGTACTTGAACACATTTAAATAAGATGTTCTGCTTTCAGACTACTGTACTTTGTTTCTATTTGGAAACCATAATTTTTTTGTGTTGGAAGACAATCCAAATCCTTATAGGAAATTAATTTGAGAGTTGTGTCTATAACACACTAATGTTCCCCTGTTCTTTGCTCTCGCTGTTGAGTATTAAACATATTGCCACCCTAAATTATCCAGCTGAAGCATGGCCTTTTCTTTTGACATGACTTAAATACAACAAACTATTTTATGTTTTTAAAAAATATGTCTACACACCCTAAGGAGATATAGGCATTAGCAGCTCTAAACTCTTGTATCAATCCCAGAAAGATATTAATTTTAAACACATAATAATATATAAATCCAGCACAATGTCCTCATTATAAACAAGAATAAAAAAGTATAAAAAAGTCTCTGTAGAATAATCGGCTGTAACAAAATAACCAACAGTGCATGGGGGAGTGTTGGAAAAATTGTAATTATAAATTATTCCTCAGAATCTTCACTTACAAATATAGGATTAAAAACGAGCATGTAAACAGTAGCTTGCTACTAGGAGCGGTGGAGTGACACCAGGCAGGCAAGCCACTGTTTACATGCACGTTTTTAATCCTATATTTGTAAGTGCAATATGTAAGGGGGGATTTGGGGTTTAATTAAAAACTGTTTAAAACAGAATTATACTATGAGAGCTTCTTTATCCTTTGGGCATGATCGCTGATGAGCTTGGGATCCAGAAGCAATCTATTGGAGTCTGGCATTCCAGCATAGAACACAGTGTGAACCCATACAGACCTAATACTGGTGAAATTACGTTAGAAGATAAAGAGGTAGCCTGTACCATGATCCGATGACCAGAGGAGGAAGTCTGCTTATTTGTGGAGTTTAAGGCTGATTTTCACCTGGTGAGTGAAAAATCTTAAGGGAGCGGTGTCCCACGTGGTGTGGTGAAGGGATTAAGATTCTGAGGAAATAATTTTAATTACAATTTTTTCAACACTCCCTCACAAACTGTTGGTTATTTTGCTACAGCTAATTACTCTACAGAGACTTTTTATACTTTTTTTTATTCTTGTTTAAAATGAGGACATTGTGCTGGATTTATATATTATTATGTGTATAAAATTAATACCTTTCCGTTATTTATACAAGAGTTTAGCACTGCTAATGCCTTTATCGCCTTAGGGTGTGTAGACAAATTTTTAACTTCCTGATTCACTTAATAGCAGCAGCTAAAGGGTCTGTGACCTGTCTATTTTAACAGATTCATGAGCGCTGAGGGAAAGTGGATGTTTGCTGTTTAGTGATTATTTACTTTTACTGTTTTGGATATATTTTATGTTTTTACTTAGCTCTTTTCATCAAAAGTTGTATTACAATCGAATGTATTCTTTATTATTTCAATGTATTGTGTTAAGTGCAATACAAATTATTGTTGCCATCACTCTTGTATTCAGAATCAATTCAGTGGAATTTGCAATTTACAATGTTATCAGAAGACTGATGTCAAATTTGGAATTGCCTAATATCAAGGCACTCTGTTTCCTTTTTAGAGGTGTTTTCCACAATAATTGAAAATGTCATCCCTGATTCTGACTTCGGAAATACCGTGGAAGCTTTCTTCCTGGCATCTGTTGGCCTCGATATTTAATTTCACTTGCTTTTGCTGCCTAGTTGGTTGTGCTGGCACGTACACAGAAAGAGTTTTCTAAATAGGAGATGTACACTAGGACTTTGGACAGTAACATGTATGAAGGAAGTTCAATTCTCTTGTTATTATTTTATCAAATTTTTTTTTATGCAACTTCTATGATAATAAAAAATGATACATTTTCATAATGTGTAAGACAGGGTCTCTAACATGATCCACATTAGTTTTACTTGATGTCTAGCATTCCCCTAAAGCTGAACTCCAGGCATACAGTATATTAAAAAACTGTAAAAGCATTTATGCTTCCACGCATGTATCCAGATGTCTCGTTCTATGATGGTGATGCCATTCTGCTAAGGGGTCGCTCCTAAATATCTGGTGGGAATGCCCACCTATCCATGAATGATTTTTGGCATTTGATTCTGCAGGTTTATACTACCATAACTGGGGCGAATGTCCCCAATATGCCACAAATTACCTTGCTATTTATTTTGCCTGGATCTTTTAGGCATTGGCTGACAGCAGCGAGAACAATTATACCTCGCCATTGGTAAATGACACATGCTCCCCCTCTGATTGAGTGGGTGGTGGAGATGGACCATATTGAGAGGTTGGAGTCTCTTTTGGCATGTGAATGAACAATGCCACCAGACATGGCTCTCCTGGAAATTGTTCAGTGAGTCATCTGAAATGCGAAATCATTTTATAGGATAGTTGTAGGACTTAAATTTGGCCTAAAGTTGGGCTGGGTGAAGTATCATCTGGTTGTGCACCCCTGGCTGCCGTAATTATATTTATTATTATACCCCCCCTTTTTTTTCCTATTCTTTCTTCTTATTCTTTCTTCTTTTCTTTTTCTCCTATTGTTTTCTGTTTCCTTTCCTTTTCCTGTGCCCTATCACATATACCCTTTCGGGAGAGACGACTGAAGATGGAGACGAGGGTACCTTGGACTAAAATTTTTGTCGGTACTATGAGGATGTGCTTTGTCTTTTACCCTGTTGAGCGTAACAATTAGTGTAATCCGGTACACTATCCTTTGGTATGTACATGTTCCTGTACTGGTCCATATTCTATCTTAGTATTGAAATTAGTCCCTATCAAACATGTGTAATGGTTCCTGTTCGATGTTTACATGTTATATATTATCCCTGATGACCCCTGATGACGTCAGCTGTGACGAAACGGCCGTAGGGTCACAACACTGTACGCACCGCGCATGCGCGCTTTTAATTTAAACAGCGGTAGTGTCGTTTTTATTACTTTGTAATTTTTGTAAAGAATCAGTACTCTGCTTGTTTTTTATGTGCTATTTTAAATAAACCAGCCAAAGTTATCTACACCAGAGGAGTCTCTTCCTCTGTTTCTCTTCTTTTTGGCATTTTTCCATTTATTTGTGCTGGATCCGAGGCAGCTATTACAAACTACCCTATGAGAAGAGGTTCCGGGATAGGATCTTGGGAAGCACCTCCTGCTGTCGCCGGCCTGCTGTCTATGAAGGAAGTCGATGTGTCTGCCCAGAGGTGCCCTTTGGAGTATCCCCACAGTGGTCTATCTTTATCTACTAAGCCTGTTTGGACCCCCCTGAGTAAAGGCAGTCACAGGCTTTCTGGTAAGCCTCCATTTTTACTATCAGGTGGTGGGCAACACTGAACGGTGAAGATTGATCCCTGACCCTGTATTGAACATCTACACATCTTAATTTTTGGACTTTTTTAACACAGATTTACTTTTGTTCACTCCTTTTTAATACATAATTCATTATTCATGAACACTTAATGCACTGTTGTCTTGTCATCTATGATTGTTATGTATATTTTTTTCACTAAGGTTTTGTTAAATAGATCAACAGAGTTTATCATCACTTGTTTATATCACTTAGTCCAGCGCTGCACTTTTTGGATTGTTTATATGTTATATATTATTCACACTTTTATACTATAGTACGTTTCATTGCTTCCTTTCGGTATGTATTTATTACCTTTTGTATTACAACTATGTATGGAAATGTTCTCAATAAACTTAGATTGAAATAAAAAAAATAGGAAAGTATAAATGTATCTAGTGTAAATTTCTAAATTTGACTAGATATCAGCAGCACTCAGAAATGGAGAGGAAGGGGCAGTACTTGGGGCCAATCAACTACTGTATGTTGCATGATCATGTCCTGACAAGCAACATGTCTTCTGATGTTCCTTCACTATGCAATCACAGATGTGTGGGCATGTGACCTAGCTTTATTGCTTAACTGTAGCAGAGAAAAGACAGGTCACCCATCTGACCATAAAGTCTTGGCGGGCTGTGTGCATCTCAGGTCTGGATGGACAGAAATACAGATCCTTTAAAAGGTAAAACATCATATCTATAGTAGGTCCTCTTCCTGTTTGTAGTCAGCAGCTCAACATGCATTTTGAGTAATCCAGATTTATTTTCTGATTGTTTAAGTTCCTACGCCCCATGTTTAGCGGCTATAACGTCACTCATTGCTTTTCTGTATGTTTTATGCTTTTGACTATGCAATGTTCAAACTACATTATATTGTTTGATAAAATACCAATAAACACTATCCTCGAAAAAAAAAAACAGCTGCCACAAATATATTTTCACTGTGTGTTTTGCTATTTGCCTGGTGTTCAGCTTCAACACCAATATGAATTAAAACGTTTTCTTTGCTTTTTATGCCCTTTATACCTTTATTAAAGAAAAACGCCAGGCAAACAGCTTTTAGAGATTACTGTTGTGTAAAAGTTTTTGAAAATGTAAACCATTATCCATGCCAGATAGTATAGTTCATGCTATACTTCTGGCCCGCTGCGGCTATGAGAGCTGAATGAATGGTTCACAGAATACAGGGTGTTTTGTAAATGAGCTGGGGGGGGGGGATAAAACACATCAGAGCTTCTATATATAAAAGGGTTGCAGTTCTTATAGCTGCAGTTGGCCAGAAGTATGAAATGAGCTATACTATCCAGCAATGAATGAAAGTGTAAACTTACAAGAATGGGTAGCAGTCCCTAGACGTGGGATACCCCTCATTAGAGATAAGGTTTTTTGCACAACGACTAAAAACGATTTGTCTGGAGTTCTGCTTTAACTCCATTTTAGCTGGACCTATTTTTCTCCAAAATATTGTTCTTAAGAAAACAAATGTGACAGGGTTTTGTTTCAAACTTAAAAGCTTGGTGAGGTGACACAAGACTAACAGCTTTTTAACCTTGCTGTCTATAAGCTTATATACAATCAATGCTGTCTATTCAGGATCAAAGATTTGCACTTCCTGTTTACAGCACTTCCCCTATCCTGTCTGGAGTGAAATTAGTTAGACCTCAGCAGTATACTGTAGTTCAGGCATCTTTCAGAATGTTGGGTATTAAAATAATGGTTATTCAATTATACCACAAGTGAGTGTTCATATTAATATGCTAAACTGATAAAGTAAAAATATATTAACTTAGAAGCAAATGACTACACAACCCAAACCTGGACACAGAATCATAAATTATTAAACAGTATGTATTGATTAAATTAAGCCTATACAGTGCAGCGCAACTCAGTAAATATATATTCACAATATGTGACAAAGTTAATGAAAATCCACTAATCAAATATATAAATTCAAATAATATTTAGAAAATCCGGACTCTCAAAAATATACAGTCTACTAGAATACAAAATAAATAAAATAATAAAAAATGTTGCTCTGCCACCAACGGTGATCTTCTATAAACTCTCTTTACTCGAGTGATAAGTGCACCTCCATACACCAAGTGAAAGACCTGCTCACCTCAAGCAATAAACAATAGGCTCATGTCTGTTAATCATTCAGATCCCCTGGGATGACCCCCTCTCCTTTTTTCAAGGATCCCACATTGTTCACACTTTCCCATATACTCACAATCCAAAGACGGATTACATATAACAGAAGGGCATACTGTAGTTCTTTCCCGTATAACACTTTTTATTAAAAACCCCCATGCATATTTATTGGTATATTTAAAATCAACTTCAGGCAGATTTTGAAATTCACTGGTTCGCATTATATGCGGTGACATTAGAACACCCACCCATATAATGAAGCGACAGAGAAGGTGACCAGAGTCAAAAGACTATTGAGTAAAGTAATTTTACTCTAATGCCCCGTACACACGGTCGGATTTTCCGATGGAGAATGTCCGATCGGAGCGTGTTGTCAGAAATTCCGACCGTGTGTGGGCTCCATCGGACATTTTCCATCGGATTTTCCGACACACAGAGTTTGAGAGCAGGCTATAAAATTTTCCGACAACAAAATCCGATCGCGTCAATTCCGACCGTGTATGGCCTGTTCTGACACACAAAGTGACACGCATGCTCAGAAGAAATTCCGACACGGAACAGCTCGGTCTGGTAAACTTAGCGTTCGCAATGGATACAGCACTTTCGTCACGGTGCAATGTATAAAATGGTTTAATACAGCGCACTCTCTTCTTCTTTATAATGTGAGAAGAATTAAGTAGTTTTGCTGCTCATATTCACACACACTTCTCACAAACTTATTTCTTTACTATTTATCGGAATTCCCTCAATATATTTTGATTTGTCACATCTGACAACATTATTTTGGTGTTGTTTTTTTATTTTTTTTTTGGTTTTAAGGCAGATTATTTATTTTTGGTTTGTATTTTTTTCAAGGCTGATCTTTGTTTTATTGGATTTTTATTTTTACTCCAGAATATTTTTGTGTGTGTTTTGTGTGTCAAGTTACCACAACACCATTGATATGTTGTATTATTTAATCTGTAGGAGATTGTTTGGTGTTGTTGTCTCTTGTTAATTTCACATTGTATTTTAAAAATGTACCTGAATCGTCACCAACAAACTGTCCTTTTTGAATGAAAACACACATAGGAGAGCATAATTTTCAAAAAAAAAACATTTATTAAGGGCTCACAACTAAACAAAGAGGGAGGCAACGCTGGAGAAACAGCAGAAATTGGTGAAGCCTTGGACCCCCAGGGCACACATCAACTATTTTCAAGCAAAATTGGTGGCCTGAGGAGTCCTTATCTAAGGTAGTGCAGTCTGGTCCAGAAGTCCCAGAGATCCGGAAAGCAGCAGATGACATCTGTGTCCCCAGGCTGTGGTCATACAAGAGACTGCATCTTTTGTCACACCAGACTGAACCCAGGGTCATCACTCTCTTGTCTTCCTTCCACGCTTCCTTCCACGCGGTGGCTCTGGTGGTGGAGTTGTGGCAGCAGGAGGAGGAGGAGGAGGATGGTCCAACTCAATCACGTCGGTCTTGGGTGTTAGTTCCCCACTCACCCCCTTACTTAGGACTTTATAAAGCAGGTCCTCACATAGCTTGCATTGACCCTCCTGCATGCCCTGCAGTTTTGTGGCAGCCATGCAGGCAAAGGCCTCTTCAGGAGTGGGTAAGGCTCGGAGGGACGCAGAAGCCTCCTGAATGAGCCTGAGCGCTGAATCCTGCATGTGAGTCGCCTTCCTCGCTCTTTTGTATGGAAGGCAGAGGGGAGGAACCTGCGATTCAGTCAGGCTGCGACTGGTCCCAGGCTTCTCTTGGCTGCCACTTAACCCTGCCTCCTCCTGGCTGCCACTAATCCCCGCCTCCTCCTGACTGCCACATTCCACAACCTCCTCCTGGCTGAGGTCTTCCTGTGTATGAAAAAGGGACATAGTTTGAGTTTTTTATTCATCAAACACACACAATTTTCACCTCCTGACTGTTGCAAATTGAATGTTAACAAATATAACAGACTATCATTCTGAGCCCAGCATTTTTCATTCTTGTCCCAATTTTGGGTGCCCACTACTGTCTATTGATATGTAAAACACTTTTTTTCAATCAGCAATTAGTGATCAATAATAACATCTAATAAACATCATTTATTTATTGACCAGAAATCAGTAGAACAATGCTATACCTGACTCCAGCTGGGCTCCTCCACTTCTTCCTGGCTGGAAGGCCCAGGTTGGACATCGGAAGCCTCAGCTGGGGTGGAAGGAAGAGTGGAAGGAAGAGTGGAGAGGGATTCCCTGACTTCAGTGTGGTCTGCCAGAAATCGCAGTCTCTCATAGTACCACAGCCTGGGGACATAAACATCATCTGCTGCAGCTCCGTACCTCTGGGAATCCGTGACCTTCTTGCGCTCCCTAAGATAAGTGCTTCTCAGGCCACCAATTTTGGCTTTTAAATAGGGGATGGTTGCTGTGGGGACCACCGGCTTCACCAACTGCAGCAGTTTCTGCAGCGCTGCCTGCCTATTCTGTTTATTATAATACAGCTCCCTGTATTTGTCTATGAACAGGGGGAGGAAGTTGTGGCCATTGAAGCCATCCATTTTCTCTGCAAGAAACAACACAAGACAAACCCTAATATCAGGCCAAACTCTCCGAATCTTGTTACAATATAGGCTTCCATTTCGAAGCAGTATAGGCCCAAGTTTAGATCTTACCTTCGTTATCACGATCGCCGCCTCCGATGCTCCTTCCTCCGCTCACAGATCGTACGTAATACGCGCGCGTGTTACGCTTTATACACACTGCGCATGCGTGTAACGCCGCCCGCCCATGACGTTCTTTCTAGTGTATTCCCCGCCCCTTTTTGTTTGGCGCAGTGGGGGAAGAGCACATGGCGGATACACAGCAGGTGTGTGCTAATTATAGCAACGAGGAGGAGGAAATCCCGGAGCCGGAAACATCCCGATCCAGAAGGAGACGATTTAAGGCCTCAAATATGTCCTTTGGGGAGATGTTGGAGATGGTGGACATCCTGAAGAAGGCCGACTATGATGGTAAGTATGGACCTTACCCCAACCCCAATGTCAGAAAGGCCAAGATCATGGCGAAAGTGGTCAAGAGTCTGCACCGGCATTTCGGGGTACGTCGATCGAAAGATCAGCTCAGAAAACGGTGGTCGGACCTCAAATTAAGAGAACGTGAGCAGTACAGAAAGATCCGGAGAGTGCTGCAAAAAAGTAAGTAGTTGTCCTGTGTTCCTATTCTTTATGTTTATTACGTTCGTGCTGCTCTATGTGCTTTTCTTACAAGTGTACATTTTTAAATGGCAACTTTCATGTTCATGGGCACATTATTCATTCGTATCAAACATTTTTCTTTCGGCCTATAAAACACCATTGTTTTGGCCATATGCATTTGGCCACAATTTTTACGCCCTACTTGTATGAAACTAATTTGGTTGTGTAGATGGCTTTGTTACTAGAATGAAATGCAAACTAGATTCTGTGTAAGGAGAGGACACTGAGCAGCTGATTTCACATCTGGGCACTGGAGCACTAGTGTGAGACCCCAGAAAACCATTTTTATTAGGGGGCCTACACAGTTGCTCCAGTGTATACTATAGGGGTGACTCCATCTGGGAAGCTTGCACCAAACAGGTGAAGTATTGCAGCTTGACAAAGGACAATGAAAATGCTACATTTTGGAACGCGGCCAAAATAAACAATTGTACCACACTTCCAAGCAATGTTTCCTATTTATAGTTCTGCCATCAAATATCTGTGTGCTAAGTATACCATTTTTGTTTTACATAGGGGAGAAAAGACTCGGAGGACACCCCTCATCCGAGGAGACCACAGACCCCCCACCTCTGGAAGAAGGGGAAATACCCCCAACCCAAGAAGTGCAGGAGGAGGAAGACGTGGTGAAAATTGTCACCACAACAGGTGAGTGTCTGCGACCACAGGCTCAGGTAAGAGATGGATGCCGGCATATTTTTGATACCTGTTTTTTTTTGGTTTCTATCTTTTTAGGTGATCGTGTTGTTGTGGATCCAGATCGTTTCACATCAGAAAGTGCCCAGATCCTGATCGGGGAGATCATGGGGTGTAATTTACAATTGGAAAACCTCAAGAAAAACATCAATGATATTATTAAAAAAAATAAAAACATCATTGATATTTTGGGGCGAGTTTAAAACCCCTCCAAATCCCTTTGTTTTTTTGTGTGCTACAATGTTAAAAATGTTTTAGCGATTTTTAGAAAAGCCAAATTTTGAGGATGCACACAGTGTACCAACATGTGCTATCTGCCATCACGGTAGATCAATGGACGCATTTTGGGGGTGCAACCCCTTCCTCAATAATAAAGTAGCTGGGAGGAAGGGGTTGCTCCCCCAAAACACGTCCCTTGATCCCCCGTGATGACAGCTAGCACATGTTGACATTGGTAAATTTGTGTGCATCTTCCAAATTTGGCTTTTCCTGGGGTGACTTCACCCCATCTGAACGCAATATCAAACACAGTTCCTAAATACTCATGTCTGATTTTGCCTTCAAGTTCTTCCAAATGTGAACTTTGTAAGTTTAAGATTTGTGTCTTTTCTTGTTGGTTTTACACATGCCTGTTTTATCTTAAATGGACATTTATCTGTTTTTTATAATGCTACCCCAAAAATTGTTATACAACAAACATGTTGGTTTGTTTTAAAAACCTTTTCTAAATGCACATGTGATTGTGCAGGTATTAAAAAGATTGTTCATCAAGAATGTGTGGATTATTGTCTCAACGCTACAACACTTTTGTGGTGATGTAATTGCTGCTTTCTGTGAAAATGGGGGTTATTTCCCAAGGGCAAATCCTCTTTGCACTACAAGTGCAGTTTCAGTGCAGTTTCAAGTGCACTCATAGTGCAAAGTGTCTTTTAGTAAATAACACCCAACAGTGCTTTGTAAGGTTATCACGCCATTTTCTGAACTCCCCACATTTCTGTCAGGGTCAGCTAAAACAAACACAAGCAGTAAATGTCAACAAAGATTTTCTTTTTTTTTGGTTTTTATTTGATAAAGGCTTCACAAATTTGCTGGCATATTGATGGCCCCCCTACCCGCAAAGAACTCATGGTATCTTAACCAGACATCACGGGCACTCAGGGAGGGCAAGCCAGGACGGCCACTTTCAAGCGCCGTCAGTGTTGTTTCATGTATCATTCCGGCCTCAGGCCCAACTGAGCCAGTATAGTTGGCCGAATGTTGGCGTAAAAAGTTATGTAGAACACAGCACGCCAGGATTATATGATTAAGTTTATACTCCGCCATATGGATGGGTGTCAGAAATAGACAGAACCGGCTGGCCAGGATTCCAAATGTGTTCTCCACCACTCTTCTGGCTCTGGCCGGCCGATAATTAAAAACCCTCTGTTCCAGGGGGGGGTCCTCATCGGGAATGGCCGCATAAGAAGGTCCCCAGCGCAAATGCTTCATCCGCAACGAAGACGAATGGAAGTCCTTCCACATTCTCTTCTGGAGGTGGCAAGTCCAACCTGCCATTCTGGAGACGCCTGTAAAACTCCGTCTGGGCGATGATTCCACCATCGGACATCCGACCATTCTTCCCCACGTCCACATACAAGAAGTCGTAATTAGCCGACACCACCGCAAACATCACAATACTATTGAACCCCTTGTAATTATAATAGTACGACCCCGAGTTGGGTGGTGGGACGATGTGGACGTGTTTCCTATCAATTGCCCCTCCGCAGTTAGGAAAGTCCCACCGCTGGGCAAAGTGGGAGGCCACAGTCTGCCATTCCTGTGGCGTGGAAGGAAACTGTTGAGGAAAACAAAAAAAAACTTAGTATTTTTGCACATAAACATGGAAAGCAGATTACACACAAACATTCTTGGCCAACATCCAGATAACATTTATTAAGGGGAATTTTACAACACCAAAGTATAAGGTACACCTATCATATTCCCCCTCCCCCCCTCTCATTGCCCATTTCTAACATTATAGGGGGGGGGATCTTGGACAGGTAACCCTCTCTACTTCATTGAGAGTTGAATGCCTAAATACAGGGTATTACTTGGAACAGCCCCTCCTTAGTTACACTATTGGCAGCCCACTGGACAGGTAAGAAGTGTCATAATACAAAGATATAAATACACACTGTACACATTTGAGCACATTTGGACATTCTGCCATTACCTATCAAGATAATAATAGGATACAAAAACTTTAAACAGTACCATTTGAAAGTATACAGGCAGGCCCTTGCACTATATGCTTTGGGGAATTCATGCATAAATCTTAGAACAAAAGAGATGGGTATAGTGTGTATGGGTTTGGCAAAGTCAGCAGATAGATGATTGAGGATAGATAGAGAATTGGGATCAGCTGACTTAGCAGTTGGGGGAAGGGAGGGTTAATAAAAATGATTTGGGGACACTACAAAAAAAAAGCCTCTGGCACTCTGCCTGAATTTAAAGCACAAATCAGATTTCTAAACATTTTAGGGGGTGTTTGGAGTAAAGCACTACTAGGGAGCTGATAAAATACATTGTTAAGTGACTACATGAGGTGAATATAGGGGCAGGAGAGCATGCTGGGGAGGTAAGTGAAGGCAAATATGTATGAAGGACATAAAAATCCAGCATTCGTGAGGACAAAGGGGACATTCACAGCATATTACAATCATGGTAATTAGGGAATGAGGAAAGAAATACAATATATTATCAAACATTCAATACAATAAAATGTGATATAAAAGGATAAAAATCTTACCTTCATATACTCCTTCTGCAGGACCTAGATGATGGCAGAACAGGTCTCTGGGATAATGATCCCCAGAGCCTGGGGGGAGATGCCTGTCGAGAACTTCAAGTCCTGCAGACTTCTCCCTGTCGCCAAGTACCGCAGGGTAGCGACGGGCCTCTGCTCCAGAGTGATGGCTTGCCTCATGCAGGTATCCTGCCTGCTGATATAGGGGGTCAGTGAAGCCAACAAACGGTGAAATACCGGGTCCGTCATCCTGAGAAAGTTCCTGAAATCATGAGGATTATTCTCACGGATCTCACGAAGCAAAGGCATATGAGAGAACTGGTCACGCTGAAGCAACCAATTCTTGGTCCATGACCTCCTCCCCACCCTGTTCATGGACTGGACTTGTGTCAAGGTCAGGACCATAACACCAAGCCCCCGCACAGCACGAATTCTACGAGGAGTACGTATACGCAACATGGCTAGAAAACGGTCGGCTGCTCAGAACGAAGTAACAGAACGCACTGAAGAACAGCAAGGCCTGTGAAGAGCGACCTGAAAAACAGTAACGAACGAACAAGAACACAATGACTAAGTCACGCGGAACTTGCTTGCACGCACTGAAGAGCAGATACAAACCCACAAGCACAAACTGAATGGCAGAAAACGATCTGAAAGCCACGAGTCTGAAAAAGCGCGAATCGTCTCTCACCAAACTTTTACTAACACGAGATTAGCAAAAGGAGCCCAAAGGGTGCCGCGCTTGGTTCTGAACTGGCCTTTTCTAGTCTCGTCGTACGTGGTGTACGTGACCGCGTGGTTGGAGATCGGAAATTCCGACAACTTTGTGCGACCGTGTGTACGCAAAACAAGTTTGAGCCAACATCCGTCGGAAAAAATCCTAGGATTTTGTTGTCGGAATGTCCGATCAATGTCTGACCGTGTGTACGGGGCATAAAACTTTACTCTGATCATCCCCTTGACAAAAGGTGCATGTAATCTTTTAACAGTTGGGCAGAACAACTTTTAGGACTTACAAGAGTTTCTCCAGAGTTTTGCTTTAAAAAATAGAAATGTTAAATTAAAGAGAATGTGTATGTTTTTGAAGAATACGTGTGAACGTGACCACTTTCAAGTGACCAGTGTTTTGCCAATACAGGAACGCAACAGCATGGTTGCCAACTGTCCCTAATTGGCCGGGACAGTCATGGATTTATTTTAAAACGGTGTACCCAAAAGTGACCTTGTCCTGGGCTGCATCCTGGAAATCAAGGCCGGTCACAGACAGTCAGCGCTGCAGGTGCTCAGAGCAGGGTGTGTCACATCAGGTGAGGTACACACAAGAGACAGAGAAGAGCATTGATTGCTGGAACAGAGATCCCTCCCCAGCCTCCTCCTCCAACAGTTGATGTACAGGCACTCTCATTGGGACTGACTTGGACTGAACATGGGCGGAACTTGAAAGGGGGTGCTGCCGGCCTTCTAGATGTATGCTCCTGGCCTGCCTGAATCATTTACAGGATGCAACTCATCTGTAACCTGAACCAGCATGCTCTCCTTCTCCACACAGACAGTCCTGAGCCTCCACTCTGCTTCCACTCAGTCTATAGCTCCTGCCAGCACTTAAGATGGCCCCTGCGGAACCAACAATATGCCCTCTGACCTCTTGGCACTCTGCAATAAACCAAGTAGCGAGAAGAGGAGTTTTCACAGCACACTGGAAGTGGGTGTGTTTTAAGGTCCCTCTGTATCTGGTATCTAAATGGAGAACTCAGCAGGTCTGTGTAGAGGAGAAAAGATGTGGAATGGTGGTGAGTGGAGGCAGTGGGGTGATGGAGGATGGAGAGAGGGGACATGGTCCTACCTGTGAGTGAAGAAGGCTGCATAGTCATTGGGGACTACAAGTGTCAGCCTGGTCGGAAGGGTGTATTGGGACTATTAGTTCTCCACAGAGGACAGGTTGTTCCCAGGTCCCCTCCCAATTCACAGCTTACACCAGCTTCTTCTAGAACATTTTTTCTCCCAAGAGGAAGAATCCCACAGACTGACTGGGATCACAAAGCTCCCATTGTATGACCTCTGACCCAACCTCTTCTGATTGTAGTGTATGGAGTGTGGGAGATTCAGATCCTCCGTCAGGTTTTTATTTCTGGTTGTGTCCCCATTGGGGAGGTTTGCTTTCTCTTCCCCAGTCATGTCCTGACATTGCGGATCTTCCAGGGACAGAAGTGACAAGTTTAGGGTCAGAGGATACTCCAAAAACAATCAATGGCAATAATGGGAGGACAAACGTCTCACTAATTTTCTATAGCCACCTTTCCTGGAGGTAACAGGGAATGGCATGCCCCAAATAAGCAAGAAAGACAGCAACGTACATTTATTATCTTTCATGACTAAGCCTATTTCTGACATTTGGTGTTTACAAGTTAAAATCCATATTTTTTGCTAGAAAATTACTTAGAACCCCCAAACATTATATATATATATATTTTTAGCAGAGAATCTAGAGAATAAAATGGTGATTGTTGCAATATTTTATGTCACACAGTATTTGTGCAGTGGTGTTTTAAATGCAACTTTTTTGGAAAAGGGACACTTTCATGAATTTAAAAAAACAAACAAACAGTATAGTTATCCAATTTTTTTTTGTGTAATGTGAAAGATGATGTTATGCTGAGTAAACATGTCATGCTTTATAATTGCACGCACTTGTGCAATGGCGACAAACTATGGTACCTAAAAATCTCCATAGGCAACGCTTTTAAAACATTTTTTACGGTTACCAGGTTAGAGTTACAGAGGAGGTATAATGCTAGAATTATTGCTCTCGCTCTGACGATTGCAGCGATTCCTCACATGTGTGATTTTAACACAGTTTACATATGCGGGCGCCACTTCCATATACATTTTCTTTGCTGTGCGAGCTCGCAGGGACGGGGGCGCCTTATTTATTTTATTTATTTTTATATTATTAAATTGTGTTTTTTTTTTTAAATGGATCACTTTTATTGCTGTCACAAGGAATGTAAACATCCCTTGTGACAGTAATAGGTGGTGACAGGTACTCTTTATGGAGGGAGGGGTCTAAAAACCCTTCAATCCCTCCTTTGCACTTCAAAGTAGTAATCGCCAAAAACGGCGATTCTAAATAGTGTATATTTTTTTTTATCCGGTGCCAATGGCAGCCTAGTAAACAGGAATTGACGTTGTGACGTCGCTTCCGTGTTTAAATTCAGGAGACTGGAACAAAGCCATTTCCGGCTTCGTGCCAGTCTGTCTCTAGCCCCTGGAATTGGCGGATCGAGGATCGGGTCTCCCAGTGGGACGGGAGGCCTGTTCAGAGCGGCGGGGGGCAGTGGGAGGGGGGATGTCTTTTAGCCGCATCGGTTGTTATCCCTGGAAAGCCGATCGCCCGCTCTAAAAAACGGTACCAGAATGATGCTTGCAGCTGCGGGCATCATCCCGGTATAACCCCTGAAAGCCGAGACTGCATTTCTGCGTACGCTCGGCGGGAAGATGAAATGCAGGTGAAAGGCATTAGCAGGGTGTACTAAAGTGGGTGGAAAACTGAGATGAAGCCTTATGGTGGATTTCCATGATTGTGGTTCACATTGGCAGCGTGCAGTATATGCTATTCACTTTGGAGTCGCATACTAAGCAAGTAAATATTACTGAAAAATTATTTTCAGGTAAATTACCCTAATAAAGAATTAAAAAAAGTTTTTTTTTCTACTAAGTCGCATTTTTATTTATACAGTAACAGTCATAAAAAACTAAATTCATAAAGCTTTAACACAAGGATAAGGCTGTCTAATTTAGCCATGTGACTGTAATTTTCAAGTCTGCAGAGCTAACTGGACGCTTCAAAACAGAACAAAATCCTCCTATCCTGTACAGCCAAGGAAGCTACCATCTTAGCCTCTATTTGATCTGCAGTTGATTTGGGGGTGCTCAGTTATGACACCAGCCATTTGATGGCTTGACAGCTCGGTTGAGAGAACAAGCACCTGTGGCAGTTATCATTTGTGGTATGCCCTGTATGTTATTGTTTTGGGAACCTGTTAAATGGATGCATTTACTTCTGCTTCAAAATAAATGTCTTTGTCCTTATGTTTTAAATTTGTGAATTGAGTCTAATGGATTACACAGTCTTATTAACTTGCACAAATAACTGTAAACAAAGTATTTAACAGCATGCAAAAAGTTAAAGAGTTAGTTCACCTTTACAAACAAAAATTGTCCATGCAGGTAAAGGGTTCCTGTAGATAAAAACAAACTATGCACCAAAGTTAAATAATGTCCTTGCTATAGGTGTAGGCCATTTACGTACCTCTCAAAGCCCGGTAAAAAATACTACCAGAGCTGGCATCATCCAATTTTCCTAGTTACTAGAATGTTGCTAAGACATTCTCAGCCATAACTGCTAACCCCCACCATCACTGGAGCTAGCTCTCAAGCCCCTGCACGCGTGTGGTCCACTATCTTCTCTGTCCCAACTTTGCTAAATTCAGAGCTACTGTGACAGGGAAAAGAGCACATTCAAAGTTTTGAATCAGCTGGGGATGTCTTAGCAATGTCCTAACAACAAGGCAGGATGGAAAGATATGAACTCTGGGAGTTTCTTGGCCAAACTTCAGAAGGTACTGTATATACAGTAAATGTCCTACACCTATAGCAAAGGTTTTATCCAACTTTAGTCAAAGATGTATAGTTTGTTTTTATCTGCAAGTGCCCCTTACCTGCATAGGCAGGTTTTTGGTAAAGGTGAATTAACCCTTTAAGGGTAGAATGCTCCTAATGCCGCGTACACACGATCGGACATTCCGACAGCAAAACTGTGGATTTATTTCCGACGGATGTTGGCTCAAACTTGTCTTGCATACACACGGTCGCACAAATGTTGTCGGAAATTCCGATCGCCAAGAACGCGCTGCGGTACAACACGTACCACGGCACTATAAAAGGGAAGTTCAATACCAAGTGCCCCACCCTTTGGGCTCCTTCTGCTAATCTCGTGTTTATCTCATGTTAGTAGAAGTTTGTTCAGAGACGATTCGCACTTTTCAGTCTGCTTTTCAGTTCGTTACTGCTCTTCAGTTTGTGCTTGTGGGTTCGTATCTGTTTTTCAGTGTGTGTAGTCAGTTCGTATCTGTTTTCCAGTGCGTTCTTGTCCACTCATTTCTGATTTTCAGGTTTCTCTTCTCAGGCCTTTCTGATTTTCAGTGCGTTCTGTTAGTTCGTTCTGACCAGCCGACCGTTTTGAAGCCATGTTGCGGTTACCTACGCGTCATAGAGTTTGTATTGTGCAGGGGCTTGGTGTTGGGGTTCTTACTTTGACCCAAGCCCAGTCCATGAACAGGGCAAGGAGGAGTTCATGGACGAAGAATTGGTTACTCCAGCGTGACCAATTCTCTCACATGCCTTTGTTGCGGGAGATCCAGGAGAATAATCCTGATGATTTCAGGAATTATCTCCGGATGACGGACCCCGTTTTTTACCGTCTGTTGGCTGTGCTGTCCCCCTATATTACCAGGCAGAACACCTGCATGTGGCAAGCCATCACTCCGGAACAAAGGCTAGTCGCCACCTTGCGGTACTTGGCAACTGGAAGAAGTCTGCAGGACATCAAGTTCTCGACAGGCATCTCCCCCCAGGCTCTGGGGATCATTAATTCAGAGACCCGTTCTGCCATCATTCAGGTCCTGCAGAAGGACTATATTAAGGTAAGTTTTCTCCTTAACATCACATTCTATGTATTTAATGTTTGCTAATGTATTGTATTTCTTTCATCATTCCCTAATTACCATGATTGTAATATGCTGTGAATGTCCCCTTTGTACTCATGCATGCTGGAAGTTTTTTAACTTCCTTTTTTTCCTTCATGCATATTTGCCTTCAATAACCTCCCCAGCATGCTATCCTGGGCCCATACACACCTAGCCTAGTCACTTAACAATGTATTTTGTCAGCTCCATAGTAGTGCTTTACCCTAAACATCCCCCTAAATGTGTACAAATGTTATTTGTATCCTTAAATTCAGGCAGAGTGCAAGAGGCTTTTTTGGGGGGCCCAAACCCATTTGGAACCCTCCCTCCCAACCGCTAAGTCAACCGATACCAATCTTCTGTCTGCTGACTTTGCCAAGCCCATACACACTATACCTACCTCTTTTGTGTTCATATTTATGGATGAATTCACCAAAGCATGTAGTGCAAGGGCCTGCCTAAATATATTCAAATGGTATTGTTTAAAGTTTTGTTCTCCTATTATCTTGATAGGTATTTTCAGAATGTAAAATTGTGCTTTAATTTGGACAGTGTGTATTCATGTTTTTGTATTATGACACTTCTTACCTGTCCAGCGGGCTGCCAATAGTGTAAGTAAGGAGGGGCTGGCCAAAGAAACACACATTATTAATGCATTCAGCTCTCAATGAAGTGGAGAGGGTTACCTGTCCAAAACATCTCCATCCCCCCCCTAAAATTTTTACAATGGGCCATCAGAGGGTGTGAGGAATCTGATAAGTGGACCTTATACTTTTGTCTTTAAATACGCCTTAAAATAAATGTTATACTGATGTTGGCCAAGAATGTTTGTGTATAATCTGCTTGCAATGTTTATGTGCAAAATAACTAATTTTTTTTCTTATTTGACTCCACAGTTTCCTTCAACCCCACAGGAATGGCAGACTGTGGCATCCCACTTTGCCCAGCTGTGGGACTTTCCTAACTGCAGAGGGGCAATTGATGGGAAAAACAACCTCATTGTTCCACCCCCCAACTCGGGGTCATACTATTATAATTACAAGGGGTTTAATAGTATTGTGATGTTGGTGGTGGTGTCGGCGACATACGAGTTTTTGTATGTGGACGTGGGGAAGAATGGCCGGATGTCAGATGGTGGAGTCATCACCCAGACGGAGTTCTACAGATTGCTCCAGAATGGTGGCTTGGGCTTGCCACCTGTGGAAGACAATGTGGGTGGTCTTCCATTTGTTTTCGTCGCTGATGAAGAATTTGGGCTAGGAGAACATCTGATGAGGCCATTTCCCATGAGGACCCTCACCCCGGACCAGAGAGTTTTTAACTACCGGCTGGCCAGAGCCAGAAGAGTGGTGGAGAATGCTTTCGGCATAATGGCAAGCCGGTTCCACCTATTTCTATCACCAATCCACATGGCGGAATATAAACTCAACCAAATTGTGTTTGCCTGCTGCATTATGCACAATTTGCTACGTACAAATGCTACGAACTATGTGACCTCAGTTGGGCCTGAGGCCAGAATTCCTGATCAATCAACCCTGACGGCACTTAAAGCTGGCCATCCTGGCTTGCCCCCCCAAAGCGACTGCAAAGTCAGACAAAAGTATCTGGAGTACTTCGCGGGTAGGGGGGCCATTGATATGCCAGCAAATGTGTGAAACATTTTTTAAATAAATTTTTATTTTAAACTGAACTAATATTTCATTTTATTTACTGCTTGTGTTTCTCCTAGGTTCTCCAATGGGCTTTTCTTTTTGGCCATTTTCTTCAATGGTGCAAACGTAATTTATTTGATACATGAGGTGACGATCTCTTCTTCGGCTAATTATTATGTTGTGGGTCTGCTACACACACACACATTGTTTTTGTTGTTAATGTATGTAATGCATTAATGATAAAAATAATCATCCTTTTCAGCACCATGAATTAATTGTTTAGAGTCCCTAAAATGGCCTGATTGGGGCAAATTTTAGAGCACTGTGGGGGTTATTTACTAAAGGCAAATCCACTTTGCACTACAAGTGCACTGAAACTGCACAGAAGGTGCACTTTTAGTGCAAAGTGGATTTGCCTTTAGTAAATACCCCCATTGTCACTGTAAACACCAACTTACTCCCAAAACTGGTATTGAGCATTGAAAGAAGAAGCCACACATTGTTGAGTAGAAAACATTTTACTCTATGCACATTCGCATGTGCATTTGAAAAGGGTTTTTGAACAAACCAACATCTTTGGTGTATAACATTTTTATGTTTGACATTTGAAATATCATTTTTTGGGTTAAACAGGCATAAAATACACAACCCAAGAACTTACAAAGTTCAACTCTGAAAAAGTGAAGGCAATATCAGACATTAGTATGTCTAAACTGTGTTGATCTTGCCTTCATCAGATAGGGTGATGTCACCCCTGTAAAAGCCAAATTTTGAAGATGCATGCAAATTGGGAGTAAAAATGTGGATTTACCTCCTGATCCCATGCCTAATGTCAACATGTGCTAGCTCCCATCATGGGGGATCAATGGTGTTTCGAGGGTGCAACCCCTTCCTCTCACCTACTTGAGTTGCGAGGAAGGGGTTGCACCCACAAAACGCGTCCATTGATATCCCGTGATGGCACATGTTGACACACTGTGTGCATCTTCAAAATTTGGCTTTCAAATTATTTCAACAAATTTTAAAATTCTAAAATATCATGACAAACTGTAATTTTAAATTTTTTGGGGTGTTTTAGATTCTGCCTAAAACATCAATGATGTTGTTGAGTCTTTTTTCAACATCATTGATGTTTTCCTTTATCTTCTCTAATTCCCGATTGCACACCATTATCTCCCTGATGAGTACTTGTGCACTTGCACTGGTGAAATGAGTTTCTTCTTCCACAACATCCACATCACCATGTATTATAAATATGCTGGCATACATCTATTACCTGAAGCTGTGGTCTCAGACACTGACCTGTTGTGGTCATTATTTCAGATTCAGATTATTCAGATGTCCCGAGTCTTTTCTCCCCTACAGTATGTGAATAAAAAAAAGGTATACTTAGCACATTGATATTTGTGGCAAGAAATAGGAATATGAAACATTGCTTGGAAGTGTCGTCCAATTGTCTGTTTTGGCAGAGTTCCAAGCTGAAGACATGAATTTTTTCCCTTTATTCAAGCTGGAATACTTACCTTTTTTGGTCAAGTTTCCCACATGGAGACACCCCTAGTATCCACTGGAGCACCTGTGTGGGACACCCTAAAAAGGTTGTTCTGGTGTCCCACACTAGTGCTCCTGCATCCAGATGTGTAAACAGCTGCTGAGTGTCCTCTCCTTACACTGAATCAAGTTTGCATTTAATTCTAGTTACAAACACATCTAGACAACAATGTAATAAACTTCTTTTAATACAAATAGGCCTGAACAAATGTAGTTAACCTGCATTTGCCAAAAACATCGTATTAGTGGACGAACGAATAATGTTTACTACGAACGATTACTGTGCCCACAAACTTGAAACTTGCCCTTTTAAACTGTACAACAGTAAAGAAAAGCACATGGAGCAGCACTAAAGTACTAATAATAATAGGAACACATGACAAATACTTACTTTTTTGCAGCACTTTCCTGATCCTTCTGTACTGATCGTGCTCCCTCAATTTCAGGTCTGACCAGAGTTTCCTCAATTGATCCTTGGATCGTCATACCCCAAAATTCCTGTGCAGACTTCTCACAACTTTAGCCATGATCTTGGCCTTTCTCACATTTGGGTTTGGGTAAGGTCACCATACTTCCCATCATAGTCGGCCCTCTTCAAGATGTCCACCATCTCCACCATCTCTACAAAGGACGTATTTGAGGCCTTAAATCTCCTCCTGGATTGGGACGTTTGTGGCTCCGGGCTTTCATCGTCTTCCTCGTTGATGAGATTATCATGCACTTGCTCTGTCTCCCCCATGTGCTCTTCCACTGCGTCGAAAGAGAAGGGGCGGGAATATACTAGAAAGGAGGGTAGGGGTGGAGTTTCATGCATGCGCAGTGTATATAACGCGTTACGCGCGTGCGTCGTACATACGATCTGAAAGGAGTAGCATAAGCGCTGATCGTGCTAATGAAGGTACAATTTTAACTTGGGGCATCAGTGGCCTATACTGCTTAGAGGCCTATATTGGGACAAAATTATGAGAGTTTAGACTGACATTAGGGTTTGTCTTATGTTGTGTCTTGCAGATAAAATGGATAGATTCAACGATCACGACTTCCTCTCCAACTTCATTGATAAATACAGAGAGCTGCCCTGTCTGTGGCAGGTGAAACACCCTTTTTATAATAATAAAATAAAGAGGAAGGCAGCGCTGGATCAATTGCTGTAATTGGTGAAATCCGTGATTCCCATGGCATCCATTCTTTGATTCGGCAGGCTATTGCGGCCCTCAGAACCACCCCCATTTTTCAAGAGGCCTATGCCTGCATAGCGGCCAGCAAAATGCAGGAAATGGAGGTGGGCCAATGCCTCATTTGTGAGAAAGTCATCTATCAGGCCCTAAATAAGGGGGTGAGAGGCAAACTCACAAACAAACAAAAGTCATGTTTGTGAGTTGGACCATCCTCCTCCTCCACCTCCTGCCACAACTCCAACACCACAGCCACTGGCCGCACTTAGAGTATGCTGTCCAGTTCTGGGCACCAGTCCTCAGGAAGGATGTACTGGAAATGGAGCGAGTACAAAGAAGGGCAACAAAGCTAATAAAGGGTCTGGAGGATCTTAGTTATGAGGAAAGGTTGCGAGCACTGAACTTATTCTCTCTGGAGAAGAGACGCTTGAGAGGGGATATGATTTCAATTTACAAATACCGTACTGGTGACCCCACAATAGGGATAAAACTTTTTTGCAGAAGAGAGTTTAATAAGACTCGTGGCCACTCATTACAATTAGAAGAAAAGAGGTTTAACCTTAAACTACGTAGAGGGTTCTTTACTGTAAGAGCGGCAAGGATGTGGAATTCCCTTCCACAGGCGGTGGTCCCAGCGGGGAGCATTGATAGCTTCAAGAAACTATTAGATAATCACCTGAATGACCGCAACATACAGGGATCTACAATGTAATACTGACACATAATCACACACATAGGTTGGACTTGATGGTCTTTTTTCAACCTCACCTACTATGTAACTATGTAACTATGTAACAGTCTGGAAGGAAGCGTGCAAGGAAGTCTTGAGAGTGATGGCCTGGGTTTGGTCTGGTCTGGCAAAAGACGCAGGCTGTTGTAAGACCACAGCCTCAGGACATATATGTCATCTGCTGCTGTTCCTGATCCCTTGGAATCCTGGACCGGATTGTGCTCCCTATTAAATGGACTCCTCAGGCTAACAATTTTGCCTGTCAAATAGTTGATGTGTGCCCTGGGGTACAAAGACTTCGCCAATTTCAACAGTTTATCCAGCGTTGCCTTCCTCTTTATTTTGTTATGACCCCTAATAAATGTTTATTTTTTTCACAAATCCTTGGCTATGTGTTTTACTTCAAAAGGACAGTTTGTTTGTGAGTAGGTAGGTACATTTCAAAAATACGATGTCAAATTAACAAGGGACACCAACACCAACCAACCTCCTTGAGGTTAAAAAATACAGGATAATAATGGTGTTGTGGTAACTTGACATACAAAACAACAAAAAATATTATGGGGATCACTAGAAAAAAAAACATGGAGATCTTGAAAAAAAAAAAAAAGTAGATCACTATAAAAAAAAAAAAATCTAAACATTATTCTGGAGAACTGGCAAAAAAAAAAGATTATTCAGGAGATCATGAGAAATAATAAAGAAACCATTTTGTCAGAACTCTGTGTGAATATCAGCAGCAAAACAACTTCATTATTTTAGCATTATAAAGAAGAAGAGAATGCGTTGCATTAAAAGATTAAAAAATTTGTAGCGTGACAAATGTGCTATCTCCATTACGAACGCTAGTTTTACCAGACCGAGCGCTTCCATCTCGTACTTGATTCAGAGCATGCGTGGAATCTTGTGCATCGGAATCGTCTACACACACTCGGAATTTCCGACAACAAATTTTGTTGTCGGAAAATTTGAAACCCAGCTCTCAAACATTTGTTGTCGGAATTTCCGACAGCAAATGTCCGACGGAAGCTACAAATGGTCGGAATTTCCGACAACAAGCTCACATCGAACATTTGTTGATGGAAATTCCAACCGCGTGTATGCGGCATAAGACATAAACTTACATACTTTAAATAACTAAATAACTGGACAAGTCGGTATTTAGAAATAAGTTTGTCATGAATATATATATATAATTATCAGTACCCTTTTTGCTAGGCTCTTTCATGTTTGTCACAAAATGTCTTACCAAAGTGAAACCTGAATAGACCTTTTAGAGACAGTATGCTAATATTAAACTGTTCAGTCCTCCAAGTTTACCAACCAAGAACCTGGGCAAAAAGAGCCAATGGAACATGCTGTTTCTTCAATTTCAGATGGCCCTGTGATGCCTCCTATAGTAACTGTGCACTTTGAACTCTATTTCTGGATTTATAAAAAAAATTGCCAGTTGTACCAAGGCAAACATTTAATAAACGGAAAAATATTCAGTAAATTTCCTTTGTCGCTCTCCTAGCATCAACACATAAGTGTATTGCAGTAGGTAAGTAAGTAAGCAAGTAATTTAGTAGAATGCTATATAAAATGTCTTTATTTGCCAAGCAACTAATTATAGCCTTTAGTTCTATTTCTATTGGCCTGGTCACAGCTGTAAGTTAGATAGAATACATACTGAGAATGTGTTTTGCAATTCTTAAGATTTTCAATCATTTTTTGCCAATTAAATTATTTAGTCTATGGTATTTAATGTTCTTTCTAAAAGTTTGATATTTGTCCCCCCATTTGCATTTTAACTCAGAGATAAATCTTTAAAAGACAAATTCATTTGTATAGATCAAACCAGATCAATATGTCATAAAAAGATCAGACAGATATAGAAAGCAACTTTCTTTGAAAATATAACTTTGTGCATTCAGATTTGATCAATAATTGTGTGAGAAGCCAAAAACAGGTTAGGTAACCTTTCTGACACCCACCAAGACATCCACTGAAGATTATTAACTCGTTGGTGAATGGACTGGAGCACTGCTGTTATAAAAATATAGCCAGAATTAAAAGCACATATAGAAATCAACAGAAGACTCATTCAAGAATTAGCTTTTGTTTTTTAAAAACTCAGTGTAGTGCAATAAAGGATTTTAGGGGCATATTTATAAAGCAACACAATTGATTCACCACTGAACCTGTCTGCCCTTTTATCAAATTTATTTCACTTTACACTGAATTTCCCATTCTTCAAAGACTATTCCAGGTCATTGTATTTTAAATAGACAAAAAGTAATGATCTGCTTCGAGCTTTCACCATCTGCTGGTTGTTACTCAGCACTTCAGCTCAGGTTTCTACAGTGCACACCTGTTCTAAACAGGAAAGTGTCTAAAGAGACTGCTGGACATTCAGCATGTCCCTAATCAATAGGTTAGTCTGTTTTTTTTTATGTTCTGGCTAGAAGTCTACCTGACTCTGACTTATGTCTTAAGCTGGTCATACATGGGTCAGTTTTGTTCATTCAACCAATGAGTTGAACAAAAGAAACAGACCCTATTTCCCCAGTCACACACTTAATGTGGATGTGAAAATCCCCCACCCCTACTGTGTTATTATCATATTCTGATAATTGGGGAGATTCCCCTGCCATCAAAATACTCAGATCATTGCTGCAGTCTATAGCCTATTGTTAATTAAATGAGAAATGAGAAAATACCAACAGGGCGGTTAAGCAGACATTGACTTCTGTCCAACCACAATGGCCATTCATGGATTGAGGTTCGGAATTTCAGTCCATGTATGGCCAACTTCACTGTTCATGTCTTGGAGTATTCCTGTATATTGTTTGGACCGCATTTGTACTCAAGTTGGCTATGCCTATCCTGAACATCAGCAAGGCTTCTACTAAATTATACGAAGTCCAATGTACTGCTCTCGAAACACAGTGCTGCTTACTGTATGTAGAGTAATAAAACACACACAGTGCTAGCATCATTTTGAAATGAAAATAGCTTGTTTCGGCCAGCTTAGCACAAACAAACTATTTAAAGTGATAATAAAGCTGGAATTCTACTTAAAGATCTATTTGTGTGGGCTTGTTCTATTCATCCACCTGCTAAATCTGCCTGTTGACTTACATAGCTTTAGCATCTGTTCTGCCTTTTAGTTAGCAGTTGCCATCAGTTACACATAATAGCCATTTTTCAGGCGCAGTCTGTTTTCTCCACTGCAGGTGGCGCTCAAGCGCAGCAGAAATGCAGAGGGAGGGGAAGTCCGAAGGTATATGGTTTCTCTATGGTTTCCTGAGTCACTGGGGAAGCAATGTGATTGGATGCTGGCCACCCATGTGACTCTGGCATGCATTTTGGGTGTGGCACAGTCTTTTTAAGACCTGTCTGCCAGGGACAATATTAGTGGCAGGGAAAGATTGCTGACAAGTAGGGGGAAAGGTTCATGATTACTAGGGAAAGAGTAGGGCTCTGCATTCTCCTTGGACACCTTCCCATTTGGGCTAGGGACAAGTTCCATCATTTGCAACTAGCCTGCGTGTGTGTTATTGCCGCCGCACCACGCTACACCCACCCACAAGCCAATGACAAATGTTTGAATTTAGCAATGATTCCTTAATTCCTTACTCACCTATCACAACTTTCATACTCTGAAAATTAGTATTGTACCTTAAAATCCTCATTCACATTCACCCTCTAACATAAATAGTGCAAATACATGGGCCAAATGACAGTAAACAGCCAGCAAATGCAGGGAAATTTAGCAAGTACAGTAAATATGCCTAATTTTCTTGTTTTTTCTTTTTTAATATGCTCCTTAGTATTAGAAAATATTTTATATAGAGGAAAATCATAGGGACAAATGTCATTAAATCTCAGTAAGTCAACTTATTTGCTTTCACCACTTTTATTTGACAAATTATTAATTTCTATTGCCGTGATAAAGATACAGGTCTGAAGATCATATCCCTTAGTTAGTCATTTATCATTAAAGAATCCCAACAGCATATTAACATTAAATTGAAACATGCAGAACAAAAGGACATCATTTTAATTCCATTTGTGCCCCACAGTTCAAATGTTAGCAGGGAGATGTCATGTTAAACTGACTTCATTCAAATTATGTAAAAGAGTTTCATAATCCCCAAAGAAGGATTAGATAACCTCACATGATGTCAGGATACTTGTGTGCTATGCCATCTTGCATGGTATTTGACAAAGATTCCGGCATTTCCTTGTATAGCTGGATGATGCATTGGTATCAAAAAAGCACTATTTACCTTTTCAAATCTGCAAAATATCTGCAGCATTGCTTGCAAAAATACTACTTATTCTTCTAGCATGCAAGAAATCCAGGATTTTTTTGAACACCAAATATGTTTTTATTTTTTGTTTTTTCTATAGCCACTAGATAGGATTATTGAGAAAAAGGACCAGAGGCAGAAGGTCAACCATGAATACCAATTATGTTCTTTTTTTTTGGTACAAGGACATTGTGAGAAACCTTGTGTAGAAAGTTCTCATTCTTGTGCAGCAAGTATTCTCATTCATGTGTATGTACAGTAACATGCACATACTCATGAGCATAGAATCTGAGGTCTGCTTTTCCTCATTGTTGGATTGTCTTTAGCTCTTTTCTCCATGTTCTGTGCTCCTGAAAATCTGCTGATATTGCTAATGACCCAACCATGTCTGACACTTCTCTTTGGATTCCCCTTGCCTGTTATATCTGCTACTGGTCTGTGTCATTGACCCTGGCCAGGACTTTTGACTAAGATTCTGCCTGCTGATCTTGTACCTTGTTGCCAGCATGTTGCCAACTCTTGCCTTGTCTCTGACCTGGATTCTGAACGTGATCCTGCACCTACCTGTCTGGCATTTACAAAATAAGGGTTGTGACCTGACACCTCACTGTTCATCCAACCTCAGTATCTCCAAGTTCACTAAACCAACTTCCTTACAACATTGCCCTTACAGTCCCTGTCTCCACCACCAGGGGTGCTTGGACGGGAATTGTGCAAGTGGCCAACCTCATCATCTTGGGCTCCATAGTCAGGTGCATGACAGCCATGGGGGATTCTGTGTCCAACCTGAACCAGGATGGCTTGACAATTCTGTTAATCACAAGAGGGGAAAATATTTCAAAGGACTAACTTAGTGTTGTAGTTAAAGATAGGATTTTTATCATGTATAGAGTTAGGGGTTTAAGTCACCCTGTTGGTCGCATAAAAAAAAAATCTGGCACTTCCACTCAATAAAAAAAGCATTATACTCACCTCTCTGTCAGAATAGGACACAACAGTGGGTTTACTTACCTGCTCTGTGCAATGGTTTTGCACAGAGTGGCCCCAAACCTCCTCTTCTGGGGTGCCCCACCAGCGCTCTCTGTTCATCCTCCCTTTCACTTGCTATAGGGGTACTTGTCCAGGCCCAACCTTGCTGTGTGCATCTAATGATAAAACACAGTGCCGCTTAGTCCCACTCCCCCTTGCCCCCTTCTCACAGGATTTGATTGACAACAGCATGAGCCAAAGCCTCCCACTGCTGCCTCCATGTCCTGCATGGAGAGAGCAGCTTTTCGCTGGATCGAAATCAGGCTCAGATAAGTATTTGGGAGGGGGGGGCTGACCATGGAAGGTTTTCTACCTTAATGAAGAGAATGAATTAGGGTTAAAAAAGTTCACCTTTTGGGAAAAAATAATAGATGCCCATATTTTTGCAGGAAAAAAAATGTGCATTTATTGTTTTTCCCTAAGGCGCCGGGAAAGCATTGCACCCCTGATCAGGTGTGCAATGCCAGACTCCTGCAGACAAGCCCTGCAGCTTTCAGCCAATACCTTCATGTAGGCTGACTGTTTACAAGCTGCAGGGCTTGTGAATGAACTACGAGACTGCATATAAGCGACCTTCCAATCTATTTAGAACTCACACCATCAGCCAGAAAGGGGCAGAGCTCCGCACGCCATGTTATTTTCAAATAGTGACTTTGACACCGGAAGAAAATCCCTGCTCTGTGTCACTGGGGGGGCAGGAGAGACTGCAAGTGCTGGAACATGTTCCACCCTAAATACAGGTGGAACATGTAACATTTTTTGGCCATTGCAACCACTTTACCCACTTCCCGCTGAGTGCCTTCCAGCGCTTTAAGAGTTCTGAAAGCCTGGAGCCGGAGGCTGTGATTGGCTGTCACATAATCGGAAAACTCCCGATCGCAAGTATGCATCAGGAGCTTACCGATCCCCACCAGCTACTGTGCTGGGAGTATACAGGGAGTTCACTTTGAGCACGGAAAGTTATTAACAGAGGGTCGCATATATGCAGCCGCTCGGCATTAAGGCCCGCCCTATGAGAGGCCTGCATATATGTGTACTGTCGGTGCCAAGGAGTTAATGTTATTCAGACAAGGTACCAGTCTTAGCTCTATTTTCCAGTCATCCTATAAGCACTCATTTACATGGGTGCAGAGAGCCGTACACCATGAAACATGAGCCTGTTCCTAGGAGTGCCAGGTGTTTGAGTTAGGCCGCCTGTACAAATCAATGGCGGGCTTCGGCTGTATGCTGGTAGCCACACATCTAAGTGTTTATTTGCGTACAGAAATGGACAGTTTGCATTCAGGGCCATTCATTCATCCTTGAATGCAAGTAAATGCTCAGATGTGTGGTTACCAGCCTACAGCTGCAGCCTGTTCTTGATTTTAGCAAACACCTGTCATACTTGAACAGACAGATACACTTATTGTTAATGGTCCAGGGCTCTCTGTGCCTATGTGATGATTCCTAATTGTGTTTCCAGTGCCCATTGCATAAGATAGACTGATATTGGAATAAACCTTGCAGTTTACGGTACATCTGCTTCTCCTTGGCTACAATCTAGAAAAAAAAAAATGACTGGGACATAATTACATCATATTTTTTTTTAAATAAGAAAGAAACAAGGTAGAAAGGATACCTGTATATCTACTGTAACTTCAGTTACAAATCCATAAATTGTGTGGGGGGGGGTATATATTTTAGAAAAAATATATAAGATAGGATTAAATAGGATAGGATAGAAGAGAAAATCATTTCTTTATGCCCCTGGGCCAACATCCAAGACCGCTGGTTTACTGCACAGATACAGCCTAATATTATAGAGCCATTTGTTCCAAAGTGCATACAGCTGATGCCAACAAGTCTGAAACAGCTGTATGCAGTTTGGCATGATGTGCTCTATAATATTGAGCTGTATCTGTGCTATAAAGATTTCTGCATGTACAGTTGGCCCAGGGGCTTAAAGAGATGATCTGCAGGGCTTTGCCCACTATCTTCAATTAAGGAATCAATTCCTTCATTTTAGTTTTGTGATAGGAGTGAGACATTTAGATATCTTCTATTATAAGAAAGCTTTACTGTGCTTCATTCTGGCTTAAAGCAGTATTAAACCCAAAACCAAAAATGTAATATTTTGCAGCTTAAAGTGTTACTAAACCCACAACAGTAAAATCCAGTCTGTATATGCAGCACAGCATGCTTGTTATACTCACTGTGGAACCTAAGGGGTCAATCCTCTGCATTGTGTAAAAAGGTTGTTTGATCCTGTCTCCTTCTTTCACTGACTCCAAAACAGGTCCGGATAAGACACAGCCTTTGGAGTCAGGCTGCACATGCTCAGTTTGGTGTATATTGATAGAGACACTTTTTTTCTTGGGAAAGTGCATGTGCTCAGCACTGTCCAGACAGGGGGTCAGGGGTCCTGGATCCTGATAGAACAGCTCAGTGCAGTATGAAAAATCCTCCTACAAGCTTTACCAGGAAAAGTTAGAAGTCACAAGGCTGCTATATACTTCTGATGAGAAAAGGTATTTAGCAATTTATATTTACTAAAATAAATGCATTTTCATGTTCTGTGTACTGTGGGAGATCAGATAAAATGAATGCAGAGTCCTGGGTTTAGTAACACTTCAACAAGGATGTGGTGGCTGCATTAGTTTTTTTTCATGTCCTTTTCCCCTCTGTTTTCTAGTCATCTGGCCAGTAACGCACCTTCTGTATTATCTCACTCCAAATGAAGAAGGGGGTGGGTAGTGTTGGATATACTAGCAGATTTAGATACATTAACAAATTGAAGCCAAACTCCAGCTTATGCTTTAGAATCAGTTACAGAAAATAGGTTTTTTTTTCCTTTTGGGATAAAAGGTTTTACATAAAAAAGTAAAAGCTGATCATTGTAAGCACCCCTGCCGGTGGTAAATGGTTTGTCTCATCCCTGTAATCGCTACATCTACAGGACAGTTTGTTCTGTTGAAAAACAACAGACTTACTGGCAGGATGGCAAGGGGTAAACAAGGGAAAAAAGCCTTAAAAGAAAACTAATGCAGCCATCACCTCTAATAATTGGTAAGCTGCAAAATAATAAATGTTTGCTTTGGGGTTCAATACCATTTTAATGTAAGGCTTACCTCACCATAATCTGTCTAATTATATTTTCTCGTAAAGCAAAAAAGAAAAAGAAAAGTAAATGTAAAGATACTATTTATTCAAACACACTGCTAAGTAAAAGAATACCTGAATTGCTTTTAGAAAGCAAAAAAATTAGGATATGATTTAAAATTGAATTATAACATGCCAATATGTATATACATTTAGTTTTTTGCTATAAATCACCGACTGATGGAATATATCCAGCCCTTATGTGAAAATCACATTCATCAGGAGAACAATACAACTAAACAAGGACTGAAATATTAACACTTACATAGTTACATAGTAGGCGAGGTTGAAAAAAGATACCAAGTCCATCAAGTCCAACCTATGTGTGTGATTATGTGTCAGTATTACATTGTATATCCCTGTATGTTGTGGCTGTTCAGGTGCTTATCTAATAGTTTTTTGAATTTATCGATGTTCCCTGTTGAAACTACTGCTTGTGGAAGAGAATTCCACATCCTTACCGCTCTTATGCCCCGTACACACAGTCGGATTTTCCGATGGAAAATGTCCGATCGGAGTGTGTTGTCGGAAATTCCGACCGTGTGTGGGCTCCATCGGACATTTTCCATCGGATTTTCCAACACACAAAGTTGGAGAGCAGGAGATAAAATTTTCCGACAACAAAATCCGTTGTCGGAAATTCCGATCGTGTGTACACAAATCCGACGGACAAAGTGCCACGCATGCTCAGAATAAATAAAGAGATGAAAGCTATTGGCCACTGCCCCGTTTATAGTCCCGACGGCCGTGTTTTACGTCACCGCGTTTGGAACGATCGGATTTTCCGACAACTTTGTGTGACCGTGTGTATGCAAGACAAGTTTGAGCCAACATCCGTCGGAAAAAATCCTAGGATTTTGTTGTCGGAATGTCCGAGCAATGTCCGACCGTGTGTAGGGGCATCACAGTAAAGAACCCTCTAAGCAGTTTAAGGTTAAACCACTTTTCTTCTAATTTTAGTGAATTCGCCGCATGTCTTATTAAATTCCCTTTTGCGTTAATGTTTTATCCCTATTGTGGAGTCACCAGTATGGTATTTGTAAATTGAAATCATATCCCCTCTCAATTGTCTCTTCTCCAGAGAGAATAAGTTCAGTGCTCACAACCTTTCCTCATAACTAATATCCTCCAGACCCTTTATTAGCTTTGTTGCCCTTCTCTGGACTCTATCCAGTTCCAGGACATCCTTCCTGAGGACTGGTGCCCAGAACTGGACAGCATACTCTAGGTGCAGCCGGACCAGAGTCTTGTAGAGTGGGAGAATTATTGTTTTATCTCTGGAGTTAATCCCCTTTTTAATTCATGCCAATATTCTGTTTGCTTTGTTTGCAGCAGCTTGGCATAGCATGCCATAGCTGAGCCTATCATCTACTAGGACCCCCAGGTCCTTTTTCATCCTAGATTTCCCCAGAGGTTTTCCCCCTGATGAGTAGATTGCATTCATATTTTTGCCACCCAAATGCATTATTTTACATTTTTCTACATTGAACCTCATTTGCCATGTAGTTGCCCACTCCATTAATTTGTTCAGATCTTCTTGCAAGGTTTCCACATCCTGAGGAGAAGTTATTGCCCTGCTTAGCTTAGCTTAGTATACAGAGATTGAACTGTTTACCCCATCCTCCAGGTCGTTTATGAATAAATTAAATTGGATTGGTCCCAGCACAGAACCCTGGGGGACCCCACTTTCCATCCTGGACCATTCTGAGTACTCCCCCATTTATCACCATCCTCTGAACTCGCCCCTGTAGCCAGTTTTTAATCCATGTACTCACCCTATGGTCCATGCCAACGGACCTTATTTTGTACAGTAAACATTTATGGGGAACTGTATCAAATGCTTTTGCAAAATCCAGATACACCACGTCTAAGGGCCTTCCTTTTTCTAGATGGCAACTCACCTCCTCATAGAAGGTTAATAGATTGGTTTGGCAAGAACGATTCTTCATGACTTAAGGGCATATTTCGTAAAGCAGTGAATCTGACATCCACCGAACATTCACTACAGGTGAATATGTCCTGTGCATGTGTTTTAAATGGCAGTGATTGATTCACCACCAGTAAATGTTTGTTCAAAGTCATATACACAGCTTTATACATACAGTATGACCCTATCAAATGGTATGCATGATCATATAATGCACACCACTAGCCAAATAAATATGTATTTGTACACTAGTAGGGTACAGTGCAGTATAAATATAAATGTTCAAAATTCTCTTTTTTTACATTTGCTTAATACAGCTTTTTGGATTCTTATTTAAGACTTTTACCTATTTAATTGTGGCCTTGTTGCCCTTTTTCTTTAGGCTGAATTGGGTTTGACATTTCTTCAGTTTTGCTTTGGAAATCTACTTTTGTCTTATCAATATCTTTCCTACATATGGCCAGCATTATAGAACATCTTCTAGTGCAGCTTAGAGGTGAAGATAACTATTCAACTGCCAACACCCAAGCCCCTGTGTTTGCTTCTTCTGTCCTAGACGGGCAGTGCCTGTATTAATCCATTACTGCCCCAATCTGTATAATACTATTCCTCAGCATAATGTCCCTTGCTGAAGATATGTTTATAAACAACCTCCCTTAACAACTACCAACCTACAGCTTGCATACAGTAGATAGTGTGGCCTCCTCTAATGATCTGGAACAATTAGTGTCAGATAGCATTCACATGCATGCCTATTCAATACTGTAATTGTCTGCTACATTTAGAGTATTAAAACCGATTACCTTAAAAAAATAGTAAAAAAGTAAATGCAATTTACTGGACATTTTCACTTAGGGGTGTACTCACTTTTGTTGCCAGCAGTTTAGAAATGAATGGCTTTGTGTTGAGTTATTTTGAGGGGACAGCAAATTTACACTGTTATACAAGATGTATACTCACTACTTTACATTGTAGCAAAGTGTAATTACTTCAGTGTTGTCACATGAAAAGATAGAATAAGATATTTACAAAAATGTGAGATACTGTAAGATACTTTTGTGAGATACTGTATATATACTGCTTTGACCTAGACATTTAAGATTCAATAACCTCTTGGTGCAAAGGGGTAATAGTGAGGGGGTAATGTGTGCCCATCCTGCCACTGACCTATTACTAAACTATAGACTATTTACGCTTCAAATATGTATTGATGAACTTCACATAAAGCAATTCAGGTTCTATCTATCAAAGACAAAAGAGAAGGTTTCATGTGTAGTGAACAAAAAAGTGAAGCATGTACTGGTCCCACCTATCTTCCAAACCCTATTACTTCAAAATAATAGTTTCAAGACACTTATGGCACTCAGCCTCAAAGGAGCCATCATTCCATCATTGTCTACAAAGATTCCTTGTTCTTTTACAGATGTAGCAGCTCAGGGCAGGACACAGCTTTCCTATATGATCAACTGCAATTGGCGTATAATGAGAAACTATATTTATATCAAATATTGTAAAAGAAAAATAGTTGTAACAGTAGTCAACAAAACTGCTGAAACTTTCATAAAAATATACTCAGATGACACATAGGGAAGATATATATTTCTAATTAACCTCCAGCACTTCAGTGGTCATCCTTAGGGAGATGAGAATTTCTTGAGATAGTGAAAAAAATCTATTTAGCCATTTGCCTTTGTGTTTTCATTTTACTGTATGTGTAGAAAAATGTCAAAGATAAAATACATTATACAGTTCTTCTTGGATGGCTGAATCTCCATCCCATCCTCTGGTAGCCACAGTAGGTCTTTGCTCTTTTGATAATAACTGATCAGTAATGTATTCTTATGTAAATGAATTAGACCCACTGCCAAAGTTCTAGTCAGTGAAGTTGATTTTGATGATGTCAACTTTCATTGACCTGCTCCTGGTTGGAAGATGGGATAGAAGTTATATGAAAGAGGAACGTATGATAAGTGAATTGGCCAGCATGAGACTAATAATTGGATTTCACAAACAATGTACATTTTATTGATGTGGCTCAGAGTTTTAAAATCAATGTTGTAGTAGTTGTTTATTATTTATGGTGCAGCTTATTAAACTGATAATTCATCAGTGGAATGAGTTGGCTCAGAGGTTTAAAGGTCTGACTATGGAATTATGATAATGAGGTTTTCTGGGAGTATTAAAGACATTGTCCCTTCCATTTGACCTAGATAGGACACCTTGTTTAAGTATATAATTACATGTGTACTTATGCTTAAAGGCACACTCCAGTAAAGTTAAATCCCCATGACTGTTGATATCGTTTTTGGAAAGACCTCAAATCGAATGCTAGGTACACACGGGTAGTGTCAGGGAAGGCATGTCCATAGTGCAGATGGAGTTTCTCAGTGCATACATATACGCATGCGCAGACCGGCAACTGACATAGTCGTGGGCATAGGCGCACTCCTGTGCATCTATGTGCGTGCCTGTCACTAATGCTGGTGCCAAATGGGCTATTTAAACATTCTTCAGTATGGGCTCATTGCTGTTTGGTCTGCAGGTTCTGTGTGTTGTTTCCTGATTCCTGTGTTTAACCTCTGATCCTGACCTAGCTTACTTCTGATCTGTGTTTATCTGCTACCTTCCCTGACCTGGGCTTGTCTCTGGATTCTGCTTCTGCCTCCTGTTTCTGCTTGATCAACCTTCCGTTGCTGACTTGGCTTGTGACCTGACTATCCTGCTGTCTGACATTTATACCTGATCTGCCCGAGTGTTAACGACCTGGCTCGTCTGACCCTGCACCTTGCTCATCCAGCCTGCTTCAACTCTTCAGTCCAGCAAGATCTCATCTGGCTCCTGCTTCAAGCTGCCTACTAGGGATGAGCCGAACACCCCCCTGTTCGGTTCGCACCAGAACATGCGAACAGGAAAAAAGTTTGTTCGAACACGCGAACACCGTTAAAGTCTATGGGACACGAACATGAATAATCAAAAGTGCTAATTTTAAAGGCTAATATGCAAGTTATTGTCATAAAAAGTGTTTGGGGACCTGGGTCCTGCCCCAGGGGACATGGATCAATGCAAAAAAAAAGTTTTAAAAACGGCCGTTTTTTCAGGAGCAGTGATTTAAATAATGCTTAAAGTCAAACAATAAAAGTGTAATGTCCCTTTAAATTTCATAGCTGGGGGTGTCTATAGTATGCCTGTAAAGGGGCGCATGTTTCCTGTGTTTAGAACAGTCTGACAGCAAAATGACATTTTGAAGAAAAAAACCCATTTAAAACTACCCGCGGCTATTGCATTGCCGACAATACACATAGAAGTTTATTGATAAAAACAGCATGGGAATTCCCCAAAGGGGAACCCCGAACCAAAATTAAAAAAAAAAATGACGTGGTAATCCCCCTAAATTTCATACCAGGCCCTTCAGGTCTGGTATGGATATTAAGGAGAACCCCAGGCCAAAATTTAAAAAGAAAATGACGTGGGGTTCCCCCTAAATTCCATACCAGACCCTTCAGGTCTGGTATGGATTTTAAGGGGAACCCTGTGCCAAAAAAAAAAACGCGTGGGGTCCCCCCAAAAATCCATACCAGACCCTTATCCGAGCACGCAACCTGGCAGGCCGCAGGAAAAGAGGAGGGGACGAGAGTGTGGCCCCCCCTCCTGAACCATACCAGGCCACATGCCCTCAACATTGGGAGGGTGCTTTGGGGTAGCCCCCCAAAACACCTTGTCCCCATGTTGATGAGGACAAGGGCCTCATCCCCACAACCCTGACCGGTAGTTGTGGGGGTCTGCGGGGGGGGGGCTTATCGGAATCTGGAAGCCCCCTTTAACAAGGGGACCCCCAGATCCCGGCCCCCCCCTGTGTGAAATGGTAAGGTACTTACCCCTACCATTTCACTAAAAAACTGTCAAAAATGTTAAAAATTACAAGAGACAGTTTTTGACAATTCCTTTATTTAAATGCTTCTTCTTTCTTCTATCTTCCTTCATCTTCTGGTTCTTCTGGCTCTTCTGGTTCTTCCTCCGGCGTTCTCGTCCAGCATCTCCTCCGTGGCTTCTTCTATCTTCTTCTCCTCTGGCCGCTCCGCACCCATGGCATGGGGGGAGGCTCCCGCTCTTCTCTTCTTCTTTTCTTCTCTTCTTCTCTTCTTCATTTTCTTCTCCGGGCCACTCCGCACCCATTCTGGCATGGAGGGAGGCTCCCGCTGTGTGACGGCGCTCCTCGTCTGACAGTTGTCTTTGGTGCGACATGAGCTGCAAAAAACGGTTGAGAGAATAACAGCAGCGGAGGGTAGAATAAGTCAGATAGAGGATGATTTACACCAAATGAAGCAGAACGTTAAGGTTTTGAAAGATCACATGAGCAAGGTTGCGGAAAAAATGGATGAAATGGAAAATAGACTTCGCAGGGACAATGTGAGGCTGGTGGGACTGCCCGAAAAGAGCGAGGGGCTTAACCCGATTGCATTTTTAGAAAATTGGGTTATTGGGTTATTTGGAAGAGAAACTTTCTCACAACAGTTTTCAATAGAAAGAGTCCCCTTTAGGCCCCCACCCCCAGGAGGATACCCTAGATCAATGTTACTGAAATGTTTTAATTATAAAGATAAAGCAATACTCCTGCGTAAGGCCAGAGATATGGGGAATATCTCTTATAATGGAGTCAAGATTTCGATGTACCCCGACTTCTCACCCAACCTGCAGAAGCGCAGGGCTGAGTTCATGGAAATCAAACGCAGACTTCAAAAATGTAATATTACATGTGCTCTGCTTTACCCAGCTCGGCTACGAGTGGTAGCGCTGGGAGGGACTCAGTTCTTTGACTCCCCTGTGAGTGTGATAGCATGGCTGGAGGACAAAAAGGATCAGCTGTTAATAAAATGAGAGGTCATTTGGATTGAAGATGGGACACGTCGAGGCTTACTGGAAAGAATAATATGTATTTTGATTGGAGGGTGGTGGGAGACTCACAGTATAAGTGAAGATTAATGATTGTGTGGAGAAACAATAAAAATAAAATTTGTTTGATAATCACAAGGGAGGAGGGAGGGAGGTGGTGAAAAGGGACACAAGAGAGGGTGAGGAGAGTGTGGGGAGGTATGTACCAGTCACAAAAAAGAAGCCCTTAGGGTTAACCTAGAAAGGTATAGGGAGGGAGGATCGAGGATATTTGAGATGGGGGGGGGATACAAAAGGGGGTTGGCACATAGGATGCAGAAAAGTCAGAATAAAGATGCAATTCACATGATAGTAAGGGGAAATTATAGGAAAAAGATCAAATTAGTGATAAAACAAACACTTAAAATATATGATATATGAGAAAAATTCACATTTTTAACACAAAAGGGAAAACAAGAACAACTGGACATTGTGTTATTTAGGGGGATGATTAGATTCAGCATGATTTTTTATCATGGGGTTTTCTGTTTACTTTTTTTTCTTTTTTCTCTTTTTTCAGGGGCTCAATTGCTTCTCTCAGGATTCTCTTTGCCCTCTTTTCTTTTTCAATTTTTTTTATGCAGCCTTGAAGTATTGTATATAGAAGCATGGAATATCCGGGGGATGGGTGTCCCACCCAATAGAGTTGCAGAGCCAGGGGTTTCTTCTTGTCCTATTTTTGTAATTTTTTTTCTTTCATTTCCTATGCAGTCTAGCCACTTGCTTACAGGGCACTTAAACCCCTCTCCTATCCAGACCAATTTTCAGCTTTCAGCGCTGACGCACTTTGAATGACAATTGCGTGGTCATACAACACTGTATCCAAATTAAATTTTTATCATTTTTTCACAACAAATAGAGCTTTCTTTTGGTGGTATTTGATCACCTCTGTAGTTTTTACTTTTTGTTAAAAAAATGTAAAAAACTGAATTTAAAAAAAAAAAAATTTAATTTTTTTTATATTTTGTTATAAAAAATTTAAAACGGGTCATTTTTCTCCTTCATAGATGTACGCTGATGAGGCGGCAGTGATGGGCACTGATAGGCGGCAGTGATGGGCACTGATGGGTGGCAGTAATGGGCAGCACTGCCAGGTGGCACTGATTGCAAATACAGGTGGGCATTGATAGGTGGCACTTGTGGGCATTGATAGGTGGCACTTGTTGGCATTGATAGGTGGCACTTGTGGGCACTGTTAGGTGGCACTGTGGGCACTGTTAGGTGGCACTGTGGGCACTGTTGAGGCAGACGTGCCTCTTCCACTTGAGGACCGATGTCCCTCACATCCGAGCCAGTGATCGGCTTTTTCTTCTACTCACGCTGTCAGCGTGAGTAAAAAAACAAAAACGATTACCAATCTTTTGTTTACATCATGTTATCAGCTGTCATTGGCTGACAGCTGATCATATGGTAAGGGGCCGGGACCGGCCCCCTTACTTGGATCGGTGATCAGCCGAGTCTCAGTGACTCGGTGATCACAGCGCGCTCGATGATGAGGGAGCATACACAGGGGAGGCCGTCATATGACGGCCTCCCGGGAGTTCAGGTCCGCGCTGTGGCCGTCATTCAGCCATAGCGCGGATGTGTAGTGGCTAGAGTACTGAATATAGGCTCCTGGAACGTCCGAGGGATGGGTACCCCTGCTAAGAGAGCAGCAGTATTTGATGTGCTAGAAACGCATGAGGTAGGACTGGTCTTCCTGCAAGAGACACATTTAACTAAAGATACCAATTTACAATTTCGAAACAAGAAGTTTCAATATCAATATCACTCAGTACACACCTCTTATTCAAGAGGAGTGACAGTGTTGGTAAGAAGAGGAGTGGCGTTTACTTGCAGACAGACCAGTATAGACGAGGAAGGGTGGTATATTTTTCTTCATTGTGTAATAGAAGATCGGGAGTATGTCCTAGCAAATATTTATATTCCCCCACCTTTTAAATTAGATGTCATGTATAGACTAATGGAATTTATAAAGGATAAAACTGGAATACCAGTTATAGCAGTGGGGGATTTTAATGAGGTCATAAGTAAAAAACTGGACAGGTTCCCATCAGGAAAACAGGAGCAGAGGGGGTACGAGAGTGGGCTGTATCAATTCTTACAAGAAGTTGGGTTATTTGACATATGAAGAGTGTGGAACCCAGATGTGTTACAATACTCACGCTTTTCAAGACCTTTTTCCACACTCTCCAGGATAGACCTGGCTCTGGTTAATGGGGAAGCATGTCAGATAATAAGGGATATAGTATACAAACCTAGAGGGGTGTCAGACCCCTCACTGATGATGGTCTTGGTAAACTTGGAAGGGAAAAGATCTTTCAGGGTATGGAAGATGAATCCACTCTGGTTTGAATTAATGGGGAACCCAGACGAGATACTATTTAAGTTAAAGGAGTTTATAGAGTTTAATGAAGGTACAGTGACGCGGGGAGTGATGTGGGACGCATTGGGGGCATTCAAACAGTGGCAAAAATTAAAAAGGCATGAAGGGAGTGGGAGAACAGGATTAGGAAGGAGTTAGTGAAAGAAGAAAAAGAATATGCGGAAAACCCATCCCCAGAGAAACAAAGTGTATGGTTGAATAAGCAATAGGAATATAAAGCTGCAGTGACCAGGAAATCAGAGAATAAGAGATTGTTCCAGAAGCAAGTTGCATTTGGGGAGGGGGAAAATGTTGAACGGATGCTGGCCCACTTGTTAAGAACTAACTCCTCCCTCTCCGCAGTCCCCGCGATTAGGACAGTGAGGGGAGAAATTTCATCACATGTGTCAGAGATTACAGACACATTTAGAGAATATTATGATAAATTGTATAGTTTGCGGGTGACTGTGAGAGGAGAGGAATTGGATAGAGTCTTTGGAAATATTGAGATACCGGTCCTTACAGGGGAGGATAGAGAGGGAATGGAGGCCCCGATAACTTTGGAGGAAATACAGCTATCAGTCGCAGTGATAGTTAATCAGAAATCCCCAGGTCCAGATGGTCTTCCAGTAGAAACCTATAAATACTATGGGAAAGTACTGCTCCCGGAGCTTCTTAAAGTACTGAACTGGGCGAAGATGGAGGGGAAACTGCCCATTTCAATGACAGAGGCAACGATAATAGTTCTGCATAAAGAGGGGAAAGACCCGTTAGAGACTATGTCTTATAGACCCATTTCCCTACTTTGTTCAGATGCTAAAATATTGGCTAAAGTAATGACAGCTAGGTTAAATAAAATTATCTCTAGACTTATACACCCAGATCAAACAGGGTTTATCCCTAGCAGATCAACTAGCATGAACATTAGGAGGGTATTTCTCAACTTGCAGATACCAACGGAGAATATGGGTACAAGAGCAGGTATGTCCCTAGATGTGGTTAAAGCTTTCGATAGCTTAGAGTGGGGGTATATCTGGTGAGTGTTGGAAGAGTTCGGCTTTGGCCCCTCATTTATTATCTGGATAAAAACATTATACAATGGTCCTAATGCTAAAATTAGAGTTAACAACGATTATTTGGGTATGATCCAACTAGAGAGGGGGACAAGACAGGGGTATCCACTGTCACCCCTGCTCTTTGCGCTTGCAATTGAGTCATTGGCTATTGCAATCAAATCAAATATAAGCATGAAAGGGTTTCTGAGAGCGTCTGGCGAGGAGAGAATTGCATTATATGCGGATGACGTCCTCCTCTTCCTGGGGGATACAGGGCAATCCCTTAGGCAGGCGATGAGTATCTTTATAGAATTCGGAAGACTCTCGAGATTGGTCATAAACTGGGAGAAATCGGCACTTATGCCGGTGGATCCCATTGGGAATCAAACATTATCAGTAATTCCCCAGTTGGAAGCAGTTGAGATAATGAAATACTTAAGTATACACATAACAAGAGACCCAAATAAATATATAAATAACAATATAGTCCCCCTTTTAGCTAAATTTAAAAGCAAAATTGAAATCTGGCGGCATCTGCCATTATCGGTTGCAGGGAGATGCAACTTGATTAAAATGTTGTGGATGCCACAATTACTATACTTATTGCATAACTCACCGATATGGATACATAAGAAATGGTTTAAAAAAAATTGATACATTGTTTAGAAAACTTATATGGAAAGGAGGCCAGTCCAGGATAGGTTTACAAACTCTACAGTTACCAACAAGCGAGGGGGGTTTAGCGGTGCCGCATCCACTGAGTTTCTTTCTAGCAGCCCAATTGCAGTACTTAAGAGTGAGTGAAGATTTAAGAGGAGATATAAATGGGGTTTAATGATATCAGGGGCACCCCATAAGACAGTAGTGGAGGTACTGGAGGCAAATTATTTCTTTAATAGAACCCCCACGATAAGGCTAGCCTTAAGGGTATGGAAGGCAGTAAAGTCATTAAGGGGACAAGGTGGTCCGACAGAATATATCCCCCTTTGGAATAACAGGAACCTGCGGGAGATGGAGATGATGGGGAAGTTTAAAGAATGGGAATTAAAAGGGATAGATAGGTTGGCCCAGCTGTACGAGGGAAGTACGTTAAAACATTTACAGCACTGAGAGAGGAATATGACATACCCAAACATTCATTTTATAAATACTTACAAATTAGACATGTTTTAAACGTTCAGTTTGAGAAGCAAGGACTGGTTTGGAGTAACTCCCATATTTTCCAAAGAATGGGCAGGCTGGGTAGAACTGGGGGATTTATATCAGAAATTTACCCACATATATGTGGGGGAAGCATTGAGGGTCTGGAACGGCTTAAAAGTAGAGGAAAATGGGAGGAGGATCTAGGCACAATATCGGATGAGCAGTGGAAGAGGATATTAGAGAGAGGACACTTGGTATCGGTCTCACCCACACAGAAGTTCTCATATTTGATGTTAATTCATAGGACATATTATACACCTAAGAGGCTGTACGAGTTCGGGTGGAGAGTAGATGATAAGTGCCCTAGATGCCGGGATACAGGGGATTTGTTACACATGATATAGAAGTGCCCAAAACTGTTCCGATAGTGGTCAGAGATCCTCAATACCACATATATGACATAAGGCTGGATATGGACCCTAGGGTATGTATTTTAGGTCTGGGGGAGGGAATAGGTGGAGCGACTAGTATAGTGATGAGGTGTCTTTTCCAGGCGAGAAAATTAATAGCCCAGAGATGGCAAGCAGAGAAACCCCCCTCTGTAGGAGACTGGGCCAGGATAGTTACAGAAATGGTATGGAGGGAAAAAGTAGTTTATACAAAAAGAGGAAATTTTAAGGAATTTGAAAAAATGTGGAAACCCTGGTTGGCGAGGATGGGATATCCTATGTAGAGCATGGGAATGGGGAGAAGGGAAAAGGAAGGAGAGAGAGGGGAGTAACAAGGAAGGCCCCATAGAAATAAATTAACAAGGAAGAGAGTGTGATTTAACATATATACTAGGATAAGAAATGGGGCGGTGGGGAGGGGAGGGATTAAGAAGAAAATACTCAGGGCGATAAAGGGTATAATAGAAAATTATGAGAAAATGTCTTTTATTGGTTATATGATATATATTTATAAGTATGTATTTTTTTACAAATATGAAGAAAATAAATAAAGAATTACTTAAGTAAAAAAAAAGAATGACAGCCTGGCAGTGGTTCAGTTATTCTGAGTGGGTGTCATATGATGCCCTGCAGGATAACAGCCGCCGTGTGTGTCAGTCTGATACACCGCTACATCGATCTCAGTAAAGAGCCTCCGGCAGAGGCTCTTTACCATGTGATCAGCCGTGTCCAATCACGGCTGATCGTGATGTTGATAGGAAGAGCCGTTGATCGGCGGCTTTTTCTCACTTGCGTCTAACAGATGCGAGTAGAGGAGAGCCGATCGGCGGCTCTCCTGACCGTGGGGGTCTGTGCTGATTGTTTATCAGTGCAGCCCCCCCTCAGATGCCCACACTAGACCACTAGGGAAGATCCCAGGACCACCAGGGAAGCCCCCAGCATGTGGATGGCCAGGTACATTCCCCATGGTCATCCACATGTAAAAAATATGCCCAAAATATGCCAATCAGCACCCACAAATGGGCACTGACTGGCACCTCTGTGACAATTTACAAAACAGGGATGCCCAGCAATGCCACCCATTAGTGCCACCCATCAGTGTCCATCAGTGCCATCTATCAGTGCCCATCAGTGCCCACCTATCAGTGCCCATCAGTGCCCATCCGTGCCACATATCAGTGCCACCCATAAGTACCCATCAGTGCCACCCATAAGTACCCATCAGTGCCGCCTATGAGTGCCCATCAGTGCCGCCTACAAGTGCCCATCAGTGCCACCTACGAGTGCCCATCTGTGCCGCATACCAGTGCCACCTATCAGTTCCCATCAGTGCCGCCTATCAGTGCCCATCATCAGTGCCCGTCAGTGCCACCTCATCAGTGCCACCTCATTAGTGCCACTTTATTGGTGCCCATCAGTGCCGCCTTATCAGTGCCTGGCAGTGCAGCCATATCAGTGCCTGTCATTGAAGAAGAAAACTTACTTATTTACAAAAAAATGTAACAGGAACAAAGAAAAACTTGGGGTTTTTTTCAAAAATTTTTGGTATTTTTTTATTTGTTGCGCAAAAAATAAAAATTGCAGAGGTGATCAAATACCACCAAAAGAAAGCTCTATTTGTGGGAACAAAATGATAAAAAATGTGTTTGGGTACAGTGTAGCATGAAAGCGCAATTGTCATTCAAATTGCGACAGCGCTGAAAGCTGAAAATTGGCCTGGGCAGGAAGGTGTCTAAGTGCCTGGTATTGAAGTGGTTAAGCCAGTGACAATGATAATTGTGTCTACTAAAATATTTCCGTCGACTAAATTAACACTATTATAGTCTACTAAAATACGACTAAAGCTAAAGCAATTCAGATGACTAAAATACGACTAAACCTAAAATGGCACTTTAGTCAAAAGACTATGACTAAAACTAAATTGAAAGTTGACATAAAAATTAACACTGTTCTGCGGGCCATTTCTAACTCTGCAACACAATTCCATCCAGAGCCTATAATAATAGCACATTAAAGTTTAAACGTGTATTTCACTATTCCACTACTGCATAAGTATATTTAAGGGGCATCTGCTAAGCTGCTGAAAGAGAAAAAAGAAAAAGGCTTTTCTTACATTTTTTTCTTAATATTTAATGTTGGAAATATATTCAGGTAATATGTGCAATTGTATTACAGTCAATAGAGTTTACAGTTTTTTGTTTTTTTTGTATTTTAAAGTTGCACTTCTGTTTGTCAAAAAGCAATATTTTTGTTTGTTTATGAAACTTGGTATTATTTATAAAGACATTGTATATCACAACGGAGAAATCTGGGTCTGTAGTGCATGTTCAAACCTTAATACCATAAATAATAACATGTTATTAGATTTTCACTCCAGGAGTATATGAGTTTGGAAATTCTAGAGAAATGTTTAAATAATGCATTACAATTTAACTAAACCCATTGGACTAATCTAGATGCAAATAAATAATGGGCAGTAAATAAGAAAATTGTTCAAAACTATTATAGTTCCTGTTTATGTTATCTGTATACAATAGTCCTATTGTAGTGTATCCTATTATTTGTGTAAATTTTTTTTTTACAAAACACATTTATAGATGTGTGTATATATATATATATATATATATATATAGTGTATTTTTGGATTTTTGGTGCATATAGAGATGCTGTCTTATAAGAAAACCCAGCAAGCAATAGCTCTGCATTTTTTGACAGCTCCTGGAGATAATATTTTCACTATTTTTAACCTTTGATTTTAATTTTTTTGCTTCTGAGCATACAAACAAAACAATACATAAAAACAGAACCTCTCTCAGGTTTTTTTTTGCTGTAGGAAGAGTAACCCACTCTATTTCTTATGGTGACCAACGTCACACTTGTCACAAGGTGGGTTACTTCACCTTTTTCTTCCAGAACCTGATTCTTTCAAAACCGTATCGCTACCATTAGCAAAATCGTAAGCTGTCAGTACTGACTGTAAGTGTCTGTTCAGTGGGAGCTGGATACAATATATAATATTGATATTGTTATTCTATTTAACAACTTCCTGCTTTCAATGTTTGTCCTTAAAGTAGAAAAAAACACAGAGTAATACCCAGCGCCAGTGATGAACAACCCGGAGAGCTTAAAACAGGACATGTGCTGTATAACATGTGTAGTATGTATATTAGTCATGCCATCTAATGGGACATTATGGATACATATTGCATAGCATATAGACAAGAGTAAAACAAGGAGACCATCAGAAATCACCCATGCAGCCAGACCAACCGTAGCTGGTAGATACAGATCATAACAGAAAAAACACATATAGTCCAGCGCTCAGAATATTTTAAAAGCAAACTGCAACAGGAATAAAAATTTGAATATTTTAATAAACCAGTAATAAACCAGTAATAAATAATGATCAAAAGTAACAGTAGTAACTGCTAATTAAAACCAAGTTAAGAGGCACTGTTGTAGAAAAAAACACACTGTTGCAGAAAAAAACGGACTATGACAAAGCGCTCATGCGCGAAACGCGTCGTCAAGGCAACCATACGGCAGAGGCCCCAGCTAGAGCCTTTCACTGTGAGCTCTGATCCATCCATCCATCCACCTTTTCTGAGAAGTCGCCCCTTTATGTGAGCTCCGTCAGCCTGCCGCCAGTATTATCTTCCCTTTGTTTGGCTTCCCAGACCCAATTTCGATCCCAGTGCAGTGTCACCACGTCTTACTGAAGAGGTTTTACCTCTGTGGAGACACCTTCCGGCAGACCAGCAGCTTGTTTACATCCACCGACGTTCTAGCGGCTCCCCTGTGCTGACGTCATCCTTCACAGACACGAAGCTCCGCCAGGCTGCTCTCCGTACGGCGGAACTTTACACCTCCACGCCGCGGCGATCTCACCATCTGTCTGAGCCAGCGAGCCCCCCCTGTATGATGCCAGTCTCCTCAATGCACGGGGCAGTTTTGAGCACTTCCATCTTGCTGTGAGTACTTCGGCTTAACCCCATTATCTCGCCTACTGTCACTTGCTTGGAGCCTGTGTTTTGTTTTCATTACTCTACCCAGTGGTAACTGTGGGACTTTTTTGGATGGATCTCCAGTATTAGTCTCCTGCTGTTTAAGGCTGACTGTCTCCCCATTTAAGCACATGCTTTTCAACATTTTAATACTGTGTTATTGTGTGTGCGTTTTTTTTTCTGCAACAGTGTGTTTTTTTCTACAACAGTGCCTCTTAACTTGGTTTTAATTAGCAGTTACTACTATTACTTTTGATCATTATTTATTACTGGTTTATTACTGGTTTATTAAAATTTTCACATTTTTATTCCTGTTGCAGTTTGCTTTTAAAATATCCTGAGCGCTGGACTCTATGTGTTTTTTTTGTCCTTAAAGTGATACTAAAGTCTTGTTTTTTTTAATTTTTTTGTTAAAAATAACAAACATGTTATACTTTCCTGCTCTGTGTAGTAGTTTTGCACATAGCAACCCACATCCTCCTCTTCTTGGGTCCCTCTTCGGCGCTCCTGGCCCATCCCTCCTGTTGAGTGCCCTCACAGCAAGCAGCTTACTATGAGGGCACCCAAGCTGAGCCGCAGATCCCTGTATCCATTCAGACACAGAGCCACGACCCGGCCCACCCCCTCTCTCTCCTAATTGGCTCACTGACTTTGATTTACAGCAGCAGGAGCCAATGGTGCTTCACTGTTGTCTCAATGAGGAAGGGGAGTCCCGGACAGCCAAGTCTCTCGTGCAACATTGCTGGATCGAGATGGGGCTCAGGTAAGTATTAGAGAGACTGAGGGGGGCTGCTGCACACAGGAGGCTTTTCATCTTAATGCATAGAACACATTAAGATAAAAAAACCTTCTGCCTTTACAGCAACTTTAACACACATACATGCGCGTCATTCCCCCTCTTTCCTAGCTTGCAAGGCTGCATGCACAGATAACGATCTGTTTTGGGGAACTCAACCTTTTTATAACCAAGATTTTTTTGGGGAACTCAACCTTTTTATTTTTTACATTTCCAGGAGGGACCCCATGCTCTTTTTTGTTTTGTTTTGTGTAGGGGTCCCCTAATAACATCCTGTCCTCAGAACCCACTAACAGGCCAGGTTTGAAAGATAACTGAAATAGATCACAGAGGATATAATTTGCTGCTCATTGATTTCAGTATTCGAGTCTGCATCTCCCCAAGGTAATACCTAAAGTCTTGCCTGTTAGTGGGTCCTGAGGACAGGAGTTGAGAACCACTGATCTAGGAAAAGGGTTTGGTGTAGATTAGGGGTCTCCAAACTTAATAAACAAAGGGCCAGTTTACTGTCCTTCAAACTTTAGAGGGGCCGGAGTTGTCAGTGGTAGCAGAAAATGTCCTGGTTTCAGTGGGAGTAAACAATGCCCCATCATTGGTATTAGAGGGAGTAATAGTGCTCCATCATTGGTTTTAGGGGGAGGAATAGTGCCCCATCATTGGTGTCACTGGGAAAAATAGTGCCCCATCATTGGTGTCAGTGGGAGGAGAAGTGCTCCATCATTGGTGTCACTGGGAGAAATAGTGCCCCATTGTTGGTGTCAGTGGGAGGAACTATGCCCTACTGTTAATGATGGTGGGGGGCCTCAAGGGCCACATAAAAGACAAACAAAATGCCACATCCGGACACCGGGCCGCACTTTGGAGACCACTGGTGTAGATGAATAAAATCCCAACCTACTCTGTTTACAAATAGAGCTATGTGACTTGGAGCTTTCATTTTTCTGGTAATTTAAACACTTTTTTCTGTGTAAGTATCAATTTTGTTGTAGTAGGTTGTATACAGTTCACAGGCAGGGTCAGGGCATCCCTCCAGGCAGGGGCGTTGCTAGGTTAACAAAAGATCTGGGGCTAGAGCCCATAGCAGCATAGTAAAGAAAGTCATACGCTTGGGCGGGCATACACATGTATATACAGTAATATACGTGTGTGTATATATCCCCAGAGAGCCCCCCACTTACATCAGGGACCCCAGAGAGCCCCCTTAATACATCAAGGTCCACAGAGAGCCCCCCTTACATCAGGGTACCCAGAGAGCCTCTTCCTTACATCAGAGTCCCCAGAGAGCCTCCCCCTTGCATCAGGGTCCCCAGAGAGACCCCCACCTACATCAGGGTTCCCAGAGAGCCCCCCTTACATTAGGGTCCCCAGAGAGCCTCCCCCTTACATGAGGGTCACCAGAGAGCCTCACTCTTAAAATCAGGGTCCCCAGAGAGCCTCCCTCTTAAAATCAGGGTCCCCCGAGAGCCCCACACTTACATCAGGGTCCCCAGAGAGCCTCCCTTCCCCTTGGGAACCCCTGCAGAGACTCGGGGCTATGGGCCCCAAATTTGGGGCTATAGCCCCAAAAGCCACCCCCTAGCGACGCCACTGCCTCCAGCTATGTTACTTAAAGGAATTTTACATTTTCAATGTTTTTAATTTAAGCATTACTAAAAATCGCTTCTCCCTGCCAAACAGAGTTTTTAACGTATCTTTTTTTGCTTCTTCTGTTCCCAAGTGCAGTGCCCAGTCCCCCATGCCCTTTGTTTGACAATCCTTTGCCTTTTAGCCTAGAAAATGGCCATTACTGTTTTTTATTAGTGATCAGATTTGGCACCCAAACTTTAGTAATATTAGTCGGCCTGCCATGAATTGAAGCTAGATATGTTTGGCTCATCACAAACTGTCTACACATTTTTTGATGTTCAGTAATGAAATACAAAAACATTACTGAAGCTCACTATGTGTTTTCTGGTAGGGGTTTCCAGATGTTTGATTGAGCAGAACTCTAGCCAAAATAACAAGAAATATTAAAAGCATTTTCTGCAAAATTCACCTAATGGCCAGCATTATTCCATCCACTTCACCCTGGACACGCCTCAGCCTGTGACTAGACAGTGAAACGAGAAGCAGCACAGTGATGGACTCATCTCTTTGCCGCTCTACTTTTTCTTCCTATCAGGATGCTTTTAGCCAACACATAAACTGATTGGATCCTTGTACTGCTTCTTCCTCTCACACTCCAGCCCTGCTGTACAGGGATATCAAGAGGTTGATACCATGACAAATTCAAGTACCCACACTGCTTGCATTCAAAAAATAAATGTAATGATGTATAAATATTGACAAAGCTGCATTATTTTTTATTTTTTTTTATCTGCCTAGATTTTAGCTTTAAATAGTCCTAATTCTGTTAGCATTCCCGTATGAACGTGTAGACCCATGCTCTGCATGTTGCAGAATAGGTATGTATCGGGGATTGTGTATTTCTAGTTACATTTTGGCAATTTATTATTACTGAAGTCTTTTGGTGGGGAAGGCAGTGGTCATCTTTAGAAGAACCATTCATTTTCATTATATTCCAGGATCCGGGCTTCATTCTATTATACATACATTCTCTTTGTGAAATATATGGAGTATGGAAGAAACAATAAGAATGTCAGAGACTTTAAAATTGAACTGTTTGCCTCTATTGAATTGCACACTGATGCTTACACAGTATAATATTAATATGTAATGCCTTACTAGAAAAAGCTCATTACAAAAGCAGGTATTGCTTAATGGAATTGTGAGGCCTCGTTGGACTAATGACACAGATTCTTCACTCTAATAATTGACTGGAATTGTGAAAGCAAGAAAGAGAAGAAAGAATGCATTTTCGAGTTTGATTTGGCTTATGGCTTTGAATTGTTTGTCATGTGATTTTTATGTACATTATCTTTTTGTTATTGTTCTTACAAAGGATAAGAAACAAGATTCCAACATCCACGGGAGGTACATTTGAAAGAGTTTTCCTAGCCTAAAAAAAAAATGGCCTTAATAGCAAGCTACATGTTTTATGTTATTTTATCAAAACATAACCGTAACAAAGTCTGGCTGGTTGCTGAGATTTAAAACAATATAAAAATCCCCTACAAAAGAAGAAGGTTTAGACTCACCTATCTTGCCTCCCATTCCTCTGATCTTCCTGCTCTTGCAGGCCAATGGTCTCTTGGCATTGAACACAAATCTGGGTGTGGTTGATGCCTGGTCTTTCCCTGCACTCTGTGATTCCTAACCCGAAAACTTGTTTAATGTGAGCAGGTTGTCTTCACAAGAAGGCTTCAGAGACTCTTCCTCGTATATTCAGTCATTTAATTATGGCACAGTTTGCGTTATAGCCTTACCACAGCATTTTAGTTGTCAGAGGGTTAACAACATGCTTGGCAGCATCGCATAGCTGGCACATGTTACCCCAAACTTTTACATACAATGACAAGGCCAAGTCTGACTTAATAAATATGAATAAAGCTGTGGTTGACTTCAACCACAAAAGAAAGCCTGCTCTCTCTTTGCTTGTTTAACTTTGCATTTTAAGTAATGTTTACTGTAAATGTTTGTTAGGTATCCTGTGGAGAACTATTCTTCTTGAGCAGTCATGACTTTCACTCCAGAGGAAATTTCTGTGGAATTTAAATGGCAAGTAAGCTCGTCACACCATAAACATACAGTATGTAATAAATACTATCTTACAGTGATAGGTAAGGTCAAGTGGTCCATATCCCCAGGAAGCCCCAATACAATGCAAATGTCTTTACAAAGGTGGCGCTACTATTGCATTGCAGGGTACCAAGATAACAATTTATTCAAAAGATAGGCAACTCACATTTAGAAGAGCTTGTATATAGCAAATCGACAATAAATCCCATAGCCAAGATGACAATCCCACTGTATTGAACACCCCTCCAGTGATGAGCACCTTCACTCACCCTGGTGGATTGAAGTGCTCCTCAGCTAGCCAGATCTCCGGGTGGACATGAGTGTGTCCTCCAGCGTAGGTGAAGCTGCTCATCATGGGATGGATGTTTAATACAGTGGGATTGTCATCTCGCCTAAGGGATTTATTGTTGATTTGCTATATACAAGCTCTCCTAAATGTGAGCTGCGTACTTTCAATGTAAGCTCAACCAATGTAATGGTGGTGGGGGTGGGGGGCGTGGCACACGTTCAAAGTTGTCTACTTTTTGAATAATTTATTTTTAATGATTTGCTACACTTAGATGGTGCTGCCTGTCTTCTTGCTTTCCATAGAGTTGCTTTGTACTTGTTAGGCCGCTAGCCATCCACCTTTCATCATTGGACTAAACATATGTTCCTACTCTGGAATTCTAATTTTTAATATATTTCAATATTGCTTGTGTTGGTTTCCCTCTCCCTCCCCAAGCGCCACATGTTCTCTTTCATTTTTACACTGTCAGTCTACACAAATGAGATCACTGATAGGGTTATTGGTAAGGTCTGGTAAGCCAAGTCAGGGCCTGGCTTCTTATGTGTCCTATATAATATATACAATTGCAATCATTTTTGACTCCCAATTATTTGGGTTCCCACCCAACTTTTTGTATTCCAACACCACTCGATTCATTCCACATAATATGAAATGCACTTTAACCACTTCAGCCCCGGAAGGATTTACCTCTGACCAGGCCATTCTTTACGATACGGCAGTGTGTCGCTTTAACTGACAATTGCGCAGTCATATACACAAACAAAATGTATGTCCTTTTCTTCCCACAAACAGAGCTTTCTTTTGGTGGTATTTGATCTTCTCTGTGGTTTTTATTTGTTTGCGCTTTAAACAAAAAAAGACCAACAATTTTGAAAAAAAAAACAATATTTTTTACTTTTTGGTATAATAAATATCTAAAAAAAAATGCTCTTCACCAGTTTAGGCCAATATGTATTCTTCTACATATTTTTTGATAAAAAAATAAAAAATAAAAATAAGCGTATATTGGTTGGTTTGGGCAAAAGTTATAGCATCTACAAAATAGGGGATACATTTATGGCATTTTTATTAATCTTTTTTTTTTTTTTTACTAGTAATGGCAGTGATCAGTGATTTTTAGCAGAGCTGCAACATTGCGGCGGACACATTGGACACTCTTGATGCTTTTTTGGGACAAGGAAAAATAGCCACTGATTACTGTATACATGTCACTGGCAGGGAAGGGGTTAACACTAGGGGGTGATCAAGGGGTTAAGTGTTCCCTAGGGAGGTGTTTCCAACTGTGGGGGGAGTGGGCTGACTGGGAGTAGAGAGAGATCGCTGTTCCTGATCACTAGGAACAGCAGATCTCTCTCTCCTCCCCTGTCATAATGGGGATCTGTTTGTTTACATTGACAGATCTCCTTTCTGGCTCTCTGTGGATCGGCCGCGGGTGGCCGGCAGACATGGTGGCTGCCGGCCATGCGTATCGGCTCTGGCGCATGCCTGCTATTGCTCTTAAAGCAGCCGACATACAGCTACGGCAATTTGCGCAGCCGCGCCAACCTGCCACAGTATAATGATGGCGGCTGGTCTGCAAGCGGTTAAAAAATATCATAGTAGGACCCCCCAATCCCCTTCACCCTCACAGCAGTTGTGCAGACCCAGAATGTTAGCACAAGGATCTCACCAATAGAGTCATCTGCAAATGTAAGAGACAATCAGGTGGTTTCATTTATTAGCATCTACCAAAACAGAGATATGAGTTTTATGCCGCGTACACACGGTCAGACTTTTCGTCTACAAAAGTCCGACGGACGCAGATGGACCAAATCCGGCGGACAATTCGACCGTGTGTGGGCTTCATCGGACCTGCAGCTGACTTTTTCGGTCGAAAATCTGACGGACTTCAGATTTGGAACATGCTTCAAATCTTTCCGACGGACTCGAGTCCGGTCGAAAAATCCGCTCGTCTGTATGCTAGTCCGACGGACAAAAACCCACACTAGGGCAGCTATTGGCTACTGGCTATCAACTTCCTTATTTTAGTCCAGTGTACGTCATCACGTACGAATCCATCGTACTTTTGTGTGATCGTATGTAGGCAAGTCCGTTTTGTTAGAAAGTCAGCCGCAAGTCCGTCGAAAGTCCGCCAAAAGTCCGTCGAAAGTTTGTCGGACGGGCTGTCGGACTTTTGTAGCCGAAAAGCCTGACTGTGTGTACGCGGCATAAGTGTACTGACTCTTTGAAGAACAATTATTTCCTCTGACGTATGGAAAAGACAGCTGGAATCTGACTGGCTGCTCTATGTAGCACCTTCATTATTCCTAATTTCAACCAGGCTCTTTGGATTGTCTGTTTTTTGTTTTCTTTACATGTCAGCCTTGGCATAACCCAAAATGAATAATGAATAATGTATTCCTGTTCTATTCAGCTTTATGAGCTTCAAGTGTCCTTATTATCCACTCAAGAAGACACATTAACCATAACAGAAGATGTCCCTTTTGTCTTTCATTGAATTATATTAATCTTACTCTCCTCTGTTGTGCTTTTCCCATTGTAAATTATATTAAAAAAACACACGACTACACGACTGGATGTATAACATACAGCTTAGCATATCAAATATATTCACTTGAAGTCAAGGGTTCTGTCTCACATACGATTACCTTGTCAACTCCCTGAATAGCAGTAATAGCTCCACTGCTAAGTACATATGTTTTCCTATGATCATTTATAAAATAGAACACTTACAATAAAATATGGCAGTAATGTAGAAGAATGTCCCATTCAAATGACTTTATAATTAGTGATGCTGGAAACATCTGTTTACCCACATAGTTCTCACACCTGAGACTTTTCTGAAACAAATAAGTCATCTTTACAAGTAGGGGATAGTCAGTTCTATTATTTGCACACACAAACATACTTTAAATAAAAGTACTGTGAGGTCTTCCGTAGTGCAAAACAACAGTAATTCCAAAAACTTGGGCGGATGCTGCCCTCCTCAGACGGGGTGGTCTGGCACTACAAAAACAAAATAAAATGGAAGGCTCATATACCTAGTGCATTACTGGAAAACATTTATTCAATGATAGAGTCAATAAAAAATAGATGCTCACAAGGTGGCAAATAATAGTGAGCCACATAAACACAAAATGCTGAGCAGTGTGGACAAACATGTGCCATATTCACATCTCGGGGGAAAACAGCTGATGCTCTTCTGGAATGCACCCCCTTCCTCAGAGCTAAGCCACTTTTTTTTTTTTTTATTGATTCCATCATTGAATAAATGTTTTTTGGTAATGCACTAGGTGCGTGCACCTTCCATTTTCTTTTGTTTTTGTTGGCACTTTGTTATCCTGTATTATATTTTGTATTATATTCTGTCCTTACAAAGTGAATAGCCTATTTGCATTAAGTAAATCAACTTTATTGAAGTGTTACTAAACCCAGGACCTTGCATTCGCTATATCTGGTCTCCCACAGTACACAGAACATGGAAATGCAATTATTTTAATAAATATAAACTGCTAAAAACATTTTTTCATCAGCAGTTAGAGCAGTCTTGTGACTTCTATCAGTGTCTGGTTAAAGCTTGTAGGAGGAGTTTTCATTCTCCCACGATTGTCCTATGAGGCTGCAGGACCCCTGTCCCTCTGTCTGCACAGTGCTGATTGGCCCTGTGCTGATCACATGCACTCTCCAAAGAAAAAAAAAAAAAAAACAACTCTCTAGCAATACACATCAAACTGAGCATGTGCAGCCTGTCCCCTAGCCTCTGTACTACAAGGAGATATATTGCAGACAGTGGAAGAAGGAGACAGGATCAAACAGCCTTTTTACACAATGCAGAGAAATAACAGCATTGGTTCCACAAATAATAACCTTAGGTTTCACAGCAAGTATAACAAACTTGCTTTAGCCCAGGTTCACACTGGACTGAGGGAATGGAGCCCTGCGAGTTCAGCTGAATTCGCACGATTTCACTCCAGCATGTCAGTCCCAATTTCGACCGCAATTTCAGAGACATCTGTGCAGATTTCTGCACAGATGTCTCTACCCATTGATTACATAGGAAAAACGTGCACCTGCGGAGGTGGGTGGAAGTGATCTCTTGGAAGGGGAAGGTAACTGCAGGGTGTGTGCTAATCAGGTCAGCTGGTGAAGTCCTTCCTCTGTCTTAACAGTTTTCACATCCCAAGGTCTGTCCAGAAATTAATGGAGAAGTAATGGAGGCATTTTTTTATACAACAAGCACTGACACTGAGGTAAGGGCTGTGCAGGATAAATAGAAAGCTTTTGCTTTTCTGCAAAATAAGTAATTTCATGCTATATTGGTACATAAGGGAGCTGGAATTTAGAAAAAAAGGTGAACTTAGCCTTTAAGACTACACTGCAGAGTCCACAGGACAGCACCACATTTCTGTAGACTTTAGAACAGATATAACGAAAATGGTATATTGACATAGCGAAATCAGCAAATAAGAGAAGCTCATTGTTAGGCTTTATATAGAGTACACTGTATTTTTATTGGCAAGAAAACACTAATACCTTTTTGAATTATTTATAATTTCTTACTGATGTAGCACCACCCCCGGAGGTTCTGTTCAACACAATGGCTCATCCAGCACTTCCTGACACACCTTGGACATTTAAACAATTTATTTGAACAGCCACAATCTGAGAAAAAACAAATAAAATGTCAAAGAGCATACAAGCAATAAAACAATATATCTTGGATAGAGGGAATGATAGCTAAGCACAAGCAATGCTCTTTTCTAGCAATTTGCAACTGTATGGGTAGCCTATGCGAAGGGAAAAAAGGGCTAACTATAGCGGTTAAACAGTCCCTTACTCACTGGCCAGTGGTAGATGACATAAGCACATTAGTTGGCAGAGGTGGGGCCTTTTAAAAAATACCACAGTCTCAATAGGGAAGACCGTCAGCTTACTGAAGTTTTAGCTCTTATAAATCTACACTCCCTCGCAAAATCTTTATGATTTCACACAGACCCGGTATACCTTTGGCCATCAGCAGGGGGTGGGGAGGCTCTGTCAGGCAGTCCACTCACACAAGGCATTAACCAAAAGCCTCACACCCTCTCAGGGAGTAGACTCATGATTTGCAAGCTCTAAACGGCAGCTTGTCCCGTGGCTTTTTGGAAGTGTCCTTGTGCAACAGCCAGTTGCAACAAGGTTCTGGGCACACACGGTTCCTGTCTCCATTAGTGGAATTCCAAACTCACTTGGGGTGATCTCCACTGGTGGAGTACTGTCAGACAGCCACCTCAGTCCGCGCACAGACCCCTCACCACGTGTGTTCTTCCTTTTCTCTCTTTAGACAGCACCAGACACTGCCAAAATGGCTGCCCCAGTGGTCTCCTTGAGGATGGTGACGCTTTTCTGTATTACTGAATGTCCAACTAATGGCCTTCTGTAAGAAAGCTGCTGCATTTTACACACACAATGGTTCAACTGAACTCTGTCAATTCCACAGAAGAATAATGCAGCAATAACAGGAGGAAAAGCAAAGGTCTGCAGCAACCATAGCCCAGGCTACTAGGTCCTACCAACTGTCATTTCCCAGTCCACTAAAGGTGTCTAATTGCTTAGTAGAATGACAACTTGCAGAGATTATCCATGTAATCAGACGCTAGTTACATAGGTGGGTTGAAAAAAGACATAAGTCCATCGAGTTCAGCCAACAGTCACATGGTGAAACTAAATCAGAAGGGAGCACTGACACATTTATGGCCAATAAAAGTAATAGCAGCAATCTAATATTTTCTGCTTTTAGACGGAACTTTAGTTTTAAAGTTTAAACAGAGTACAGGTATACGTTAATGGTTGATAGTGGGGCAACCAAAGGCTATATCACACAGAAAAACCCAGTCCTATCAGCAATGGTCTCTGACAAACTCCTCCTTCATCAAGGCTTGGGTATCACCTCCAATATGGTTGGACTTGATTGGATTACAATAATAATTGTGATATCTATCTGGTAAAATCCTAATCACCAGCAGCTTTTTGCAGCGGATTTAAGCTGCAATTTGTGGTTCTGGATCTTTAATGTGTTATAAAATAAAATTGTTGAAATAAAATAAATTTAGAATTAAAAAGGAAGCACATAATGGAACCAGAAATCAATACGTTTACATAAACAACACAATATTATCCTGAATTATTCTGACTATATATCCTGAACAGGTTTTGGATTGTAAATGTATAAAACACACTAAACACCAAATCTATAAACCAGCTGAAACAACCTGCTAACCTAAAAACTCCACAAATAGCTTGGGACCTGCGCAACTTTAAAAAGAATTAGCCATTTACTAGAAGGAAATATATCAGGGGGCCATAGTCCATATAAATGTTTATTTTTGCTGTTTTCTTCTTTATGTTTACACAAAGCAAGCCATAAAGTTTAAGTGGATTTATCTCCAGGCCACTATTTAAACCCTTCTTCTAGATATAAATAATAAAGCCTTGGGGTGTTCTTGCTTTTCTTATTAAAAGACAAGACTATATGCGTCTTTTGCTATTCTGTAGCCTTGAATCCCCTGGCAGAGAAGTGAGAATCATTCTTCTTCACAATAAAAAAAAAAAAAAAGAAGGAAAGCAGGAGCAGAATAGTCTGATATGATACTGTATCCGGCTGGCTTAGCGCTCCATATTTCCTGCACTCGCGGGCTGCTTGGCCTGTAAAAGCAGCACTAGCAGGTGAAGTATATAGCTGTGCATGGGACTTTATTTTGCCAGGTGTGATGTAGTGTGTGCCTAGTAAGTCTAAACCCCAGTTGAACCCTCATAAAATGAAATGGTGAAAAAAGCTTCCTACCATTTCCTTACTGTTTATTTACAGTACATGGTAAGGCAACCCAGAGCCATAGAAAAACATTGCCTTTTGTGTAAGCAGTGGCTCTATTTGCCATGGTTCAACTCACAGCTATAGTCCTCCATTCAGTAAAGCTCATGCTCCCTGTTGATTGGGGGGCTTTTGCTGTGATTGATAGATCTTGTTATACTGAAGCAAAAAGAGCTGCTGCTTATATACAAAATGTTGCAGTCCAGCTCTACAGATATTTTACCAAATTGTTAATAATTTTTTTATTACATTTTTTATTTTTGTTTTTTACTATTTTTTTTATATACTTACACCATAGTGACACTATACTACTCTGCTGGACTGCGTGCCCCTAAACCGGAAGAGGCAGGATGAGGTACATGTATGTGATCCTGCCTGCCCCTGCCACTTGGCTGCAGTAAATGTACTGTGGCCAGGCGGCAAGCAGTTAAAAAGGAACTACAGATTTTTTAATGTTTTGTTTAAACTTATCAATTTATAGTAAATAATATAATCAGCATGTTTTTTTAAAATGATGTTTTGCTGTATAGTTTGTAATTACACAGTATATGTTCAAGAGATTTATATATGTTAATACACATGCAGGCTGCCCTTCCTGGTTGTACCCTCCTTATCCTCTTTTGTGAAGGCTAACCGACAGGGTCTGCTTGAAAACAGCAGACTCTTTGCAGTCTAAAACAAGTTGAAACAATACTTATTGGTGACTAAACACCATGGGCTAATTAGCACAGGTGAAAATGCTGTAAAGATATGAGTTGTTCAGGACTTGGTGTTGTGAAGGCCTCCAATCGAGACCATTGAATGACCGAATCCCGCCATTTGCTGTGTGTTCCTGCCACACTAAGTACCTGAGAGCTGTCATCATCATCCCTTTGGAACAAGGCCCTGGCTTAGCTTGTCTCTGTAAGCATGCAACCAATGTGGTGGAGGAACACGAGTTTGTGGTGTTGTCACAAGTCATATGAGGAGGACATTTGTTTATACCTATGGACTAATCCTAGTTGCATTTTGTGTGCAATATTTGTAGCGCAGCTCCATTTTATAATTAATTTTGCCTATATGTGTATCCCATATTGAGCAGCTGCTGTGTTTTTTTGTTTTATTTGCTTTGTATGTTCACTTAGCGTGGTATTTTTTACTTTTTACCATGTATTACCGCTTGCCGACCAGCCGCCGTCATTATGCAGCAGGTTGGTATGTTCCCGCCGAGCTGTCGTCGCTATACGTCGGCTCCTTTAAGTGGGATTGCAGGCGCGTGCGCCCACTGCACTGACCGCCGGCCATGAGCGCTCGCAGGCAGGAGAGGCAAAACAAGGACGTTTGTGTGTAAACACACAAATCCCTGTTCTGTTCTGTGAGGAGAGACTGATTGTGAGTTCCTAATAGCTAGGAACCATGATCTGTCATCTTCACTAGTCAGTCCCATCTCCCTACAGTTAGAGCACAACCCCTTGATCGCCCCTAGTGTTAACCCCTTCACTGCCAGTGACATTTATACAGTAATCAGTGTATTTTTATAGCACTGATCGCTGTATAATTGTCAATTGTCCCAAAAATGTGTCCCATGTGTCCGCCATAATGTCGCAGTCACGATAAAAATCGCAGATCGCTGCCATTTCTAGTTAAATAATAATAATAATAAAAATGCCATAAATATATCCCCTATTTTGTAGACGCTATAACTTTTGCGCAAACCAATATACGCTTATTGCAATTTTTATTACCTAAAATATGTAGAAGAATACATATCAACCTAAACTGAGAAAAAAATTAGCTTTTTTAAAAAAAAAATTGGGGATATTTGTTAAAGCAAAAAGTACAAAATATTGTGTTTTTTTCAAAATTTTCGCTCTTTTTTTGTTTATAACGCAAAAAATAAAAACTGCAGACATGATCAAAAGAAATCTCTATTTGTGGGAAAAAAAGGACATCAATTTTGTTTGGGTACAACATTCCACGACCACGCAATTGTCAGCTAAAGCGACGCAGTGCCATATCGCAAAAAATGCTCTGGTCATTGAGCAGCCAAATCTTCCGGGGCTGAAGTCGTTTTTAAGCAGACTGGTCTTCGGGTCACACCTGGGAGTATTTTTGTCATGGCAAAAAAATATTCTCAATTTTAACTGAACTTCAGCCATTTTCATTTCACACATGACAGGTCTTTTTCCATTTTTGCTAAGGACCTCTACGTATAGAGATGTGAATTCCTGCCTGGAGCTACATCAGTAGCACACATCCCATTGCTTAGGAACATGTGAAAAAGCTGTACAGCTGTGATTAGTGAGAGGCATGATATCCAACACAAGATAACTCCTGCGGAAGGGATTGATTGGAGTATTTCATCGAGGACTTCCAGTCCTTGTTTTCCAACTGGGTTGCTTATAGAGCTAATTAATTACAGCAGTATTCCAATACATTACATGCTGTGACTATCTGTAATCTCTGCCTTTGGCAACCCTTTAGTATTGGAGACTGAAATTTATTACTGGTACTTGGGTTTTGGATATCCTGAAAATGCAACAATGTGTGTCCTATTATTAATAATTTATACATAATAAACAAAGAAGTAAATGACGTAATTAATACATAAATGATAAATAATATTGTAAAATAATAATATATAGACATTTCTGGTTATAAAGCATAGAAAAGATACACTATATTGCCAAAAGTACTGGGAAATCTGTCTTTACACGCATATGAACTTTAACCACTTGCCATCCGAGCCATTTCTGAAACTTCGCTCGCACATGTAAAAAATCTACTTTTTTTGCTAGAAAATTACTTAGAAGCCAAAACATTATAACTATATATATATATATATATATATATATATATATATATATATATAGTTATATATGTATATATATATATATGTATATATATATATATATATATATATAGTTATATATATATATATATATATAGTTATATTTAAACATTATATATATATCAGGTGGGCAGCACAGCAGGTCCTTATCCTGGCAGCAGCTTCATCCCGCTACACTCAGGCCATGCTCTGTACTAACTGGAAGTCCTACACACAGCAGTAAGCTGGCACAGACTCTCTCTCAGATGGCGTCCCCAAGATGGTCCTCTCACACACTCTGCCTAGATAACCAACTTGAGGAGCAAACTTTGCCCAGGAAAATCTGGTTCTCTACTCTTTAATGCTGCAAAACTTGGTGAGGGTTGTAGTTCATCCTCCATTTTTTGCAATGGGCAGCCTGTCCCTGTGGACTACATGTACTAAGATGCTCCTCTCCTCTGTGCTGATTGGTCCATTCCTGTTGCTAGGAGGGAGGGGGAAGAGACAGAGTGGGTGGCGAGCTGGGAATTTTTACAAGCAGCCCACTGCCACTTCACAGTGTCCTGCCCTGGTCTTCTCCCTGTTTTACTAATCCCCCTCTGTTTACAGGAGAAAGGGGGGAGGAGTCCACACACACCTGCTCTGTGTGTACATTCCGGCGGTGGGAGTTAAACAGCAGATGGTAAACGAGGATTACACAGAGCCCACTCTTTTGGTTAATCTCCATGTTGCTGACAGGAGGTGGGGGGGAACGGGGAGTTAACAGACAACCCACAGTTCGCCTCTCCCCTGCTACAGTACAGCCAGCTCCATGCACAGTAAACTAGCGGAGAGGGCAGGCAGATGAGTTAGGTAAAAAAGTGGATAGGCACCCGTCTACACCAGGAAAACTAATTGCAGACAGTTCGGGCTCAAGAGGCATCTGCTCTGGGCCCCTAAACAATGACTGGGCCTGGGGCAGCTACCCCTTTTGCCCCACGTTAAAAACAGCCCTGTTAAAAAGAAATTTTCTGTACTTGCAAATGAAAATAAATTAAGACACCACCACTAACCACTAGTAAGCTACAATATTACATTTTTGTTCTTGGGTTGAGTTATCTTTAAATTGTAATGTGTTAATTAACCACTTTAATTTACCAAGGGCAGCCTCCTATATTAGCCATTTTCATGAGGTAGTTTGTGTTCTTGTCCATTCATTATACACCTGTAATATTTACACCTTCAAAAATCCTGAAATTCAATGGTCTCGGTGATCTTTAAACTTGCCCTTCCTGGTACTGGTGATAGTGCATTTTTCATAGTCTGTTAGACTATATTTTAAATTCTCAGTAATCTGTTTACACACAAAACTACTGTAGAAATGGAGATGATGTTATTGCATTAAAGCAAATCCCCATCAATTCACATACCCAGTGAGTGTAACAGAAAAACATCAGAAAATGTTTTGGCATGTAGTACAGAACATCTCAGAACATCTTTTTGGTGGCAATGACACTATTTTGTCTGTGTAGTAGTAGCAGTAGTAGTAGTAGTGACATGTAAAATAAATCTATCAGGGCAAAAATAAATATTGCTGGGCATTTTATGGAAACTAGTGCACCCTTTAGGCTTCATTATTAACCCTTGAGCTGAGTGCCCCTGGTCATTTTTACAGTTTTTTGGAGTGTTTGTAAAGGCTCTTGTGACATGTTTGCAGGCTATTTTTGTTGGTTCTTTTTTCTAATTATTTTTAGACAATGGAAAGCTAGTTAATAGGGGAAAAAACACAAAATAGTTTTTTCCAAACATTCCCAAGGATGTTTGGGGCCAAAAATGCTTGAAGCTTGTATCTCAAATAAAGCTCATGTACTTCTTCAAGCTTCAAGTTTCAAACCACACCACTACGCTCAGGTATGAGCAGGCACACATGAAAACCATGGGGCTTTTGATGTTGAATGTTTTGGAGCTTCAACCACAAATTAAAACTTTCATGTCCAAGTGGCATCCTTCTTTTATAATGTGTCTATACTACTATCAAAAATCTTGTTCAAACTCTTTTCCTTCTTCTGCTTCACCCACAGATTTAAAAAAAAAGCAGAAATAAGAATACCAATATCCTTTATTTATTTTTAAGCATAGCCTCTTGTAATAGTTAATGTTTTTTTTTATATTTTCATGTTAATTCATATAGCCAACATAAAGAGGTTGAGTTTTGAAAGGCTCCTGTGTGACTTACACTAATGTTCTAAGGTTGACAGTTGAATCTTTAACAACTAATACTGTTACACAAAGACCTACAGGATTATTGTAAGCCTTACACATGCCTAATAAATCTAAGTGCTCTTCAATGGCACATGCCATTCTGATATTGGAAATTTAATTCAAAGGATGCAAAAATGTATGCACTGCTTCTTCTCTGAAAGCTTTAGTGTATATACTGTACCTGACAGGTCATGTCACCTATACCACTTCTTGATCTGCACCTCCCTTACCATAATTTGTACCATTTTGCATATCTGCATGTCCCCAGCTTGAGGTTCTAATAACATCTGCTGTCAGTCATAGGGGTTGATTTATAATGAAGAGAGGATATCGCTATCTGCTCTTTTTTAAACTGCTATGCCCACCTCTGCCCACCCATTCATAAAAATCAGACCATGTAGTGCAGTCAAGGGAATTCTGTCTGCTCAGTGGGGTACAGAAAGATTCATATTGGAGGAGACAGGTCACACAACCAGGATCTCCTCCCAGCCTTATTTCCCATAACTTTTTATCAGGCAAAGTACACACACACACAGAAATGTCAGGCACAAGGTCAACATGAAGGTAGTATAACAGGCATAAACCAGGGAAGGAGCTCCTGTGATATTTATGGTGAAAAATTAAACTGCTTACACAATCTTTTCAATACATGCATTAGTAGCTTGCATTAAAAAATAATTAAAAAACATAAAAAACAATAACGAATGCTGAAAGACGTCTATATGTGACAGTTATCTCAGCAAATCCATTTCCAACTGCAACTTCTACAGACCTGTCAAAGATAATGGCACAGAGAGAAATACGGACAAAAAATCAAGATGGTGGGAAAAGAGAAAATAAGAAAAGAAAAGAGATGAGGAAGTGGGAAGAGAGAAAGAGAAAAAAAATGGGGGTGGGGGGGAGGTAGCTACTGGAGTAGGGAAATTGTAAGTGAGATCGCCATGTCTAGATGTATGTGAAGGTACAAAAGGAATCCCATGTCATAGGGATAAACCAGATTAGATATGTTGCATAACCAGAAAATTATGACTACCTTACCTCTCCCAGAGCAGGGTACCACCCAGCTATGTTGGCCCTTTTTTTTGCTACTCTGGACTAAAGTAGAGTATTTGGTTGTAGTCCTATAATGAGTGAATCCAGCAAGCCCACGTCTTGTGAAACTGTGAGATTCTGCCCTGAGATATACAGTTTGTATCAGTTTTTGCATGTTCGCTAGCTTTTCAAAGCATGATGGACATTCCCCAATTGTGGTAGGCTGTGGCAATCTCCAGTGGACAAGTATAGAAAGTCTATACTTAGTCATATAGTCATAGCTAATGATTTCAAATATTGATGTTTGGATAAGCTAGTATGGTGCATTAGATTTTGCATAGGAGTAAAATCCAGTGCTAGGCTAGAGGCAAACAAGGTGATGGGATAGACCAAAGTCCAGAAATAATGCAGAAATGGGCAGCTCCACCAGATATGGAGTAAGGTCCCTGTCTGAGCTTGACATCTCCAGTTTGCAGAACCTGCTGGGAAGAATTTGGGGATCACTAAAGGTATATGGTATCATCTGGGTTGTAGTTTCCCTAGCCCCCTAGTGGTTAACCCCTTCACTGCCAGTGTCATTTACACAGGAATCAGTGCATTTGTTGTATAAATGATAATGGTCACAAAAATGTGTCAAAAATGCCCGATGTGTCCGCCATAATGTCGCAGTCATGATAAAAATCGCTGATCTCCGCCATTACTAGTAAAAAAAAATAATAATAAAAATGCCATAAACTATCCCCTATTTTGTAAACGCTATAACTTTTGCGCAAACCAATCAATAAACGCTTATTGCGATTTTTTTACCAAAAATATGTAGAAGAATATGTATCGGCCTAAACTGAGGAAAAAAATGGTTTTTAAAATATTTTTGGGGGATATTTATTATAGTAAAAAGTAAAAAATAATGCGTTTTTTTCAAAATTGGCACTTTTTTTTGTTTATAGCGCAAAAAATAAAAACTACAGAGGTGATAAAATACCACCAAAAGAAAGCTCTATTTGTGGGAAAAAAAGGATGTCAATTTTGTATGGGAGCCACGTTGCACGTCCACGCAATTGTCAGTTAAAGTGCCGAATCGCAAAAAACGCACTGGTCAGGAAGGGGTTAAATTCTCCTGGGGTTGAAGTGGTTATCTGTATCAGAGCCTAATGTACTAGCCCAGTCAGGGTAAAATGAGTGCATGAACAATTAAATACAGTACCTAACTCACAAGTACAGTGTCCACGATTGCACTTCAAAAAAGGAAAAATCATGGTCAATCTGTATTTTTTGCTAGAAAATGACTGTATTTATTGGCGTATAACACGCACTTTTTCCTCCTTGCAATAGGGGGGAAATTGTGTATGCGTGTTATACGCCAATATAGGCTGCCACCGAGGGGAAGGAGGGGACGAGCACTGCGGAAATAGACAGAGCCGGATTTCCTGTGTACTCAGCTCTGCTCGCAGTCACGCTCAGTCCCGCCCCCTGGACGGCTCCTAGCATTGACGGCCCGGTATTGGACCGGCGTTATGTCCAGCATAGGATCCGAGCCAAGGGCCGGGACTGGGCGTTATGCCGAGCCGAGTGCACAGGAGATCCAGCTCTGTCTATTTCGGCAAGGCTGCAGATGGGCACTGATCAGGCTGCATTGATGTTCAATGACCATTATTTTGCTTCAAAGTGGTTTATTTTTTCTTGAAACTTCCCTCTTAAATTGGTGTGCGTGTTATACGTCGGTAAAAACGGTACTTAGAACCCCCAAATATTATATACAGTGGATACAAAAAGTCTACACACCCCTGTTAAAATGTTAGGTTTCTGTGGTGTAAAAAAATGAAATAAAGATAAATCATTTCAGAACTTTCTCCATCTTTAATGTGACCTATAAACTGTACAACACAGTTGAAAAATGAGGTTGCATGACCCCTGACTTTCTGTCTTGACAGTGCTGATTGGCCCTGTGCTGACCACATGCACCCTCCCCCCCAAAAAAACTCTATAGCAATACACACCAAACTGAGCATGTGCAGAGTGTCCCCAAGACTCTGTTCTATCAGCAGATGGATTGGAGACAGTAAAAGAAGGGAAGGATCAGATAAGACGAGGTCAAACAGCCTTTTTACATAATGAATTATCCCTTAGGTTCCACACTGAGTATAACAAGCATGCTTTACTGCATATACAGACTGATTTTACTGTTGTGGGTTTAGTAACACTTTAACCTAACCTGTAAACTGAAATGGTAACCTCAACCTTCTGCACAGTAACCTTTAAAATCAGGGGATGTCAAGAAATATATTATCCATAAAACAGTTGCAATTATGGCAACACCAGTGACAAAACTGTTGAACATATTATGCAATGAAGCTTTTTGCTCCTATTTACAATGCATTTTTAGTGCATCACTGGTGCCGATAACCTGTACTGATATCTTTGTACCAAAATCAAGTTTCACAAAGACAAGAGTCAATGTCAAGCTGTTGATGGTAGCAAGCATTCTGGTTTCACCTTTCATTCAATAGCAAAACTAGGATGCTGATTGGCTGCTCTATTGCTCCAGTTTACATTACCTATATGATGCTTTGAGATTGGGGGAACTGGTACTGTATAAGTCTTTAAAGTAAAAACTCCATGGGATTTTATTTACTAAAGGCAAATCCACTTTGCACTACAAGTGCACTGAAAGTACACTTGGAAGTGCAGTCGCTGTAGATCTTAGGGGAAGATCTGAAATGAGGGGAAACGCTGCTGATTTTATCATCCAATCATGTGCAAGCTAAAATGCTGTTTTTTATTTTCCTTGCATGTCCCCCTCAGATCTACAACGACTGCACTTGAAAGTGCACTTGTAGTGCAAAGTGGATTTGCCTTTAGTAAATAACCCCCATAACTACATAAACAACTACATAAGCATCTACATAAGCTCTCCTTTATTTTTCTATGACTTCTGACACATCCCTCCCTATCACTTTGCTTGTCCAGACATCAATCAGCTTCACCAGCAAAGTCAAAGGGGATTTCAAGAAATGCAATCACAACCATCAGCATGCTCTCTTTTCTGTACTTAAATTAATCTGTCAAGTCTAAATCAGTAATAAATTACAAAGAAATGCACATTTTTCACCTCTAAAATAGATTCTAAAAGTTTAATTTTCAAGCTTGTTATTAACATTTTAGGATGTAAATTAGCACAAGAAAGATGAGTCATTTGGGAAGCCATGGTCAATCACTAAAACAGGTTAATAGGAAACACAGGGCCATTTGAAAATAGTTCACTAATGGTTGTTTCTTTTTTCTACTTTGGCTATTCTTCAAGTGTGTTTTGTTAACTGCATTGGGGCTAGATAAATTTAAGATGAAGAGTAAAGTATGGTCCAAATTAACTTTATCGGTGGTAGGGAGTGCAAACCTAATAAAAATGGTCTGGAACCCCACGGTTGCTTTACGTTTTACATAATTCACCGATTTGGATACAACTTAAATGGTTTAAAAAAAAAATAGATTCCCTATTTCGAACAGTTCTATGGAAAGGGCAAAATGCTAGAATAAAAATCAATACACTACAACTCCCCAAAGATAAGGGGGTCTTGTTTTTCCAAATGCTAAAATGTATTTCTTAGCAGCACAACTCCAACAGGTTGCAGGATGGGGAGTGATAGACTCGACATATCCTATCCAATCGATAATTTTGAGTAGATCCACACAATACCATTTGATAGCTCAAATAGAATCAGGCAACTTTGCTGATATGGCGCAACTCTTGGACTCATACATAAGGTTTTATGCAATATAACCATATCTCAGTATACTTCCCCCTATGGGGAAATAAAAATTACGAGGAATTAGATAAATTAAAAGGGTTTGGAGTATGGAAAGAAAAGGGAATAAAATATATTGCACAGCTTTATACAGATAAAATATTAAAAACATTTCAAGATTTACAGAAAACATATATACTGTCTTCTCACACTTTTTTATCAATATCTCCAATTACACCATGTGCTACAGAGTCTGTTTAAAGACAAAAAAGTTAAGATACAAAATATGCCACTTATGGATGTCCTTGCAAAGATACAGGTTAAGAGGTGTTTGATCTCTACTCTTTATGGTCGCCTGACTGAGCAGTCACAAGAAACAGATAGTTGTTTAGCCAGAAAAGGATGGGAAAAAGATCTTGAAAAAATGACAGGTGAAACATGGCAGGGTATATTGGAATCTGTACAGTCTGTATCTGTATCTCCACAGCAATGCCTAACCCAATTATATACAATATATAGAGCCTATAGGACACCAGCTAAATTATACTATGGAGGAAGCGGGACACATCTGAATGTCCAAGATGTTCAAGAGTATCTGCTGACTTAATGCATATGCTTTGGAACTGCCCTAAATTGTTCAGATATTGGCAGAATGTGGTAGAATCCATTAATAAGGTGTAGCAAACACAGATACAGACAGGTCCAAAAATATGTTTGCTGGGACAATTAGAAAAAGAAATATATACTCCGACAATTAGACTCCCCATTACTAGGATATTATTTATAGCAAGAAAATTGATAGCAACGAAATGGATATCCTCTAGTAGCCCAACATACGAAGAATGGCGGATACAGGTGAATGACGCATTACTAAAGGAATGGCAGGTATATAAGAATAGGGGATTAGCAAATAAATTTAGTGAAATGTGGGAGCCATGGTTGACATTACCAGGATTGACACCATTTATCTTGGGATCAAATGGAAGCATAGGGGTTAATAGATTATATACTAGTTATAGAATAATTAAGGTATGATGACTCAAGAAGGAAGAAATGGTGTAGGGGGCTTTTGGTCGGGATGGAGTAGAGGTGAGGGAGAAAGAATTTTTATGTTTTGGCAAGGGTTTTTTTTTCTTCTCTTTCTTTTTTGTGGGCTTGCTGTGTATAGAATGTAATGTGTTATTGTTGTATGTATTCTGGAAATATTTTTTTCCCATGTATGTGTTTTGATGTGTTTGTGATGAAGAAAAAGATATCAATAAACAGATTATTGAAAAAACTGCATTTGGGCTCTCTTTACTCTGAAAAATAGAGGAAGCTGTGTGTTCAGACACTGAGATCATCACCCAGTGCAGTAATTACAAAGCAGCCATAGCATATAAACAGTAGGTTAATGAGCTTTTCGAGACACAGTTTTTTGTTTGGTCTTTACAAACAGAAAAGAGCTGCTGATAAAAACAATATTTCAAGCAAAAGGGCAAAATGTGATGAACAAAAAATAGTACTGCAAAAATGCTGCCAACTAATTTTGTTGATTAATTCACTTAACAAGATTCTCAACACTGTCTTCCCCTATGGAATAGGGATTATCATGTCTGTCACCCATCTATGGCTTCTACAGCTTAGCAGGGATGCTATGCATTTGAAATGCACAGCAAAGTACAGTAAAAGTTTTAAGCATTTGTGAAAAATGCCGTAAAATGAGGATGCATTAAAACTAACTAAATTTAATTAATTGTTTTTATTTTTCAATTAGCAACCTACTAAATGAACATAAAAAAAACTAAATCAAATAATTATTTGATGTGTCCACCCTTTGTCTTTAAAACTCTGTTAAAGAAGAACTCCAGAAATAATCTATTTTTAAGATTTACATAAAGCCAGTTTGGTTACCTGTAATTAGGAAGTGGGTTCCTGTTGTGGCAGTGTCAAAGCAACTATCTTTCTGGTATAGGGAACTCAGGGAGTCACAGTGATTTTGGGACTCTGTCCCCCTGCAGCCTTTGGATTTAATTTATTGATGATTACAGGTAACCAAACTGGTTCAATTAAAAAAAGTATAAGAGATTATTCTTAAAGCGGAGTTCCACTCTAAAGTGCTCATCGGATTCCTCCCCCCCTCCGGTGCCTCAATTTGCACCTTTCAGGGGGGTGCAGATACCTGTATAATACCCGGAAATGCCCGCCCACCCCCCTTGTGTTCTGGGAAATACACAGTTCCCACAACACAACGGGAACCAGTGTAGACACACAGTGCGACTCGCGCATGCGCAGTAGGGAATTGGGCAGTGAAGCCGCAACGCTTTACTTCCTGATTCCCTGACCGAGGATGGCGGTGGGGGCAGCCGACAGACAAGCGATTGATCGGCTTCGGCTGCTGACATCGCTGGACCCTGGGACAGGTAAATGTCCATTTATTAAAAGTCAGCAGCTGCAGTATTTGTAGCTGCTGGCTTTTAATATTTTTTGTTTAGGTGGACCTCCTCTTTAAAGCTTTAAGGATTTTACAGACATATGGTCCAGTGCATGATTCAACAATTATACCAAACAGGTGCTAATGATCAACAAGAAAACATGTAGGTGAAAATACATTAATTAAACCAAACAGGAATTAAACTAGGTAGTGAAAAGTCATGCTCTACTAACAGGTTGTTAGTGCTGTCGTGCTGTGTTAGGTAAGCAGTTGGGTGTGGGTTTATAAGTCAATTTAGGTTAACGGGCCAGGGAAGGTGGATTTTTGTGTTTTTTACTTAAAGGAAACTTGTTTTTTAATCCTTACTGTGTTGTTGACACATAAGAGGTCTGCAGAAAATTCCTGATATGTTCCAGGTTCAGTGCCTCACATAGAACCAGTACTTTTATGAAGTCAATGGCATTTATAGATCACCTTTACATGGTATCTGAGTGAAGGTGTTTTGATTCCATTCACAAACATGAATTTATTTGAAGTACACTACCAAATGATGATCAGAGGTGGATGTTATGGTAGGAACATTTAAGAAGACCATACACAAGTGTCTTAGTGGTTAGTAGTATGGCCCTGCATCTTCAGGTTATCTTCAGGTTGTTAAAACGTTTGTCAAGTTTTTATTTCTGTCTATGTCCCCACTAGGGAGCTTTTTTGTCATTCTCTGTCTATTGTGTGCCAGAAAGAATTCAATTTAATGCCATAAGGATGTTAAAATAAAAATATCTGCAGGGTTATACATATAGGTAAAAATATGATCACCCCCTATCTCCACAGAGCTCCCAAAAGGAGTGACCAGTATCAGTTTGCCTCCTTGATGACTTGGAAGTAGAATGCATGATGTTGGATGCCATTCAACCCAGAAGAGAACTTGCACTGGACCACAAAAGGACGAGCTTGTGGGGGCAGCTTTATGGGATTCTGTGTGTGAAGTACACTAAGTGGTCAAGTGGTCTTTATATGTTTAAGTGACCTTTATTCCATTTTAAAAATGCACTCCTTTTTCACTGTATACCTCCCAAAAACTTTTAGAGTGGGGAGATTTAAAAACTGATCAAGAGGGAAGTTAAAGTTATTTTGCTGCATACTCAAATGCATAGTTATAGATGCTCGTACACACAGACTGATAGCAGACAGTGCTTTAAGTACAATTGAGCAAGGTTACAAAAAAGACTTGTAATACAACGCCAGACTCTCCAGTGACTACATGATCTATTAAAGCTGCCAATGGAATAATTTTAAACATACTTCTGAAGAAACCTCTCAGACTAAAACCATGTGGGCAATCATTGCTCATTGGTTTCTGAAGGTTCAAAATCTAGGACTTGCGTGCTTATTCCTTCTACACTACTAGGTGAGAAGTAGACCCCATATGTATAAATCATGTGTCCATGTACTTACAACCTTTGAAAAAAAAACAATATATGGTGCTGCGCTCCAAATATTAAAGTGCTAGTGTAATCAATAAAGTGCTAAATATGCAGAATCATAAATATACAAGTGGATATAACAAATATCAAAAGATTCCAAATGACAGAAATAAACTGTGATTGCACAAGCAATCTGCTATACGATCATACCAAAAAGTCCATAAAATCCACGTAATAAAATATAAGTTCAAGTGCAAATGAATAAAGCGGTAAATAAATATGAAAATTGATAAATAAAAAATATAAAAATTAAACAATTAAAAAGTCTTCCGAGAAGGATGCTGGTGAGTAAAGTGCTGTGTTGCATCAAACAGTGGTGACAAAAGTGACTGGGTGATTTTTATCTTTGGTGTGCTTGCACCTACAGGTGCAAAGGCTCCTTACCTCACTGCTGTAAGGTAAACAGCAATAATGGTAACCAGGCAAAATCCAAAATACTGTGTCCTGCAAGCGGTATCTCTGGATGTGTGTCCTCATTAGTTCCAAACTATCAACAGCCCAGTAATGATAACCTGTGTACTTTTCTTTCTATAACCACAGACTTGTCTCTCAGGGCAGTATGTTAGGCAAACCGTGAGGAAAGGAGAAACAGGAACCTCCAATAGTGAAGTATATCAAATTGGCATATTTATTTAAAATAAAAGTGTGCTGCGAGACTCACATAACAACAGTGTAAACAGGATAAAACAAAACGAGCGCTGAGCTCATACTCAAACGTCACTTCCGGTGTCCGTATATTCTTACGCATGTCGTCACGATCCTGTGACTTCATCAGGGAAATTCCTGTTTCTGCTTTCCTCCCGGTTTGCCTGACACACTGCCCTGAGAGGCAAGTCTGTGGTTATAGAAAGAAATGATCGTATAGCAGATTTCTTGTGCAATCACAGTTTATTTCCGTCATTTGGAATCTTTTGATATTTATTATATCCACTTGTATATTTATGATTCTGCACATTTAGCACTTTATTGATTAGACTAGCATTTTAATATTTGGAGTGCAGCACCAAATATTGTTTTTCTTCACATTTATTCTTGGGTGGGGTTTGACCCCTGTCGGTGTTTGCTGCAACCAAATTTCCTTTACTACACAACTCAGGTGGCACGGGAATATTCATTGTTCTCTTCCATGTACTTACAACCTTTGTTGCATAGTTGTGGATAAGTAACTGTCTAAGGTAAAAGATGATAACCAAAAAACAAGTCAGTAATGACAGATCCAATATTTTTTAGTTCAAAGATTTTTATATGTATTTCCAGCCTGAAAGTCTATTTTTTAGCTTTAGATAAAGTTGGCAAGGTTTTGAACCCCAGTTGGGTTTACACTGCTATCTGGGACTCCATTAGGGAGATTTCCGGTTACTTACCTTGTTACTTTGTACACATAAACAACAGCCAGACAGGAAGTGAGTCAGTCCTCCAGTACCCACAAGGGGCCATGTTTTCAGGTTTTCCTTTAGCTTTGCACAGCTGCTTTAAATCAATATCAATGGCATAGTATTGATAAGAGCTATTTTATCTAAGTGAAGTTCCCAAAACATGGCCCGTTGTGGGTACTTGAGGACTGAGCTTGAGAACCAAGGCTAGAAACCCTGCCAGCTTTTTATTGCTGTATATGACTCTCTTGGGAATTCATCATCATCTCCTATCTGGTAAAAAACTTTCTAACAAAGCCTGGGTAGCAGTAGAAACCAAACAAGTTTTGTCTATATTCTATCCAAAATGAAAAAAGGTATGTAATCAATAACACTGTAAAACCCAACATATTCTGTATCTGTATGTGTATATTTTTACCTTTTATTTTTAACTACTAGACATCCGCGCTATGGCCGAATGATGTCCACAGCACGGACCTGCATTCCCGGGAGGCCGTCATATGACGGCCTCCCCTGTGCACGCTCCCTGCGCGCGCCCTGCAGGGCATGCTGTGATCACTGAGTCACTGAGACTCGGCTGATTACCGATCCGTGTAAGGGGCCGGTCCCGGCCCCTTACCATGTGATCAGCTGTCAGCCAATGACAGCTAATCACATGATGTAAACAAAATATCGGTAATCTGTTTTTTTTTTACTCACGCTGACAGCGCGAGTAGAAAAAAAAGCCGATCACCGGCTCACATGTCAAGGACATCGGTCCCGAAGTGGAAGAGGCACATCTGCCTCATCAGTGCCCACTAAAAGTGCCACCTAACAGTGCCCACAGTGCCACCTAACAGTGCCCACAGTGCCACCTAACAGTGCCCACAAGTGCCACCTATCAATGCCAACAAGTGCCACCTATCAATGCCCACAAGTACCACCTATCAATGCCAACCTGTAGTGCCAATCAGTGCCACCTGCCAGTGCTGCCCATCACTGCCACCCATCAGTGCCCATCACTGCCACCCATCAGTGCCCATCACTGCCGCCTATCAGTGCCCATCACTGTCGCCTCATCAGCGTACATCAATGAAGGAGAAAAATTACCCGTTTTAAATTTTTTATATCAAAATATAAAAAAATAAAAACTTTTTTTTTTTAAAATTCAGTTTTTTACATTTTTGTAACAAAAAGTAAAAAACCGCAGAGGTGATCAAATACCACCAAAAGAAAGCTCTATTTGTGTTGAAAAAATGATAAAAACTTCATTTGGGTACAGTGTTGTATGACCGCGCAATTGTCATTCAAAGTCCTTCAGCGCTGAAAGCTGAAAATTGGCCTGGATAGGAGGGGGGTTTAAGTGCCCTGTAAGCAAGTGGTTAAAAATCACACTGGACAACAATTGTAATCAGCCATCTTTTACCCATGATAGCTGCTAACATAGAAGAAAAGGCTGCCAATTCCACTCAGGTGTACACTACATGTAAATGCAATTTAATTTGTCAAAGTTCTGTACATATATGTGTTATCATATTAAATGGCTATAACAATGGATATTTGTCTAGCAGTTCCTTTCATTTCTGACTGACACTGAATAAACTCAGTGAATATTCAAAAGAAAAAAAGTGCTTAGCTTTAGGAAAATCAGCAAATGAGTTACTACTCATCTCCCACACTCAGCAATGAAAAATGTGTAATTGCTGAGTTGATCTGGGACTTCATTATTATAACTGGAGTTATGGTGCTGGCAATATGATGAATTTTCAATAACAGTGTAACTTTTGGTTTTAATAAAGCAACAGTTATCTAGTCAGTATATCACACAATATAGATATTTTATACAATATGTTTTTCTTACAACCTTAGAGAATAGGATAATAGAACAGGATAATGAAATTCTTTAAGTGTATTAAAATATGACGGAAAACTAAAAAGAAGACAACTGACTTGATTGAACTATAACATATAATTCATCCTGACCCAACCAATGATTAGTGTTAGCATTGTGATCCATAAGTGATGGTACCTACAGTAAAGCTGTATGTTTTTCCTGACTCTGTCTGGATTCTGATTCTCTAGTTTTGCTGCATAATCCAAAAATACATACATTGGGAAGTTCTTATCAGCTTCCTATCAAGCTACTCCTAGGATGTCCATATCACTCTGAGAATAATGGGGAGATATCATAATGCAAATCAAATGAGCTGTCTGAATGCTGTTACATTATTCGCTGGATGGCTCCAGGTGCACTAACATGGTACTTGTTCCACAGCAGAGGGACGTATCTGACTTAGTCACAGTAAGAAGATCTCAATGGGTGATTGTTATATCCTCCTAGGAGTTCAGAAGTAAATTATTGCAAGTTATGCTTGACATCGAAAACTTTGCTTGTAAATGATCAGGTCCTGTATGACAACCCTAAGTATGACTATGGCAGACATAATGATCTATATAAGGGAAGTCTATAGATCTATACAAAAAAGCCGGTGATATGTTATCTGTGTCAATGGCTAAAGTAGTATAACCCTTTGCCACAAAACAATCAGGTATAATTCCATACAGCATCCGACTATGGCAGACATAATGAGCTATATAAGGGAAGTCTATAGATCTATACAAAAAAAGGAAAAATTGAAAACATTCCTTTTTATAGGGAAATTAAGTTACACTAACCTTTAGTAAACAACCCAGGTATAGAATGGCATATTCACTAAATGCAAACATACAAGACAAATGCAAATTCCATCAATTGTTTTTGCTCTTAATTAAGTTATAGTTGATAAAGGTTGGGCTTTCTTTGTGTTCATTCTGGAAAAATTCCCTCTCTCTTCCTGTTTGCACAAAAACAGAAAATGGGATGAAGTCTCTCCAACAGGGATTACAACATACAGCATATGGCAAATAGAAGAACAAAACTAGAGCAAAACTTTGGCTGGTGATCTAGTTAAACCAGGCACAACATTCCTGGTTCAGTGGAAATCTCATCTTAGGCTAAATCACACAAAATAGCAGGAACACCCATTTAAAATATTTCTAAAGTCAAATCTTTCTTAGTTTTGAATAGCGTAAGGAATGGTTACAATTCCCAACTTTTTTTCTCTTTCTGTGTCCCATTGAAGGAGAATCCCCTTCACTTCATGTCTTCACACTCAAAAAGGAAGTGAGTGGTTTTCTTTCTAAAGTAAGTGAAATCTTCTCTTAGATAACTGTCACCAGGACAAGTGGCCCCAATGGAAGATGTTTCTACTATCCCTGATCAAAAAACTCAAAATTGTACTTGCAGTTCTTGTGACAATAGATTCTAGGACAGATAACAAAGGGTAAATTTCCCCAGAGGGGACACAAACAGCAAAAAAAAAATCGAACACTTCTATACGAGTTTAAAACTAAATAAAAGTTTGGCTCTAGATTCGCTTTAAGGCCCTATTCACATAAGAGCGGACAGCTGCTGGAGTTCTTTACTTGTCCAGCAGCTATCCATTCAGGACTGCGGTAGGGGCAGTGTTGTGCGCTATTCAGTGCATCACACAGCTCCCTTTTTTTTCTTACTCTGTTTGAAATGTACAAAAGTACACTTCATTCATGTCACTGTATAACAGCACAATGCTCTGCACTGACATGTGATCCTGTACAATGCATTGCAATAAAAGGCAGCATTTCTACCTTTTACCACAGCTCACCGCAGCACAGATCCAAACTGCATTGTAGTGTGAATGGGACACACTGAAAACAACTGTCCTTGCGGTTCACAATGTAGTAAAATGCCAGTCACCACACATAGTATGAATACAGCCTAAGACTGGTTAAATACTTTGAAATTCTTATTGAAGCCAGTGATCTGTTATCTGTGTCAATGGCTAAAGTAATATAACCCTTTGCCACAAAACAATCAGGTATAATTCCATACAGCATCTGTCATAAAACAGTTTTGTGCGAGCATGCCTGACCTATACAGACAACAACAGATGAAAAGGCCAACGCTGATCTCAGAAATATCTCTGTAAAGTCCTTTGGTAGTTTGTGCAGCTGTACTTTTGGGTTTTACACTCTGTCCTCTGCCTTTACTCTTTGTCCCAGTCGCTAGTTAGCATAGTTTTATTTATACTTACTGATCTCACATTGAGCACCGGCGAGTCTAATAGTAATCCTTGTAGAATTTCACAGCTACTTAATTATACTGCTTTACATACAATACAGCATCTGACTCTTCCTAGCATGCAAAACAGAACAAGCAGCACCAAAATATCCTTTTCAATTAACTCCAGAGACACTAAATTAGCCGCCAAAGCCCAGTTTCCCCTTATAATTATTAAAAGAGTGTCAGTTGGGCTGATCCCAGTGACAGTTCCTAAGACACAGTAGATAACAGTTTGATACAAAATGCTTCAGCATGGGGTGAGAGTAGGGATGTCAACTACTCAGCCGTGATCTGTAGTTAAACACTGGATAATAGACAGTACTTGAGACACAGTTATTGCTTAATTGTTGCTTGCAAATCCTCTGGAGATTTAGCAGAGGTTAGACTTGTAAAGAGTAATAACACTACTTATGTGCATCAAAGGCCCTGAAACCATAAATCTTTTTTACTTAAACTCTTTTCAGGAATACTTACACAATAGATTAAAGTTAACTACCAAAAACAGACTTTTAAAGGGAAACTGAGACTAAATGCATATGCACAATTCTATTCATACGAGTTAATGTTTAAAAACCTTGTTTAAATGATTATATCGCAATTATATAAGTAAACAATGGATAGCCATATTTGCTATTTAGAATATAATTGCAAATATGCAATTAAGATATACTGGGTCTGCTTCCTGATATGTAATGCTACACAACGGTTGTGCTTTACTGTTCCCTCTAACAACGAAAGCCTATTAGTCAACCATCTGAGTGAAAACAAAAGAAATTTTATATCAAAAGGTGAAATTAGGGGAGGTGGAGTCATTGCAAATTAAGTGTTCTCCACCTACTGGTTAACCTACATATATCTACATTTACAATTACAAAAATATGGACACAGTTATGGATATTAGACATGTGCACACTGAAATATTTCATTTCGGAAATTTCGTTTTTGTCCGAAGGTCGAATCTGTCATTGAAGGCTTATAGTGTCTGTCGAATGTTCAAAGAAGATTTGACGGAGCAGCTAAACTGTACGATGCCGTATAGTTTAGCTGCTCTGTCAAACCTCCTTAGAACTTTCAACAGACACCATAATCGTAAATGAAAGTAAGTTGGCTGTACGTGTGTTAGTTCTAGCTATTTTACTGCCCCTCCTCTTTGGTTACAATCAGCCAATAACATGCATCATCATTATTTTTATTTTACTTCCCCCACCATGTCGAACCTGTTCTCTCTACGTCTAATCTTTTCTCTCTACGTCTAATCTTTTCTCTCTACGTCTAATCTTTTCTCTCTATGTCTAATCTTTTCTCTCTATGTAGAATAAACTTGGACTAATAGAGTTAAGGTTAGGCACATTCGACCACAGGTTTGATGGACACAGATTGTTATTGTCAGCATCATGCTGAATTTCCTATCTATATCGCACTGTTGTAGCAACGAAAACGAAAATAAAGCATTTGTTTATGTTGGATCTTTTTCGTTTTTCGGATTCTGCACTTTTGTTATCGTTTGTTAAAACGATAACGAAATTACCTGAAATTCAGACGAAAATGCATTCGGACGAAAACAAATGCACATGTCTAATGGGTATGTATTTATGAATATGTTTGTACTTATTGCATCTATTTGATTATTTATATCAGGTACTTAGTCAGATGATGAGAAACTGAAGCCTGGAGGAAGCGCCTGTGACTGTGAAATGCATAGGCAAGCTCTACAAAGAGTCTGACTATTACCTTTTTCTTGAATTTATGTATGGAGATCTAATAGTGCACACCTGATGTAGAATGTCTTTTTTTAAGGTTTTGTAATAAAGCTATGACTTTTTAAGCGATCTGTATATTTGATATTAGATATACCAAGAGGCCGTCGGTCAATGTCCATTTACATTTGCCTTCCTAGTTTGGCTTCTATTGTTGCTGGGTTGATGACCTCTTGATATAAAGCTGGGTTAGCCTTTTAGAACACACCCCTTTTGCATACCATCTCATTCACGATACAGTGTCATTTACCTGGCTAAGGACTGTGGAGGTATATAAGCCACAAGAGTGACTAGAAGATATACAATTTATTTAAGAGGGGAAACAGATTTATATATATTGAAAGGGGAACCAATTTAAGCATCCAGGATCAGGGTTGGTAAGCCAGATCAAAAAACATAATACATGTCAATTTGTCCATGCAATTTAGTTTAAGTAAGAGAGACCACCAAATAATTAAAGATAGAATTGCTCTATTCACAAGATTAATCTGGTTTTACCTGTCATTAGGCATTTTGAAGGGAGAAATCACTTGGAAATGGACCTCTGATTCATGATCTTGGATGATGGGGGAGTGATCACATTTGCATATTGAAAAAAACATGAGGTTTGGTGGATAAAGCAACTAAAATCATTAAATACTGATGGATTAAATATGAAATGTGGTATATATTAATTTGACTATTATGTATTGATTATTTTTGTATTTGTTCTCTTTTAGGAGGTTTATTATGGCCTGAGAATTTAATCATCTATCTCGATTAGGCATCTCATTGTAAATGTGTATGGGACAATTTTGGAGTAGTTACTGTTATGGGATTGTAGACCTGCACTCACTATGGGTCAAGAAATTGTATGAAAATTCTTTGGGTCTAATTTATGAGGAAGATAAACCAATAGGTGGGCTTTAAGTGCTGATTTTTGAGACACAAGTGTAATGGGATTACAATCACATTTTTATATACAGTAAAGTATTTTTTCACTGTTAAGGTCAGGGTTTTATTTCTAGGCATTTTTTTGTACTATTTGTGGTTCCTGATTTTGGTTAGCATGGGATGCAGATGGCAGGTGGTGTTTGTGCTGTTGATCTGTGGGTTTTCCATTTGGAAGCAGTATGTAATGAGGCTGGCTGTGCAGTGTAGTTAGCAGTACATCTGAGGAAGAGCTGGGAGGCTTGAAACGGCTGTGCATGTCCAAAGAAGTTTGCTACAAATAAAGAAAGTAACTACTGAACAAGAAATTTTTAAGAGTGTAGGGAATCATTGGAATAGTGTGTGTGTATGTATGTATAATATATATATATATATATATATATATATGTTGTATATATGTATATATTTAGCACCCTTTTCCTAAACAGGGCTGCTAGTAAATTCATTTATGCTAGGTGGTAACTAGCCTGGCTAATTTGTAGTCTTGATCAAATGGTTTTCTCCTAAGCTTGAGTTTAGCTGTGATTTCTCTATTCTGTCAATAGGTGGCACCGTTGCCTTTGGCATTAGAATGATAGAGTACAGTGAATTCAGGTTATAAAGTGAATATGCTTTTCTCAGCCAAACTCCTTGGCCTCTGAGGCTGCAGGGATACTGTATTTATTTGGGGAGAGTCAGGCTTAGGCCTGGGTGGGTGTGTGTGGAGCAGCAGCAGAGGTGTAGGCCTGAAGCCTAGCCATGTGTAAAGGGGTTCAGCCTGAGGGGAGCCTGATCCTTGCCAGGAGGCATAGAAGAAGAAGTTGCCAGAGGGTCAACAACTCTTGTTGCCAGAGGCAGGTGTCGAAGGGATGGAGTTTTGAAGGCATACCAGAGCAGACTCTTCATTAGCGGGAGACTGTGAAGTGTTGGGAAAGCTTCAGGAGAGAACTCATCCACGAAGTACAGCAGGTAACTGTGAGAAAAGTTTGAAGGAATACAGCAGGTAGTTGTAAGTAAAGCTTGAAGAGAAGTACAGCGAGTAGCTGTGAGTAAAGCTTGAGGGATCCAGTGGGTAGCCGTGAGTTTGAGGAACCCAACGGGTAGTGGTGGGTGAAGCTTGAAGAATATAGCGGGTAGCTGTGAGTGAAGCTTGAGAAGTCCAGTTGGTAGCTGGGAGCTAAGCCTGAGGATCTACAGTGGGATACTGTGAGTGAAGTTGCTACAAGATACAGATCGCTGAAGTCAGATTCAAGGCCCTTTTTCTGTATTGCTGTCTAACTACTTCTATTTTTGTCCAAGGAATCTGCCAGTTTGCTATTGCATTTGCCTAAATAAAACACTCTTTGTTCAATGTCTAGCAACATACACCCTGAGGAGGAATGTCAGCTGCCCCTGACTCTGGGGGTCACCACTGGGCCTCTGGAGGTCGGGGATATATATATATATATATATATATATATACAGTGGGTAAAATAAGTGTTGAACATGTCAACATTTTTCTAGGTAAATTGATTTCTAAAGTGCTATTGACATGAAATTTTCACCACCTGTCTGTAACAACCCATGCAATCCATACATATAAAGAAACCAAAACAAATAAGTTCAGAAATAAAGTTCTGTGTAATAAAATGGAATGACACAAGAAAAAGTATTGAACACACAAAGAAAGGGCGATCCAAAAATGCATGGAAAGCCAAGACACCAGCTGAAATCTATCAGTAATTAAAATGCAATCCTGCCCCTTGTCAGTGCAAATTAATATCCGCTGGTTCAGTCTCAACTGATGGTCTATAAAAAGGTGTCTCATTACATAGGTGTCACACAAGAAACATCTCATGATGGATAAAAGCAAAGAGCTATCGCAAGACCTTAGTAACCTTTATGTTGAAAAACATACTGATGGCATTGGTTAAAGAAGGATTTCTAAACTTCTGAGTGTTCCAGTGAGCACTGTTGGAGCCATAATTTAGAAGTGGAAAGAACATCATTTCACCATAAACTGGCCACAACTAGGTGTTCCTCGCAAGATTTCTGACAGAGGAGTGAAAAGAATTATCAAAAGAGTTGTCCAAGAGCCAAGGACCACTTTTGGCGAGCTTCAGAAAGGCCTGGAATTATCAGGCACAAATCTTTTAAAGAAAACAATGCGTAATGCACTCAACCAACATTGCCTGTATGCACAATCACCATGCAAGACTCCATTGCTAAAGAAAAAACATGTTGAAACTTGTTTAAAGTTTGCTGCACAACATTTAGACAAGCCTGTGAAATACTGGTAGAATATAGTCTGGTCAGATGAGACCAAAATTGAACTCTTTGGCTGCTACACGCCATGTTTGGAGGTCAAATGGCACTGCATGTCACCCCAAAAATATCATACCAACAGTGACGTTTGCAGGTGGGAACATCATGGTGTGGGGCTGTTTTTTCATTATACGGTACTGGCAAACTTAATTTCATTAAGGGAAGGATAAATTTAAAAATTTAGACATTCTTGATAAAAATCTGCTGCCATCTACTAGGATGATAAAGATGAAATGAGGGTGGACATTTCAGCAATGATCCCAAGCACGAAGCCAAGGAAACTCCTAATTGGTTTTATAGAAAGAAAATAAAGCTGCTAGAATGGCCCAGCCAATCACCGGACTTGAATCCAATAGAAAATCTATGGAAAGAACTAACGATCAGAATTCATAGAAGAGGCCCACGGAACCTTCAAGATTTGAAGACTGTTTGTGTGGCAGAATGTGGCCAAAATCACACCTGAGCAATGCATGCAACTAGTTTCTTTAAGCTGTAATTACCAACAAAGAAATTTGTACAAAGTATTAAATACATTTCAGTTAGCGTATTCAATACTTTTTCCCTGTGTCATTCCATTTTTATTACACATAACTTACCGTAATTTCTGAACTTATTTGTTTTGGTTTGTTTGTATGTATTGATTACATTGGTTGTTACCAACATGAGGTAACAATTTCATGTCAATATCACCTTTAGAAATATATTTAACTAGAAAAATGGTGACATGTTCAATACTTATTTTACCCTTTTACCCACTATATATACTGTATATATATATATATAGATATAGATATATATCTATATCTATAGATATAGATATATATATATATATATATATATATATATATATATATATATATATATATATATATATATATAGATAGATATATATATATTTAATCAAATGTTTCCCTTTTTAGCTGCAGTTCTGGATTAAAACACTCAACTGTTACAAAAAAAAGTGTTCTCAAGATATCCATATATAAGGCATTCTTGTAGATTCCTATCAACTTTCCAGCACCATTGCTTAGTACTTTCTAGTTAACAAATGAAAAAAACTGGATTGAAAATTAGCAGAAACCAATTGGCTGCCACTAGAAGAGGCATTTTTGATCAACTTCCATCACATTTATTGTTGACTGGTCCCTTTGTGGTTACAGCAAAAATAGTTCTTGGCATTTATGACAAATGTACTGTTTATATAAAAGCTGATGCTTAACCTTCTAAAATCATTATTCCTGGGGAACCAAAAAATATAAGAAATAAACCTCTCTATATAAACAGTATCTCACAAAAAGGGAGTACATCCCTAACATTTTGTAAATATTTTATTATATATTTTCATGTGACAACACTGAAGAAATTACACTTTGCTACAATGTAAAGTAGTGAGTGTACAGCTTGTATAACAGTGTAAATTTGCTGTTCCCTCAAAATAACTCAACAAACAACCATTAATGTCTAAACCGCTGGCAACATGATAACGACCCCAAACATACATCCACGACGACCACTGCCTTGCTAAAGATGCTGAGAGTAAAGGTGATGGACTGGCTAAGCATGTCTCCAGACCCAAACTCTATTGAGCATCTGTGGGGAATCCTCAAACAGAAGGTGAAGAAGCACAAGGTCTCTAACATCCACCAGCTCCATGATGTCGTCATGGAGGAGTGGTAGAGGACACCAGTGGCAACCTGTGAAGCTCTGGTAAACTCCATGCCCAAGAGGGTTAAGGCAGTGCTGGAAAATAATGGTGGCCACACAAAATATTGACACTTTGGGCCCAATTTGGACATTTTCACTTAGGGGTGTACTCACTTTTGTTGCCAGCGGTTTAGACATTAATGACTGTGTGTTGAGTTATTTTGAGGGGGCAGCAAATTTACACTGTTATACAAGCTGTACACTCACTACTTTACATTGTAGGAAAGTGTCATTTCTCCAGTGTTGTCAATTTTGTGACAACACTCCAAAACCTCTCCAAACACCAATCTGCATATGTGAGTACATAGGTTGGGCTTTCTCTGCCCTTGTTTTCACTATCACTAATATCATATTAGATTAAACATCCTATTTCCTTTAGATACTTGGGAGCATCCGCCCCTGATGAGTGTACAAACACGAAACGCGTCAGAAATCTAGGATGCCGACACACATCTCTACCAGCAACCAACCAAGTTTTATACAATTTATGCCCCTATTTATTGGTATTTTGTCATTTCATGCACTTTGTTGCTTCCACCACCACTACTACCTATATATATCCATGGGAATTGCTCATTGATCACTATTATTGTCATGTATGTATTAGTTGACACTATGTCGCATCCTTGATGTACCATGTTAGATATATGCACTGTCATATTGTCATGCGTTTCCAAGTTGATATGATCATTATGTCTCTTTTATTCATGCTATATTTTGTACCTGTGCGCAATCCCATGACCTATATATGTACTATATTTTTATATCAATAAACATGTGATCCCTTCAAACAACTTTCCATCATGTCTTATACCTCAATTAAAGTCCCACCAACCCCCATTTTTAAGTATTGTATGTTACAGGGATGGAGGTGCATATCACATGCGCCTCATTTAAAGTCCCACTTGGGTTGCTATTGAGCTTCCCCCCCCCTCTATATTGATAACGACCCCAAACATACATCCACGATGACCACTGCCTTGCTAAAGAAGCTGAGAGTAAAGGTGATGGACTGGCTAAGCATGTCTCCAGACCCAAACTCTATTGAGCATCTGTGGGGAATCCTCAAACAGAAGGTGGAGAAGCACAAGGTCTCTAACATCCACCAGCTCCATGATGTCGTCATGGAGGAGTGGTAGAAGACACCAGTGGCAACCTGTGAAGCTCTGGTAAACTCCATGCCCAAGAGGGTTAAGGCAGTGCTGGAAAATAATGGTGGCCACACAAAATATTGACACTTTGGGCCCAATTTGGACATTTTCACTTAGGGGTGTACTCACTTTTGTTGCCAGCGGTTTAGACATTAATGACTGTGTGTTGAGTTATTTTGAGGGGGCAGCAAATTTACACTGTTATACAAGCTGTACACTTACTACTTTACATTGTAGGAAAGTGTCATTTCTACAGTGTTGTCAATTTTGTGAGATACTGTATGTTTCCAGACTATGAAATAGTTAATCTTTATTTTAATTATTTTTCTGATTAAAGACCTTTTTGTGGTATGTTTTGCATACATGACTAAGTCGACAACACCAAAAGTGCAATAAATCATGTAATGGGGTATTTTACATGTAAAGGTTGTGTTTAGTTATTATAGACCTGACAGTTGTTTGCTTCATTAAGCAACATGAAGAGTTTATCTAATTAATGAACAGAGATAACAGCAAAATCAATTTCCGCAGAAGTGATATAGCAACAGAAAGAGTAACCCTTGTTTACCAAGATGATACACAAAAGCTAAACATATAAAATAAGGTAGTGAACATATGTTTTTAACAATATTGTATATCTGTGATCTGTGTTTTTTGTATTTTTATATCCTTCTATGACAGCCAGTAAATCTTACCTAAAGAGACCAGTTTATTCCCCCACTAAACCCCCTGATGTGTTGCTGAAGGAGGGGCACCAGGCAATGGCTAGAGGGGGTACATAGGAGAAAGGAGGAAGGCTCTGCAATAAGCTGCAGGACTAGTCCTATATCTCCAAAGAGTGCCCTCTAGTGGCAGTACAGATCAGAGGCTGCAGGTCCAGGTAGGCAAACACTTTGGTTAACCACTTGCCGACCGCTGCACGCCAATGTACGTCAGCACAATGGCAGTGGTGGGCAAGTGGGCATAACTGTATGTCCCCTTTAATTGGCGGAGCTAGCGGCGGGGCACGCACGCACCAACCCACTGCGTACAGCATGACTGTGCCTGCGGGACCCGCGGGTTCGATGTCTGCCGGTGTCCCAGCAATCGTGTCACGGAGCCGCAGAACGGGGAGATGCCTATGTAATCAAGGCATTTCCCTGTTCTGTCTTGTGACATGACAGAGATCACTGCTCCCTGTCATCGGGAGCAGTGATCGATGTCATGGGAGTGGAAGCCCATCCCCCCACAGTTAGAATCACTCCCTAGGACACACTTAACCCCTTGATCACCCACTAGTGTTTAACCCCTTCCCTGCTTTTCATAGCACTGATCTCTGTATAAATGATATTGGTCCCAAAATAGTGTCAAAAGTGTCCGATTTGTGTCTGCCATAATGTCGCAGTCACAATAAAAATCACAGATCATCGCCATTACTAATAAAAAAAAAGAAGAAGAAAAATGCCATAAAACAATTCCCTACTTTGTAGACGCTATAACTTTTTCTTAAACCAATCAATATACGCATCTTGAGATTTTTTTTTTTTTCCAAAAATATGTAGAAGAATACATATCGGCCTAAACTGAGGAAAAAAATTGCTTTTTTATATATTTTTGGGGAATATTTATTATAGCAAAAAGTAAAAAATATTGCTTTTTTTTTCAAAATTGTTGCTCTTTTTTGTTTATAGTGCAAAAAATAAAAATGTAGAGGTGATCAAATACTACCAACAGTAAGCTCTAATTGTGGGAAAAAAAGGACGTCAATTTTGTTTGGGTGCAACGTCACACGACCGCGCAATTGTCAGTTAAAGCGACGCAGTACCGAATCGCAAAAAGTGCTCTGTTCAGGAATGGGGTAAAATCTTCCAGGGCTGAAGCGGTTAAAGTGTTTGTTAAAGTGGATGTAAACCCACTCTCGTCCTTTCTAAACTACTGCCATAGTGGTTATCTATAAGGATATACTCCTCCTGCATGTATTCTTACCTGTCAAATGTCTCCCCTCTGTCTGTTATGATACCCGAAAAACTGCAGATTCTCTGGGCAGGTCTGTTGTCCGCAGCTCGGTGGGTGGAGTCATGATGTCAGTAGACTCCCCGCCCACCTCTATACTCCCCCTGGCCAGGCATCAATATTTCTTACACTAAACTTCTGCTGGTCTTGTGGATTATGCCCCATGATCACTAACATCCAGTCAAAACCCAGGAAAGTCACCACATGACTTCAGCATGCCCAATCATGCTGAGGTGTACAGCAGCCAATCCTGGAAGAGCTTGAGAAGAAAGGAGGAGGGGATCTGAAGTACACAGTACACTCATGCATGAGATATGTAAATCACCTGTCACTCACAGCAAGGGGTAGAAACGGACATCTATTTCTCTGTCTGGCCGTTTTTATCTCACTGAAAAAAGATAAGAGGACTGCTCAGAGCTGGATTAACTCTTTGTGGCAAGACTGGGCACAGATGACATGAAATCCTATACTGTACAAGGTGCAAGCCTTAATTAAAAAAAATGTTTTCAGGTTTACATCCACTTTAAGTCTAAATAAAAAATCACTGCCAGCCCCTCTATTATAGGCAGGCATACCACACTATGAAAGTCATTTCTAAAAATGAGGCTTGTAAATACCTATATAGAGAGATCTTCAGGCCGGTCACTTGACTCATGGCCACTTTACAGCTCCGATACATGACTTCTGCGGGAGGGGCTGAAATCTCCCTCTGACATCAGCTGGGGAGGTCACGTGGCTGCTCAGCCCCTCCCACAGAAGCCCTGTCTCGGGGATGTAAAGCAGCCATGAGTCACGTGACCGGCCTGAAGATAGCTTTAAATAGGTATTTACAAGCCTAGTTTTTAGAAAAAAACTTACATATTGTGGTATGCCTGCCTATAATAGAGGGGCTGGCAGTGACCATTGTAAGTTTTTTTATTTTTATTAATAGTGACGGGGGCAGACAGAGAGACACAGACATGGAGCTGACAGGTAGGGAGGAGGGGGTGAGGGGGAGAGAGGAGAGTAGAGAGGACAGCTGCGGAAGGGAGGTATTCTGACCACGGTGGTCAGGGCTCAGCGGCCAAGATTTTTGTGGTCAGTGCAGAGAGGGGGATACAGGAAGTGGCAGGTTCATCCAGGTTTTTTACAGTTTAGAGGGGGGCAGATTACACAGCACAAGCACTGTGCTGTTTAATCTGCTTTAAGGGACCAAGATTTTTTGGGGGGCTAGCAAACACTTTATCCACTTTTTTTTCACACACATTAAAATTAGAACTTTTTGCTAGAAAATTACTTAGAACCCCCAAGCATTATATATTTTCTGAAATCGGAGACACTGGAGAATAAAATGGTTGCTGTTGTTTTGTTTTTTTGTTACACAATATTTGTGCAGCCATTTATCAATTGCAATTTTTTTTTGGAAGAAATACACTTAAATTAATTTTAGTGCACACAAACATAATATGGTACTCAATTTTTTTGCAAAATATATAATATAAAATATGATGTTCAAATGAGTAAACAGATAACAGACACGCCAAGACTCAAAATTGCACACAGCTGTGAAATGGTGACAAACTACAATGGTGACAAAATGATGACAAACTACAGCATCTAAAGTTTTTCATATGTGGTGCTTTAAACATGTTTTACATGTGTAGTGCAATCACTGTTTACATACACGTGCAACTGGGGATACGTTTACATTTTTTAAAATGATTTTTATTTATATTATTAAAAATTGTTTGTTTTTTTTGACAATTTTTAAACTTTTTTTTTTCATTTAACCTTATTGCTATCACAAGGGGACTAACAAACGCTCTATATAATAGGTTTGGGCAGATGACAGGTAGTCTTTATTGAGAACCCCAACGTCTCCACTGCCCTCCAAACCAGGTAATCAATCACAGAACATTCTGAAGCCAGAAGTGATGACATCATTGTTGATTCCAGCTTCATTAGTCACAGAGGAGATTGGGGCTGGCTTTAGGGTTGATCAGATCACTTTTACTAAACACCTACTGTATTTGCTGGCTGTAACAAGTGACACCAAGCGCATTGGCTACGGCTGAGCTTGTTACAACTGGTCACTGCCAAAAGTATATATACGTACAGCAGTGGCCAGCAAGAGGTTAAAGAAGGGTAATTTGTTGTAGGTAAGCAGCAAGTCAAATATACTTGCCAATGAACTGTGAATGTGTTAGGCAGCCTTCCAGCTTCTCCATTCAGCTGAAGATAAATGAGTCTTCTAAGACTCCTGGTCCAACTTTGGAAAAGGTTCCTGCACTACTTTGGTCTGACTTTGGTCCAATTTCAGCCCATTGAATATCATTGAAGTTGTATCCAAGTCGGATCATCATCTTAACTATCCAACTTGTGACATCCGACATGGAAAACAGCAGCAGGAAAAGGAATTTATGTCACACCGGGATTGTTTTGATTGGTCAAAGGACAAGTCAGACTATCTCAAAGTCGGATCAAAATTGTATCCCTTTGATTACATGCAGCATTTATCAATTTTGTCACCCAAAGCCTCTGGTTCCCATGTTGTTTGGGATAAGTGCCTCATCCCCACAAACGTGGCCGGTGGTTGTGGGGGTCTGAGGGCAGGGAGCTAATTGGAATCTAGAAGCCACTTTTAAGAACCCCTTTTAGAACCCCTACCCATTCACCAAAAAAATGTCACAAGGTAATACAAACACACAGTTTTTGAAAATTATTTTATTAAAAACTAAAAAAGAGTGTCCCCTAATGTAAATCCACTGTCAATTATGCCACCTGCCACCTGCCAGACCCGAAAAAGAAAAAAAACAAAGACGTTACCACCGTCGGTAAAGTCTGGCTTCCTACTGCAGGCTCCGCTGTCTGACATTTCCTTTATAGGTTACCATGCATGCACTGATCTGTCACGTCGCAACGGGGTACAAACCACCAGGTGACATAGCCAGGTGGCCCCGCCCCTTACCTATATAAGAAATGTCAGATTGCGGAGCCTGCAATAGGCATCCAGCCTTCGCCGATGGCAGAGGGCATGTGGCCTGGTATGGTTTAGGAGGGGGGACGCTCATTCTTCCCCTTTCCTGACCTGCCAGGCTGCATGCTCGGACAAGGGTCTGGTATGGATTTTGGGGGGACCCCAACCCCTTTTGTTTTTGCTTTTTTTCAACATTTTTAATTGTCTGCTTCTTTTTTTACATTCAGCTGTCAGCTAATGAGTCATCGGTTGGTAATGACCAGACATGGGGGTAAGTCACACATGTGCAAGTCACAAGCAAGTCTCAAGTCTTAACCTTCAAGTCATAAGCAAGTCCCAAGTTACTGTGGCAAAAAGCAAGCAAGTCAAGTCGAGTCCCTGCTAGAAGTCAAGCAAGTCAAGTCAAGTCATTTATTTTGGTCAAGTCACAAATTAAGTCAAAATACTGATCTACCCCATTTCCGTTCTTAAAATTAGTTAAAAGTCAGTTTTCAGGAAAGGTTTTGTTTCATTTTCAACATTAACAAAACTGCTTAGTGCTTTTTTCTTGGCATATTTTGCCTAGGCCAAGACACAGCACTGGTGGTGCCAAGTCATTGCAAGTCATTGCAAGTCAAATAGCCCAAGTCAAAGTCAAGTCGCAAGTCATTAGTGGCAAGTCAAAGTCAAGTCGAGTCATTTATTTAATTTTGTCAAGCAAGTCGCAAGTCCTCAAACAGGTGACTCGAGTCTGACTCGAGTCAAGTCATGTGACTCGAGTCCCCCACCTCTGGTAATGACGCGGCCGGCTTCCCAGCCTGCTCCTTAGCAACCAGCTCAATGAGTTAAATTACCGCATTAACTAATGCGGTAATTACCACTAGATCAAACAAATATCGCATTCGGTATATAACTCCAAATTCTTAGTAAATTGAACACTTGCACAATTGTTACCACATGCAGTATTTTACTGCATATTATTAGCTGTTACTTAACTAGTTTGTTGCCTGCCTGACCAATGGTATTATGATGGTTTCCATTGTTGCTGACCTTTGCTTTGCACCCAGATTACTCTTTTGCTGCTTGAACTTGACCTTGGATTGTTAACTGGGCTGTGCTTGCTTGCTATTAGCCCTGAGCTTGGAACTGTTTTGGGACCGTGCTTTCTCCCTACCTGCCCTAATCTTGGACTGTCCATTGATTCTTCTACCAGCTGTTGTCAACTGTCTGACCAGCCTCAGAACTACAGGTACCCTTCCTTGCCTCAGCTGTTCAGTCTCTGTGCTGTCTGGCCAGGAACTACAGCATTGCCTGCGGCAACCAAGTACCGGTAGGCCTGCTTGTCTTAAGGGATGGTTGCTACAGCCAGAAGAGACACAGCCAGATATAGTTCCTGACTTAGGCATTGTACTGTGCATTACAGAATGATCTGAGAAGTGTCTCAAGCTGATCTTTAATGCAAGTAGTATGCACCTGAAAGCAGGCTGCAACTGTCAATTAATAAACAACCAAATACAGTCAACATAGACCCTAAATCTGGCATAATCATTTGTATTTAATAAAATAAAGCTAGTGACATGTTGTTTGTTTGTTTGTTTTTTTTTCTCTAATTTGATAGATTTTTTTCTATTTTGTTACCCAATCTGCCCACACTTTCTAATTTTTTAGGCTCCATGCACACTATCGCATCTTCAGCATCTAGGAGCAGAAATAAAATGTTTTTGTAGAATTTCTTGGAGCGTTTTTCCAGCATAAAAAAAAACTTTGAGTGCTCATTAATAGCATTTTTTGGAGCATTTAAAAAAAAGGGAACTGAAAAAAACGCAAATAAAATGCTAACGCTCTTAAAACGCTACTAAAAAATTGCTATTAACAGCGCTAGTGTGCATAGAGCCTTAGACCATACTTTAAAATAACTACTTTCTATTTCAAACTTTTATAACTACTACTGTATACAGTATAAGCATCCTTTCTGATATCTCTTTCCTTCAATATTTTGTACATTCAGTCCCTGTATTTCTTTGCATGTACCCATCTGAATTTCCACCTTTCTCCTGCTAGGGTCTCTGTCTAGTAGTGTATACACCCTGGTACAAAAGAGTCCTCATTGGATTAATACTTTATTTCCATCTGTATTTTGAGTGCCATTTTCCAATAAACAATGATCACCTTACATTTCTTACAGTGAACTTTCACATTCCATTACTCTGTCTCTCTCCTATTCAGGTCTATTCTGACTATACTCCTGAAGGCTGTTCTGTCAGCTAAAATCCAGACACAGATGCCACCTGGTATCAGAAAGAAAGGACAAGTCCTTCCTTACGTGTCAATGTCTTCCCAGGAAATCATAAATGATTCACAGCACGGCTCATTGTTCTTAATGCCGCTCAGCTAAGTGTAAAAGAATGGATCTCACTATGTAACACTTCATAATTCTTGCACTCACACAATCACGTATTAAATGATTTATAGTCAAGCCGTAGATAGCTACACTACACTAGCATATGTCCACTCGCAACCATGTTTTAAAGTTCTACAACATGCTTTGTAAGGCATTGTAATATTGCAGTTTAAATATGTGTACTTATTTTTAAAGCAGAAAGTTACTTCTATTGTAAAGAAGCTGCTCATCTTTATAGCTCCTCAAATTTCACATACTAGAAAGGTATGTTTCTGCCTTGAGGGAGCAGTAGCCCACCAGTCAGATATTACCCTAGGTATAAATGCCATATAGATGTAGCGCCCCCCTGACCTCCAGAGGCATGGTGGGGACCCCCAGAGACAGGGGGGCTGACATTTTACCTCAGCGTGCTGGTTATCAGGCTTCAGGCCTATCCAGAACAGCAGCTGTTCCTCACACATTCACACCAGACCAAGGTCTGGGTGGGAGGACCCCGATAACTTGACCTCCCCAAAATTTATACTATTTCCCAGGATGCTCAGTAGCCAGAGAAACTCATACTAATTGGCTGGGAAAAGTATGCATATTAATAACCTACAGTAGCTTCACTGTAGCTCATCATACTAATGCGCCACCTACTGAAAAAAGGTAGGGACCACAGCTAGACCAGGCTTAGGAGAAAACCCAAATGATCATAAAGACTATAAATCAGCCAGGCTAGTTACCACCTAGCACAGCTAACATTACCAGTAGCCCCTGTTTAAGACAAGGGTGCTACATAGATATGTCTTAATTTGATACCTCAAATTAAGAACACTAAACTACAATCAGTATCTGCTTTCTGTATACTTGCTAACATATTTGTCCCAGTCCCAAGCACACCACCACCCTTGCCCATGGCCCATACTTCACACACCCACCTTCTGGGTGGTCCCGTCCAAGTCAAACCCACTTTCTGGGCAGTTTCATCCCTAATTATGCTGGAACCACCCACTTGTTGCCACAATCTCCTCAGTTAATACCCTTTCCTGAGTTACTGCACATTCTTAGTTACTCAAAAAAGAGCGATACTATGAATTTGGCATAAAGGAAAGAGAAAGGCTCCTCTAAGTGCAGTGGTTACAGATTAAATTACTGTATGAAATCATTTCACATCCCTTTTGTCCCTAATGATTTGTCTAGTGCCCTGCATGCAGTTTTATATTATATATACTGTTCTTTCTGCCTGAAAACTTGAAATTTTTTTATAGCAACCAAAAAGGTCCCTTTACATCAAAAGCGATTTTAGACCAGCTAGAAAACAACGATAATAAATTAGAATCACTTGCAGACTTGAGTGATAGTAATTCATCATCAAACACTGAAAGTAATGAAAGCGACAATTCTGCAACTGAGCAAATTTCAGTGTTTTTGATTTGATTACATTATTGAATACATTTTATTATTATTATATTTTTAGTTGTTATAATTATTTATAGTTATTTATCATATTATAATTTATGATTTTGTGTTTTAAACTTTATTATGTCTACTAGACTCTTGTTTGGACAGTGTTAAGTGAGTTATTCCTAAGAATTACAGGCCTCAATATAAAACGCCAGATTTGCATGCGAAACAATGTACGCTTTGAGCATCAAAAATCTGACATAATCATACCGCCGGGGAGATTAAAGCAACATCCTGCTTTTCACTGTGATTGTTGTTATTTAAAGTGGAATTATAGGCAAACAGCCAAATACAGGGATAAATACATATATTTGAACTATTTGACCTGCCAAATGATTTGAAAATCTGTAAGGTCATCCTTGCTATCATATTGCAGGGCCCTGGATTACTGCTTCCTAAAACACCTCCCTGACAGAGAGAAAAGGGTAATAATGTTAATTCATTGTAGAGTAGGGATGGGCGAACGGTTCGGTCCGAGCATAAGTTCGAGCCGAACTTTGGTTGTTCGGACGTTCGTTGAACAGCGAACAATATGCGGTGTTCATGGCAAATACGAAAGCCGCGGAACACTGTTATAGTCTATGGGACACTAACATGAAAAACCAAAAGTGCTAATTTTAAAGGCTTATATGCAAGTTATTGTCATAAAAAGTGTTTGGGGACCCGGGTCCTGCCCCAGGGGACATGTATCAATGCAAAAATTTTTTTTTAAAAACAGTCGTTTTTTCAGGAGCAGTGATTTTAATAATGCTTAAAGTCAAACAATAAAAATTAAATATTCCTTTAAATATTGTACCTGGGGGGTGTCTATAGTATGCCTGTAAAGTGGCGCGGTTTTCCCGTGTTTAGAACAGTACCACATCAAAACGACATTTCTAAAGGAAATAAGTCTGATTGGCAGTAATGAGGCAGTAATGAATTGTTGGGTCTAGGCAATATAGATAAAACTCATTGAAACAAAAGGCATGGGTTCCCCCCCAGTCCATTACCAGGCCCTTTGGGTCTAGTATGATTATTAAGGGGAACCCTGCGCCAATTTTTTTTCAAATTTTTTTAAAATTTCCTTTAGAAATTTAATTTTGCTGTGCTACTGTTCTAAACACGCCGCTTTACAGGCATACTATAGACACCCCCCAGGCACAATATTTAAAGGAATATTTCATTTTTATTGTTTCACTTTAAGCATTAAAAAAATCACTGCTTCCGAAAAAAACGGCCATTTTCAAAACTTTTTTTGCATTGATACATGTCCCCTGGGGCAGGACCTGGGTCCCCAAACACTTTTTATGACAATAACTTATATATTAGATTTTTCATGTTCGTGTCCCATAGACAGGGCCGGACTTTCCATAGGGCTTGACTGGGCTCAAGCCCATGGGCCCCTGCCTGTTTCCGTTTTAAATACTGTGTTCCGTGTCCGTATCTTCTTAACACTAGGCGTCCGCACTATAGCCGAAAGGCAGCTACAGCGTGCACGCCAATTGCCGGGAGGGTGTCCCTGGATGTCCTCCTGATTTCTTCCCTGATGACTGCTGCCACCGTGGGCGCGCATCGGGGAAGTTCTGTGTTGGCCGTATCCCTTGGACATAGCCAATCACAGATCGTGCTAAATGGCCAATCACAGCGGCCATTTAGCACTCGATCTGAGTGTCCAATGAGAGATGATCTCATATGTGATCATCTCTCATCACCGGCTCTCCCTCCACACACAGAGACAGCGTGTGAGGAGGGAGAGCAAACGGCTGCAGCTTGTGAGTAAAAAAAATAAAGTGCTCACAGTGCCATCTGTCAGTGCCATCTGTCCCCAGTGCCATGTATAAGTGCCATCTGTCATCAGTGCCACTGCCATGTATAAGTGCCATCTGTCATCATCAGTGTTACGTGTCATCAGTGCCACCTATTAGTGTCATCTGTCAGTGTCACTTATTAGTGCCATCTGTCATCAGTGCCATATCAGTGTCACATCAGAGTCACGTGTCATCAGTGTCACCTATTAGTGCCATCTGTTATCAGTGTCACGTGTCATCAGTGCCATCTGTCAGTGTCACGTGCCATCTGTTATCAGTGTCATGTATCATCAGTGCCACGTATTAGTGCCATCACTCATCTGTGCCTTGTATGAGTGTCATCTGTCATCACTGCCACGTATTAGTGTCATTTGTCATCAGTGCCACATATTAGTGCCACGTGTCAGTGCCACATATTAGTGCCATCTGTCTTCAGTTTCACGTGTCATGAGTGCCACGTATTAGTGCCATCTGTCATCAGTGTCACATGTCATCAGTGCCACGTATCAGTGCCATCTGACATCAGTGCCACCTGTCAGTTACATAAATTATGTAATTTTGTTTAGTTGTTTGTTCAGAATCGTGATCTCTATTTTTATTCTCAATTTATCCTGAATTGTGTAGCTCTAATACATAGTTTGTGTATGTATCATTTTGTTCTATTTAAAGTAATGTATAGAAGGTAGGGCCCCAAAGCGACTCAAGCCCAGGGGCCCCCACCACCCTAAGTCCTGCCCTGCCCATAGACTTTAACGGAGTTCGTTCGTTTGTCCAAATTTTTTGCCCGTTAGGATGTTCTGGTGCAAACCGAACTGGGGGGGTGTTGGGCTCATCCTTATTGTTGAGTATGGTTGTGATATAGGAATCTGTATTGTTGAACCAGAAACGTGATAACTTTCCCCTGTGCAGTGGGGCACAGGTATGCAAATCACAACACTGCCTGGACAGAATTACAAATTATTCATCAGGGAAAAAAAAAGTAAACATATATGTATTTCAATGGTGTATTTACCTGTTTGCTTTAGGTTCTGTCTGCCCGGTCAATTCCTTTCAATGGGCTTTTAAATTCTCCTGTGTTTTCTGTCTGCCACTAAGAAGGTGAAGTCACGTCATGAGAAATCCAGCCAGTCACAGAGTTCAAGGATGGTCACACATTCTCCAAAATAACTTGGCAACAAAGCCCAGGTTTGGTTATAGACTGCCTAAAACCCACAGCTCTTTTACTGTTGACATTTACTTTCTCTGCATTAATGCTAATGCAAGCCCGCGTCCTCTACACCACTATCATTATTCATCCTTCCCTTGTTTACTTGCTCCTACTTCTCTTGTCTTGTCATTTACACAGTATCATTACTTTAATTAGCACATGTGAACAGGGACCGGGCCATTTGCTTTATCGCGCATTTTTGTTTTGCCCTTGTGGGAGACACAGAACAAAAAAGCGAAACACTAATTTTTTTTCATCCCCTTATTCAGTAATAAAATATCTCTCAGGTCTGAAATATATATCAATAACTAAGAATAACTGAGCATTGAACACTATAATGTAATGCAATGCCTCAATGTCATGGCTTTGACCCTCTTAAGTTGTTCAGCCCTTGTCGTCTTTCCAGTAAATTGCAAATCAGGAGTAACCGGAGCCACATTACACATAATCAAAGAAGAAAGGCATGTTCTCTTTCGCAATACGGTATTTTCAGATGCGCTTAATGGAATCATTAAAATGAAAATTCACAAAACTAAAAAAAAAAACAAAAAAAAAACGTAAATCTGGCTTGTGGATTTAAGATGGCATTAATTACTTGGGAAAGGCTTGTGCTGCCCATTCCGTGTGATGAGTTACACGGATATAATCTGGATATGCAAATTAGAAGTGGGACATTGGCGTGGTAGACTTATTAGCAAATTGTGAGTTAGAAGATGTAAATATGTAAATGAGTGACTAAAATAGGAAGATGTTTCCCCTTTTCCAGCCTTTCCAATAGTTTTCCACTAGTTCCTATGAAATTAATAGGATGAAGCAATGATTTTTTTGTACATGTAGTTGTAAGGCCACCTGTGGGTCAAAATCATAAGTAACTAGAGCAGCATTTCCTCTCCAATTTGACATAATACATGTGCTTATTTCTAGGAAATTCTAGTCAAACACAAAGTTATTAGGAATGATACAGCCTATATTGTCTTCTCCTACACCCTGATATTGCTTAAAGCCATATTCCAACATTTTTTTAATACTTTTGAATAGAGTGGTGAATGAAGAGTTGCATTCTAACAGGTAAATGCAGAACATGTTAACAGGCATAGAATTTGGCAGAATACATGAATATCGTTAAAGCCTATGGGACACAGACATGAATATTCAAACGTGCTAAGTTTAAGAGCTTATATGCAAGTTATTGTAATAAAAAGTGTTTGGGGACCCGGGTTCTGCCCCAGGGGACATGTATCAATGCAAACATTTTTTTTTTAAATGGACGTTTTTTCGGGAGCAGTGATTTTTTTAGTGCTTAACCACTTCCCGCCCGCCCTATAGCAGATTGACGTCAGGGAAGTGGTTCCGTTATCCTGACTGGGCGTCATATGACGTCCAGCAGGATAACATGCCACCGCGCACCCGCGGGGGCACGCATCGCAGTGATCGGTGGAGCGGTGTGTCAGCCTGACACACCGCTCCACCGATCTTGGTAAAGAGCCTCCGGCGGAGGCTCTTTACCACGTGATCATCCGTGTCCAATCACGACTGATCACGCTGTCAATAGGAAGAGCCATTGATCGGCTTTTCCTCACTCGTGTCTGACAGACGCGAGTAGAGGAGAGCCGATCGGCGGTTCTCCTGACAGGGGGGGTCTGCGCTGATTGGATGGCCAGGTATGTACCCCATGGCCATCCACATGTGCCCAATGTGTCCAATCTGTGCCAACCAGTGCCCACAAATGGGCACTGATTGGCACCATTATGTTTTAGTTATGCCCAGCAATGCCACCAATACATTTTATCAGTGCCACTAATCAGTGTCATCAGTGTCACCTGTCATTTTCCATCAGTGCCACCTGTCAGTGCCCATCTGTGCCCATCAGTGCCCACCGATCAGTGCCCATCAGTGGCACCTATCAGTGCCACCCATAAGTACCCATCAGTGCCACCCATATGTACCAATCAATGCCACCTACGAGTGCCCATCAGTGCCGCCTATGAGTGCCCATCGGTGCCACCTATGAGTGCCCATCAGTGCCACATACCAGTGCCACCTATCAGTGCCCATCAGTCCCGCCTATCAGTGCCCATCAGTGCCCATCATCAGTGCCCATCAGTGCCACCTCATTGGTGCCCATCAGTGCCACTGTATCAGTGCCCATCAGTGCAGCCATATCAGTGCCCGTCATTGAAGAAGGAAATGTACTTATTTACAAAAAATTTTAACAGAAACAAAGAAAAACTTGTTTTTTTAAAAAAAAATTTGGTCTTTTTTTATTTGTTGCGCAAAAAATAAAAACCGCAGAGGTGATCAAATACCACAAAAAGAAAGCTCTATTTGTGGGAACAAAATGATAAAAAATTTGTTTGGGTACAGTGTAGCATGACTGCGCAATTGCCATTCAAATTGCAACAGCGCTGAAAGCTAAAAATTGGTCTGGGCGGGAAGGTGTCTAAGTGCCTGGTATTGAAGTGGTTAAAGTGAAACAATAAAAATTAAATATTCCTTTAAATATCATGCCTGGGGGGTGTCTATAGTATGCCTGTAAAGTGGCGCATTTTTCTGGTGTTTAGATCAGCACCACAGCAAAATGACATTTCTAAAGGAAAAATTGTCATGTAAAACTGATCGCGGCTGTAATGAATTGTCGGGTCTTGTCAATGTATCAATATAGATACAGATAATAGATACAGATAATTGAAAAAAGAGCATGGGATCCCCCCCCCCGTCACCAGGCCCTTTAGGTCTGGTATGAATATTAGGGGAACCCCAAATCAAAATTTAAAAAACAAATTGTGTGGGGGTCCCCCTAAAATCCATACCAGGCCCTTCGGGTCTGATATGGAAATTAAGGGGAACCCTGCGCCAAAATTTAAAAAAAAATGGCGTGGCCCCACCAATCCATACCAGACCCTTTTCTGAGCACGCAACCTGGCGGGCTGCAGGAAAAGAGGGGGGACAAGAGAGCATCCCCCTTACTCAACCGTACCAGGCCACATGCCCTCAACATGGGGAGGGTGCTTTGGGGTTGCCCCACAAACCCCCTTGTCCTCATGTTGATGGGGACAAGGGCCTCATCCCCACAACCCTTGCCCGGTGGCTGTGGGGGTCTGCGGGCGGGGGGCTTATTGGAATCTGGAATCCCCCTTTAACAAGGAGGCCCCCAGTTCCCAGCCCCCCATGTCAATTGGTAACAGATACGTTGTACCCCCACCAATTCACAAAAAAGTGTCAACATAGTAAAAAGACAAGACAGCTTGGGACAAGTCCTTTATTAAAAAATAAAAAAATATAAATGTCTCACAAAGTAAGTTCACGCCGCCCGACGGACCGAAAAAAAAAGCCGTTACCAATTCACACGGGGGGAGGCCGGGATCTGGGGCTGTGATTGGCCCTGTCTGTACCATTGGCCCTGTCTGACTGTCTATTTTCCAAAAAGAGGCCATTTGGGGGATATTTATACTGTCCTGGCATTTTCAGACCTCAAGAAAAGAAAGTCAGTACATCATGATTGATCAATTTTCAGATATATACCATGGTTTGAAGACTATATAACTTTCCAGCAGACTAAAAATTATACACTGATTTGGGTTACTTGTACCAAGGAAATGTAGCAGTAAACATTTCGACCTAAATTTATGAAGAAACTTTATTTATTTGCAACATTTTATAACAGAAACAAAGATATATTTTTTCAAATTTTCAAATCAAATTTAGCAAAAAACAAAAAAACCCAGTGGTGATTAAATGCCACCATAAGAAAACTTGATTTGTGTGAAAAAAAAAAATGATAAGAATGTCATATAGGTACGGTGTTGCATGATCGCGCAATTGTCATTCAAAGTGGAACAGCTCTGAAAGCTGAAAATTGGCCTGGGCAGGAAAGGGGTAAAAGTGCTCAGTATTGAAGTTTGGGTCTCTGGCCAGCTGGCGGATGTGCCGGCTGGTCGCTCAGGCCTCCCGGTGGGACAGGAGAGCCTGAGCGAGCCGCAGAAGGTGGCAGGAGGGGGGTTGTCCCCTTCCGCTGCTTGGGGATAACAGCCAAGCGGCATCTTAGCCACATCGGTTGTTCTCCCAAGAAAGCCAACCGCCGGCTCTACAAAAAATGTCTGTGGGCCGGGTGCACGTGAAATCATCATGTGCACTGATGGGACAGACATTTAGCGGTGGTGGTGTAATATATGAGTAAATCCACGCAAGGAAAAAACAAAAACAAAAAAAACAAAAAACAAAAAAGGAACTGCTGCCTCTACAAGTATACCTCCACCTAGGTGGAGTGCACCAAGATGAATATAAAGGAGAATGTGGGTGTGGCGCTGTTCTGTTGAATGAAATATTTTATGGAGACAAAACAGACAGATAAATTGTCTTCTAGTATTCACATCTGAAATTACAAAAAGGGGAGTGTGTATTCCAATGGTGCCTTTCTTATAATGATACTGAATCTTCTGTGTAAAACCATATTGGGGTATAGCTAACGTTCAATAATTAATGCAAAAATAAAATAAAATAAAATAAATCAAATAAAATGAATAAATAAATTAAATTATGTCTAAATTGTGTTATACCCTCTGGCAGCCGGTATTCAATACATTCTCAACAACCAAAAAAAGGGTAATCCAGCTTACCCAACTTACTCCTCTATTTAATTGTCAGAATTAGGTTTAAGTGATTTGGGTGAAGTGTCCACCCCCTGGGTGTTTTTTTCAGTGAAAAAATATATATGCAAACTAAGACCTTGGCTATTCACCAACAATATGATATAGATGTCAATATATATGGTCAAATTGATTAATAATGCATTCTACACAATCTGTGCAATAAACATTGAAAAGTCTTAATAAAAGTGCACATTTAAAAGTGCTAAGTGCTTAAAAAGTGTCCAGTGCTAACAAATAAACTATATAGCAAAGTGACATGTGCTCTGAAAAAAAAGTCCAATATTGGCTGTTTGCTGTAAAACAATATTGTAGAAAAGGAAAAAAAAACAAAAACTTTTTGTTCAGGTGCCAGCTAGTGCTGGTGCTCCTTATTAGTGCTCCTACTGTGCATGCACTCACCAAATAGCCTCACCCCCACAAGGGGTACTGCGCAGCCACAGTATCTGCCACTTTGTAGCAATCCCTGGCTGGTCTGTACTCTAAATGTTGTTAGCAGCGTTTTGTATGTTCATCATGTAGAAGAGAAGGGATGCCCATAGTGTAAAACCATTTTTTAAAACTTTATTTTATTGATTAAAAAATTGTACTCACATTTTAGATAAATTGTATAAGCATGAAAGTATGCGTGGATGGATGCCGTCAGAAAGCTGTTTTCGTCTAGCCGGAGGTGACGAAAGATGGTTGTGATTTAAAGTACAGACCAGGACCGCCAGCTCTAACCCCGGTATCCCCGTTTCCGTGCGGCGGTCGGCTTTAAGATAAAAGTGGTCCCTGCAGCGGATTCACCGCAAGATCACTTTTATCGGTGGCGGGAGAAGCCACCTCCCTCCCGCCGCGATCCGGTGCCCTCCGCCGCTTACCAGAGCCGTCGGTAGCGGCGGAGGCGATTGCGTCCTTCTCCCTTCTGTGCCTGGAGACGAGTGAGGATAAGACTAATCTCCATGACACTGCTGGGCGGAAGCGACTTTAAAACGTCACTTCCGCCCACGCCTCTTAAAGGCACATTTTTTTCAATGTCATTTTTTTAAATTACTTTTTTTTAATTGCATTTTAGTGTAAATATGAGACCTGAGGTCTTTTTGACCCGAGATCTCATATTTAAGAGGTCCTGTCATGCTTTTTTTATTACATTCCTTGTAATAGGAATAAAAGTGACACAATTTTTTTTTTCAAAACAGTGCAAAAATATGTAAAATCATGTAAAATAAATAATAAAAAAAAAAAAAATTTTTTACAAACCCCCCCGTCCCGACGAGCTCACGCGCAGAAGCGAATGCATATGTGAGTAGCGCCCACATATGAAAACGGTGGTCAAACCACACATGTGAGGTTTCACCACGACCGTTAGAGCGAGAGCAATAATTCTAGCCCTAGAGCTCCTCTGTAACGTAAAACATGCAACCTGTAGAATTTTTTAAACATCACCTATGGAGATTTTTGAGGGTAAAAGTTCGACGCCATTCCACGAGCGGGCGCAATTTTGAAGCGTGACATGTTGGGTATCAATTTACTTGGCGTAACATTATATTTCACAATATAAAAAAAATGTAGCTAACTTTACTGTTGTCTTATTTTTTTTATTCAAAAAAGTGAATTTTTTCCAAAAAAAGTGCACTTACAAGACCGCTGCGCAAATACGGTGCAAAAAAAAGTATTGCATTGACTGCCATTTTATTCTCTAGGGTGTTAGAAAAAAAAAAGCAATATATAATGTTTGGGGGTTCTAAGTAATTTTCTAGCAAAAAAACTGTTTTAAACATGTAAACACCTAAAATCCAAAACAAGGCTGGTCCTTAAGTGGTTAAGCTGCGTAGGGGGTTTTTCACTATCAGGGCGGTAAGGATGTGGAACTCTCTTCCACAAATGGCGGTGTCAGTAGGAAGTATTGATAGTTTTAAAAAACTCTTGGATGTGCGTCTTAGCAAACACAATATACAGAGATATGGGAAATGATTGTCTACACAGACACACACCCACACAGGTTGAACTGGATGGACTATTTAGTCTTTAGTCAACCTTACCAACTATGTAACTGTGACTATGACCATAGCAGACGGCAGAGCTTAAAAGTAATAGGTTGAGACTCTCCAACAGAAAACACATTGTTGAGTCATCAAACCCCTAGGCATCTACTTAAAAACAATACACCACTATTAACTACCTTGGTCCTTGTAAAAAAAAAAAAGAAAAAAAAAAAAGAAGAGTAGGCTGAAGCAACCACAGAACTATTACATGCCATTCTCCAGTCTGTTCTATACTAAGGAAAGGTAAAACCTAATTGGCACACCAATATTGATTTTTCTTCACTGCCTATATGTGTTCAGACATATTCAGCCAGTCTTGGAGGATACCAAACAAGATTTAAAAACAAATGTTTGCCTATTAATATTATTATTATGTGCTTGTCATAATATATACATATATATATAATCTTTTGCTTCAAGCTATTTGACTCTACAAAAGATATTGGTTTATAGTATGCTAAGATGTACATTGTACTGAATGTAAAACTGCTAATACAGTTCATGATTCAATATTATTTCTTGCAGAATATGCTCAGTCATTCCTAAGCAACTCACTTGAGACTGAGAACAGACGATTGCAAGAATAAATATAAATGTAACCTCACATAAGCCACAAGGTAACTTTTATGTTACTTTCCTTTATTTTCTTCTTCTTAACAAGAATAGCACTGTGGCAGGTATATAGTTACAAAGGTCAGATTGGCTTAAAACGGTATCAATGACTAACATTAATGATTGCTACTATTATTAATAAAATGTGCATAGGACAACATCAGCATTATAGAAAGGGTACTGAAGCAATTAGGAATGCAGACATGACCAAACATAGCATGTGCCCATGGTGAAAGACACCACATTTACCTACCACTGCAGCTCCTCACCCCCACTTTCTGAAATACAAAATTAAAGTTGGTACCATGTGCTTCAAATGTCAATATACCATTGTTGTGGAGCCTCTGGAACTTTTTTTTTATTGGACAGTGGCATACCTAGCATATCTGACACCCAAAGCTTATCACTTTTTAACAACCACCCTCTTCCCCCATATAAAAGAAATTATTTTAAAGCGTTGCCCTAAATGGTGGGTTTGGTCAAACTCGGAGGGGCATTAAAGGGGCATGGTTTAAAAACCTGAGCCTACTCACTCTATACGCAGCATACATATGCTGCAGTCCTTTTACCCACCAAATATGCCTGTGCAGTGGTCAGGAGCATGTTAAATTAGGCCCAGTGTACAGAGTGCCATGGTCAGGAGTATGAAATGTACAACATAGTTACTATAGTGCAAGACTTAGGAGTGTGTAATAGAAATGGAAGAGTCGGGAATACATATCATATAGAGTGTAGGGCTCAGGAGTATGTAACACAGAGAGTGCAAGGATCAGAAGCGCATATCACAGAGAGTGCAGAGGTCAGGATTGTGTAAATAATGAGTGCAGGGGTCAGGAGTGCATAACACAAAGTACAGTAGTTAAAATATATACTACAGAGAGTGTAAGGCTTAGGAGTGCATAACACAGAGATTTCAGTAGTAAAAATATACTGTATATAACAGAGACTATTGTAGTCAATGAAGGAAGTGGCTGTGACAGAACTCTGCCTCCTGCGGGAAACTTTCTAGTTGTCCAGCCGAGCAGGGATCCTGTCCTGGGGAGAGGATTGGACTCACTACAGCTTCAGCACCGATCGGGGTAGGCATGAGCATCGGGATCATCGGGATCATTTGCACTTTGCAGTACTCATCCCCTGATTGTGGAAACAAGGGTGTATTGACCTTTCTGTTGGTTTGGGGGTCAATTTTAAAATGTGAGCGAGCAATCTGTGTGCTGGTGGTGGGCTCATTCACCCAGGGTGCTGCTGCATCTGATATCTCTCGCGTGCAATCTACTGCAATCTATGGACATCTTTTACCAATTTTTATTGGGCTTTGAACTTCTTAGAAAGGCAATGTACTAATGCCTATTATTGGTTTTACATATATTTGTGCTGCACTGTTTTATCTTTAGTATAATACAGAGAGTGTAAGGCTTAGGAGTGCATAACACAGAGAATGCGGGGAACAGCCAAAAATGACCCCCTCCTCCCAGTATACATTCCCCCAAGCCCATATCCCTGTAGTACTGATCTCTCCAGTAGCCAACGTTCTATCCCATTACAGATTCCCTCCATTCAGTACAAACCCGCCCCCCCCCCCCAGTACAGACACTGCCTCCCTCAGTACAAAGCCCCCTCCCAACCCACACCCTCAGTACAAACCCCCTCACCCCTCAGTAAGGAGTACAGTTTTCTATGTGTCCTGTTCACACCATACATGTGCAGTGGTGTGCGTTGCATTGAAATGCAGCATCACTGCCTGTTAATGCACTGCAGTGCGTCACAACACACTGAGGTGCATAGAGTTCAATGAAATGTCATTTTGTGACATTTCACAGTGGCAGATGTATAGAGTTCACAGAAGTCGCCATGGCGACCGGGCCCAATGCTGCAGCGGGCCCTTGCGGGCCCCCTGTATGCCTTGATAGGAGGAGCGGTAAGGGTGGCTGAGATCCTCAGCCGAACTGTAAATCGGCACTGCGGGGAGTTTGTCAAACTGATTACGCCTAAAGTGAAAGCAGTGTGTGCTGTGCTCTTTGTCTCCCCCTACAGTGCAGTACCTGCCAGGAAGAGCTAAGGTAAAGGACTGCCTATTTTTAAAAGGCTGTATGTATGTGTGTTTATATATGTGTGCATGTATGTATGTATGTGTGTGAGCATGTATGTGTGTGTGCATGTGTGTGGGTGTGTGCACATGTATGTATATGTGTGTGTATGTGTGTGTGTGTGTGTGCATGTATGTATATGTGTGCATGTATGTATGTGCGTACATGTATGTGTGTGTGTGAATGTATGTGTGTGTATGTATGTGTGTGTGTGCATGTATGTATGTGTGCATGTATGTGTGTGTGTGTGTGCATGTATGTGTGTGTGTGCATGTGTTTATATGTGTGTGCATTTATATATGTGTGTATATATACAGTATATGTGTGTGTGCGTACATGTGTGTTTACATGTATGTATGCACATTTTATGTATGCGCTTTTAATCCTAACCCCCTATATGTGTACAATCAGAACAGATTTTTTTTTCCTGCTTGTTCATAGTACCAGCAGAAAAATGCTGTTCCTCTGAAAAGCGATCCATGCTCAGATTGCTTTTCAGAGGCATTTGACAGCCGGTAAAGAGGCAATATGTTGCCTCCTGACCACCTGTCCATTTTCCTCCAGGGGGAAATAGAGAAATCTGTTCCTCTATATGCAGCCACCCACTTGCAACTGGGCCCTGGCGTTCTGCCACCAGGCTGGGAGGAAAAGGCCCTGTCCGGGGGTCAGGGGGCCCTTCATGGTTTCTTGCATCGGGGGCCCTGAAGGTTCTAGTTACGCCACTGACATTTCAATAAAGTTTAAAAAGAAACAAGTAAACAGTGAAATGCATTACTGCCCCTACACAAAGCACACCCGCAGGCGTGCAATATTCACAGCATAATGCATAGCCACTGGTGTGAATGAGCCTTTAATATATATTTAGGTTTAATTAGAGTTGCTGAATAGTAATTATGTTTCTATATTATAGGGTAGGAAGCAGTGAGTTTATTTTAGTAATACATCTAACAATGTTCTCCAAAGCAAACTATAACATTTATATCATCAGCTTTTTCTCATTCCTCTCAAACACCATGAAATCCTGCTCCAACACATAAACTCCCGCTACAGACCACTTCCCTCTTATACACAAACGTAAAGAGCCACCTGGGCTTTGGCAGAAACAAAAAGGTCAAACTGCTTATTTGTCTAGGCTGTAAACAGTAAACAGAAGCTGCACTGTACAGCAGAATCGCGAGTCCTGAGTGCTTAGCTTTATTAAAAAAGTCTCCATATACATAGAAGAACAGCACACTGAGCTGACTTCACAGAAAGAATTCAGTGTTTATCAAATCAACAACATTTATTGATATAAAAAAAGATGTAACAACAAACAGGATTGACGGAATAGTCCCAAAGAAGAAGTTTGGGAAAAATGCCATCTAACACATCACTGCAGTGAATGATTGATGTTGAAATCTGTACAGCGATCATTTTCTGGGGGTTTGCCCAACTGGGCACGCAATATGTCTTTAATGATGCCATATCAATATTTATCACAAAGAAAAGAGATAAGTGGATAACCGCTCGGCACAGCACCGCACTGAATCAAGAATTTAAAGGCATAGTTCACCTTTAAAAAAAAAATGAATAAATGCAAGGACAGTTACAGTGGGTGAAATGCAAAATGAACAAAACATATCCTGGTCCTGTGTAATTGTCTCAACCCAAGGCAAGGTACAAGATACCTAAAACAGCAATAATGCAGACTCTGTCTCATCACTTACAATCAACACAGAAAATGATCTGTAATCTGTAAAGGTGCACTTATTCAGCACATTTACTCCTTGGATGAGACACCAGAACTTTCTGCAATGTTTCCTGCTTTTCTCCCCCTCTACAGGACACCCTTCAGGCCCCAGTCTTGGGCCTATCTTTTACGCAGCACACCCTCCCCAGCATTTTTTTCCTTTCCCCAGCATGCAAAAATACACCCGGTGGAAAGCAAGAGAGATAAATATCCATCACTGGATCTTCTCAAACTCTTCTCAAACTTCCAGTGACACCCCCACCGCCACCCCCAAAGAAGACAGGAAGCAAAGAATAACACTAAGCTTGGGGAGAAGTTGAGAGAAGCAGAACTATTATTCTATGCTCATGATGACTAGCCTAGCTAGTTAGGATGAACCGAACTTCCATAGGTTCGGTTAAAGCAGAGTTCGGCAAACTTCGAAGATGTTTGGATGCCAAGCACAAGCCCAATTGAAAGCAAAGGGAGTCAAATCTGCCAAATTAGAAAAAAAAATGGTTTTCCATTTCTGGGAAATAACATTTACCTTTTAGTTCCTATTAAAAAATAAAAAATAAATAAAAAAAATAAAATAAAAAATAAAAAAACAGAACAAAGACCCCACCCAAAGGTCCCAAAAAACATGAAAGCCCAGGGAATCCATTATAAAAAGGTCCATCTAAAAATCCATACTCTGACACCCTTAATCCGAGCATGAAGCATGACTGCCCATACCATAGCATACCCTTAATCATACCCTTAATCATGCCAGGCCACATACCCTTAACATGTGAGGAAGAGCCTCTTCCTCACAACTGGCGCAGTGGTTTTGGGGGTCTGCATGCAGGGGCTTATCGGAATCTGGAAGCTCCCTTTAAAAATAAAAGTACCCCCATATACCAGTCCCCCTTGCGTGAATGAGTACATACTGTAGTAATATAGAAATGACACTCAAATATTTGAAAAGTTCCTCATTGTAAATACATCATCAATCACGATGCCAATGGTCTTGCTCGCTGAATGATAGCTCCCTGAGCTGTCATCAGCTATATAAATGAAGTTGCTGGTATAGTAGTGACCATATCTGGGTAGTGATGTCACAGTAAGCCTCGCTCCTTTACTTACATGGCCATTTAACACAATGTTCCAGATACTGTGACGGTTGCTAGAGATTCAGCCAGGAGCTGCTGCTTTCTTAGGTAACATTGACAACAGGAAGCTGTCATATATATATATACTGTAGAAGTGGTAGAAATAGTGCTTCTATGTATGATGCTCATCTGCTGAAGAACAGGTAAAAGTTCAGACTAGGTTCGGATCGAACCCTCAGCTCATACCTATCCAGCAGCACTAAAAGTTAGGGACAACACTGCTTAGGTTAGTGTGCCTATAATTGTTTATCCCTAGGTCCATAAGGACTTCCTGTTATGGGGCTGGAGAAAGTAAAGAATGGGCTACAAGTGTGTTGATTTCACCATGTTTGTTCTTAGGGGATCTGTGAGTCCCTCTGCAGCAATGGCAAATGGGACTTATAGTAATCCCATTCACAGATCTCTGTTATATATAGAAGTAAAAACAGTAGATATGCAAAAGTACAGACTAGCACAGGCCACTATCACCACTTATTAGGGTTGCCACCTGTGCGGGATTCACCCGGACAGTCCGGGTTTTGAATCATGTGTCCGGATTTCAGGCTGGCTGAAACCCAGACACATTATTCAGATTGGGCTCTTGCTCCTCAAGTAACCAAGATAGTCATAAGGATGACAGATCCTCTTTATGAAGAGATCTGGGGTCAAAAAGACCCTAAATCTCCTTTTTACCTTTTAAAAGCAAAAGATAATTTTTTTGTTATCTTTCGCTTTCAATTTTTTTTTCCTGCCTGGGCTAGGGATGCCACCTGTCCAGGATTCACCCAGACAGTCTGGATTTTGAATCATGTGTCTGGGTTTCAGGCGGGCTGTGGCTCCCCAAGTAACCAAGATAGTCACACACAAATCTATTGCTGTCCGGGAGCTGTGGGCGGCTGTCTGGGAGCAGGTTCGGCATCACTAAGGGCCAGGGTGATGATGTCAGCAAGAGCAATTTGGACATGCCCACATTTTTCCACGACATGGTATGCGCACTGCATTACTACTCTCCTTGGGGCACCCAAAGGTGTCCCAGACCGCTAAAGTTTTCGGGTTTGGCTTGAAGAAAAGGTGGCAACCCTACCACTCATACTGAGTTATACAAGGGAACAGAGAATTCTAGCAGCTAAGCAAATATAGAACAACATGGACAGAGTGCATGCGTAAAATGTACAATTCCAGAACACAATAGTAATGAGATATTTAAACAGTGGACACCTGGAAGCAGGGAGGTGGGGGTGCAACCGACAACATTTCTGGGTTAGTACAACTTCATAGATCTCTGTGAATGGATGATGTAGCTGTATGGGCAGAACCATGCACAGGATTCTGCAGGGACAAGAACCTCGCAATTCAAGTAAGGGAGGGGTGGTTTGAGGGTGGGGTCCGGGAATGCTATCATGTTTCATGTTATACCCTAAATATGGATGTAACATGAAACACAGTCTGAAAGGTGGAGTATGCCTTCAACGTGTAGACATTTGTAAAACAACTCAAGGTAAGAAGTAAAATCATTCAATAAAGTGTTGTCCAGAAAATGCTGTCACTATACTAAAATAGGTCAGAATAAAACTTTTCCACGAACCCCTTACAGCCAAATTAAGCAGCAATTTCTATGTTTCTGGGTGGCAGGACAGCCTTTTGCCAGACATTCTATACCTTGAAATGTTGCTATCTGAGAAACAGAGTTCTTTCTTTAAAGGCTAAGTTCACCTTTGGAACATGTTAGCTGTTCCACCATTATTTAGGGGTTCAGTTACAGGGCACCAGCTCAAAAAAACAAGGTAGTGCAACCATGGAGAGTGCATAGAAGGACGGCTTCAGCTATGAGGAAAGATCAACTGAAATGAATTTTAATTTTACTTGAGAAGGGGAGTTCAAGGGGGGAAATCATCATGTTGTATAAATACATAAGTAGTCCATATAGAAAATTTGATGCAAAGTTGTTCACTTTAGGAGAAAAAGAGGTTTAAAGGAGATCTATGGTCACAGTATACAATTTCCTGTTATAGCATCAGCATTGTAATAGCAATACAAACATTACCTATCTTGGCAATGCAATATACTGTAAGCTTACTTATAAAAAAATCTTCTTTCATGTTGTGAGTGCTGCCTGTCTGCTGGTCATCTCTTTCCACAACTTCATGGATTCTCTGCATGCTTTGCAGCTTCTCCTTTGCTGTTTGCTTGTAAAGGACTACATATCCCAGGGTTCCTTGCTGTCTGAAAACAGTGATTCCTGTGCTAGCTCTGCCTTCTGAAAGTCCTCCTCCCAGCACCTCTGTATTTCAGAAGGCAGGCTCTGTGAAATGTGTGACACAGCAGTGTCTATTCATAGGGCATATTGAATACGTGTCACAGAAATTATGGAAGTAAATTTGTGTGAATCTTCACAATGTAAGTTTACAATCTTCAAGATTATTCAGATTGATAGGAATAGGCTAGAAATAATTAAAATTGTTTGTGGAAATTACATTTTTTTAAATTTACTACCATAGATAGGCTTTAGGTCCACTTAGAGAAAGCTTCTAACACAGAGAACATACTGTATGTGAATTTTGAACTTGTGCCAGTTGGATGTTATTTAGAATCATTCTATACTGTACCTACATAGTTTATATGTTTGATACTGTATTATTGTTCAAACAGTTACACCATGTCCCCCCAGAGTGATGGGTATCCTCCAATTCATTGCAGCTAATCCACTTTAAAACATCCTCATTTCACCCACCTCTATTACATTGTTGAGATATTAACCACTTGCCGACCGCCTCACGCCTATATACGTGAGCAGAGCGGCACGGGCAGGCAAAATCACGTACCTGAAACGTGATTGCCTTCCCGCGGGTGGGGGGTTCGATCGGACCCCCCCCGGTGCCAGCTGCGGTCGGCATTTGGCTGGGAGCATTGAGAGACGAGGGGGAGGCCATCCGATCGTGGCCCCCCCCTCGCGATCGCTCCCAGCCAATGAGAAACATCCCCTGCCTCTGTATAGTACACAGAGGCAGAGGATGTGATGTCATCTCTCCTCGGCTGGCCAGTTTCCGTTCCAGCGCCGAGGAGAGATGACATGTAAGTGCACCAAACACACACACACACACAGTAGAACATGCCAGGCATACATTACACCCCCGATCCCCCCCCGATCGCCCCCCGATCCCCCCCCCGATCACCCCCCCCCCTGTCACAAACTGACACCAAGCAGGTTTTTTTTTTTTTTTTTTCCTGATTGCTGCATAGTGTCAGTTTGTGACAGTTAGCAGTGGTAGGACAGTGAGTGTTACCCCCCTGTAGGTCTAGGGTACCCCCCTTACCCCCCCTAATAAAGTTTTAACCCCTTGATCACCCCCCCTCACCAGTGTCGCTAAGCGATCATTTTTCTGATCGCTGTATTAGTGTCGCTGGTGACGCTAGTTAGGGACGTAAATATTTAGGTTCGCCGTCAGTGTTTTATAGCGACAGGGACCCCCATATACTACCTAATAAATGTTCTAACCCCTTGATTGCCCGCTAGTTAACCCTTTCACCACTGATCACCATATAACCGTTACAGGTGACGCTGGTTAGTTCGTTTATTTTTTTTTTTTTTGTTTACGAAAGTTTTTATTTGGAAGTTTAGGTAATAGACATACGGTATAGTTAACATTATTGTAATATGTCGGTACAGAGAAAAAAGGATATAGAAAATACAAAACATAAGTTATATAACTTTAAGTTACAAAAGCTGTGTTAGTGATAGAAATACTTTTATATGCTCATATTATAAGGTAAAACATTATATTAGCAATAAGAAATAGGTAGTTATGATACTAGTATATTAAATAATTTAGATTGGGTTCCAATAGGCCCATTTCTTCTGGTGAATATGAATAGTGTCGTTAAGGGTATGATAAATCCACTCAGAGAGTTTGAGGAGCTCCATTCTATTAATTACTTGTTGCCATGACAGATTTGAGGATTTCCAGTTAAATGCTGTCATCCAGTGGATTGAACTACATAGGGAGTGGAATAGTCTCATACATGGGAGAGGAATGTCAGGTATATTAGCGTATAGTAAGCAAATCTGAGGGGAGGGAGTAATTTTTTGATTAGAAAGTTGTTCTATTAAATTGATTGCCTTAAGCCATATGTGGTTAATATGTTTGCAGCTCCAAAAAATGTGTAAGAGGGAGCCAGGTTCTGGACATCCTCTGAAACAATTAGGAGAGATGGAAGGGTAGAAGGTATGGAGCCTTGAAGGGGTGAGGTACCATCTAGAGAATATTTTAATGGGGGTCTCTCTGAAGGAGATAGCTTTGTTACTTTTACGGAGGTTTTCTGACATGGAGCTCCACTCCTCAATAGTAAACGAGACATTCATATCTGCCTCCCATTGAAGCATCTGTGTAGATTTATCGGGAACACCAACACCATTGATATAACTATACATCCTAGATATGAGGCCTCTGTCTCTAGAGGATAAAATACATATATGTTCAAATGTAGTGTATGACGGATGAGTATTGAGTGCAAAATATTTAGCGTAGAAGGCTCTAATTTGTTGGTAACGTTGGAGTTCATTTGTATCTAAATTATGTGTGGCTTGTAGATCTGAGAATGGGATAAATTCCCATTTTTGTTGAAAAGATCTCAAGGTAATCAGGTTTTTGTCAATCCAAGTGGAAAAATCTTGTATGTTGTTATAGGCATATTCAAATCTATGGTCTCCTATGAAGGAAGCCAGGGGAGGTATGTCTGATGAGAGTTTGTATATATCTTTTTATTTAGACCATAATTGGTAAAATTGAGCTATAATGATGTTGTGTTTCATAAGTTTGTTGTAAGTGGTAGTGTTGGACCAAAGGATTCCCTGCAGATGAAGTGGGAGAATTGAGATGGATTCAAACATTTTCCATGGGGAATTAATTGAGGGAGTGTACCACTGGGTAAGTTGTGTGAGTCTTGATGCCAGATAGTAAAGCCATATATTTGGGAGGCCTAGGCCGCCTGAAGTTTGTGGCCTATGCATGAGGGCGTAGCTGCATCTTGGTTTTCTCTCGGCCCATATAAATTTGTTTATTTCTCTCTGAAGAGAGGTCAATTTGGATTTAGGAACATTAATAGGTAGGGCGCGAAAAAAGTATAATAGTTTTGGGAGGATTGTCATTTTGATAGCACATATTCTACCTAAGAAGGAGATATGAAATGAGGACCATGACTTTAAAAGAGATATGATATGTGAGAATAATGGGATATAATTAGATTTATATAAAAGAGTGTGTGTGGAGGTTATTGTAACGCCTAAGTATTTGAATGATTTAGGACACCATATAAATGGGAAATTTTGTGATAGTAAGGATTGGGTGTTGTGAGGGTAATTAATTGGAATAGCAGAACATTTATTAGTGTTAATTTTGAGGCCTGAAATATTTTGAAAAGATTTCAATGTACTTAAAAGGGATGGGATAGAAGTGAGGGGGTTTGTGAGGAAAAGAAGAGCATCATCAGCATATAGGCTGAGTTTAAATTCTTTGTCCTCCTTTGTATATCCTTTTATGTCAATACTATTCCTAATCTTTTGAGCTAAGGGTTCAATTGCTAAAGCAAATAGTAATGGTGACAGCGGGCAGCCCTGTCTGGTGCCTCTACTAAGAGAGAAAAAGTCCGAGTTGTGTCCAGGGATTTTAATTCTAGTTTGGGGGTTGTGATAAAGAGCGTTGAAACCCTGTAGAAATTTATCTGAGATTCCATATTTGGGAAGTAAGTGGTTTAGATATGACCAGCTAACGCTGTCGAACGCTTTATGGATGTCTAAGCTGAGTAGGCATAATTGTTGGGAGGTTAAGTTGGCATCTTGAATGATATTAGTGACTAATCTGACATTATCTACTATCTGTCGGCCTGGGATGAAGCCGGTTTGGTCTATGTGTATTAAATTTGTAATTACTGCAGCTAGTCTATCTGATAGTAACCTACCAAAAATTTTTAGATCATTATTAAGGACAGATATAGGTCGGTAATTTTGAGGAAGGGAGTGATCTTTTAGTGGTTTGGGGATAAGGGAGAGATTAGCTAAGAGCATTTCATCTGGAAAATGATTACCGTTAAGAATGTGATTGAAAAGTTTGGTTAAGTAGGGGGTTAAAAGAGGGGCATATTTTTTATAGTATGATGTAGAGAAACCGTCTGGGCCAGGGGCCGTAGATGTTTTGAGAGATTTGATAATTTTTGTAATTTCTGCATGTGTGCAAGGCGCATTGAGGGATTCTATTTGGGTGGCATTTAGAGTGGGTAGTTGAATATCGTCTAACCATGATTTAGAGAGTTGGTCAGGAGGGATTTGAGGGCTACAAAGTAGGTCTTTATAAAATGAGGAGAAGATCTCAAGAACGCCTTGAGGGTGAGTGATCATGTTCCCAGCTCGATCTCTAAGTTTATATGTATGAGAGGGTTTATGATCATGGTTAAGTTTTTTAGCAAACATAGCTGATGGGGAATTGCTGTGTAGTAAAAATTTAGCTTTTGAGAATCTCAAGGATTTTTCCGTGTTCGCTGATAATATAAGGTCCAGGGCTTTACGTTTGTCTTGGATTTGTTTGGTGATCTCTTGGGTGGGATTGTGTTGTAGTTTGTTGTATAGTAGATTTAAGTCTTTGGTGAGATTTTTAATGTTTGTGAGTTTTTCTCTATTTCTTTTAGCAGCTATGCTAATTAGATGTCCACATAGGACTGCTTTATGTGCTGTCCAGAGAGTAGTGGGAGAGATATCATCTATAGCATTTTCGGTGAAGTAGTTTTCAATATGTGATGATATGGTTTGAGATATTGAGGGATCTGTTAGAAGTGAGTTATTTAGTCTCCAATTGTAAGGGGAAGGGGAAAGTCCTATGTGGGACGTTTCAAAGTAAGTAATATCGTGATCAGACCAGGGGCAAGGATGGATCTGCGCATCAGAGGAGTTAGCCAGCATAATAGGAGTACAAAAAATATAGTCAAGCCTAGCGTGTACATCATGGGGGTATGAGTAATGAGTATAGCCTCTGATTCCTACATTGTGAGATCTCCATGTGTCTATAAGTTGAAAATTGTTTAGAAAGCGGTTCGTGGATTTAGAGAAAGCTTTTGATGAAGAGGAAGTTTTACTTCTATCAAGTGTTGCGTGTGCTGTCATGTTAAAGTCTCCCCCTAAAATAATATGAGGTGAGCTGTATTGGTCAAGTTTGTCGAAGAAATTTGTGAAAAAAATAGATTGAGATTCGTTGGGGGCATAAATTGAGGCTATTGTTATAGCTTTATTGTTAATAAATCCCTTGATGATAATATATCTGCTATCGGCATCCTTGAAAATATTTTGTATATCCAGAATAATGGTGTTGCGTATAAAAATAGCCACACCACGGGTTTTATTATGAAAGGTAGTATAATAAAATTGGTTAAATGACTTATCAAAATAATTGGGATGGTTGGAGGAAGCAAAATGTGTTTCCTGCATGAGGATAATATCTGCTCCTAGCCTTTTATAGTGTTGAAAAGCTTTTTTACGTTTATGAGGTGAGTTGAAACCTTGAACATTATGTGAAATAACTCTAAATACCATTATATATAGATAAGGTAATAAGTTTATGAATAAAATCAAACATATATGCAGGGTATGCTATAGGTAAGAATATATGTTTTGTAAAATAAGTATAATTGGTGATAATATTTACTGAGGTGAGGTAGGGGTTATATAAAGAGTAAATATGGAGCATAATGAGTTGTATGTAGTACCATGTGAGTAACATACCATATTGAATGAATTTAAACCAAGATATATACCGTAGTATTTGAGGGATATCAAGAAAACTTCCATTTTTAAAGTATATCATAACATTTGCCCGAAGGGCGACCAACAAGTGTAAAACAGTGATGTAAAGTAGTACCAAAGGGACAAGAAACGTCTTGTCACTAACAAGTAAGTTAACTTCAAGAGGACAAAAAAGTCCTAGTCCTACCAGCGCGGTCGGGTGCGACAACCCCAAAATTGGGAGCGTCGCAGTCAACGGCATCAGCAGGATGGGGGACAATCCAGCGGTGGCGGATGTCACAGGTCTAAGGTAAGCATATTTAAAGGTTTCAAAAAGAAAATTAGTGAAACCATGCATGAAGTAACCAGGGGGGAGGATTTAACAAGTTGGTGGGAAAGGGGAGGGGGGGTGGGAAGGGGGGAGGTAGAGGTAAGGAAGGAGAGGGTGGGAGGGTCATCAGGGAATAGAATATGGAGGGAGTATTACCATCTCTCATTGCGTTATAATGGCAGAATAGCAGCTATAGAATTGTAGTTCTATTGCAGAGAGATTGTTATAGACACAAGAAAAAAAAAAAAAAGGGGGGGGGGGTTGGTATGAGAGAGTCTATCTTCTTTCTTCATCCCTCTTCTTCCTTTTCAACTCTTAGTAAAGAAACAATGTCCATGTCCTGGTCATGCGGTCAATCGACGTTATCTCGCAAAGGTTGACGCCATCTTCTTTGATTGTTTGTGTTGCGCCTGGAGGAGGGGGTGGACCATATTGGAGAAGATCTGGGGGTTACAGGAAAACGGTTGGGTGGTTCAGGTTCAAGCAGGCCCAGTTTCACAAGCAGTTCCTTGCCTTCAATTATGTTGTATACTGTGTATGTGGATCCATTGTAGGGGATAGTGAGTTTAAATGGGAAGCCCCATCTATATTTTATTCTTGCTGCTTGTAGGATGTTGGTGACTTCTTTCATCCTGCGTCTTCTATCCAGTGTGGCAGGAGAGATGTCTGGATATATTTGCAGCTTTTTGCCTTCCAGGGAAATGTTGGGAGAGTTTCTTGCTGCGCGCATGATGTCCTCTTTAACCAGAAAATCTTTCATGCACATGATAATATCCCTGGGTGGTTTATCAGGGGTGGATTTAGGACGTAGAGCCCTGTGGATTCTGTCACAAGTGAATGCAGATGGAGGCCTATCTGGTAAGAGATTGTGAAAAATCTTGGAAACCGTTGGCATGAGGTCAGTAACTGACTCTGGGACGCCACGCAGTCTGATGTTATGACGTCTGTTTCGGTTATCGAGATCTTCAACCTGAGCTTGCATAAATGCAAAGCTGTCAGCAAGTGTCTCATAATCTTTCCTTAAGTCATTATGGGCTAGTGAAAGTTCATCATGTTTAGTTTCCAATATGTCTGTGCGATTGCCAATGCTGGCTATCTCTTGTGATAGGGCCGTAGTGGACTTATGAACTTCACTTTCGATTTTATCCACTAGTTTCTCAAAAATGGTGGTTAGGCTATTATCTAAATCTGCTTTAGAGAGGGGAGGTGGGTACTCACTGATCCCTGCGTTAGTTGTGAGGACGGATGGCATGGATGCAGATTTTCTTGAGGCTGTCTGTGTGCTGGCGCCGGCGCCATCTTGGGACATCTTTCTGCTCCTTCTGTCTGCAGCGTCCAGCAGAAAGTGAGTTAAGTTGTGCTGGGAGCGTTTTGAGAGACCGGAATCTCTTCCAGGCATGGACCGGGTGGTTCTCTAGGCGGTAAGGGTACTTTCGCCGGGATGTGAGCGGTATGGCCCTGGTTGTTGTGCCTGTGATGTCCGGGACCGACGGAGCTGTGGTTACTCACGTCCTTCCCGCATCGCGCCGCGCATGCGCCCCCAGTTCGTTTATTTTTTATAGTGTCAGGGCACCCGCCGTTTATTACCGAATAAAGGTTTAGCCCCCTGTAGGTCTAGGGTACCCCCCTTACCCCCCTAATAAAGTTTTAACCCCTTGATCACCCCCTGTCGCCAGTGTCGCTAAGCGATCATTTTTCTGATCGCTGTATTAGTGTCGCTGGTGACGCTAGTTAGGGACGTAAATATTTAGGTTCGCCGTCAGTGTTTTATAGCGACAGGGACCCCCATATACTATCTAATAAATGTTTTAACCCCTTGATGGCCCCCTAGTTAACCCTTTCACCACTGATCACTGTATAACCGTTACGGGTGACGCTGGTTAGTTCGTTTATTTTTTATAGTGTCAGGGCACCCGCCGTTTATTACCGAATAAAGGTTTAGCCCCCTGATCGCCTGGCGGTGATATGCGTCGCCCTAGGCAGCGTCAGATTAGCGCCAGTACCGCGAACACCCACGCACGCACCGTACACGCACCGTACACCTCCCTTAGTGGTATAGTATCTGAACGCATCAATATCTGATCCGATCAGATCTATACTAGCGTCCCCAGCAGTTTAGGGTTCCCAAAAACGCAGTGTTAGCGGGATCAGCCCAGATACCTGCTAGCACCTGCGTTTTGCCCCTCCGCCCGGCCCACCCAAGTGCAGTATCGATCGATCACCGTCACTTTTTTTTGTAGCGTTTTGGTGAACTGGCAAGCACCAGCGGCCTAGTACACCCCGGTCGTAGTCAAACCAGCACTGCAGTAACACTTGGTGACGTGGCGAGTCCCATAAGTGCAGTTCAAGCTGGTGAGGTGGCAAGCACAAGTAGTGTCCCGCTGCCACCAAAAAGACAAACACAGGCCCGTCGTGCCCATAGTGCCCTTCCTGCTGCATTCGCCAATCCTAATTGGGAACCCACCGCTTCTGCAGCGCCCGTACTTCCCCCATTCACATCACCAACCAAATGCAGTCGGCTGCATGAGAGGCATTTTCTTTATGTCCTCCCGAGTACCCCTACCCAACAAACCCCCCCAAAAAAGATGTTGTGTCTGCAGCAAGCGCGGATATAGACGTGACACCCGCTATTATTGTCCCTCCTGTCCTGACAATCCTGGTCTTTGCATTGGTGAATGTTTTGAACGCTACCATTCACTAGTTGAGTATTAGCGTAGGGTACAGCATTGCACAGACTAGGCACACTAACACAGGGTCTCCCAAGATGCCATCGCATTTTGAGAGACCCGAACCTGGAACCGGTTACAGTTATAAAAGTTACAGTTACAAAAAAAAAGTGTAAAAAAAAAAAAAACACAAACAAAAATTTAAAAAAATAGTTGTCGTTTTATTGTTCTCTCTCTCTCTATTCTCTCTATTGTTCTGCTCTTTTTTACTGTATTCTATTCTGCAATGTTTTATTGTTATTATGTTTTATCATGTTTGCTTTTCAGGTATGCAATTTTTTATACTTTACCGTTTACTGTGCTTTATTGTTAACCATTTTTTTGTCTTCAGGTACGCCATTCACGATTTTCAGTGGTTATACCAGAATGATGCCTGTAGGTTTAGGTATCATCTTGGTATCATTCTTTTTAGCCAGCGGTCGGCTTTCATGTAAAAGCAATCCTAGCGGCTAATTAGCCTCTAGACTGCTTTTACAAGCAGTGGGAGGGAATGCCCCCCCCCCCACCGTCTTCCGTGTTTTTCTCTGGCTCTCCTGTCTCAACAGGGAAGCTGAGAATGCAGCCGGTGATTCAGCCAGCTGACCATAGAGTTGATCAGAGACCAGAGTGGCTCCAAACATCTCTATGGCCTAAGAAACCGGAAGCTACGAGCATTTTATGACTTAGATTTCGCCGGATGTAAACAGCGCCATTGGGAAATTGGGGAAGCATTTTATCACACCGATCTTGGTGTGGTCAGATACTTTGAGGGCAGAGGAGAGATCTAGGGTCTAATAGACCCCAATTTTTTCAAAAAAGAGTACCTGTCACTACCTATTGCTATCATAGGGGATATATACATTCCCTGAGATAACAATAAAAATGATTTAAAAAAAAAAAATGAAAGGAACAGTTTAAAAATAAGATAAAAAAGCAAAAAAATAATAAAGAAAAAAAATAAATAAATAAAAAGCACCCCTGTCCCCCCTGCTCTCGCGCTAAGGCGAATGCAAGCGGCGGTCTGGCATCAAATGTAAACAGCAATTGCACCATGCATGTGAGGTATCACCGCGAAGGTCAGATCGAGGGCAGTAATTTTAGCAGTAGACCTCCTCTGTAAATCTAAAGTGGTAACCTGTAAAGGCTTTTAAAGGCTTTTAAAAATGTATTAATTTTGTTGCCACTGCACGTTTGTGCGCAATTTTAAAGCATGTCATGTTTGGTATCCATGTACTCGGCCTAAGATCATCTTTTTTATTTCATCAAACATTTGGGCAATATAGTGTGTTTTAGTGCATTAAAATTTAAAAAAGTGTGTTTTTTCCCAAAAAAATGCGTTTGAAAATCGCTGCGCAAATACTGTGTGAAAAAAAAAAAAATGAAACACCCACCATTTTAATCTGTAGGGCATTTGCTTTAAAATAATATATAATGTTTGGGGGTTCAAAGTAATTTTCTTGCAAAAAAAATTTTTTTCATGTAATCAAAAAGTGTCAGAAAGGGCTTTGTCTTCAAGTGGTTAGAAGAGTGGGTGATGTGTGACATAAGCTTCTAAATGTTGTGCATAAAATGCCAGGACAGTTCAAACCCCCCCCCAAATGACCCCATTTTGGAAAGTAGACACCCCAAGCTATTTGCTGAGAGGCATGTCGAGTCCATGGAATATTTTATATTGTGACACAAGTAGCGGGAAAGAGACAATTTTTTTTTTTTTTTTGCACAAAGTTGTCACTAAATGTTATATTGCTCAAACATGCCATGGGAATATGTGAAATTACACCCCAAAATAAATTCTGTTGCTTCTCCTGAGTACGGGGATACCACATGTGTGGGACTTTTTGGGAGCCTAGCCGCACACGGGACCCCGAAAACCAAGCACCGCCTTCAGGCTTTCTAAGGCCGTAAATTTTTGATTTCACTCTTCACTGCCTATCACAGTTTCGGAGGCCATGGAATGCCCAGGTGGCACAACCCCCCCCCAAATGACCCCATTTTGGAAAGTAGACACCCCAAGCTATTTGCTGAGAGGTATAGTGAGTATTTTGCAGACCTCACTTTTTGTCACAAAGTTTTGAAAATTGAAAAAAGAAAAAAAAAATTATTTTTCTGGTCTTTCTTCATTTTCAAAAACAAATGAGAGCTGCAAAATACTCACCATGCCTCTCAGCAAATAGCTTGGGGTGTCTACTTTCCAAAATGGGGTCATTTGGGGGGGGTTTGTGCCATCTTGGCATTTTATGGCCTTCAAAACTGTGATAGGTAGTGAGGAGTAAAATCAAAAATGTATGCCCTTAGAAATCCTGAAGGTGGTGCTGGGTTTTCGGGGCCCCGTACGCGGCTAGGCTCCCAAAAATTGCCACACATGTGGTATCCCCGTACTCAGGAGAAGCAGCTGAATGTATTTTGGGGTGCAATTCCACATATGCCCATGGCCTGTGTGAGCAATATATCATTTAGTGACAACTTTTTGTAATTTTTTTTTTTTTTTGTCATTATTCAATCACTTGGGACAAAAAAAATAAATATTCAATGGGCTCAACATGCCTCTCAGAAATTTCCTTGGGGTGTCTACTTTCCAAAATGGGGTCATTTGGGGGGGGGTTTGTACTGCCCTGCCATTTTAGCACCTCAAGAAATGACATAGGCAGTCATAAACTAAAAGCTGTGTAAATTCCAGAAAATGTACCCTAGTTTGTAGACGCTATAACTTTTGCGCAAACCAATAAATATACGCTTATTGACATTTTTTTTACCAAAGACATGTGGCCGAATACATTTTGGCCTAAATGTATGACTAAAATTTAGTTTATTGGATTTTTTTTATAACAAAAATTAGAAAATATCATTTTTTTTCAAAATTTTCAGTCTTTTTCCGTTTATAGCCCAAAAAATAAAAACGGCAGAGGTGATCAAATACCATCAAAAGAAAGCTCTATTTGTGGGAAGAAAAGGACGCAAATTTCGTTTGGGTAGAGCATTGCATGACCACGCAATTAGCAGTGCCAAATTGTAAAAAGTGCTCTGGTCAGGAAGGGGGTAAATCCTTCCGGGGCTGAAGTGGTTAAGTGCAACAAAAGCAAACACAAAGAAATACGTGAGCTGCAACAGTCTCCTGTAGACAACCCTTACCAGGAGATTCTTAATCCACTATAGTTGGAAGCTCATACATGGCTTGGGCAAGAATACTTTTTGCAGAAACTTGACAACCATCTGGGTTCTGAATATTACCAATAAAACAGTGTCATGCTAAAAACAAACATATCTACCATTACTTGTATTTTGTGTCCAACAGAATAAATAAAAATAAGAACAGTTTTCCATACTGTACTTTCCTTTTCCTAAGCGTTCAATCAAAATATACTATTAAAGTTAATGAGTGAAAAAATATATATCCACTGGGTCAATGAGTTGAAATTAAATGAAGATGTGAAATATGTAAAGTTTACCCATCTGTACTTGTATCATATATACCGTATAAATTGTATTCCGCAAAAGAGTGCAGGAGATCCCATTAATTCTACTACGGAAGATTTAAATTTTCATCCAAGTCTCAAAAATTAATAACTCAGAGAATAGCGTTTTTATGAAGCCATATATTCCAAAATAATGAATCATGATATGTGGGTTTTAAAGCATGCAGATGCTCTTGTACAATCTGGCTAATTAGGATTACATAAAATCTGCCACAAGTCACAAGATACAATATATAACTTAAATTGACATAAACTTTTACAATGAAATAATGGCCTTTTGCACCTGCAGACATTTTTTTGTGCGTCAAACTGAAATGAGTATGTATTTTAAAGTAGCAATAGTCCACTGTAACTTTTTTGATGTAAGATGGAGAACATCCAGACCTTCACAAATATTATTAATGAACAAAGACTTTGTGGGAATGTTCTATATTCTTTTTAAAGGTTTAGAAAAAATGAAATCATACTGTAGAAAAAGCTAATTTCGTATTGTAGCACTACTCTCCTGTTTAATCAATCAGTAACCCAGGGGCGGATCCAGAGTCTAGTTTCGGGAGGGGCACTGCCAGAGAATACATTTTTTTGCAGGCAATTTATCAGGGCAGTGGCTGGTGTTAGCACTTTCATCATCACTGCACCATGGTTGTTATGGTGTCAGGATGATTGAAGCGCATTATTTCTATTATTACATTGTAATATAAATTGAAATGGTTCAACTCACCATAATGCAGAATCAGTGGGAGCCACGAAGGTGTCACTTTACACATTGACCTGCCTTCAAATGCGGATTGTCACTTGCCTGCTACCAGATATGGATTGTCACTTGCCACGTCACCTGCCACATGTTGCGGATTGTCACTTGCCACATCACCTGCCACATGTTGCTGATTGTCACTTGCCACATCACCTGCCACATGTTGCTGATTGTCACTTGCCACGTCACCTGTCACACGTTGCTGATTGTCATTGGCCTGCTAAGGTGCAGATTATCACTTGCCAGAGTGAAAACAGGCAGCAGAGAGATGATGTAATCTCTCTGCTGCACGGTGAGGGCGGAACTACAGTGATGCAGGGCGGGCAATGAGAGATGATGTCATCTCTCTGCTCCCCGCCCGCCGGCTCGCTGACTGGCCAGCACCTCTGCTCACGCTCGCCTGCTGACCAGCCCGCCCACTCACTCACCCGATGACTGCCCTGCCCGCCAGCACACTCACCCGCTGGCCGTACCCGCTCAGGCGCTCACTCACCTGCCGACCCCCGCTGACTGGCCCACCCACTCATTTACCTGCCCGCCCACACGCCCCCCGGCTCACTCATTCGCTGAGTCTGACTGGCCTGCCCGCTCACCCACCAGCCCATCACTAACTTCTCGGGTGGGGCAACTGCCCCATTGCCCCCGCCGGATCCGCCCCTGCAGTAACCTGGTTGATTTTAGGAAGATTACATGCTTACCCCAGACAAATTACATTTAAACTTAGGAAAAAGACACTGGGTATTTCCAGTAGCAACCAAAGAGGTTGTGAAAAATGGTGACATCCCATGCTGTGACTGGTTGCTGTCACTTCTACCTAGCAAATGCCACATTCACTAATCTTTGGGGCAAATGACTGCAGCTGCAAAGCACACAGTCTATTTGCCTTTAGTAAATCAGCCCCACAGATCCATCCAGTTCAACCTATGTCAGTGTGTATGTGTGTGATTTTTATTCTTCCGAGGAAGACGTTTTCAAGTTTTTTGAAGTTTCTAACGCTCTCAGATAGTGCCACTTCCTGGAAGATGGATTTCCAAATATTTACTGCTCTATTAGTAAAGAACCTTTTCCACAACCTAAGGTAAACCCTATTTCTTCTAACATCAACTCATGACTGTGTGTCCTCTTCAGGCAGAGTAAACAGTTTATTACAGTTACTGAAGTCATCTTTAATATATTTGTACATTGTAATCATATATCCCCTTAAGCATCTCTTCTCCAGAGTGAATAACTGTTACCTATGTAATCGATCATCATAGCTGAGGTCCTTCATCCCCTGTATTTTATTACTCTTCCCTGACCTCTATTTAATGCAACAATATCTTTCCTTGGTGGCCAAAACTGAACTGCATATTTAAGATAAGCTCCTTATTGCAAAGGCCAGTTATAGGGGGCATTGGCCATTTGTTTATATTTAAGATGAGGCTGGGGGTAAAGGGGTAGTATTATTGATTTATCTTTTGAATGAATTCCATTTTTAATAAATGGGAACATTTTTCTAGCTTTGTTAGCTGCAGTTTGGCATTGAATGCATGTGCAGCTCAGCGGACATACTCAACACACTGCAATAGTGCCAGAATGAATGATTTCTTGACTCCTGTATGCATGCATTCGAGTTCCATCATTGCAACTAAGCAGTACCCTAGCAGCTTCACACAGACTAAACCCCTCTTCCACATCCACGTATGTCACCTATAAGGCCGCTTTCACATCTGCTCAGCGGACTCCGCTAGCTTAGCGGGGGATCGTTTTGTTGATTCCCACTGAGCCAGTGGATGACACGGCCATCTCTTCTTACTGTGCAGGGACAGACCTGTCAGAGCTCCGCTGTCCTCAATGGGGAGATCGGATGAAAACAGACAGCCTGTCCGCTTTCATCCGATCCCATCCATTCCATACTGTATGTATTACCATCCGTCTGTTTTGAGTGGATCTTGTTGGATGGATCGGATGGCAGGCAGGTGTCAGCGGACACATTTCCGCTAACATCTGCCTGCCCATACAAGTCAATGGGTGGCCCATTCAGATCCGCCTGAAAAATGGACAGGCGAATCTTTGTGGGCCGATCGTGTTAAAGGGGCTTTTATTATAATTTCTTTGGAGCAGATTTACTAAATGAATAAGTTGTTTCTCATTAGTAAAATTAATATCCAATTATAAGCAGAGGAATAAAAAATAATAATAATCTGGATTTTTCCTTGCACATGACTGGATAATTGAAATTGACACACATGGGGGGCATGGTCTGCAGCGGAGCTGGATGGTCACATAATCCCGGAGCTCCGTCTACCCAGGGACCCAGCGGCACAAAGCAACCCTTCCGAGGCATCTTTTCACCCCGTTTTCAAGGTGGTTCGGACCAGGACACCACCAAGAACATGCCTAATAAGCGGCGCAACGATAGCCGTCCCCAGCGTCTGACAGACTTTTACTCCATCACAGACGCAGGAGGTAAGCAAGATGGCGCCAAGGCCTACACTCCGCCAGCGGCCTCGAGCCCAAAAAAAACATCGAAAAAGAGTAATCCTCCTCCCAAAATGACATCTCCTAACAACCACTACTCCTGACCCTCCACCCCTTCATCAAATAGCCCAGCTAAGTCTAGACCCAGGCTAGATTGTACTGGATTGGGCTCGCCTGTGAGTCCCGCACTAGATTCAGGGGAAGACACCAGGGAAATGCCAGAATCTATTGAATCCTTTCCCACACAGAACCAACCTGTGTTGGATACAGTATTAAAGGACATGCTACTGTCTTTGAGGAGCACTATTCAGACCGATATGGCCTCATGCATGAATAGATTCAATAGAGATATCCAGGCAATGGGGGACAGGGTGGATCACATGGAGGTTAAAATGGGAGAGTACGCTCACACTATAAACGATTTGGTTGATGCATATGAAGAAAAAGAAGGGGAAAATGATTGGATCAAGGCAAAATTAGCTGATTTGGAAGATAGGTCGAGAAGAAATAACTTGAAAATAAGAGGGATACCAGAATCGGTGCACCAAACCGACCATGGCTCATACACAGCGACCTTATTCAAAAATCTTATACCAGGCCTTACTGACTTAGATGTCACGATAGACAGGATCCATCGTCTACCCAAGCCTTCTCATTTATCTGACCATATTCCAAGAGATGTACTTCTACACCTACATTTCTATCATGTAAAAGAAAAACTAATGTCATGTATGAGAAATCAGGAGCAAATACCAGAAACCTATCAGAATTTACAATTCTTTGCGGACCTCTCGCAATATACACTTCAAAAAAAGAAAAATCTAACTAAAGTATTGAGGAACCATAAAATTCCTTATAGATGGGGTTACCCAACCAAAATCACTGTGACCAGAGAAAAGCGTACATATTTGATCTCTTCCTTGGATAAAGGACTTGCACTTTTGTGAGAATGGAGTATTCTCCTGCATTCTGATGATGCTAACCCTACTGCCAGCACACCACGCCAAGTTGACGATGAGTGGAAGGAAGTTACAGCCAAAAATGCAAAATCTCACGTATGAATCAAACCGGAGGGTCTTCTTTTTAGCTCCCCAATCCCTGGGAGGGCGAAGTTAGGGATTTTTAGGTTGAACTAAATACCCCCAATATCACTTAGCAGCAAACAGCTGCCTATAGGTACTTTGTACCAGTTCTACCCTTTGCACCATGTTAAGTGCTTTACACTTGCTATATCTGTTTCGTTGTTCTCCTTGTTTTCCTTTTTCATTTTTCTTGTTTATTTTTTGGGATATCGACAGATTCAGACTACCGGAAAGAACATTTCACCACGATTCAGCTACAATTACGCTCTTCCAAAGAAAAACTTCTCCTCAAACACCAAATGAAGGTATGGTCAGCACTCATAATATTCACCATGAATACATTACAAAGCTAACAGGTGATAGATATGACGTATCATTTCTGACAAAGGATTTCTGCAGAACCCTAGCATTCACATTTCTTGACAAAACATGATACTTAACATCTTATCCATAAATGCAAAAGGACTCAACCATCCAGCAAACCGTAAGTCTCTCTGGACTGAAGCTCTTCTACATAACAGTGACATAGTCTGTGTACAGGAGACTCATTTCAGCTCATCAGCTCCTCCCAAATGCACAAACAGGAATTATCTTTTTATTGCTACCGCTAATGCGGATTCCAAAACCAAAGGAGTGTTGATAGCAATCAGAGACACAATAGTGTTCAAAATACACGAAGAAGTTAAAGACCCGAAAGGCAGATTTTTGATACTTACCTGTGAACTAAACTCCACTGCCTATACGATTGTCACAGTGTATTCACCTAATAAACACCAGGTCCACTTCTTCAACAAGTTAATGAAAAAAGTCAACACCCATCTTAAAGGCCTGCTAATAGTATGTAGAGACTTTAATGTTATTCCGGATCAGGTAATGGATTCTATGTCTCAACCAAAGCGTCATGCCACTACACTACTCCCCTCTATACATAATCATAATTTATATGATGCATGGCATTGTCTACATGCTGGTGAAAAGGATTTCACCTATTTTTCTCCACCACATCAAGTCTATACGAGGATCGATTTATTTTTAATCGATCAACGAGTCCTATCACAAACCACCTCTACTACTATCAACACAATAACTTGGTCTGACCATGCCTCCATTGTCCTTTCTATAACAGACTTATCATCCTCCAAACAGAAGCCAATGTGGCGGTTGAATCCAAGGCAATTCTCAAGACCCGTTTAGAGGAATTTTTTTCTGTCAATGAGGGCTCGGTCCAGGATCCTTTTATCTTATGGAACGCCCATAAGGCGTATATGAGAGGAATATTGGTTCAATTGGGAGCAAGAGCAAAGAGGCAGAGGCAAAAACGGCTAACAGATCTTACAAAAGAAATCTCAATCATAGAAGCCCAAAATAAAACTACAACTAGCCCCACTTTATCCAAAAAATTATCTCAACTCAGGCAGGACCTTAGATTTTTACTACCAGATAATTTCGAAAAAAACCCCCGACGACTAAAAATGAACTACTATGTGCAAAGTAATCGAGCAGGGAAACTACTAGCGCAAAATCTAAAGGGGCATAGATATAGAACTAAAATACCCTATATAGTACACCCAGGCTCCAAACAAGAATAATATCATCCACAGAAGATAGCAGACGCTTTTAGCCTCTACTACGGAGCATTATACAATTTAAAAGACGACCCAAATACAATACAACCAGACATTGAATCTATCAATGACTTTCTGGCAAAAATAGACATACCTAAATTATCCAAGGCCCAAAACCAATCTTTGAACCAACCTTTTACACTACTGGAAATCCAAAATGCCATAAACTCCCTTCCTTCAAACAAATCTCCGGGTCCTGATGGATTCAGCGGGAAATATTACAAGGAATTCATGACCTTTTTATCTCCATACTTACTTCAAATTTTTGAATCTGCCGCTGCCTCTGCCTCTTTCCCTCCTGAAATGTTGGAAGCATTGATTGTCACTTTGCCAAAGCCAGGGAAGGATCCAAATACACCAGCAAATTTTAGACCAATCTCACTTTTAAATATTGATTTAAAGATCTATGCTAAGTTAGTAGCGTCACGCCTTGTAACTATTTTACCTAAACTCATACATCCTGACCAGACAGGTTTTACCCAAAACAGACAGACCTCAGATGCCACCCGCAGACTCGTGAATATCATCCATATGACAGAACTACAGAAAAGGCCTTCTCTGCTTCTCACGTTGGACGCAGAGAAGGCCTTCGACCGCATACATTGGCGATATTTGGCCGAGGTGTTGCGGTCATTTGGGTTTGATGGTAGTATATTCATGGCGATAATGGCTTTATATTCCAAACCATCAGCTAGAGTATATATGTCTGGTGTTTTGTCCACACCTTTTACCATATCAAACGGTACTAGACAGGGGTGCCCATTGTCACCTTTAATTTTTAATCTCTTAATGGAACCCCTGGCCATTTATATTAGAAACCACCCTGTCCTCAAAGGCTTCCCAACAGGAGACGGGGATCACACTATTAGCTTATTTGCAGACGATATAATTTTGATCCTTCTCTGGCAGAAGCACATGAGACCTTAAAAATGTTCAATCGCATATCTTATTACAAGGTCAATGAAGGCAAATCCCATATACTTGGCTTAGGAATAGACAAAATTATGGAAACCAAACTCAAGTCACAATATCCATACTCATGGAATACGAAGGGGAATACAATACCTCTGCATAATTCTTACCGCAAAGACTGAACAACTGCTTGATGCAAACTACACCACATTTATCAATCAACTCTCCCCCAAATTACATGCTATCTCCAGGACCGAACTGACCTGGTCTGGAAGGCTAGCAGTATTTAAAATGAATATGTTGCCACAATTTATCTATTTATTCCGAACCCTCCCTGTCCCAGTCCCAAACTATTTTTTCTCTAAGGCATAGTCACTAATTAACAAATATCTATGGTAGGGAAAGAAGGCTAGATGTGCCTTCAAAAAATTGATCAAATCTAGGAATGTTGGAGGAGTAGGCCATGTCCTCATAAAGGACTATTACCTTGCAGCGATTTTAGCACAATTACGCCAATGGTTTACCCATACCCATACACCCAGGTGGTATGAATTAGAGAACTATCAGAGCCCAAACAAAAAAAAATATAGGATCTACTTCTGGCCAGTAGCTTTATGACACACATACCCAGAGACATCTCACCTACCATAGTAGCAGCACTACAAGCCTGGAAGGTAATCCTGAAAAACCCCACAGATAATATACCCTCCAAATCGATCCCCCTTCCTATATCAAGCCTACAGCTCTTAATACCCAATCTAAACGTCAAACATTGGGGGTCCAAAGGCATCATCAATGTCACAGATCTCCAAATTGGCCCCTCTCTTAAAACTTTTAGTACACTCCAAATTGAATATGATTTAAACAATAATGACCTGTTTACATTTCTCCAGATCTCACACTTGTTAGCAACGATTACTAAACCATTAGTTACCCTACCCTGGAGGATAGTTTTATATCTAACAAATCCTACTAATACATTTTAAGGCATTTCAGTATTTTATAGCATTCTAAATCAAAAATCAATATTTACTAAATCATCCTCCATGAGGACGTGGGAAATTGACCTGACGACCACTTATTCCACTGAACAATGGAAGAAAGCACTGACAACTGTCTATAAATCCACTAAAAGTGTTAATCTATGGGAACTATATCAAAAACTATTGTTAAAATGGTATTTAACACCCACAAGGGTAGCAGGGTTTGACCCGCAATCTTCCCCACTGTGCTGGAGACAATGTGGTCATAGAGGATCTTTAATCAACATATTCTGGAAATGCCCATTATTACAACCCCTCTGGTCATCCATTTTTAATATCATAAATCAAATTGTGGGAGCAAAGATCCCCAAAAACCCAGAGTTGGCCATTTTATCCCTTGGGATAATATTAATCCCTCCTCCACTAAGGAAAATAGTATCCCATATATTACTAGCTATGCGAATGGAAATCGCTAGACATTGGAAACAAAAGGGAGTGCCGACCTTTACTGAAGTAATAAGAACCACCAATTTACACATATCTTATGAAATCATGTTTGCCATATCCCAAAATAACGGTCAATCATTACACACAACCTGGAAACCCTGGTTAGATTGGTATAATATAAATAAAGTCTAATAGAAGCCATTTGCATTCTAAACAATATTATCACTTTATGTTCCTCTATGCCAAACATATCCCAATGTTTGTTACAAGTTCAATGTTAAATGATTAAGTAACTAGAAGCCCTTTTAAGATAGAATATTCTGAATACACAGTCTAACTGCCAAGATGACTATCTACAGGGCACCTGCTCTGCGATTGTGGATCATCCCCTTCTGTTCGTACCTGGTTCCCGCAGTTTGTGCCCAGGTGGGGCGGTACCGGATGGGAATGGTCGGGGTCCTTGTCGCAGAGTGGAGACGTCTACTAGAGGTAATACAGGGGGCTCTGGCTACATTTCTGGTGTGGTCATGGGTTCCCTTGGTAACTAACAAATTCCTTTTGGCATGGTATTAGCTATATGTAACATACAAAGTGTAATTCTATAAATGTACAGAACCTCTATGAATGTACTGTCTAAATATGATACACAATTTTTCTCTTTAATTTTACTTTTTTGTTTATGTTATCAAATTCGTCTGTGTTTTGTAATGGTTTAAAAAATTCTCAATAAAAACTAATGAAACGTAATTGACACACACAGCATCAATTTACTATCTAGAAATATCCTACTATTAAAGTAAATCCAAATGGTAGTATAAACTGACTGAGGGGGAATAAAATGTAAACTATTTTGTATCAAAAATTAATATATGAATCAAAGGACACTATACAAACTTATTTCACTGCAAGATCTTGTACCATATGATGGTTTACTATTTTACTTATAAATTTACGGTTGTTTGTTGTTAAATAATGTTAACCATAACATACTTACTCTGTAACCAAGAATGTTCACACTCCTTGCATTGCTCTTTATAACGCTAATAAAAATTTAAAGTAAAAAAAAAAATGAATATATGAAAGATTTGTATATGACAGTAATGCATATCACTGAATTAATTTAGCCTTTATAGCATCTTAAATGAGTGTGTCTACAAATGATAGCTTCTTTCTTTTGAGGTTTGGGCCTTCTGTGCTGACTTGGACTAACATTATTTGGTTCATTACACTTATCATTACAAGGGCAAATCATTGGAAGTTTGTCCTACTGATAATGTCATTACCTCATCCCCCTATCTATTTTTCTTCCCTTTGACTCCCCCTTACCTTTTCCTATTTGTTATGATCTATTGGTGTTGTTTTTCTCCATTTTTTCACTGAATCTTGTGGTAATTTGTTTAATATGAATATGATATGTAGGTGAGTTTTTTACATATAATCACGTGTGTGTGAGAACCTTACCATGGTATTGAAAGAGCAAGATGAGAAATATGGGAAAGTCTGGACCCCCTATTTAATTTACAAGGAACAGTCCATCCTAACCTCTCAGCAGTAGTTTTTCCACTAACCTGCCCCACTGAGCTCTTCCAACATGTCATTAGGGGCAACCGGGTCCCCCCTCCCCCCTTTTGTTCCCTATCCCCCTCCTCCCTCCCTTCTTCCCTCCCCCCTTTTTTTTTTCCACTTTCTATTTCTTGGAGTTAACCAGGGCACTGCTTGGTTAAGAAAATTATAGTAAAAAGAGATGCGGTGTTGCTTGCTGATTCTCACAGAGTAATTTCAATATGAAACTATACAATTTAATGATACTACAACACAGAAGTGTTTTTTTGTTTTTTTTTAGTTTTTTTTTCTTTATTTTCATCTGTTGATTCTCTTATGCCGTGTACACATGGCCGGACTTTTCACCAAACTTGTGCAACGGAATGAATCCGTCGGACAATTCGACCATGTGTGGCCTTCATCGGACCTGCAGCGGACCTTTTCTGTCAAAAATGTGACGGATTTTAGATTTAGAACATGTTTCAAATCTTCCGGGCGTATTCAAGTCCGGTCGAAAAATTTGTTCGTCTGTATGCTAGTCCAACGGACGAAAACCGAGGCTAGGGCAGCTATTGGCTACTGGCTATGAACGTCCTTATTCTAGTCCGGTCATACATCATCACGGTCGAATCCGTTGGACTTTGGTGTGATCATATGTAGACAAGTCCGATTCGACGGAAGTCCGTCGAAAGTCCGTCGAAAAATCCGAAGTGATTCAGTCTGTCGAAAGTCTGGTCATGTGTACACGGCATTAAACTCTTTTTTATTAAATTTAGGGGAAAAAAACATAACAAGACAAGACAATCAAAAACATAGGTAGTATTCCTGAAATATGCACAAGAAAAAAACATGCCAAATACCCCACAATATACTTATCATTAACAGCATACATTGCATAAAAAGTGAAGAAAAACAGACCCTTCCCTTCAAAACATGGATACCTTATCCATTCTTCCTCCTCACTACATTCAAATATTCACCCAGCATCTAACGCTAGCCCCCTCCCCCCCCCCGAAAAAAAACAAAACACCTCAACCCAAAAAGATGTGCAAACGATTTATAATAGTTAAGAGGGGAGTGCCAGGAGAGCCCATATATGGCTGCCTCCCTGATTCTACCAATCAATTTCTATTTACCCCCCAAAATCTCCAACTTGTGACCTCACAAAAAATAAAAACACCTCAATAGATTCATCAGTGAAAAACCATGAAATACCAAATTATTGAGAAATATTTCTTGTTGATTAAGGGGTGGGCCCAAGGGTAACTGCCTATAGCAGCTACCCTGATTCCACCCTCACTTAACGTGTTCCCATTGTTTATTCCCCCAATCCCTCCCTCCCATATATTCAAAACCACTTACACTATACTAACTCAGTAAATGCAATCACCATTTCTAGAAAAAGAAAAGGAGGGGGGTGGAGGAGGGGAGGAAAAAAAGAGGACGAGCAGATGGTAGAGACACATAGCCAGGCTAAGCTCAATCCAACAATTCTCTATCGTCCTTATACCCTATTTAAGAAATATCCTCAATCTAGCCTCTCCCTCCTCACCTCCTGGAGAACATTTTCTTTAACCATACAACTTATATAAACTGAGGATTGTTTAAACTCAAGCCAACTTCTCCAAGTTCTATGACATTTTGGCCAAGAGTCATTTTGCAGGTGTATTAATTCCTCCATTAATCTAGTACTATCTACTTCCCTAAACCAGTCCTTCATTGTTGGTGTTTTCTTTGATTTCCAATATTTCAAGATTAATATTTTCGCTGCATTCAACAGGAATGGAATAATAGATGCTCTATATTTCTCCCTTGGTGTAACCGTGGCATGAAAAAAACATTGCCTGGGGTCTTGCCTAACGTGAAAATTGCTAATCTTCTTAATTAATGTCAATACTCTTTTCCAATATAGCTGAATTGAAGGCAATGCCGCCATATATAGCCATGTGTTTCCTCGCCCCTGCACTCCCTCCAACACAAGGGTGATGCATCTGGGTTAATCTTATGTCATTTTGATGGACCATCGTACCACTTGGTTAGCACAGAAGTATTTCTAAAGACTAATCTTGTTAACCATGTGATTAGCTCGCTTCATTTTGAATGTTATGTCATGGTTGAGAATTGTTGATCTGTGGAATTCTGTTTCTGTGAAAATAAAGAATTTATAAAAAAAAAAAAATGTAACCTTGAGATCCATACAGAAAGCATGCTCAATACTTCACTTTTTCTTTCAAGGAATGCTGTATTAAACCAGCCCAACCCAATACTTTTCATTGTTAATATGATGATCCTGGAACACAGTTGATTGTGGTCGGGGCAGTTTTAAGACACTAATGGGCTTAGGGGCAAACATCTTATAGGTAGGCTTCAAATCATTTGCCCCATTTCCCATTCTCCTCCCTACTGCCCTTACAAAGCAAGAGGAAACAAGAGACTGTTCCACTTGGTATGTGTCAGAAGAGGATCTCAGAGGTTGCTGTGATGTTATGGGAAGCCGTCAAAAATGACCAAAATGGTAAAAACAGACTGTTAGAATCTGCTGGCATGTTATAGGAGATCATTAAACTACTGAAAATGTTCCAACATCAAAAAGACTACACAATTACCACAACCTTTCATAACACAATACAATGTTTATACTTTATCTGTTGTGACAGTTACAAATAAAGGCATGGTTGATTAGTTGTACAGTGATTTATGGTTGTATCAGGAACCATGAAACAGACGGAGACAGAAAATGCAGTAAAAATCACACTTTTTAATAAAATGGCAAAAATGGTACAACTGGTGAACGTAGTCAAAACATAGCCAGGGTTCGGTAGCCAAATTGGGTAGGCTGAACATTCCAGGAAATCAGAAAGCCAGAGATCAACGCAGTCAGAGGCACCAGACAGGATCAGGAACCACAAGGGACATCAGCCAGGCAAGTCTTCAACAGGAACACAGCAGAGATTCTCTAGATATGTTGACCAAGGTGAAGGCAATTGATGAAATGAACCAGGCAGTTTAAATAGCCAGAAAGGGCTGGCTGTGGGCTTGACTGACGAGCAGGAGATGATCAACAGGTGAGCCACTGTGGAACAATGAGTACTGGCAATTAACCGACAGCTGAGCAAACTGAGCGCAGAGAAGGAAGGGCTGAGAGCCAAGCCCTGTAAAGTAGCAGTACAAATTTTAGTCCCCAGACCGGATTTACTAATTTTTGAATGTTCTGACAAAACAAACACAGTGGGCATGCGCTTTAGGAATCACCCTTACCAAAAACAAATCCCTTGGCTGACTAAGCACCCAATGAATGTGCACACTTTGTACTGACCTGGCAGAGCTACCCAAGGTGGAGAGGAATTTCATAATTTGTTGTTCCTTTTTTTTTTATCTTTTTACTGCTTTAATGTCTACCTATAAAAAAGTATAAAATATCTAAAATATAAACATTATAGAGAACTTAAAACAGATTTTGAACTGCATAGATTTTTAAGTGCCCAGTAATGTTTTTTATCTATGTAATAAAGACAGTTCCTGTGTTTGCTCTGTATTTCACATCTCTTAAGCAATGTTGTCTGGAATTCTCCACAGAGACATTTTATCAAGCTGGCAAATGGAAGGTCTTGTACACAGTTCTGAAATTTAATTTCTTTTCTGGGGATTAGCATTTTTAAGTTTTATCAGATCTGTTTAAGTAGCCGTGACTTTATTACTTGCCTGTCCACATAACCATCTAAATTATGACAATCACACAAAACTGGTGTAATTGTTATAAGGCAGAGCCTAATCTACATTAGAATGTAGAGAAATACACTCTTATTAATGTTCAAAGAGCAGGATTTACTGAGAGTGAATAAGTCACCTGACTGAAATCTTAATTTCTTCACCTCACATTCTGAGTTACTGAAAAAAAGTGATGCCGTGTTTAAAGGAGACCCATCAGGAGAAAAAAACTTGTGTTGTCATTTCAAATATTTGCTTCATGTTGTTCCTTTCACTTCCCAGTATATTAAAACATATCTAAATCCAAATAAAATATATGTAATATATTGCAGCTCACCGATTTTTTAACATAGTGGCTGCATTCATTTTCTTTTTTAAATTTGTTTTTTTTTTCATTTTCACATGCTGATCTAGCCACTAACATACTTCTTGTCTTAGGATGGCTCCTCTATCTATGAAGGAGCAACAGGACTCCCCTTGGACAACAACATCATCAATTTGAGGAGAAGGTAGTGTTGGATGGACTAACAAATTTAGATGAACTTGCAGATTAAAGCCAAACTTCAGTTAACACTTTTAAACAGTTTTAAAAGTTACAGCAGTAGTTTCTTTTGCTACTTTTGGAATAAATGTATTACACAAATTAATATAAGCTGACGATTGCATGCATTCCTGTTAGTGTTAAATGGTTTGTCTCAATCCACTAACTGCACCTTTTGCTGGATGGCTTGATCTATTAGAGGAAGATGAAAAATAACAGACTTGCTGGATCACCAGGTGAAAACATTGGTGATTGATGAAAGCCACAGCCATGGCATTGTCTGTTTGCACCCTGATTGGATGTCCCTAACAAAGAGCGGATCCAGTGGGGATTGTTCCAGGATTTTCATGGGGAGCTTGGCTTCTTCTGGTGACCATGTTTCCTGATCTGTGAGGGACACTCCTTCTCTGCCGGAGAGACTGGCATCTGTTGTTATAACCTTCCAGTGATATTGCAGAAACAACTTCCCCATTGTCAGGGCTGGGCTGGAAATCTACCAGGCAAGGGAATTCCTTATTTAGCTGTATAGGAGCATGGGCAGCTCAAGCGAAGAATCATGCTTATTTCATGACAAAAAGATATTGTGCTAGAGAGGTTTAAAATGAAATTTGGTGAATGGAAAAGCCTTGTAGGATGCCACCATGACGCCCAGAACTCTCATGGAAATAGAGGAGTGTCTCTTTGATCTCAAGTCCCAAATTAGAGAAAGAAGTTTGTTTTCCCGGAAGGAAGACTTTTGTTTGGAGGGCAGAATTTTGTAAGTCGATCACCCAACCAAAAGCCTGAAGCATCAATCCTGTGAATGTTTGCAGAAAGCTGGAAAGCAAATGAGTCATTTAGGAGAAGGCCATCTAGACATGTGACATTGATGCCCTGAGTTCTTAGAAAAAGAGATGCAAAAAACTTTGTGAATACTCTAGGAGCAGTGGATAGGCCAAAATCCAGTGCAACAACCTTGAAGTGCTTGTCTCCTACTGCAAAGTATAGAAAGCACTGATAAGTTTGATAAATGGGGATATGCACATAGGCATCTTGGATGTCTATGGAGGAAAAACATTCCCCTTGCCTTGTGTGGATTCCACACAACAATTGGGGATTTGTAGTCTTTTGTTTAGGAATTTCAGGTCCACTATAGGATAAATACTCCTATTTTTGCACCATTAACAAGTTTGAATAGGATCCTTTGAACCTATCTAATAGGGATACTGGAACAACTACTCACTGACACAAGAGATGCTTCAGGGTGCTCTTCAAATCTGACTGTCCTTGGGCAGATTTTGGTTGGTTTGAAAGAATAAAGCAGTGAGGAGGTAAAGTTTTGAACTTTACTTTGTACCCCTTTGAAACCAGCAATTAAACCCATTAACCTAGGTCATCTATGACGTCGGATAGGAAAACTGGCACCCCCCTCCCCACTCTTTGGAGTGTGGACACCATTTCAAACACTTAGTGGATTTTGCGCTCCAAGTTTTGTGCCAGTGTGGCACAAGCAAGGGTGGAATTTTGGCTTAGAAGTTGAAGCCTGGGGAGAACCTTGAAGTTCTATGCACTTTGAGGAGCTAAAAGCCTACCACACAAGGTCCATGAATATCAAGCCTGTGTCTTGTACTGTACTTTATTGTGCTGTATTTGAAAAGGGCTTCCCTACAAAGTATGGTGTTAATACTTACCCCTCTGTTCTCCTCTGCCACGATTCTCCACTGTCTTCAAGCACTACCCTGGCTGAAACATCTTCTGGGTCTGCCTATTCCCCCCTGTGCGCTGTTTTTTTTCTGCCAGCTTCTACAGGACAAGAAGGTATGCCAGATGCTGAAGATGGCTCCTGAAGACAGTGAGGATCAGTGGCAGACGTGGCGGGAGGGGTAAGTATTGACCCTTTACTTTGATGGGCTCTTTTAAGCACAATTTAACTAGAGACAAGAGTTGCTTTTAAGTCACATACACTGTTACATTAATGTTTAATGAACCTTACAAAGCAAATCTTTGCATTCAGGCTGTAAAATCTAAACGTGAAAGAGATTTTAAGAGACTGAGGTGGAGTAGCAGGCTGAGAAAATGGTTTATCAAACCCTGATGTGATGTAGGCAGACCTGAAATGCGGTTGTAAATTTTTATTTTTAATTTCATTGTTATACAAATAAGAAATTTGAAAGCCATTGGAGGGAGAGGAGGTGAAGTGTCTGTCAGATGCTTTATTGAAAGCCGCGCAGGTAGATTGGTGATTATAACTTCCCCCACCGCCGCACCGATCGTTCCTGACTGTCCAAGTATCGGGTCAAGCATCGGAGCATTTGCACTAGTACAAGTACTAATTTCAACTATTATTACTTTTATGGAGACCCTAGCTACAAATTATGCTTTTCTGGACCTGGTAATCTCAAACCCCCTTCCTGATCAGACAATTTTTTGCGATATGGCACTGCGTTAGTTTAACTGACAATTGCGCGGCCATGCGATGCTGTACCCAAATAAAACATATGTCCTTTTTTTCTCACAAATAGAGCTTTCTTTTGTTGGTATTTGATCACCTATGCATTTTTTTTTGCTCTATAGACAAAAAAAGACCGACAATCAGTTTAGGCCAATATGTATTCTGCTACATATTTTTTGTGGTAAAAAAAATATATTGATTGGTTTGCACAAAAGGTATAGCGTTTACAAACTATGGGATATATTTATGGAATTTTATTTCTTTTTTTTTACTAGTAATGGTGGCAATCAGTGACTTATAGCAGGACTGCAATATTGTGGGAAATCGGACACTAGCTGACATGTTTTACACTTTTTGGGTACCAGTGACACTAATACAGTGATCAGTGCTAAAAAATATGCACTGTACTAATGACACTGACCAGGAAGGGGTTAACATCAGGGGCAATCAAAGGATTAACTGTGTGCCTAGCCAGTGCTTGTGTACTGTGTGGGAGGTGCTTTTTTACTAGGGTAAGGCATTGATCCATGTCCCTGCTTTGCAGGAACACAGAATCAATGCCTTCCCTACTGACAGAATGGCGATCTGCCTTAATCGCTGTTCTGGCTCTCTGCCAAATGATCGGTGGATGCCAGTGGACATAGAGTCCATGGTACCCGCAGATCAGCTCCCGCTGAGTACACTCACTGCAAAAGTGGGTCACACGCACCCCAGACCCAGAAGTGCAGGATCACGTACTAGGCAAGTTATATGGTCGGCAAGTGGTTAAAATAGCTATAAACTTCCTGCAAGAAAAGAAAATAAGGAAAAGGGCATTTAAAAAATATAAAAATGAAGAAATCCTAATGTATTATACCCGCAATGGACTTTTGAGGTGCCCCAGAAGAAAGCCACCACCAAAAATCAAGGAAAGCTATCATCATTTAAAAGTTAACAAACGGAATATGTATAAAGAAAATCAAGGCTGAAAAAGTTCAAAATGAACATCAGGTTGCAAAAGAAGGTAGGGTAGGTCTGAGCATCTAGGCCCCTTACAACATAACTGAGTCAGTGACTGGGGACAAGGAGGAGGCAAATTTATTAAATACCTTCTTCAGCTCTGTGTATTCAAAGGAAAATGGGGGAGCTCAATTCCTTAATGAGGATAGTATTGACACAGCCCCAAATGACACACAATAGCTCAAAAATGGGATGGTCTAGAAACATTTAAACAGAGTAAAGGTGAATAAACCAGATATCCATGGGCCCTCAAAGATTTGAGCTCTGTTATTTCTAAGCCATTGTTTCCAATGTTTAGAGACTCTATAACCACTGGCATGGTACCACTCGATTGGTGTGAAAGGCAAATGTGGTGCCTCTACCAGTTAGTTTAGCATCTGTGGTCGGGAAGATAGTTAAAAGTTTAATAAAAGACCACATAGAAGAGTTTTCGCTAGAAAATAATATTTTAAGTAAGCAATAGTCAGCATGGAGTCACGGAAGGCTGAAGTTGTCAAACAAATCTGATTTCTTTTTATGAGGAGATAAGCAAAAAATACAAATCTGTGGCTGTGGATATAGTATACTTAGATTTTGCAAAAGTATTTGTATACAGGCTTAAAAAATTCAGTTTTGTAAATGGATAGAAAATTGGCTAAAAGACTGTATTCAGACATGAACTTTTCTGCCTTCCTCTGGATCAACTATGGGTATAAGGCTGTGTAAATTGAGGTTGTCAAATAGTTTTTTTTTCTATTTGCTGAACAAGATGAACTTGTGTCCTTTTTCAACCTAGCTAACTATGTAATTATGTAACTATGTAAAAGCATTATCTTAACAGACAAGATGCATATGTTGTATTTAAGGTGCTTTATGATAACACAGAATAGTGAACAGACTGCTGCCTACTGCTATCTTTGCATGGTCCAGTGATAACAGATTACAAAGAAAAATAGACACAACTTTATTAGTGTTTTAAGCCTGTAAACATTAAAGACAGAGTTTGAGCTCTGCTTGTCATAGACACCAATGGGTTTTCATATGTATATACTGAATACAATGAGACATTTACAGTATCTGATTTATACAGTATGTCTGTGGTCATGAACCTACACTTAAAGCAGTTGTATACCCCTTTTTAACATTTTTACCTACAGGTAGGCCTATAATAAGGCTTACCTGTAGGTAAAATGAATATCTCCTAAACCTACATGGGAGATATTCACCCTGCATGCAGCCGCTGATGTCAGCGGTGCATGCGCAGTGAAGGTCCAGCGAAGGTCCAGCGTGCAGTGCTGTTAGCGCAGCTTTGACTACTTACAGCGCCGGAGCTGCGAACCCGGAAGAAAAGCAGAGGGGAAAATGTCAGCTCCCTTTGCGTTGACCGTGATGCGATGCAGGGGCTACGTTCTAAGTTAAGTATTTCATAATGAGCTAGTTTGAGGTGCATACTAGCTCATTATGCCTTTGCCTTACAGGTTTTTTGTTTTTTTTTAGTTTGCGGGCATACAACCTCTTTAATGGTTAGACTGAAGTTAAGGTTTAACCCATGGGTCTTCAAACTATGGCCCTCCAGTTGTTCAGGAACTACAATTCCCATCATGCCTAGTCATGTCTGTGAATGCCAGAGTTTTACAATGCCTCATGTGTAGTTCTGCAATGGCTGGAGGGCCGAAGTTTGAAGATCCCTGGTTTAACCTATGGAGAAAGAAGACATATTCAGGGTCCACAACTTGTCCAATTGCTAATCCACAGTCGGCAGTGTCTGCAAATAGCTTATAGACATAAGATGTAAAAAATTCTAGGTTGAGCGACTGACACTTCAATGCCTTAAAGAGTTACAGGGGGAATCGGCTTTCAGTCATGAGGGGGATGATACTCCACCAGTGGAGGTCTCCTTTAGATTGCATTCCAATTTCTATCCTCTTAATTCAAGAGGCAAGAGCTTGGACTTATTTCAAAAGTTTGTCAAGAGAGATCTTACTATATTAGCTCTACATTCTAATAGGAGGGGGTATATACACAATGACAATCTTGCACCAGGAGAACGTGATGCATTATAATCTGTAAGTATGGATGCCTCCATAGTCATAAAAAGTTCAGACAAAGGAGGCTTAGTTGTGGTTCAGGATGACATTGAGTATAAGAAAGATGCTCTCTATCAACTTTCAGATGACACCACATATTGTAAATTAAAGGATAACCCTACTGTAGGCTATAAAACGATTTTGTGTGAACTTATAGATAAAGGGGTTCGTATGGGGGTGCTATTTGAGAAAGAGGGAGAGGTCATGGTCTCTGACTCCTGACACCCCTATAACTCCAATCTTCCACCATCTTCCAAAGACGCATAAGGGGCTTACCCCCTTGACTGGGTGCCCCATAGCAGCCGGGATTGGGTCCTTGAATGAGCAATTTGGCTTTTGGGTAGACTGTAAGCTACAACCCATAGTAAAGAATCTTCCTCGTTAGCTTAGAGACACAAAACAACTTTTGAAAATTGTGGATAGTGCTACATGCTGCTATGGGAGCTCCTTTTTCACCCTCTCTTGCCAATTTCTACATGGGATGGTGGGAGAGGGTTTGCATTTTGGAGATGGTAATCCTTTCCGCTCAAGCATAAAGTTGTACTGTCTGTACATGATGATTGCTGTTCATCTGTTAAGGTGACAATAATAGCTTAGAGGAGCTTTTGGTTTATTTTAATGAGAACGAGTTAAATTTGCGGTTCACTGGACAGATGAGCAGCAAATCCTCCCTTTCTTGGACATCTCCACATCTTTGGACTTTCACTTTACAGACCAGAATTCCCAACGGTTTGAACTTTGAGTGGGATCTGACACATTTTTATAGCTGAATGGTAAATCGGATCTATTTTTTGAGTGGGGATATCTAGCTTTTTTGTTTACTTCTTTAGGGAGACCAGCAAATGGATTTAATTCTAGCAATAATCTAAACTTATTTGCTTCAGGTCAGCTTCATTCATGCATATGTATATTCTTTTGTGCATATATCAATTTTTCACAGTGCTGATTGGTATTTTTGTTGGTACTTTTCACCATTCTATATGTATATATCTATATATATATATATATATATACAAAAGATAGGATGGCTGCACACTCCTTGCAAAAACTGTATATATATATATATATATATATATATATATATATATACTATATATACATACATCACAGAGCTGGTGGATGTTAGAGACCTTAAACTCCTCCACCTTCCGTTTGAGGATGCCCCATAGATGATCAATAGGGTTTAGGTCTTGAGACATGCTTATCCAGTCCATCACCTTTACCCTCGGCTTCTTTAGCAAGGCAGTGGTCGTCATGGAGGTGTATTTGGGGTCGTTATCATGTTGGAATACTGCCCATATCTCCCTTTCCTAGTAATTCCTTCTAGTAATCTGTATGCAGTCTGTTCTCACATAGCACTGAAAGCTCCTGGTACGTTCAGCTCACCTATACTCTCTGCTTTGAACTTCTCCTGGCCGGGAATTACGCTTTAGAGGGGAGACAGTGGAATCTCCTTTCCTTTTGCCCATGGATGGTCCTTTGCCCTGAGGCTGGGAACTAGGGGGATATAGTAACTCCATGACCGGGATCACACCATCTTTACTTCATGCTTGTACCCCTGCGGGGGTGAAGCTCTCTGATGGGCTATTTTCCTGAGATGGGCAACTACCTATCAGAAGAGGTTCCCCTAAAGTTCTGATGCCTCTGGAGTTCCATTGCTATTCACTTCAACGGTCCTCCTTCATTGCCGGTTGGCAATACAAGTCCATCTGACTCATTTAGCGTATGTTATTATGAGTCCAACCCTTCTGGTAAGCCTGCATTTATTCTGTGTGGAGCTCCCATCACATTCATTTTCCATATTGGTTATTCACGTGGTGAACAGGATCGTTTCATTCAAGTATTGGACTATGAATAATTATTGTACATAAGTGACACTTGAAGACCACCAGAGACTATATTTTGTGCCTTATGAGAAAAGATTCCTTTTTTCATCACATCCTGTGCATGTAACAATACACTTGTTTGCTCATTTGATATAATAGCGCTACACGTTTTTATATAGCGAATACTGCCCTGTAGCCCAGTGTTCGAAGGGAGGGGATCATGCACTGCTTCAGTATGTCACAGTACATGTTGGCATTCATGGTTCCCTCAATGAACTGTAGCTCTCCAGTGCTGGCAGCACTCATGCAGCCCCAGACCATGACACTCCCACCACCATGCTTGACTGTAGGCAAGACACACCTGTCTTTGTACTCCTCACCTGGTTGCTGCCACACCCGCTTGACACCATCTGAACCAAATACGTTTATCTTGGTCTCAGCAGACCACAGGACATGGTTCCAGTAAACCATGTCCTTAGTCTGCTTGTCTTCAGCAAACTGTTTGCGGGCTTCTTGTGCATCATCTTTAGAAGAGGCTTCCTTCTGGGACGACAGCCATGCAGACCATATTGATACAGTGTGCGGCATATGGTCTGAGAGCTGACAGGCTGACACCCCACCCCTTCAACCTCTGCAGCAATGCACTCATACTTCTATTTCCCAAAGACAACTTCTGACGCTGAGCATGTGTACTTAACTTCTTTGGCTGACCATGGCAAGGCCTGTTCTGAGTGTAACCTGTCCTGTTAAACCGCTGTATGGTCTTGGCCACCGTGCTGCAGCTCAAAGTCAGAGTTTTGGCAATCTTCTTATAGCCTAGGCCCTCTTTATGTAGAGCAAAATTCTTTTTTTCAGATCCTCAGAGAGTTCTTTGCCATGAGATGCCATATTGAACTTCCAGTGACCAGTATGAGAGAGTAAGAGCGATAACACCAAATTTAACACACCTGCTCCCCATTCAGACCTGAGACCTTGTAACAGTAATAAGTCACATGACACCAGGGAGAGAAAATGGCTAATTGGGCCCAATTTGGACATTTTCACTTAGGGGTGTACTCACTTTTGTTGCCAGCGGTTTAGACATTATTGGCTGTGTGTTGAGTTATTTTGAGGGGACAGCAAATTTACACTGTTATACAAGCTGTACACTCACTACTATACATTGTAGCAAAGTGTCATTTCTTCAGTGTTGTCACATGAAAAGATGTAATAAAATATTTACAAAAATGTGAGGGGTGTACTCACTTTTGTGAAATACTGTATATATATATATATATATATCATTTTATACATTATTTATAGCATTTAACGGGACTACTGTTGCTTTTTTTTACAGGACATCTGATTGGTTGATACATTGTTTCTTTGTTCTAGATTTTATACAAGGCCAGTACATTCTGACATGGCTTGCATAAGTTTGAGCTCAAGCTCTTTAGAGAATTTCCATGTGCTTTGGAATAACCAAAGCACAAGGAAACCAACTGTGTGACCTTGTGTTATAAAATGCTTATGGTACCATGCAGGTTTGAAAAGGATAATACTGTGTCTCAATATGTTCTTGCTCTCAACTAGCAGTAGTTGTCCTGTAAAAGGAAACAACAGACCAAACAGTTCATTTTATGAAGTTGGCTTGTAAATGCAGTCTATCACTTCAGCAAGACTTGTGTCACTTGTCTTCCATGTCACAGAAGAGATAGCATGACACAGCTTTGAATCCCAGACGTGTACCATAGCACAATGCATCCATACCGAGCAGAGTATCATTGCAATTGACAGAAAGCGCTCACCAAGTTCCAAGACCTTGGTTATGACATTCAGGCCCACTGATCTTATCTTTTCTCTTGAAAATACATAAATCAAATGAAGCAAAATATTATCTGACAGGTTTCTCTTGAAAACTTTTGCTGTGTGCTCCCTGAAATTCTAGCCTATTATAAAGCACTATGACCAAAGAGACTAAAAAAAGCCACTGAAATAATTTATTGTTATCTCAAGCTTGTTAGATACTCCAAATGTTGTCTAGACACATGTCTATCAAAGCATTCCAACTACTGGTAGCTACAGATAGTTAAAGCAAAATGCAAAACAGTGGGAAGTGTAAAGGGACAGGAGTAGGGATGAGCTTCGAGTTCGAGTCGAACTCATGTTCTACTCGAACATTGGCTGTTCGCAAGTTCGCCGAACAGCGAACAATTTGGGGTGTTCGCGGCAAATTCGAATGCCGCGGAACACCCTTTAAAAGTCTATGGGAGAAATCAAAAGTGCTAATTTTAAAGGCTTATATGCAAGTTATTGTCATAAAAAGTGTTTGGGGACCCGGGTCCTGCCCCAGGGGACATGGATCAATGCAAAAAAAAGTTTTAAAAACGGACGTTTTTTCAGGAGCAGTGATTTTATTAATGCTTAAAGTCAAACAATAAAAGTGTAATATCCCTTTAAATTTCGTACCTGGGGGGTGTCTATAGTATGCCTGTAAAGGGGCGCATGTTTCCCGTGTTTAGAACAGTCTGACAGCAAAATGACATTTGGAAGGAAAAAACTCATTTAAAACTACCCGCGGCTATTGCATTGCCGACAATACACATAGAAGTTCATTGATAAAAACGGCATGGGAATTCCCCACAGGGGAACCCCGAACCAAAATAAAAAAAAAAAAAATGATGTGGGGGTCCCCCTAAATTCCATACAAGGCCCTTCAGGTCTGGTATGGATATTAAGGGGAACCCCAGCCAAAATTTAAAAAAAAAATTGACGTGGGGTTCCCCCTAAATTCCATACCAGACCCTTCAGGTCTGGTATGGATTTTAAGGGGAACCCCGCGCCAAAAAAAAAAAAAAAAACGGCGTGGGGTCCCCCTAAAAATCCATACCAGACCCTTATCCGAGCACGCAACCTGGCAGGCCGCAGGAAAAGAGGGGGGGACGAGAGTGCGGCCCCCCCCCCTCCTGAACCGTACCAGGCCACATGCCCTCAACATTGGAAGGGGGGTTTGGGGTAGCCCCCCAAAACACCTTGTCCCCATGTTGATGAGGACAAGGGCCTCATCCTCACAACCGTGGCCGGTGGTTGTGAGGGTCTGCGGGCGGGGGGCTTATCGGAATCTGGAAGCCCCCTTTAACAAGGGGACCCCCAGATCCCGGCCCCCCCCCTGTGTGAAATGGTAAGGGGGTACTTACCCCTACCATTTCACTAAAAAACTGTCAAAAATGTTAAAAATGACAAGAGACAGTTTTTGACAATTCCTTTATTTAAATGCTTCTTCTTTCTTCCTTCATCTTCTTCTTCTTCTGGTTCTTCTGGCTCTTCTGGTTCTTCCTCCAGCGTTCTCGTCCAGCATCTTCTCCGCGGCGTCTTCTATCTTCTTCTCCTCGGGCCGCTCCGCACCCATGGCATGAGGGGGGAGGCTCCCGCTCTTCTCTTCATCTTCTTCTCTTCTTCATCTTCTTCTTCATCTTCTTCTTCCTTCTTCTCTTCTTCCTGTCTTCTCCGGGCCGCTCCGCAGCCATGCTGTGGCATGGAGGGAGGCTCCCGCTGTGTGACGGCGTCTCTTCGTCTGACGGTTCTTAAATAACGGGGGGCGGGGCCATCCGGTGACCCCGCCCCCCTCTGACGCACGGTGACTTGAGGGACTTCCCTGTGACGTCACGGGGAATGCCACAGGGAAGTCCCGTCATGTCACCGTGCGTCAGAGGGGGGCGGGGTCACCGGGTGGCCCCGCCCCCCGCTATTTAAGAACCGTCAGACGAAGAGACGCCGTCACACAGCGGGAGCCTCCCTCCATGCCACAGCATGGCTGCGGAGCGGCCCGGAGAAAACAGGAAGAAGAGAAGAAGAGAAGAAGGAAGAAGAAGAAGAAGAAAAAGAAGAAGATGAAGAAGAAGATGAAGAGAAGAGCGGGAGCCTCCCCCCTCATGCCATGGGTGCGGAGCGGCCCGAGGAGAAGAAGATAGAAGACGCCGCGGAGAAGATGCTGGACGAGAACGCCGGAGGAAGAACCAGAAGAGCCAGAAGAACCAGAAGAAGAAGAAGATGAAGGAAGAAAGAAGAAGCATTTAAATAAAGGAATTGTCAAAAACTGTCTCTTATCATTTTTAAAATTTTTGACAGTTTTTTAGTGAAATGGTAGGGGTAAGTACCCCCTTACCATTTCACACAGGGGGGGGGCCGGGATCTGGGGGTCCCCTTGTTAAAGGGGGCTTCCAGATTCCGATAAGCCCCCCGCCCGCAGACCCTCACAACCACCGGCCACGGTTGTGAGGATGAGGCCCTTGTCCTCATCAACATGGGGACAAGGTGTTTTGGGGGGCTACCCCAAAGCACCCTCCCAATGTTGAGGGCATGTGGCCTGGTACGGTTCAGGAGGGGGGGGGCCGCACTCTCGTCCCCCCCTCTTTTCCTGCGGCCTGCCAGGTTGCGTGCTCGGATAAGGGTCTGGTATGGATTTTTAGGGGGACCCCACGCCGTTTTTGTTTTTTTTTTTGGCGCGGGGTTCCCCTTAAAATCCATACCAGACCTGAAGGGTCTGGTATGGAATTTAGGGGGAACCCCACGTCAATTTTTTTTTTAAATTTTGGCTGGGGTTCCCCTTAATATCCATACCAGACCTGAAGGGCCTTGTATGGAATTTAGGGGGACCCCCACATCATTTTTTTTTTTTTTATTTTGGTTCGGGGTTCCCCTGTGGGGAATTCCCATGCCGTTTTTATCAATGAACTTCTATGTGTATTGTCGGCAATAGCCGCGGTAGTTTTAAATGTGTTTTTTCCTTCAAAATGTCACTTTGCTGTCAGACTGTTCTAAACACGGGAAACATGCGCCCCTTTACAGGCATACTATAGACACCCCCCAGGTATGAAATTTAAAGGGATATTACACTTTTATTGTTTGACTTTAAGCATTATTAAAATCACTGCTCTTGAAAAAACGGCCGTTTTTAAAACTTTTTTTTGCATTGATTCATGTCCCCTGGGGCAGGACCCAGGTCCCCAAACACTTTTTATGACAATAACTTGCATATTAGCCTTTAAAATTAGCACTTTTGATTATTCATGTTCGTGTCCCATAGACTTTAACGGCGTTCGCGTGTGCGAACGAATTTTTTTCCTGTTCGCATGTTCTGGTGCGAACCGAACAGGGGGGTGTTCGGCTCATCCCTAGACAGGAGCTATTTCCTTCTGTTCAGCAGCATGCCCTATTATTATTATACAGGATTTATATAGCCCCAACAGTTTATGCAGCACTTTACAATATAAAAGGGGGACAGTACAGTTACAATACAATAAAATACAAGAGGGTTAAGAGGGCCCTGCTTAGAGGAGCTTACAATCTAATAGAGTGGGGCAAGTAGTACAAAAGGTTGTGACTGTGGGGATACACTGATGAAAGTAATAAAAGATTAGTTGGAGGCATGATAGGCTTCTCTGAAGAGATGAACTTTCAGGGATCGCCTAAAGTCAACCAGAGTAGAAAATAGCCAAGCAGATTGGGGTAGAGTGTTCCAGAGAATGGGAGAGGCTCTGGAGAAGTCGTGGACACAAGCATGGAAGGAGGAGACCATGGAGCTTGAGAGGAGTTGAGAGGAGAGGACAGTTTGGGTGATATTTGGAGTCAAGATTGGTGATGTCGATCAGGGCAAAATGGCTTTGTATATTGTTGTTAGTATTTTGAATTTTATTTGCTGGGCAATCAGAAGCCAGTGTAGGGATTGGTGGAGAGGGGTGGCAGACACTGAGCGGTTGGTAAGGTAGATGAGTCTGGCAGCAGCATTCTCGATAGAATGAACAGGGGATAGCCCATGATGAGGTAGGCCTATGAGAAGGGAGATAACAAGGGAGTGAATGAGTAGCTTGGTGGTTTCCTTAGTTAAACGGGCAAAGTTTAGAAATGTTACAGGAGGTGAAGTCTACAAGCTTTTGACAACAACTGTATTTGGGGCTGAAAGGACAGGTCAGAGTCTAGGATTACACCTAGTACCCTGGCATGAGGGGAGGGACTGATGGTTGCATTATTGACCTTGATGGAAAAGTCATGGAGGGGGGCACGGATGGAGAGGGGCATGGGTGGGGGGGTATTATCAACTCAGATTTAGAGAGATTTAGTTTAAGGAAGTGATGCAACATCCATGCTGATATGATGATATTAATGAAAACCACAGTTTATAAAGAGCTTTAGGTGTCCCTCAAAAAAAACTAGCAAAGGCCAAAAGGAAAATCAATACGTACTGTATTTTGAATAAAGGAAAAATAAAGGCTTTTCTTAAGAAAAAATGCAGCATCTCTTTTTTCACATACTGTAACTGCATCCCTAAACTGCAACCCATAAGTAAAAAAAAATAATAATCACATCCCCTAGGTGGAAATAATGAGAAAAACAAATATAAATCTAACAACCAAACAAGAAATGAATCAATAAAAAAACAATTACTGCAAAAATAAACTATAGATACTTGGTAAATAACCAATAATGTTAAACACAAATTTCAACGCAGTCTCAGCGACTCATCTGACATGCAGCTCTATCAGAGCTTCAGAATTTATTAGGCCAGGTCTTTCAAGTTTTTGTCAGTGTGATCAATTTCAGCAGGATCACATTATCTCATTATATTGTCCTAGTGCAATCCTATATTTATATGTTTTAGTTTTTTAGGAGAGGAACTCATAAGTAGCTTATTTTTTTTATTTTCTTTTGTGCTTTGAAAACTTGTGTTCAACATTATTGGTTTCTATATTTTAGAATGTTTGCATTGTTTTTTTTGCATAATTTTAATTATTATGTAGAACACAGGATGAACCTTAAAGGATTAACTAGGAAAAAAAAGCAGAAGCCCCTAGGGGTGGGACTTTTAAGGCACTATCAAAAATCAAAAAGTATTGATAAAAAAGTTGTTTATTACTAAATAATTTTAGACAAGAATACTGAACTTGGTCATGAATACTGGAACAACAAATTTATTGATTTACTGTCTGTATTTGAACCCTATAGACCATATATATCCTGTTAACCCCTGATGAAAGAGACAACAATCAGCTCTAAAATCCTTACATATAATAAGGATATTGTATCTACACTATTGTATATTTTGTTGTTCCAGTATCAATACTTTTTGGGTTTCTGCCTTTTTTTCTTGTTTCTATGGGATGTGGCACACTGGGAATTTTGTTTCATCAGCATCCTTTTCATTAAAGGATTAATTACATCAACTTTAGGTTTAAAGCCAGGCCAATCCTTCTTTTTTCTGTATTTCCCTTGTTTACCTTTGGATTGGGTTTGAAAAAGCAATGACTGAAGTCTCTTTGATTTGGAAGTTGAACGCAATTCAGTCTTTCACGTCAGAAGTAGGGATGAGCTTCGAGTTCGAGTCGAACCCATGTTCGACTCGAACATCGGCTGTTCGCCCGTTCGCCAAATTGCGAACGATATGGGCCGTTCGCGCCAAATTCGTGTGGCGCATCACGGCCCATAATTCACTGCGGCATCGCAGTGCATTGCTTGCTGATGATTGGCCAAGCATGCACTATGACCCGCATGCTTGGCCAATCACAGCGCCGCCTGAACAGAGAGCCATAATTGGCCAAAGCCAAGGAGGCTTTGGCTAATTATGGCTCAGGGGATTTAGTACACGCCCCACACTATATAAGGCCGCCTGCACGGCGGCCCTGTGTAGTGTGTGTTCCGGCGTTCATTGAGAGAGAGAGAGAGACAGACAGTGTCATTTGATTTGAGTTAGATAGATTAGGCAGAACAGTCAGTCAGTTAGCTGCACTTACAGTGTATTGTGTATATATATGCATCCCAGGTGTTGCATATATATATATACACTGTATTCAGTTTAGCTAGATCCGTTCCTGTTATCTGCTAGACTATTTACATTTAGGGCAGTGCGTCCTGCTCACAGTGTTCAGCTAGATCCGTTCCTGTTATCTTCTAGACTATTTACATTTAGTGCAGTGCGTCCTGCTCACAGTGTTCAGCTAGATCCGTTCCTGTTATCTTCCTACTGACAGGCAGGCTTGTCTGGTTACAGTATATAAAGCTACCTGAAGAAAATTACTGGTGTTCTATTTGATCCTATTAGTACCACGGTCACGCAGCTAGACTATTTACATTTAGTACAGTGCATCCTGCTCACAGTGTTCAGCTAGATCCGTTCCTGTTATCTTCCTACTGACAGGCAGGCTTGTCTGGTTACAGTATATAAAGCTACCTGAAGAAAATTACTGGTGTTCTATTTGATCCTATTAGTACCACGGTCAGGCAGCTAGACTATTTACATTTAGTACAGTGCGTCCTGCTCACAGTGTTCAGCTAGATCCGTTCCTGTTATCTTCCTACTGACAGGCAGGCTTGTCTGGTTACAGTATATAAAGCTACCTGAAGAAAATTACTGGTGTTCTATTTGATCCTATTAGTACCACGGTCAGGCAGCTAGACTATTTACATTTAGTACAGTGCGTCCTGCTCACAGTGTTCAGCTAGATCCGTTCCTGTTATCTTCCTACTGACAGGCAGGCTTGTCTGGTTACAGTATATAAAGCTACCTGAAGAAAATTACTGGTGTTCTATCCCAGCTTAGTGCAGCTACAGGCCATTAGTATGTCTGGAAGGCCAAGAAGGAGAGGCAGACAGTCACAAGCCAATAAGAGAGGGCAAGCAGGCTCTGTGTCTAGTGCTGGTCGTGGAGACGGTGCATCCTCATCAGCACGTGGCCATGGGACACGCTTGGCCTTTTTTTCGGCAGCTGGCCGTGTTGAGCCGCAACATGCGGAAGACTTGGTCGAGTGGATGACCAAGCCGTCCTCATCCTCCTCATCCTCTCTCACCCATGCCCAGGGTGCTTTGTCTGGCAAAGCAGCGGCCTCTTCCCTCAGCTCAATGTCATCAGTGACTCCTTCCCTAGCTCCACCATGTCCTCATGAGGATTCCCTCGAACTGTTTGACCACAGTGTTGGGTACATGCTCCAGGAGGATGCCCAGCGTTTGGAAGGCTCTGATGATGATACTGAGCTCGATGAAGGCAGTAACATGAGCACGGACAGAGGGGGTGCCCAAGAAGGACAGCAATCTGGCAGTCATGCTCCCCCTGCTGCAGCATACTGCCAGGTTTGCGCCAGTGATGAGGAGGGAGGGGATGATGAGGTCACTGACTCAACGTGGGTGCCTGATAGGAGAGAGGAGGAGGAGGAGGAGGAGGAGGAGGAGGCGGCACATCACCAACGAGGCAGGATGCCCTCAAGGGGCCAGCCTAAGGGCAGCACATTGACTGCATCACACCCCAAAGCTCCACATGTGCAGGGCGCTGCAGTCTCTGCACGTTATTCAAAAAGTTCTTTGGTGTGGGCCTTTTTTGAGACGAGTGCATCAGATCGCACCGCTGCTATTTGCAACATATGTCTCAAGCGTATCTCACGTGGCCAAAACATCTCCCGCTTGGGTACCACATGCTTGACCAGACATATGTTGACCTGCCATGCAGTTCGTTGGCAAGCGTATCTAAAAGACCCACACCAAAGAACAAAGAGGATCTCTCCTTGCTCCTCATCAGCTGAGATTTCCAACCCCACTAGACCTCCAGTCCTCTCTGAGACCTGCAGTGAGAGGAATGAAGGTGTAGAATTAGGTGTGTCACAGCCAAGTACTTGTGGGCAATCTGCTTTTGGTACACCGACGTCAGATTGTACCAGGCAAATTTCCCTGCCCCAGCTGCTGCACCGCCGAAAGAAGTTTGCTCCCAGCCATCCACATGCCCAGCGGTTGAATGCTAGCTTGGCAAAATTGCTAGCACTTCAACTGCTGCCTTTTCAGTTGGTAGACTCTGCCCCCTTCCGTGAGTTTGTGGAATGTGCGGTTCCTCAGTGGCAGGTACCCAAACGCCACTTTTTCTCACGGAAGGCGATTCCGGCTCTCTACCGGCATGTGGAAGGCAATGTCCATGCCTCGCTGGACAGGGCGGTCAGCGGTAAGGTGCATATTACCGCTGACTCATGGTCCAGCAGGCATGGGCAGGGACGTTACCTAAGTTTCACGGCACATTGGGTGACTCTGCTGGCAGCTGGGAAGGATGCAGGACAAGGTGCAGTAGTGTTGGAGGTTGTTCCGCCACCACGCCTCCAAAATGCTGATTGTGACACACCTCTCTCCTCCACCCCCTCCTCTTCTTCTTCCTCCATGGCCTCTTCCTCGGAACCAGCGGTGCTCCGTAGTCGTTCAAGGGGCTACGCAAGTACGCAGGCCAAAAGATGCCATGCGGTGCTTGAGCTGGTGTGCTTGGGGGACAGGAGCCACACTGGGGCAGAGGTTCTGTCAGCTCTGCAGGGGCAGGTTCAGAGGTGGTTGACGCCATGCCAACTTAAGGCAGGAATGGTGGTTTGCGACAATGGCACCAACCTCCTCTCTGCCCTCCGACAGGGACAAATGACCCATGTGCCCTGTTTGGCTCACGTCCTTAACTTGGTGGTGCAGCGGTTCTTGGGCAGGTACCCGGGCTTACAGGATGTCCTGAGGCAGGCCAGGAAAGTCTGTGTGCATTTCCGCCGGTCATATAATGCCAGTGCTCGGCTGACGGACCTCCAAAAGGAGTTTAACCTGCCCAAGAACCGCCTAATCTGTGACATGCCCACCAGGTGGAACTCAACGTTGGCCATGCTGCAGTGGCTGCACACGCAGCAAAGGGCCATCAATGAGTACCTGTGTGACTATGGCACCAGGACAGGGTCAGGGGAGCTTGGTTTTTTTTCCCCACGCCAGTGGGCCATGATCAGGGATGCATGCACTGTCCTGTCACCATTCGAGGAGGCCACGAGGATGGTGAGCAGTGACAGTGCATGCATCAGTGACACTGTCCCCCTTGTCTACCTGTTGGAGCACACGCTGCGTGGAATAATGGACAGGGCACTTGAGGCAGAACAGAGGCAGGAAGAGGAGGACTTCCTTAGCTCTCAAGGCCCCCTTTATCCAGACAGTGTTCTTGCGTGCCCGCCGATCACACAGGAAGAGGACGAGGAGGAGGAGGAGGAAGATTGTGTCAGTATGGAGGTGGAGCCTGGCACTCAGCATCAGCAGCAGTCTTTAAGGGATCAGTCCCAAGAAACACATGGACTTGTACGTGGCTGGGAGGAGGTGGCTGCGGACGTTGTCGTCCTTAGTGACCCAGAGGACTCCGGACCGAATGCCTCAGCAAACCTACGCTGCATGGCCTCCCTGATCCTGCAAAGCCTGCGTAAGGATCCTCGTATTCGTGGTATCAAGGAGAAGGACCAATACTGGCTGGCAACCCTCCTTGATCCACGTTACAAGGGTAAGGTTGTGGACCTTATCTTGCCATCGCAGAGGGAGCAGAGGATGAAACATCTTCGGGAGGCCTTGCAGAAAGGTCTGTGCAATGCGTTCCCAGAGACTGGGAGGTTACAAACTCCTGTTTCTGGACAACGTGTTGCTGAGGCTTCAGTCAGTCAAAGAAGGAGTGGTGGAGAAGGTGGCCGTCTGACCGATGCGTTCAGACAATTTTTTGGTCCGCAGCCCCAAGGTATGATCGGTTCCAGCAACCATCGCCAGCGTCTGTTTTACATGGTGCAGTAATACCTAGGGGCAAGATCAGACTTGGACACCTTTCCCACCGAAAATCCTCTGGGTTACTGGGTCTTGAGGATGGATCACTGGCCGGAGCTTGCACAGTATGCAATTGAGCTACTGGCCTGTCCTGCATCCAGCGTTCTTTCGGAACGCACATTCAGTGCTGCTGGAGGCGTGGTAACCGATCACAGGGTGCGTCTGTCCACCGACTCGATCGATCGGCTGACCTTCATAAAAATGAATCAGTCTTGGATCACCACCAGCTACCAAGCACCTGATGCTGATGTAACCAAATAATTTTTTTTGAAATCTCAGATCCCTTCAAAGACTGCCTATGCTGATGCTGAGTGACTATCCCTGAGTAATTATCCTCTTCCTCCTCAATCATCACGCTGATAGCTTGTAAGAACATTTTTGGTTCTGGGCGCCACCACCAGTGCCTAAGGCACAATTTTTCAGCCCCTGTTTAACAGGGGCGTGTAATTACAATTTTTGATGTAATACTTTGCAGCAGGGCTCGTTCCTGCATTCCAACTAGAGTGTCTGTGAGGGGTTGCAGTGTTGTGGCACCAGCACCAGTGCCTAAGGCCCAATTTTTCTGCCCCTGTCTAACAGGGGCGTGTAATTACAATTTTTGATGCAATACTTTGCAGCAGGGCTCGTTCCGGCGTTCCAACTAGAGTGTCTGTGAGGGGTTGCAGTGTTGTGGCACCAGCACCAGTGCCTAAGGCCCAATTTTTCTGCCCCTGTCTAACAGGGGCGTGTAATTACAATTTTTGATGCAATACTTTGCAGCAGGGCTCGTTCCTGCGTTCCAACTAGAGTGTCTGTGAGGGGTTGCAGTGTTGTGGCACCAGCACCAGTGCCTAAGGCCTCATTTTTCAGCTCCTGTTCAACAGGGGCATGTAATTACAATTCTTGATCTAATATTTCACAGCAGGGCCCTGTGAGGGCTTACAGTGTTGTGGCCACAGCAACACCTAAGGCCCAAATTTCTGCTGAGTATATAGGGCAGGACCCTACTTTCAAACATCTAACTTACAAACGACTCCTACTTGCAAACGGAAGGAGACAACAGGAAGTGAGATGAAATCTACCCCTAGGAAGGGAAATTCTCTCCTGTAAGAGTTAATATGGGAAAACAATTTCTCCTTTCCACTGATGCTTTCCAATCCTTGTTCCACAAAAAACCCAAATTTTCAAAAAACATTTTTCATTGGGACAAAAAGTGAGGTGAAATCTTCTGAAGAGGAGGAAAGACAGAAAAACAAATGTCACAGGGGTGATAACCCTTCCCTATGTTTTCCAAAAAGCTTAAAAAAGATTTTTTGGCTGGAGCTAAACGCGTTAAAAATGTACCCGTTCAAAATTACAAAGAGATTCTACTTAACAACAAACCTACAGTCCCTGTCTTGTTTGCACCGCCTGTATACTGCTGTTCAGAGTATATAGGGCCTTTCCTTATTTTAATTTGGGTGCGGGGTTCCCCTTAATATCCATACAAGACCCAAAGGGCCTGGTAATGGACTGGGGGCTACACATGCCGTTTGTCTCACTGATTTTCATCCATATTGCCATGACCCGACATGACATTAAACCCGCAAGCAGTTTTAAATGAGATTTTTTCCTTTAAAAATGACATTTGGTGCAGGGACTGTTCTAAACACGGGAAACACGCGTCACTTTACAGGCATACTATAGACACCCCCCAGGTACGATATTTAAAGGAATATTTCACTTTTTTTTTTTTTTACTTTAAGCATCATTAAAATCACTGCTCCCGAAAAAACGGCCGTTTTTAAAAGTTTTTTTTGCATTGATACATGTCCCCTGGGGTAGGACCCGGGTCCCCAAACCCTTTTTAGGACAATACCATGCAAATTAGCCTTTAAAATGAGCACTTTTGATTTCGAACGTTCGAATCCCATAGACGTCAATGGGGTTCTAACGTTCGTGCGAACTTTCGGTCCGTTCGCAGGTTCTGGTGCGAACCGAACCGGGGGGTGTTCGGCTCATCCCTAGTCAGGAGCCATGAATTCAGTTGAACATTCAGAAAGTGATTCAGGATAGAATACAAAACTGATAAAGAACAGAGACTGAAAAGGGCAGAATGTGGGACAGTGTAAGTGAACTCTGTCATGGAGAGCAGTAAGGGACCAATTATACTGACCAAAACCAAAGAGAAACACCTAAAATACCACTCAAAGGTTTAGTTTGTTCTTTCAGTCTGACTGTTGGTCCAAGGATGATACCCTAATAATAAAGAGGAGTGGATTTTCAGAGTTCATGGTAAACTGAACACTCCCATTGGATACAATGTCCTCTTAAACACATTATCGAGTCTAATGATTTTTTAATGAAAACTTTGGCTATGACTGCTCTGGAGGGAATAACCTACATATGGAGTAAAAGCCATCTTGGTAAGTCTGTCCATGACAACCAAATTACACACCCCCCAAATGTGGGAAGTTAAACACTGAAGTCCACCAACATACCCCAAGGGTGGGTTGGTATGGGTAAGACCTGAGTAAACTCCAGGGCTTGGCTCTGCTGCTTTTGGGATGGGCACAAGTGAAGTAAGGTGAGACAAATAACTTACAGTCCTTGGCAAGGTCATCCAACATAAGGTCTGCTGTAACAAGTCCAGTGTTTTTGGATATGCCAAAATGCCCAGCAAGCGGAAGGTCATGGCAGGATTTTAGGACAGATCCTCAAAAAGGCAAATCTTGTCATTATGCATCAATAACTCATTGGGTGGATGGAAGCCTAGTTTAGATGCAAACAAGCAGATATTTTCTTAACTTGAACCATTAGGCTGGATTGTATCATGAGGAAGTTCTTTGCAGAAAAAATGGTGTCTGGGAGTCGGAAATTGCATTGTCAGGAAACAAGAGATAAGAAATTGGTATTCACAATCTTGTAACCAGTTCAATTGATTAAATCAGGAGAAGAAAAGAGTCCACCTGGCTTGATGTGGTCTAGGTTGTCTGGCTGTGCTTAAGTATTCTAGGTTCTTGTGATTGGGATGGGCTGCCCCTTCCAGTAAGTAATGCCATTCCTCCAGGGTGGCTTTTAATGTTAACAATTCTCTATCTCTAATTCTCTATCTCTGTTCTAAGAAAGCATTGGGGTACATGGGTGCCTTGAACCCTTGAGACCTTGAACTCCTCCACCTTCCGTTTGAGGATGCCCCACAGATGTTTAATAGGGTTTAGGTCTGGAGACATGCTTGGCCAGTCAATCACCTTTACCCTCAGCTTCTTTAGCAAGGCAGTGGTCGTCTTGGAGGTGTGTTTGGGGTTGTTATCATGTTAGAATACTGCCCTGGGCCCAGTCTCCGAAGGGAGGGGATCATGCTCTGCTTCAGTATGTCACAGTACATGTTGGCATTAATGGTTCCCTCAATGAACTGTAGCTCCCCAGTGCCGGCAGCACTCACGCAGCCCCAGACCATGACACTTCCACCACCATCCTTGACTGTAGGCAAGACACACTTGACTTTGTACTTCTCACCTGGTTGTCGCCACACATGCTTGACACCGTCTGAACCAAATAAGTTTATGCTGGCCTCATCAGACCACAGGACATGGTTCCAGTAATCCATGTCTTTAGTAGGGATGAGCTTTGAGTTCGAATCGAATCCATGTTCGACTTGAACATCATGTTTTCGACCATTCGCCGAATTGCGAGCGTTATGGGCCGTTCGCGCCAAATTCGAGTGGCGCGTCACGGCCCATAATTCACTGCTGCATCCCAGTGCATTGCTGGCTGATGATTGGCCAAGCATGCACTATGACCCGCATGCTTGGTCAATCACAGCACCGTCTGCACAGAGAGCCGTAATTGGCCAAACCCAGGGTGGCTTTGGCCAATTATGGCTCAGGGGGTTTAGTACACGCCCCACACTATATAAGGCCGCCTGCGTGGTGGCCTTGTGTAGTGTGTTGCGGCAGTGGAGAGAATTAGACAGAGAGAGAGAGAGACAGTGTCATTTGATTTAAGTTAGATAGAGTAGGCAGTCATCCTGGTGTTGTGTATATATATATATATATATATATATATATATATATATATATATATATATATATATATATATATATATACTGTATTCATTTTAGCTAGATCCATTCCTGTTGTTCTCTTTCTAATATACTGGCAGGCAGGTGTTTTTTAATATTTACAGTTAGTGTACTGTGTACCCTGCACAGTTGCACCTATAGCTACCCGAAGACAAGTGCTGGTGTTCTTCTTCTGATCCTATTTATACCACAGGCAGGCAGCTTGAAGTATTTACAGTTAGTATACTGTGTACCCTGCACAGTTGAACCTATAGCTACCTGAAGACAAGTGCTGGTGTTCTTCTGCTGATCCTATTAATACCACAGGCACGCAGCTTAAAGTATTTACAGTTAGTGTACTGTGTACCCTGCACAGTTGCACCTATAGCTACCTGAAGACAAGTGCTGTTGTTCTTCTTCTGAACCTATTAATACCACAGGCAGGCAGCTTGAAGTATTTACAGTTAGTGTACTGTGTACCCCTGCACAGTTGCACCTATAGCTACCTGAAGACAAGTGCTGGTGTTCTTCTTCTGATCCTATTATTACCACAGGCAGGCAGGTTGAAGTATTTACAGTTAGTGTACTGTGTAACCTGCACAGTTGCACCTATAGCTAACTGAAGAAAAGTGCTGGTGTGCTTCTTCTGATGCTAATAATTCCACAGGCAGGCATTCTGCTAGCTGCAGTATGATCAGTATATATATATATATCCCAGTTTAGTGCAGCTACATCTCACTTCAGGCCATTAGTATTTCTGGAAGGCCAACAAGGAGAGGCAGACAGTCACAAGCCAATAAAAGAGGGCAAGCAGACTCTGTGTCTAGAGGCAACAGTGCTGGTCGTGGACACAGTGCATCCTCATGAGCACGTGGCCCTGGGACACGCTTGTCCTTTTTTTCGGCAGCTCACCATGTTGAGCCGCAATATGCGGAAGACTTGGTAGAGTGGATGACCAAGCCGTCCTCATCCTCCTCATCCTCTCTAACCCAGGCTCAGGGTACTTTGTCTGGCAAAGCAGCTGCCAACGCGGCCTCTTCCCTCGGCTCAATGGCATCAGTCACTCCTTCCCTAGCCCTACCATGTCCTCCTGAGGAGTCCCCCAAACTGTTTGACCACAGTGTTGGGTACATGCTCCAGGAGGATGCCCAGCGTTTTGAAGGCTCCGATGATGGTACTCAGCTAGAGGAAGGCAGTAACGTGAGCCCAGACAGAGGGGGTGCCCAAGAAGGACAGCAATCTTGCAGTCATGAGGAGGGAGGGGACGATGAGGTCACTTACTCCACGTGGGTGCTTGATAGGAGAGAGGAGGAGGAGGAGGCATTTTACCAACGAGGCAGGATGCCCTCCAGGGGCCAGCTTAAGGGCAGCACACCGACTGCATCACATCGCAGAGCTCCGCATGTGCATGTGTGGGCCTTTTTTGAGACGAATGCATCAGATCCCACTGCTGCTATTTGCAACATATGTCTCAAGTGTATCTCGCGTGGCCAAAACATTACCCGCTTGCGCACCACATGCTTGACAAGACATATGTTGACCTGCCATGCAGTTCGTTGGCAAGCATACCTAAAAGACCCACACCAAAGAACAAAGAGGACCTCTCCTTGCTTCTCGCCAGCTGGGATCTCCAACCCCATTATACTTTCAGTCCTCTCTGAGACCTGCCCTGAGAGGAATGAAGGTGTGTCACAGCCAAATACTTGCAGGCAATCTGCTATCAGTACACCGACGTCAGATTGTACCAGGCAAATTTCCCTGCCCCAGCTGCTGCACCGCTGAAAAAAGTTCGCTCCCAACCATCCACATGCCCAGCGGTTGAATGCTAGCTTGGCTAAATTGCTAGCACTTCAACTGCTGCCTTTTCAGTTGGTAGACTCTGCCCCCTTCTGTGAGTTTGTGGAATGTGCGGTTCCTCAGTGGCAGGTTCCAAATGCCACTTTTTCTCACGGAAGGCGATTCCGGTTCTCTACCGGCATGTGGAAGGCAATGTCTTGGCCCCGCTGGACAGGGCGGTCAGCGGTAAGGTGCATATTACCGCTGACTCATGGTCTACCAGGCATGGACAGGGATGTTACCTATCTTTCATGGGGCATTGGGTGTCTCTGCTGGCAGCTGGGAAGGATGCAGGACAAGGTGCAGTAGTGTTGGAGGTTGTTCCGCCACCATGCCTCCAAAATGCTACTACTGTTGATTCTGACACACCTCTCTCCTCCACCCCCTCCTCTTCTTCTTCCTCCATGGCTTCTTCCTGTGCTTTGTCCTTAGAACCAGCGGTGCTCCGTAGGTGTTCAAGGGGTTATGCAAGTACACAGGCCAAAAGATGCCATGCGATGTATGAGCTGGTGTGCTTGGGGGATAGGAGCCACACTGGGGCAGAGATTCTGTCAGCTCTGCAGGGGCAGGCTGAGAGGTGGTTGACACCGCAGCAGCTTAAGGCAGGAATGGTGATTTGCGACAATGGCACCCAACCTCCTCTCCGCCCTCCGACAACAGACCCATGTGCCCTGTTTGGCTCATGTCCTTAACTTGGTGGTGCAGCGGTTCTTGGGCAGGTACCCGGGCTTACAGGATGTCCTGAGACAGGCCAGGTAAGTCTGTGTGCATTTCAGTCATATAATGCCAGTGCTCGGCTGGCTGACTTCCAAAAGGAATCCTGTTATGCTGATTGACTATCCTCTTCCTCCTCAATGATCATGCTGACAGCTTGTAAGAATATTTTTGGTTCTGGGTGCCGCCACCAGTGGCTAAGGCCCAATTTTTCAGCCCCTGTTCAAAAGGGGCGTGTAATTACAATTTTTGATGCAATATTTTGCAAGGAGGGTTCGTTGCTGCGCTCAACTAGAGTATCTGTGAGGGGGTGCAGTGTTGTGGCACCAGCACCAGTGCCTAAGGCCCAATTTTTCAGCCCCTGTTTAACAGGGGCGTGTAATTACAATTTTTGATGCAATACTTTGCAGCAGGGCTCGTTCCTGCACTCCAAATAGAGTATCTGTGAGGGGTTGCAGTGTTGTGGCACCAGCACCAGTGCCTAAGGCCCAATTTTTCAGCCCCTGTCTAACAGGGGCGTGTAATTACAATTTTTGATGCAATACTGCAGATGCAGAGTTAATATGGGAAAAATGTGTCTCCTCTCCACTGATGCTTTATCAACAATCCTTGTTTCACTAAAAACCCCAAATTGTCAAAAAACATTTGTCATTGGGACAGAAAGTGAGGTAAAATCTTCTGAAGAGGTGCACAAATGTCACAGGAGGGATAACCCTTCCTTATGTTTTCCAAAAAGCTTAAAATAGATTTTTTGGCTGGTGCTACATTTTAAAAATGTACCAGTTCAAAATTACAAACAGATTCTACTTAACAACAAACCTACAGTCCCTGTCTTGTTTGCACCGCCTGTATACTGCTGTTCAGAGTATATAGGGCCTGGGGGCCCCACGCCTTTCCTTTTTTTAATTTGGGTGCGGTGTTCCCCTTAATATCCATACAAGACCCAAAGGGCCTGGTAATGGACTGGGGGGGTACCCATGAGGTTTGTCTCACTGATTTTCATCCATATTGCCCGACATTACATTAAAGCCGCCAGAAGTTTTAAATTACTTTTATTCCTTTAAAAATGTCATTTTGTGCAGGGACTGTTCTAAGCACGGGAAACACGTGCCACTTTACAGGCATACTATAGACACCCCCCAGGTATGATATTTAAAGGAATATTTCACTTTTTTTTTCATTTTAAGCATGATGAAAATCACTGCTCCTGAAAAAACCTCCATTTTTAAAACTTTTTTTGCATTGATACATGTCCCCTGGGGCAGGACCCGGATCCCCAAACCCTTTTTAGGACAATACCATGCAAATTAGCCTTTAAAATTAGCACTTTTTATTTCGAACGTTTGAGTCCCGTAGACTTCAATGGGGTTTTAAAGTTCGCAAAAATTTTCGGTCCGTTCGCAGGTTCTGGTGCAAACCGTACCTAGTCCTTAGACTGCTTGTCTTCAGAAAACTGTTTGTGGGCTTTCTTGTGCATGATCTTTAGAAGAAGCTTCCTTCTGGGATGACAGCCATGCAGACCAATTTGATGCAGTATGCGGTGTATGGTCTGAGCACTGACAGGCTGACCCCCCCCCCACCCCTTCAACCTCTGCAGCAATGCTGGCAGCACTCATACGTCTATTTCCCAAAGACAATCTCTGGATATGACGCTGAGCATGTGCACTCAACTTCTTGGTCGACTATGGCAAGGCTTGTGAGCAGAAGAAGGGTTAAACATCCCCGGGACTTTTAAGGTGCTTATATTATGGGGTAAATAGAGTAGATAGACATGTACAACTTATTCATAAAAAAGATTTTTATTACAATTGATACAAATTACACAACATGGTTAAAAAGTACCCTTCCTAGAGCTGGTCGTCCAGCCAAACTGAGCTATCGGGGGAGAAGAGCCTTGGTGAGAGAGGTAAAGAAGAACCCAAAGGTCACTGTGGCTGAGCTCCAGAGATGCAGTCGAGAGATAAGAGAAAATTGTAGAAAGTCAACCAGTGGCCCAACGGAAGCCTCTCCTCAGTACAAGACACATGAAAGCCCACGTGCAGTTTGCTAAAAAAACACCTGAAGGACTCCAAGATGGTGAGAAATAAGATTATCTGGTCTGATGAGACCAAGATAGAACTTTTTGGCCTTAATTCTAAGCGGCATGTATGGGTAAAACCAGGCACTGCTCATCACCTGTCCAATACAGTCCCAACAGTGAAGCATGGTGGTGGCAGCTGCAGGGACAGGACAACTGGTTGCAATCAAGGGAAAGATGAATGCCGCCAAGTACAGGAATATCCTGGACAAAAACCTTATCCAGAGTGCTCAGGACCTCAGACTGGGCCGAAGGTTTACCTTCCAACAAGACAATGACCCTAAGCACACAGCTAAAATAACGAAGTAGTGGCTTCACAACAACTCAGTGACTGTTCTTGAATGGCCCAGCCAGAGCCCTGACTTAAACCCAATTGAGCATCTCTGGAGAGACCTAAAAATGGCTGTCCACCAGCATTTACCATCCAACTTGACAGAACTGGAGAGGATCTGCAAGTAGGAATGGCAGAGGATCCCCAAATCTAGGTGTGAAAAACGTGTTGCATCTTTCCCAAAAAGACTCATGGCTGTATTAGATCAAAAGGGTGCTTCTACTAAATACTGAGCAAAGGGTCTGAATACTTAGGACCATGTGATAATTCAGTTTTTCTTTTTTATTAAATCTACAAAAATGTCAACAATTCTATGTTTTTGTGTCAATATGGGGTGCTGTGTGAACTTAAATGATTTTAGCAAATGGCTGCAATATAACAAAGAGTGAAAAATTTAAGGGGGTCTGAATACTTTCCATCCCCACTGTATATATATATATATATATATATATATATATACACAGTCAGGTCCATAAATATTGGGACATTGACACAATTCTAATCTTTTTGGCTCTATACACCACCACAATGGATTTGAAATGAAAGGAAAAAGATGTGCTTTAACTGCAGACTTTCAACTTTAATTTGAGGGTATTTACATCCAAATCAGGTGAATGGTGTAGGAATTACAACAGTTTGTATATGTGCCTCCCACTTTTTAAGGGACCAAAAGTAATGGGACAGATTAACAATCATCCATCAAACTTTCACTTTTTAATACTTGGTTGCAAATCCTTTGCAGTCAATTACAGCCTGAAATCTGGAATGCATAGACATCACCAGACGCTGGGTTTCATCCCGGTGATGCTCTGCCAGGCCTCTACTGCAACTGTCTTCAGTTCCTGCTTGTTCTTGGGGCATTTTCCCTTCAGTTTTGTCTTCAGCAAGTGAAATGCATGCTCAATCGGATTCAAGTCAGGTGATTGACTTGGCCAGTGCATAACATTCCACTTCTTTCCCTTAAAAAACTATTTGGTTGCTTTGCAGTATGCTTTGAGTCATTGCCCATCTGAACTGTGAAGCGCCGTCCAATGAGTTCTGAAGCATTTTGCTGAACATGAGCAGATAATATTGCACAAAACACTTCAGAATTCATCCTGATGCTTTTGTCAGTAGTCACATCATCAATAAATGCAAGAGAACTAGTTCCATTGGCAACCATACATGCCCATAATCATCAACCATGTGAGTTGCTAAATGTTGAACCTTCATTAAATGTAACTATATTGCTACACTTAGAGGCGCCTCTCTTCTCTTTTATACACTGTAGCTCCTGCTGAATTTTGTTTCTAATCCCCTTCTAATCCCCTTGTGGAGGCTGCCATTTGTGGATAGACATTTTATGGTTACACAACCTATCACATTGCTATAATCTTTTTATATGGACTATAAATTGAAGGAATTATGAATAAATGGTTGTGGAACAAATCATCTGAGTTTCCATTATTTCTTATGGGGAAATTTGCTTTGATATACAAGTGCTTTGGATTACAAGCATGTTTCCGGAACAAATTATGCTCGCAATCCAAGGTTTTACTGTATATATATAATCTCCTCTACTGGTCTCCATCCTTGCTGAAGGTATAACTATAAGCTAATTTCTTGAAGAAAGAGAAATTTACTGGGTAAGGTATGAGGTTCTTCTTGGAAAAGGGAAATTATGGTGACCACTTTGGTATATTCAATCAAAAAAATTTTAGGATGCCAGGAGAAATAGAGCAGCTAAGTACTGATTGTGAGCTTAATGCAATCTCCAGAGAATGAAGAGGCATCTTTGGTTCTAAAGTTGCAGCAGAAATTGCTGGGGAACTAAGTGAAGGAACAACTGGACTGGCAAAAGACTGACTGCAGCTCTTAAGATTGAAGTATTCTGTATTAACTTCTTGCAGAAAAATCTTCAATTCAGAGAGCTGCTTGCATAGTTTATTGACTGGCAAACTGTTTTCAGCAGGCTGCATCATGGCTGAACTTATAACTTACTGTTACAATATTCACATCAATAGGTGATAGTGACTTACTCAAGGCAGGAAGTCTATTTGGCACCTTGGTCTTTACCAGAAGATCCTGCAAAGGAATGATGGGCTGGTGACCTTAGTGTCCAACAAAATATTTTGCTGTAGTGGTCTCCAGGTTGTGGCCCTCAGGATCACTTCACCGGGTGAAAGCAGGAACAGGGAGGCCATAATTAGGAGACAGAATGGTATATGCTAGGCATATAATATGACTATAAAATCTCCATGTGTGAACCTTTAAGGCTCAGATTTGTTACAGTTGATACTGCGAGCTGCACATGTTAAGAACATACACCAGTTTTGTGTGTAAAGGGTTAACCAACCTCCAATGATAGTCACTATCTGTCAGCTAGCATTTAGATTGTTGTCCTGTAAACTAGAAAATCTCTGTGCAGGGTGGGGCTGAGAGTGTCATTGTATTTTATTACCAAACGTATTGGGATGCCTGCCTTTACACACACATGAACTTTTATGGCATCCCAGTCTTAGTCCATAGGGTTCAATATTGAGTTGACCTTGCTTTGTGCATTGGTCCAAATCATTTGGTGGAGGGGGGGTTATGGTGTGGGGTTGGTTTTCAGGGGTTGGTCTTGGCCCCTTAGTTCAAGCGAAGGGAACTTATAAGGCATCAGCATACCAAGACATTTTGTACAATTTCATGTTCCCAACTTTGTGGGAACAATTTGGGGATGGCCCCTTCCTGTTCCAACATGACTGCACACCCTTTGTGTGTAAAGGGTTAACCAACCTCCAATGATAGTCACTATCTGTCAGCTAGCATTTAGATTGTTGTCCTGTAAACTAGAAAATCTTTGTGCAGGGTGGGGCTGAGAGTGTCATTGTATTTTATTACCAAACGTATTGGGATGCCTGCCTTTACACACACATGAACTTTTATGGCATCCCAGTCTTAGTCCATAGGGTTCAATATTGAGTTGACCTTGCTTTGTGCATTGGTCCAAATCATTTGGTGGAGGGGGGGTTATGGTGTGGGGTTGGTTTTCAGGGGTTGGTCTTGGCCCCTTAGTTCAAGCGAAGGGAACTTATAAGGCATCAGCATACCAAGACATTTTGTACAATTTCATGTTCCCAACTTTGTGTGAACAATTTGGGGATGGCCCCTTCCTGTTCCAACATGACTGCACACCAGTGCACAAAGCAAGGTCCATAAAGACATGGATGTGAGAGTTTGGGGTGAAGGAACTTGAATGGCTTGCACAGAGTCCTCAACCAGGTTAACCTCAACCTGATAGAACACCTTTGGGGTGAATTAGAGTGGAGACTGCAAACCAGGCCTTCTTGTCCACATCAGTTCCTGACTTTACAAATGCGCTTCTGGAAGAATGGTCAAACATCCCCATAGACACACTCCTAAACCTCGTGGACAGCCTTCCTAGAAGAGTTGAAGCCGTTATAGCTGCAAATAGTGGGCCAGCTTAATATTGAAACCTATGGACTAAGACTGGGATGCCATTTAGATTCATATGTGTGTAAAGGTAGGTGTAGCAATACTTTTGGTAATATAGGGGGTCATTTACTTTAACTCCAGGAAGTACTGGGCACTATGGCAAATAATAGAGCCAATTTTAGCCAAATGGAATCAAAACGGCGAATTTGCGCATGAAAATCAGCGATATAAGTGGAGAACAAACGTTTGAAAATTCTAAATTGCCGCTAATTAGCATTAATTCGCGTCAATTTGCGCGAATTAGCGCCATAGCGCTATAGTAAATGACCCCCATAGTGTATATTCAGATTGTTAGCTTCAAAACCTTACTTTTCAGTGATATGGTCACTGATTTAAAAGAAGGAAAAAAAAGATGTGCAACTACTCTTTTTTTCTCTATTTCTAAACACATTTCAGATGACATACACATGGGTCAAGTGTTTATTCAAGGACTTTAAAGCTCAACTAAAGCAAATTTTCTTTATTTACAAAGGCTAAAGCACAGAGTCTAAGGAGCCCCCTCAGGAAGGGAACAAATGGAAATGTGGATGTAATACAGAGATGTACATATATATAAATATTTTTTTTCCTTGATTTGCACTTTAAACCTAAATTTTCACCCAGGTAATGAAGACAATTCTGAGCTGGACAGAAGACAAGGCAAGGGAGGGATCAGATGTAATTTCAGCAAGAGTGTCTGTAGCAGTGACTCTTGTTCTGTCATTTTTTCTCTTTACAGAATCACACAACTGGATATTAGGAATCGATCAATTCATTAATTACCAATAATATGAATATTGGAAAATGACTTAATATTGTCATTCTTATCCTTAGGACAACCTTCAATATTTTACAGTTTATTAGGGCTTCCATGACAGTTTTGTGCTGTGAAATGTGCCCAGTCACCCTGTATGAAGATTACCAGTCTGAAATAGATTGCTCTTATTTGAAACCCTGGCCACCTCTCAAACAAATCAAGGAGCACACTTTTGATATATTATTGAATAAGCCGGTATGAAACACTTAAGGAGAAGAGAACACAGAGGAGATGGCATCCGATCTTTGCTATTTTTCAGAACATGAAATAACATCCTGTCAGCTACCTTTTACAGACCATTTTTATCAAGTCTCACACCAGCCAGGAAAAAAATACTGACCTCCATTTACAGCTATATTTTAGCTGATGTATTTGTTGAAGCCAATGGTGTAGTGATGGATTATAAATACTTTGGAACATATTTAGAGAACTTGTGGTTCTGCAGCTGTTGATGAACTACAAGTGCCATCATGTGGTAGTCAAACTACCCTTAACCCCTTCATGACTGGGGGTAAAGCAAACCTTAATACCCAAACCCAATTTTACAACTTTGACATGTGTTAGTCAAACTGTACATATCATTGCAACTACTTTGTGTATCCAGGTGGATTATGCACAAATTTGGCTTTCATTTGGTGGTAATAAATATCTCCTAATCTTTTGTTTTTTGTTTTTTTTTTTATTATTATCAAAGGAAAACTGTCCCTAAAAAGCAAAAAGTATATATGTTTTAATTTAGTTGTACATTTTTATTATTACCATAAATCACCACCAAAAACAACCTAAAATAAATTCTCCTACTCCTGATGATTGCAGAAATACCACATATAAGGATGTTATCTGTTGATGTATCCTAGCAGGGCAGCCCAAATAAAATGGTGCACATTTTGCTTTTTTATCCTACCTAAAACACATTAGCACTAACTGACACATACTAATTTAGAAAATGCACATTTTTTAAAATCCTACCTAAAATGTACTGACCCTGACTTTTTAAAATATATTCATTTATTTTACACAATTTATGTACATGTTTCTCCCCTGGCAAGGAGAGAAAGATACAGTGCATCTTTCTCTCCATTCAGATGAAAAAATAAACCCATGGACGGGCTGAACATGGGTTGATCACTAACGTATGGTTCCTGATCATTATTAGGAGACCTGGGCTCTTGGTGAGAAGCTGGTCTTTTTGCAGAGAGTACACTGTGCAGTGCACTTCCAGCACATAATCAAGAAGGCATATATTCAGCGCCCAGGTTTAAAGCCCACCTCCCGGATGCCGCTTATATGTGTTATTGTGTTGTGATGGGGTTAAAGGAATGGGACTTACATTTGTGGAATGTTTGTAAAATTAATGGTAAATATATTCATATTCATTTTTAGGGATGAGCCGAACACCCCCCGGTTCGGTTCGCACCAGAACCTGCGAACGGACCGAAAGTTCGCACAAACGTTAGAACCCCATTGACGTCTATGGGACTCGAACGTTTGAAATCAAAAGTGCTCATTTTAAAGGCTAATTTGCATGGTATTGTCCTAAAAAGGGTTTGGGGACCCGGGTCCTACCCCAGGGGACAGGTATCAATGCAAAAAAAACTTTTTAAAAAGGCCGTTTTTTCGGGAGCAGTGATTTTAATAATGCTTAAAGTGAAAAAAAAAAGTGAAATATTCCTTTAAATATCGTACCTGAGGGGTGTCTATAGTATGTCTGTAAAGTGACGTGTGTTTCCCGTGTTTAGAACAGTCCCTGCACCAAATGTCATTTTAAAAGGAAAAATCTCATTTAAAACTGCTTGCGGGTTTAATGTAATGTCGGGTCATGGCAATATGGATGAAAATCAGTGAGACAAACGGCATGGGTACCCCCCAGTCCATTACCAGGCCCTTTGGGTCTTGTATGGATATTAAGGGGAACCCCGCACCCACATTAAAATAAGGAAAGGTGTGGGGCCACCAGGCCCTATATACTCTGAACAGCAGTATACAGGCGGTGCAAACAAGACAGGGACTGTAGGTTTGTTGTTAAGTAGAATCTCTTTGTAATTTTGAACGGGTACATTTTTAACGTGTTTAGCTCCAGCCAAAAAATCTTTTTTAAGCTTTTTGGAAAACATAGGGGAGGGTTATCACCCCTGTGACATTTGTTTTGCTGTCTTTCCTCCTCTTCAGAAGATTTCACCTCACTTTTTGTCCCAATGAAAAATGTTTTTTGAAAATTTGGGTTTTTTTGTGGAACAAGGGTTGGAAAGCATCAGTGGAAAGGAGAAATGTTTTTCCCATATTAACTCTTACAGGAGAGAATTTCCCTTCCTAGGGGTAGATTTCATCTCACTTCCTGTTGTCTCCTTCCGTTTGCAAGTAGGAGTCGTTTGTAAGTTAGTTGTTTGAAAGTAGGGTCCTGCCCTACATACTCAGCAGAAATTTGGGCCTTAGGTGTTGCTGTGGCCACAACACTGTAAGCCCTCACAGGGCCCTGCTGTGAAATATTAGATCAAGAATTGTAATTACATGCCCCTGTTGAACAGGAGCTGAAAAATGAGGCCTTAGGCACTGGTGCTGGTGCCACAACACTGCAACCCCTCACAGACACTCTAGTTGGAACGCAGGAACGAGCCCTGTTGCAAAGTATTGCATCAAAAATTGTAATTACACGCCCCTGTTAAACAGGGGCAGAAAAAATGGGCCTTAGGCACTGGTGCTGGTGCCACAACACTGCAACCCCTCACAGACATTCTAGTTGGAACGCAGGAACGAGCCCTGCTGCAAAGTATTGCATCAAAAAATGTAATTACACGCCCCTGTTAAACAGGGGCAGAAAAAATGGGCCTTAGGCACTGGTGCTGGTGCCACAACACTGCAACCCCTCACACAAACTCTAGTTGAAACGCAGGAACGAGCCCTGCTGCAAAGTATTGCATCAAAAATTGTAATTACACGCCCCTGTTAAACAGGGGCAGAAAAAATGGGTCTTAGGCACTGGTGCTGGTGCCACAACACTGCAACCCCTCACAGACACTCTAGTTGGAATGCAGGAACGAGCCCTGCTGCAAAGTATTACATCAAAAATTGTAATTACACGCCCCTGTTAAACAGGGGCAGAAAAAATGGGCCTTAGGCACTGGTGCTGGTGCCACAACACTGCAACTCCTCACAGACACTCTAGTTGGAACGCAGGAACGAGCCCTGCTGCAAAGTATTGCATCAAAAATTGTAATTACACACCCCTGTTAAACAGGGGCAGAAAAAATGGGCCTTAGGCACTGGTGCTGGTGCCACAACACTGCAACCCCTCACAGACACTCTAGTTGGAATGCAGGAACGAGCCCTGCTGCAAAGTATTGCATCAAAAATTGTAATTACACGCCCCTGTTAAACAGGGGCTGAAAAATTGTGCCTTAGGCACTGGTGGTGGCGCCCAGAACCAAAAATGTTCTTACAAGCTATCAGCGTGATGATTGAGGAGGAAGAGGATAATTACTCAGGGATAGTCACTCAGCATCAGCATAGGCAGTCTTTGAAGGGATCTGAGATTTCAAAAAAAATTATTTGGTTACATCAGCATCAGGTGCTTGGTAGCTGGTGGTGATCCAAGACTGATTCATTTTTATGAAGGTCAGCCGATCGACCGAGTCAGTGGACAGACGCACCCTGTGATCGGTTACCACGCCTCCAGCAGCACTGAATGTGCGTTCCGAAAGAACGCTGGATGCAGGACAGGCCAGTAGCTCAATTGCATACTGTGCAAGCTCTGGCCAGTGATCCATCTTCAAGACCCAGTAACCCAGAGGATTTTCGGTGGGTGTCCAAGTCTGATCTTGTCCCTAGGTATTCCTGCACCATGTAAAACAGACGCTGGCGATGGTTGCTGGAACCGATCATACCTTGGGGCTGCGGACCAAAAAATTGTCTGAACGCATCGGTCAGACGGCCACCTTCTCCACCGCTCCTTCTTTGACTGACCGAAGCCTCAGCAACACGTTGTCCAGAAACAGGAGTTTGTAACCTCCCAGTCTCTGGGAACGCGTTGCACAGACCTTTCTGCAAGGCCTCCCGAAGATGTTTCATTCATTTCATGTACTGATACTGCAGCTAGCAAAATCAACTGCCTGCCTGTAGTATGAGAACACCAACCTTCTACAGGTAGCTTTAGCTGAACACTGTGAGCAGGACGCACCCCACTAACTTGTAGGTTTAGCTGAACACTGTGAGCAGGACGCACTGCACAAACTGTAAATAGTCTAGCTGCCTAAATGTGGTACTAATAGGATCAAAAGAACACCAGCAATTTTCTTCAGGTAGCTGTATTTACTGTAACAAGACAAGCCTGCCTGTCAGTAAGAAGATAACAGAAACGGATCTAGCTGAACACTGTGAGCAGGACGCACCCCACTAGCTTGTAGGTTTAGCTGAGCACTGTGAGGTGGATGCACCCCACTAACTTGTAGGTTTAGCTGAACACTGTGAGCAGGACGCACCCCACTAACTTGTAGGTTTAGCAGAACACTGTGAGCAGGACGCACTGCACTAACTGTAAATAGTCTAGCTGCCTGACTGTGGTACTAATAGGATCAAAAGAACACCAGCAATTTTCTTCAGGTAGCTGTATTTACTGTAACAAGACAAGCCTGCCTGTCAGTAAGAAGATAACAGAAACGGATCTAGCTGAACACTGTGAGCAGGACGCACCCCACTAGCTTGTAGGTTTAGCTGAACACTGTGAGGTGGACGCACCCCACTAACTTGTAGGTTTAGCTGAACACTGTGAGCAGGACGCACCCCACTAACTTGTAGGTTTAGCAGAACACTGTGAGCAGGACGCACTGCACTAACTGTAAATAGTCTAGCTGCCTGACTGTGGTACTAATAGGATCAAAAGAACACCAGCAATTTTCTTCAGGTAGCTGTATTTACTGTAACAAGACAAGCCTGCCTGTCAGTAAGAAGATAACAGAAACGGATCTAGCTGAACACTGTGAGCAGGACGCACCCCACTAACTTGTAGGTTTTGCAGAACACTGTGAGCAGGACGCACTGCACTAAATGTAAATAGTCTAGCTGCCTGACTGTGGTACTAATAGGATCAAAAGAACACCAGTAATTTTCTTCAGGTAGCTTTATATACTGTAACAAGACAAGCCTGCCTGTCAGTAGGAAGATAACAGGAACGGATCTAGCTGAACACTGTGAGCAGGACGCACTGCACTAAATGTAAATAGTCTAGCTGCCTGACTGTGGTACTAATAGGATCAAAAGAACACCAACAATTTTCTTCAGCTAGCTGTATTTACTGTAACAAGACAAGCCTGCCTGTCAGTAAGAAGATAACAGAAACGGATCTAGCTGAACACTGTGAGCAGGACGCACCCCACTAGCTTGTAGGTTTAGCTGAACACGTTGAGGTGGACGCACCCCACTAACTTGTAGGTTTAGCTGAACACTGTGAGCAGGACGCACCCCACTAACTTGTAGGTTTAGCAGAACACTGTGAGCAGGACGCACTGCACTAACTGTAAATAGTCTAGCTGCCTGACTGTGGTACTAATAGGATCAAAAGAACACCAGCAATTTTCTTCAGGTAGCTGTATTTACTGTAACAAGACAAGCCTGCCTGTCAGTAAGAAGATAACAGAAACGGATCTAGCTGAACACTGTGAGCAGGACGCACCCCACTAACTTGTAGGTTTTGCAGAACACTGTGAGCAGGACGCACTGCACTAAATGTAAATAGTCTAGCTGCCTGACTGTGGTACTAATAGGATCAAAAGAACACCAGTAATTTTCTTCAGGTAGCTTTATATACTGTAACAAGACAAGCCTGCCTGTCAGTAGGAAGATAACAGGAATGGATCTAGCTGAACACTGTGAGCAGGGCGCACTGCACAAAATGTAAATAGTCTAGCTGCCTGACTGTGGTACTAATAGGATCAAAAGAACACCAGTAATTTTCTTCAAAATACTGTAACAAGACAAGCCTGCCTGTCAGTAAGAAGATAACAGGAACGGATCTAGCTGAACACTGTGAGCAGGACGCACTGCACTAAATGTAAATAGTCTAGCTGCCTGACTGTGGTACTAATAGGATCAAAAGAACACCAGTAATTTTCTTCAAAATACTGTAACAAGACAAGCCTGCCTGTCAGTAGGAAGATAACAGGAACGGATCTAGCTGAACACTGTGAGCAGGACGCACTGCACTAAATGTAAATAGTCTAGAAGATAACAGGAACGGATCTAGCTAAACTGAATACAGTGTATATATATATATATATGCAACACCTGGGATGCATATATATACACAATACACTTTAAGTGCAGCTAACTGACTGACTGTCCTGCCTAATCTAGCTAACTCAAATGAAATGACACTGTCTCTCTCTCTCTCTCTCTCTAAGCACACCGGAACACACTGCACAGGGCCGCCGTGCAGGCGGCCTTATATAGTGTGGGGCGTGTACTAAATCCCCTGAGCCATAATTGGCCAAAGCCTCCTTGGCTTTGGCCAATTACGGCTCTCTGTTAAGGCGGCGCTGTGATTGGCCAAGCATGCGGGTCATAGTGCATGCTTGGCCAATCATCAGCAAGCAATGCACTGCGATGCCGCAGTGAATTATGGGCCGTGACGCGCCACACGAATTTGGCGCGAACGGCCCATATCGTTCGCAATTCGGCAAACGACCGAACAGCCAATGTTCGAGTCGAACATGGGTTCGACTCAAACACGAAGCTCATCCCTATTCATTTTCAGTGACCTGCTCATTGATCTAAGATAAGGCAGGGGGGAGTACAGTTACTCTGTTTCCATAACCTAACTTTTGAACACATTTTAAATGACCAAGAGTACTTGGGGCAAATCATGATTCAAACACTTTAATTACAAGAGGCATGTGCATTGTGAAACTGTGTCTTTGCTCAGCAGCTTCCTGTAATATGGACCAGTCACTGCTGCTCTCTCTCTTTGTGCAGAAACACTGTATGATACCTTGTAATAAAGTTATTAAACGTAAATGTTTGTTTTGTACCCTTTTCTGATTTAGAGGCTTGACTTTTCCTTAACTTCATGGTTAAGCCCTGCCAATTTTGAATAAAAACGTACAGGGTACTCACAAATAATGGGTGCTTCCAGCGCAACAAACTGTAGCAAACATAAAAGGCAGTATGTGAATCCCGCAAAGCCGCACATCCACTATCTCCCGACTGGCTGCTAGATCTTCGTTAGAGCCCGAGTGCCCTCAGCCTCCTTGCCCCATCTTGTGTAATCTGTTCACTCATCAAGTCACATGTGGGAAATTTGTTCTGCACCTATATATGGACTTTATAGCAAGTAATAATTGTATGAACTTTTGATCTATATTCATGTTGTTGTTTTTCATTTTTTTACATTTTTCATATTTGTATTTTCAATTTTTTTTTGGTGTACATGAGCATGCACTGTATAATTTTAATTTTAGTTTTATTTTAATGGTGATACAGCGCAGCTCTTTATATTTGCACATGTTTATGGGTATGTGATCAGTGTTAGCAGCTGGTCTTAAATATCTTTTGAATACAATTTTTTTTTTTTGCACTTATTAGTGGACATGCATGGTAGCTCGCAAGGTTTTTCTTTGCATTACTTTTGAAAATACTACTTTATCCTGTCAGAAATCTAGTGTGACCTATATACTTTGCGCTTCCCAGTCCTTTCTCAAACAATGCTATCGAGAAGTGTGTAAACTCTACAGAAGACCTCCTCCTATGTGATGAAAAGAGGAAAGGGAGATGTTCTGTAACCCTAATGCACTTTCTGTTGTAGGGTGATAATTCTCCCGCCTCTATATATACAGTACAATGAGTAATTGTTGTTACTGTAGGATGGGAAGTGTTTTACTGGTGGGATCACCAGGTCAAAGTAACAAAGCTTTGAAAAGAAGAAAATTATGGGGACACCATATCTTAGAACAGGTAAGCTGCATTTTTGTTCTTAGGTTTAGATATACTTGCACCAATTTAGACAAAAGCAGAACTGGGAAAACCTGCTAGTTTAATCAGTGACCTGCCCACCTTTTAGGTAGATTCTGTTTAATGTTAGTTTCCTCATTCAGCATGGGTTAATTCAGTGTATCACCTTGGAAAAAAAGGAAATGTACCAGCAACATCAATCAAACTTCCATGACCCAATATGGCAATCAGAACTTAATAGTAATTCACTGCTATACCAAAACCACTAGTGCAGAAGCTTCTTGAATGTAAAATGACTACAAATCTGTAGGAATAAGTTGAAGCATAAAATGATGGTTTTATGTACTGTAGCAAAGGTCATGCCAGACTAACCTTATTAGCTCTTTGAAGAAATGAGGAGAAATGTAGATCAAGGCAATGTAAAAGGAGTTACAGTAATCTACCGACCGTTCAAAGGCTTTTCAATATGGTGCTCTGCAAATTAACATCAACTGCTATGCATGCAAATATTTGCACTTGAGCATAGAACTGTTTAAAGGATGAATTAAATATGAGTTTTCTAAATGAAGTGGTCTGGTGTTTAGTGAACATTATTGTCACTTTGTTCTTTAAAGGGGTTTGAAATAACAATTATCTCAATAACTTTATTAGATGTGGCAGCCCAGGATTTCATTATGTGTAATATTAAAAGGGTGAAGCAGCTAAGGGGCCTGTTTATAAATATCAGCAGTCTAATTGCTTTTTGCTTCTCTGCTTTTTTCCTTTTGCTCCCAGATTTCCCCCTATTTCCCTGCATGTATTCAAAATTTTGTATGGAAAAACTGAAACAAGTTATGCTGTGCAAAAAAACCCCAAAAAACTGTGAAATAGTCAACAGATTTGCAAAAAATAGCAAAAATGCAACAAAAACAAAATACAACTCCTTAAGGATATATAATAGCCGTTAGTCACATTCAACTGGGGTTATTTTTTAATGTTGAAGATGTTTCACCACTCATCCAAGTGGATTCCTCACTTCAAATGATTGTCGATAACATAACTACAGCATTTATAGCCACACAGTTACAGTTATGTTAATCCAAACACCATGGTGCTTTTTAGGATGGGTCAAGCCAGATGTTTATATTCCAGGAATATGCGTAAAGTCATTTAAATGCTCTATGCTAAATCAATATAGTCCAGTCCTCATGTTAGTAGTTTAAATTTCATAACTGAAGGTGACTGACCTAAAGTCATGTTAAAAGTGTTGCAAATCTCAGAAAGGGCACATAGCCAGAAATACTGTAGATAATGATATATTGACTGTTAACAAGATTCAAAGTCTTAAGGCAGTATATGATAAAGCCTGATATTTTAAATGCCAAAAAAAAATTAATGGGTTCAAGGGTAAAGTCAACCTCCTGCTTTACTATACAGTGTACAGTTTTAGTACAGTATATGAAATATCAAACATTAAGTAATTTCAGTAGGAACCCTTAGTTATCTTGAAAGATAATGGATTTACACACAACTAGCAGGTGCCAATAATAAGTGTAGTGACACCAATAGCACCTGAAATTAAGTTAACCCTGCCAGGGGTTAAACAGTATACACTGGCTTCGCTAAAATTGACACACTTTATAATATTGTGGCAAAACACTGTTCTAATACAAATGAATCCATCACATGTGCATTACATAAGCTGGAAATGCACAAGCTCCTTTGTCTCTAACCCTTATGAATCTTTGAATGAACTATAAAGTTTTTTGCCAAACTGGATCTGGTGCTGGTAACTTTGTATTTATTACTGGATCCAGATCTCTTTTTACAGAAGAACTTTGTGAGATTCTGCTTCAGTGGTGCCTTGTCCACTCTGCCTGTGTGGGTTAACCCATCATAGTGTGTGACCTCCGCAGAAACAGTAATGTGTTATCAACCTATTTTGGTTTATGTACCTTTTTTGTTGGGTGTTATCCAACTGTAGGGAGTTTCAGAGAGGTAAAAGCAGTCAAGCTGCAACTTTTTCATAATAAACCTACACATTACAGAACAGTTGATAGGGTCACTGTGCAAAAGTAAATAGTTTGTGCTCCAACTTACATTTTCTCTTGCATCAAATCATAGTTTCACATGGGCATCCATGCTCGAACCTCATAAGCTTAGGTCCTCAAATTACTTATTTACCTGGTGTGTCTTCCACATTCCCATACTTGTACCAGCTGTATAATCATATTATTATAGGGATTGTTTTACAAGGAAGAGAAGTACTTATACCGACTTCCGCAGTGTTGCCCTCTCCCTGGCTGGATGAGCAAATCCTTACTCCAATACTGGAATTTCCATGAGAGGGAGTGACGCCTCGCTCATATGGCCAGTGAGGAAGTGATGCATGCAAACAGGTAAGTATTTTCTTTAGCTTGTAGCATTCTAGAAGTAAATTCAAACTCAAATTAATCATCTACAAAGTTCATGAATTGCTCCCTTATTGAATGGATAAGCAAGGTATCTCTTTAGAGTTGGACGAATGGTTTGGCCCGAGCATAAGTTCGGGCTGAACACTGGCTGTTCACCCCATTCAGGGAACACCCAAATTTGCAGGGTGTTTGGTGGGTGTTCGCCCCGCCGAATGCCCTGCAATGCACAGTAAAAGCTGGTTGTTAAGGAGTGGGGAAGTCGGCCGCAGCATCCTTGATAACCAATGAGTCATCAGCTGACAGCTGAATAATAATACATAAAAAATAAAAAACATTTGCCTGTAAAAAAAAAAAGGGAAAAAAAAGGCGTAGCCCCCCCCCCCCAAAAATCTATACCAGACCCTTCTCTGAGCATGCAGCCTGGCAGGTCAGGAAATGGGGGGGTATGATTGAGTGCCTGAACCATACCAGGCCACATGCCTTTAACATGGGAGACTCTTCCCGCCCACCCCAAAGTGTTGTGACCCCATGTTGATGGGGAAAAGGGTCTCTTCCCCAAAACTATTGGCACATAGTACCCCGACCCCTACTACTCCATATCCCTTTTATGGTCAATTACTTGCATATAAGCCTTCCAAATAGGCACTTTTGATTTTTCGTGTTCAGCTCCCATAAACTTCAATGAGTTCACTGCTGGGGTCAGAACTTTTCCCCTGTTCGGGAGTTCTGTTGTTAACTGAACAAGTGGCAAGGCACTTTCTGCAGCATTTCCTTTAGTGAGGGAGCAACACCTCTTTAATTTGCCTAACATGACAGATTAACAGGGAAGTTCTAAGGCCATGTCACTGTTTAAAATGGGAGCCTGGGCAGCCAGGATTTGCAGAGAATAGGCACAATAATGGTACAGGTGTGTGCTGGGTTCATAGCAGAGCCAGGATTGGAGTTCGGGGCTCCACTCTCCCGGGAGGGGAGCAGAGAGGTGCATGTCTGTACCAGGACAGCAGCAGGGAGCTACAGAAAAAGAGACAAGCTGACAGAGGTACAGTGTTTGTGTGTAAGACTGCGAGGAGGACCAAGGTAATACGCTTGAGTGGCAGGATTGCCAAAGAGAGCCAGGATGCTGAATACTATTTTGTTTGTTTTAATGGTGGAAATCTCTGCGTGGGCAACTGATGTCTTTTGTTGAACGTTTCTTTGCCATTTTAAATAAAATTGGGCAAAAAACGCCCTGAAAAGGCCATTACTGGAGTGGACTGAACTCATTGTTTTGCATTACCTATAAGTTAAGCAACCGCCAAGTTGTCACAGTTGCTTCCATATTTGTGACTTTATACAAAGTGGGGCAAGTTACTAATGTAAGAGATTATTAAAGGGTCAGAGGAAGGGAAAATTTGCCTTTAAATCACCTTCTTATAATGTTAACAATGACAAGGCTACATACAAATAAGTTCAGGTTTTGCTGATTTCTATGGACAAATTCAATACAAATCTGTGTCCTAGATCTCTGCAAGCTGTTTTAAAACTGTGAATTGAGGTTATCACTGAGAATGCTTTCTCTCTAGAGAAAAGTTCACAGCATATTTAATGGAAACAATCTCACTTCTCCGACAAGCTTTTTTTATTTTCGTACAATGCATAGAGTGCTGAAGCAGTCGCTGCAAAAAAATAGATAAATATTGGTTTCTATGCAGAAGTGAGCCTGATTTTGCACTTTCCAGCTTTAGTAAATAAACCCCATTGTGTACTTAAAAGTGGGGTATGCCTGTATATATATATCTATGCTTTGTAACAATCTATTATGTAAAATAATGTTGTTTTTTTTTAAATGTGTCTACTTAACATTGCAGTTGTTAAATCCTTATAATACTGATCATGTGCTAAAGATCTTTGTAATTGGCACGGCTTAGAGAACAGACGGGCAGACATAATTAAATATGATCAAGTCAGGTTTGCTTTTCTTGGTTTTCCTGAAATTACTTCAAAAAAATACATTTTTACACTGCTTCTGGAAACAGTTTTTAGGTACCGTATTTATTTATTTTTATGATTGACTAAGAAAATCAATAACAGTATAATCATCTACTATAGAAAATTGTTTTTGATTTTTAACCTGAAGAGGAACAGCTTTTCAGATTGCCACTCCCACAGATTTCAAGGAATCTCTTTTAAGAAACACATAAGTAGTAGAGTGTCAAAGAGAACGGAACTAACACCAAGCGCTGGAGCAGAGCTCATCATTTTTTTTGTACTGTAGATTACCTACAAAGCTGGAACAGGATTACTGTAGTTGGCACCTAATGTAAAAGTTATATGGGGGTCAAAAAGGGGCAACTGAATGACCTTTTACTTGCTTAAAAAATAAAAAATATTTATTGCATCTCTATTTTTAGCCCTTACTCTCAAAAATAAATAAAATGTTATAAATGTAATTGGCAATTGCTCGGTCATGCAACACTGTTTTCAAATGAAATTTATATCATTTTTTTTAAACAAATAGAACTTTCTTTTAGTGGTATTTGATCACCTTTTTATTTTTTGCTATATAAATAGAAAAATATTGAAAATTTGGAAAAAAAACAAGTTTTCTTAGTTTCTGTTATATTATGCAAACAAATAATATTTCTTAATAAATTTAGGCCAAAATGTAGTCTGGTAGTTTGGTAAAAATAACCCAAATCAGTGTATATTATTTAGTCAGTAGGAAAGCGATAGAGTCTACAAACTATGGTATATATTGTATATTTAAAAATTGATCAATCCTGATGTACTGACTACCTATCTTATTTCTTAAAGCAATAAAATGCCAGGACAGTAAAAAATCTCCCCAAATGACCCCTTTTTTTGGAAAGTACACTGTCCAAGATATTTAGTAAGAGTTTTTTGCACTTTTTTGCCACAATCTTTTGAAAAATGAAAAATTGATATAAAATTATTATTTTTTTAACATACTGCCACCAGTGCAGTACAGGATCATCATTTGACTGGTGTGGGGGTAATCAGGGATACTGACTGGTGACAGTAAGTAAAAAAAATAATAATTTTATATTTAATATTTAAAAAAATATATATATACTTTTTTTCCGTTTACCATTTTTTTCTTTTTTTACAGATTTTTTTTACTTTTTGATTGTTTGTTACAGTGATGATCACTGCAACATAAATCGTTTGAACTGTTATGAATAGCTTTCATTCAGGATTCATTGTGATGCTGCGATTGGCCAAGAGCTATCACATGGTACCGGGTGCTGTGATTGGCCCAGGTACCATGTGATCACTGTTCATCAGTTACAGATCACACACAGTAGTAAACAATGATGTCATGAATGGATTCCATTATGACTATTGTTTACCCTGTGTCATGTGATCGCACAGAGATCACGTGGTATCCGGGCCGGCAGCAGGCAGATACTGAGCATTGCAATCCCCCTGACAGAGAGGACCAAGATCTCGCCCATTGTGTGTCCCAGGGGGCGCACCAGTGAACATGTGCACCACCACAAAGTAAAAAATATTGTATTTTTTTTTTCAAAATTGTCAGTATTTTTTTGTTTTATAGTGCAGAGCTGATCAAATACTACCAAAAGAAAGCTCTATTTGTGGGAAAACAAGGACATACATTTTATTGCATGACCGCGCAATTGTCAGTTATTGTAACACAGTGGCGTTTTTCAAAAAATGGCCTGGTCACGAAGGGGGATAAATCAAGGTCAAGTGGTTAAAGCTCTTTTACTGCTTGCTAAAAAATGTATAAAACCATATTCTGAGCATGGGTACACTTTAAAAGCTTTAATAAAGCAAGCAGCTCAAAGCTTTGTAAATAATTGTTGCACATGATACTAGCATTTGCACGATCGGAATGTCCGACAGAAAAGTCAGACGGAAGCTATCCATCGTCTATTCCGATCGTGTGTAGGCTTCATCAGACTTTTTTTTGAAAATTCTGATGGACGTAGAAATGGAACATGTTCTAAATATTTCTGGAGGAACTAATTCCCATCTGGAAAACCATTTGTCTGTATGCTGTTCCCACGGACCAAAAACGACGCATGCTCTGAAGCAAGTAAGAGATGGAAGCTATTGGATACTGGCTATTGAACTTCCTTTTTCTAGTCCCGTCATACGTGTTGTACGTCACCTTGTTCTGGACGGTCGGACTTTGGTGTGACCGTGTGTATGCAAGACCGCTTGAGCGGCATTCCGTTGGAGTTCCGTCGGAGAAACCTTCGGAGTTTATCCCGGTCGCGTGTACGCGGCATAAGGCGCGGAGTGAAAGCTTGCGTTCATTGGCTTGATTAACAACAATGATAGTTTTAATTCAGTATTATATGTTCATATTATACCAAGCTGAAAATATTAGACACTTACAGAGCACAGATCAGAAAACATGAACACAGACTGACAGATAATGCTGTTAAACAGCAGGATGAACAGCTGTCAGTCAGACTTCATAATCCAATATCATCCACTCAACAGGTCAACGATCGGCAGAAGGAGTCAGGTGTGCTAGCTGCACACTAAACTAGGAGACAAGCTATAAGCCAAGGAAGGGTTATCTGTTCTGTTACTTATGATAGCAGCACCACTGCAGCCAATTCGCTAAGCTTTTTCATCTCCCAGAAATGAGGGAGAATGCACTTTGAAACAAAAGTACAATCTGGAAAATCAGCAGGACTGGAATTTGTTGATTGTGTCTTGTTCGTGTACACGCTACATTACAGTAAAGCATCAGTACTAATTCTACATGGCAGCTCCACAGAATACCATCTGCTTCCCTAGTAACTGTTAATATAGTTGTAATTATCTACTTCTAAGCCCTTTATTGGAAATATCATTTGCAAATTAATCAACTGCAGACCAGTAAAACAGATGACATGATACCATGAAAACAACAGAATGGCTTCAGAGCATTTTCCTGGACAGCATGGAATCCGGGCTCGGATCTGGATTTATCACAGTATTTGTAGGGACATGACAAACAAATGAGGAAGAAAAAAAAAGTGTTTACTGTCATAAATTTAAAAATGACACTATTTGAAACTGAAAAAAACTTGTAAAGTTAAAGTTACCCCCCTAAACTAACCAAAAGAGTTAAAAAGAAAACATGCCTCTGGTGATAACTGGTGCCAGTGTACTTATATCTGCTCTCAAATGGTCTTTTCAGCCCTCAAATAGATAATTAGAAGATAAGATGAAATTGTCTTCAGCTTGAAAAAGTAAAGAATTTCCTCTAGAAATCCAAATACGTTTGAGTACTGTATATTTGCAGCATGGTGGCTAATTGGTTTGTTCATATCCACTATTCACTAGAGCAGTGTTTCTCAACCTTTTTTTCTAATTATGCACAATCTTGGAGAACCCCATTCCAAAATGTACAAAACAAAACTAATAGTTTTACAAAATGTAGCAACATTCACACACATACAGTACACCACCCAACGTTAGAAATTATTTATTCTTTCAAAGAAAATATACCTTTGCACACTGATACTAACTAGTGTTCTAATATTTCTCTCCTCCCTCAGTTTTTCTCCCTCATTCAGCTTATGTCACCCCAGTGCTGACAGAGAGGGGCGGGGCAGTGCAGGTGCCCAACATTCTCTTTATCAACCAATCACATGATTGGTTGTTAGGACGCGGGGGCTAGAGGGTTGTAATGGTGCATAATGAAAACATGTGGTTTTATGTTACTAAAAAGCAGGCTTGATCCACCCACTGGCATGTATACAATTTTTAAAGAAATGTAAGCATTTTGCCAAGGCACCCCTGAACAAACCTGAAGGCACCCCAGGGTGCCTGGCACCCTGGTTGAAAAAGACTGCACTAGAGTTCCATGTTTATAACTGAGAACTCTGTCTACATTGGATTTGTTTGTTGTTTTAGGATAAAGCCTGGTTGCCTAACCTGTGGCTCTGGGGCCACATGCAGCCCTTTGCCACTTATTTTGCAGCTCTCAGAGCCTTTGCAGACATTAGTCTGTGTTTCCCTTATATAGGTGCTTATTCATACCAGTTAAGAAAAATATTTTTCATAATAGATTCCAGAATTTAAACTGACTTGATTTATTTATTTCATGCTACCTTGCTTTTTTATGTGCTACAATCCCTTTTCCCTGTTCTGTCTCTGCTTTAATAATGGATCTAGTTGAGAAGAAAATCAAAAATAATTTTTAAGGGGGCTGTAGTTAGCAGTGATCTCTACCAGTTTTATGTAACTTTTTATGTTTTATGTTACTTTAGCACATGAGTTTGCCTGAAGCATGTCCCAGTTTCCAACAACACAAATAGCATATTTGGTCATGCGTGATCTCTGACCTTTTCTTGTAGCATATTTGCAATCTCTGACCATCTCTTGTAGCATGCTTGTAGTCTTTAACCATCTCCTGTTGCATGTCTGCAGTCTTACAGATTTCTGCATTACATTCACTGAATATTATGTGTGGGGGCCGAATTCTTTCAGCATTGACTTACATTGCAGTTCTCTGCATTCGGTTGCATAACATATCAGAGCCACGACAACTTCCTTCTGTGGCCCAGCAGCTGTTACTGACAAGAGATCCCACACTGCTTGTGGCCTTGAATGGGTAGCATCTCTAATTACTGAGAGCAACTTACATATCTTATGGTACAGAATACTTGCCCAATTGGGCAGACTTACCCTTAAGCTTGGTATACACATACTGAAAGTTGGCAGGTTCAGTAGGAACTGACCAACTTTCGGTACATGTGTCCTGCTGTCTGTTCAACAGAAGCCGATCTAACAACCAGGTTCTGTCAAACGGTCTTGCTATGAGGGCACCCATGCATGCTTGATCTTGAGCTGCACTCTGTGTGTCCATTGATACACAGAGCCTGGCTCAGCCCCAACCCCCCCACTCTCTGTTCATTGGCTTTGATTGATAGTGGCAGGAGTCAATGGTTCCCACTGCTGTCTCTCTGTCCAGTGAAGAGAGAGAGAGAACTGCTGCTATTGGGCACAGCGCTGGATTGAGATGGGGTTTAGATAACTATAAGGTGGAGCTGGGAGCTACACACAGAAGTTTTTTTTTACCTTACTGAAGATAATGCATTAAGGTAAAAAACCTTCTGGCTTTTGAACCACTTCAAGTTTGTCCTCGCCTAGTGCTGACAGTGCTATGCTCTAACTCACTGCTCCATCACTGCCACTTCAATCTTCTAAGCAGTTTTTTCTGTATCCAACAGATCCCTTCTTCAGCAATTTATTGGCCACTGAAGATGAAACTCCTACATATGGGAGCTGGACTCAGCACCTATCTTCTACGTTAAAAAAAAAAGGCGTTCTAACAAAGTCTCTGCTACCAAAAAAGTCTACTAGTTTAGTTCAACTTTAAAAATGTTTTTCTGGCCAAATTTCTTCCATTACAGAAATACTAACCCCTCCCAATCCAGCATTGGCCATACTAAATCTGGAAATTGGGAACTTTCCACGCGCATTTCGTCTGGTAGTCGCCCACATACTGCTAGCATCCAGAGCGGTAATAACCAGATACTGGAAAACAGACGAGGCCCCCAATTTATCTGAGGTGATCTTGTCCGTTAACCTCACCTATGAATATGAAAAAGCAGTATACGAAAAGCTTGTATACTTTGAATTTCTCACAATTGATCTGACCACAAGGTATGTGCATGTTGTACAGTGTTCTTACATGATGTTCTACATGTTTTTTTTACAATACTGCATCTACTAAGTACACTTTTGTAATCACTTATAAATCCTAATAACACCAATTGAATGAAAAATGTTTTTCTGAAGATAAAACAGGAACAAGAATGACGTAGGAATGACTTTAATGAACTGCCACTTAAATGAATTTAAACACTGCCCAATTAGTTAAGGTAGGTGTTGTTAATTTTTTAAAATGAAACTTTTAGGATACAATTAACATCTATCCAGTTACAGTATATAAAGAAGTAGCATATAAATATTCTATTAGGAAAAACATTTTATATATATATATATATAATTTTTGTTTATTTATTTTTTCATTTACAACTTGTACTCAGAGTCAATCTGAGTCAAGGAGGGCAAGCTTTATGCAGCCTGACTACTCCTACAAATACAGGCTGACTTGCGGTCAGCCTTACACTTGTACTCGGAGTCAATCTGTGGATAGTGTAGGCAAGGAACAAAGAGCAACAGAGAACATAGACCTGAAGTGTGCCGTGGTGACGTGGTCAGTATGCCTATAAGGGGCAGAAATAAACACAGTAGGATGAAAGCTAAACAACCAGATTTATTACACACAGAATTAACGTGCAATCTGTCAGATTGACAAAACGCTTGTGGCACCTCAAAAGAGGCTCTGGGATGTTCCCAGAGAAAAAAGCCACCCTCCACCTACCCAAATACCAAATAATAAGGGCCGGGGCCCCCTGGCGCAAAGACACAGAAGCTGCTCCTATCCTGAATGAATGCCAAAGTATGCTAAAGGGTCCAGACCCTGACTGACCAAAAAAGGGGCGGCAATAAAGTATGCATAGAGCTGCGGAGAGGGGAGCGTTAGGAAAAGGCAACAGAGGACCAACCCTGGGTTTGTCAGATGTAGCACTGACAAGCTGGTTTAAAATGCAGATGTAAACAGAGAAGGCCGGGTGCAAATACCAGTTGATTGGGCAACAATAAACAAGACCATGGGCCAGAAGAGCAACTCCCCTGGCCTCAGGAACCACAAAAAGGCCAGCTATAGCACTGCCTTGAGCACCAAGCTGGTAACCAATACAAAAGGAGACATTGAGAGCATGACAGATACTTCACGAAAAAATATGACCTAACGTGAGAAGCATGGGAAAACGTGAGAAGCATGGGAAACGTGAGAAACATGGGAAACGTAAGAACCATGGGAAACGTAAGAAACATGGGAAACGTGAAAAACATGGGAAACGTGAGAAACATGGGAAATGTAAGAAAAAAATGAATAGGCATAAGAAGTGACAAATTGCATGAGAAACCGTACATTTCATGAGAAACTGTAAATTGCATAAAAAAACTTAAATTGCATGAGAAACCGTAAATTGCATGAGAAACCGTAAAATGCATGAAAAAAACGTAAAATGCATGAGAAACAGTAACAAAGCATGAGAAACCGTAAAAATGCATGAGAAACCTTAAAATGCATGAGAGATCATAAAATGCATGAGAAACCGTAAATTGCATGAAAACCGTAAAATGCATGAGAAACCATAGATTACATGAGAAACCGTAAATTGCACGAAAAGCCGTAAAATGCATTAGAAACTGTAAAATGCATGAGAAACCGTAAAATGCATGAGAAACCGTAAATTGCATGAAAACTGTAAATTGCATGAAAACCGTAAAATGCATGAGAAACCATAGATTACATGAGAAACCGTAAATTGCACGAAAAGCCGTAAAATGCATTAGAAACTGTAAAATGCATGAGAAACCGTAAAATGCATGAGAAACCGTAAATTGCATGAAAACTGTAAATTGCATGAAAACCGTAAAATGCATGAGAAACCATAAATTAAATGTGCAACCGTAAATTGCATGCCCCCAAAGGACCCCCACAGAATATAATGAGATGACAGGCGATGAGCAAGTGTCATGACAACCCCACAGCCTGAATTAACCCCTGAAACCCATACTTATCGTGCAAGCATGGTAACGAGGTAACTGGGCACTAGCAGTGTGGCCCCATGCAGGTGAAATGGCAGCACCCACAGGCTGCCCGGTCTGCAAACTGTACTACCATGGGCACCCCCTTTCGCAGCCTTACAGCATGAGGATGCACTGTGCCCACTGACAGGCGAGAATGCTGATGACATGTGATGGAGCTTTTGTACTAGTTGCCACTAAGGAGTAGGATTGGGAGATGCTCAGATCCCGACCGGACCCTGAAATGGGGAGAGTAGTGGCAACTGGATCGGGATATACAGAAGCCCTAAGCCCCAGTGATCAGGAGAGGGAGCCTCCCCATCCCACCATTGAGCCGGAAATAGTTGCACCACCGCCCGAGAGGGGCTGAGACCACCATCCGCGGGCGGACAGCGGGGAGCTTCCAGCCAGTAGATGCCTGAGACAGTCCAGGTTGAGGTGGCCACCTGCCCGTGGACCCCCCCGACCAACCCTGAACGCTGCATGTAAAAGCAGGGTAACATTCCCCATCGCTTCCAGCCTAATGGTAAGTGCCAGCCTTCCCTGGATCACAGTGAAAACAGACCGAAGCACATCCCCCCTTACCTGCGCCCACCGCACAGTAAGCCCTCCGACAACACGTGGTGAGGAAATGCTGGCTGAAACCTGCCACTGAGCAGGGAGAAAAAAACCCGCCGCATGTCTCCCTTGACCAATTGGCAAACCGGAAATGGGGTCAGAGTCTCCCGCAAATGACGCACAGGAGAGCCTACGACCACAAGGGAGGAGGCAAAGGAGGGCAAGCAAAACACTTAAGGAAGTGTACCAAATTATGCAGCCACCAATCAAATTTAAGTCCTCATGTACACGGACGTTTTTACAGCTGCTTTTTTGAGCTTTTTTTGCAGCTTAAAAAGGCCTGTCTATGTTAGTCTATGGCTTCATGCCCACCTAGGCGTTTTTGAGCTGCAAGTGGCATAGGCGTTTTTAAGCTGTAAAAAAAACCCAGGACCAGTGGGTTCTGAAAGACGTTTTTCAGCTGTAAAGACGCTCTAACGCTGAAAAACGCTCAAAAACGCTCAAAAACGTCATTCACCAACGTTTTTTAGCGTTTTTGATCCATTGAAAAAAAAAAAAAAAAAATTGAAAAAAAAAAACCGCTCAAAAACGCTAACGCGGAAAAACGCTCAAAAACGCTAAAAAACGCTATTGCAAAAACGCTGAAAAAAGCTGAAAAAAGTTAAAAAAAGTCACTGCAAAGATACTGGCGTTTTCATAACGTTTTTTTAACAGCCTGTGTGCATGAGGGCTTAATATAGATTAGAAACTGAAACAGAGTGAGAGTTTAAACCAGACTGATGTCTTCCTACTAATGCAGACAATTTTTAACTTATTTCCAGTGATAAATTAAGGCTTCCATATAAAATTACTATATGCAACTACTTAACATGTGACATGAGCATACAGCAAACTCAACAATGCTTTATCTCTTATTTTTTTATGATGTTAATCACACATTGTTAGGAAGTACTTTGATTAATTGCATGTGTAAGAACATTTTTGTTGCAAGTAAAAAGTGATTTAAAGGAAACAGTACCTTGACAAGTATGTATTTTAATTCTTAAAGCCATCATCTTCAATTTAGATCTTTTCCCATAATGACTTTTATTCTGTCATACAGATAACATGGTAATACATTTTCATTAAAGTAAAATCATTTCTAGAGGTTATTAATCATTTAAAGAGCTATTAAATTCATTCTTAGTCATATATATTAAGGCTTACTGTATATATTTCTAGGATTATTAATAACATATCTAAATCAATGCGGCAATAAAATGTAGCAATGATTGTTCTCTCAACAGTCCAGTTTATGCAGTGTGATACAATTATTACACAACGCATTATATAGTACTGACAACCAGGAAAATGACATTATTCTTAAATTCCTAAATAAAATGTTATATTATTTTATTAATATTATATTATTATTAACATTAGTAGTAGTAGGAGGAGTAGTAGTAGTATATTTATCTATAAGGGCCCAGTTTACAGATGGAAAGCACATTACCCCATAACTAGTAAAGAAAAGAGATGAGATGAGCAAAGTTTATATTTTTCACCAAAATTCAGCTAAATTTCCTTATTTTGGCTAATGTTTTAACAACAGTCAATGACAAAAGGAGATGAACACATTTTTAATACCAAAACTGCTGTAGTTTAATAAGTTAAACTGAGTGTTTTTGTTCCCGCAAATTTTACCAATGGAAGAATGGGAAATGTCTCAGTGAAATTAGTGTGCAAGATCGTATAAGTGATGTTTTGCCAAAAATGCAATAAGTAGCCATTCTTGCCCTTGTACTTCTTTGCTTTCTTGCATGGCTTTGTGATGTTTAACTTGTAATGACTTCAGAGTAGGGATGAACTCGATGTTTGAGTTGATCGTAAGTTCAACTTGAACATTAGGTGGATGCCTATTCGCCGAACAGCGAATATTATGGGGCGTTCGCGGCATATTAGAGCGCTGTGGAACACCCCATAATGCACTGCGAGATCGCAGTGCATTGATGTCTGATGATTGGCCAAAGAATGCACCTGACTTGCATGCCTTGGCCAATCACAGCCCCACACTATATAAGGCTGCTTACATAGCGGGAGTGTATAGTGTGTGTCACAGTCTAATATATATATATATATATATATATATATATATATATATAAAGAAATATATAAAAAGAAAAAAGAAAAATGGCGTGGGGGTCCCCCCAAAATCCATACCAGACCCTTATCTGAGCAAGAAGCCATGGAAGGCCAGGAAGTGGAGCAAAAGAGCACCCCCCCTCCTGAACCATACCAGGCCGCTTCAGGTGTGGTATGGATTTTAAGGGGAACCCCGCGCCAAATGAAAAAAATGCAGTGAGGGTCCCCCAAAATCCATACCAGACCTTTATCCGAGCAAGCAGCCATGGCAGGCCAGGAAGGGGGGCAAAAGAGCACCCCCCTCCTGAACCATACCAAGCCGCTTGCCCTCAACATGGGCAAATGTACCCCATACCCATTCACAAAGGGGGGCCTGGATCTGGGGGCCCCCTTGTGAAAGGGGGCTTCCAGATTTCAATAAGTCCCCCTCACAGACCCCCACAACCACCAGGCAAGGGTTGTGGAGATGAGGCCCTTGACCCCATCAACATGGGGATAAGGTGCTTTGGGGACCCCAAATCACCCTCCCCATGTTGAGGGCAAGCGGCCTGGTATGGTTCAGAAGGGGGGCGCTCCCTCCCCCCCTTCCTGGCCTGCCATGGCTGCTTGCTCGGTTAAAGGTCTGGTATGGATTTTAGTGGGACCCTCACGGCATTTTTTTTATTTGGCACGGGGTTCGCCTTAAAATCCATACCAGACCTGAAGGGCCTGGTTTGGACTGAGGGGGGCTGCACACTGTTTTTTTCAATTTTAGTTATCTATATTCCCGGGAGCCGACAATACATTACAGCCGCGAGCAATTTTAAATTTCATCCTTTCCTTCAGAAATGTAATTTTGCTGCGGGACTGTAATAAACATCGGAAAGATGTGCTACTTTACAGGCAGACGAAGGGGACCCCCCCCCCCCCGGCATGATATTTAAAGGAATATTTCATTTATTTTTTTATTTATTTCAGGTACTTATATAGCGCCATCAATTTATGCAGCGCTTTACATATACATTGTACATTCACATCAGTCCCTACCCTCAAGGAGCTTACAATCTAAGGTCCCTAACTCACATTCATACATACTAGGGACAATTTAGACAGTATCCAATTAACCTACCAGCATGTCTTTTGGAGTGTGGGAGGAAACCGAAGTACCCGGAGGAAACCCACGCAGGCACAGGGAGAACACGCAAACTCCAGGCAGGTAGTGTCGTGGTTGGGATTGGAACCAGCCACCCTTATTCCATTTTTATTGTTTCACTTTAAGCATTATTAACATCACTGCTCCTTAAAAAACAGTCGTTTTTAAAACTTTTTTTGCATTGCTACATGTACCCGGGTCCCCATACACTTTTTTTGGCAATAAATTGCATATAAGCCTTTAAAATTAGCACTTTTGATTTTTCATGTTCGTGTCCCATAGACTTTAATGGTGATCGCATGTTTGCACAAATTTTTTGTCTGTTCGCATGTTCTGGTGCAAACCGAAGCGGGGGATGTTCAGCTCATCCCTACTTCAGAGCCCTGCAATCATTAAATAAAAAAAATAATAAAAAAACTAGAATTTTTAGGATAATATATTTGTTATCTGTGTCAAGATACAGACACACATTGCCCCATAACAATCCAAACAGATCCAAAATCTAATATTTATGCATTGGTCTGAATGTGATGGGTTGCACTGAGGACAGTTCTTGTGAAAGGTTCTTTCATAGTTTTCCTTGGGAAATAACATTACCATATAAACATTTTTTGTTCTTGTCAACATCCACTACCCAAACATAATCCATCACCACGAACACACACCTCCTGTCCCTCTGGAAAATTTAAATTACTGAAGTCCCCCATAGCAGTCAATGTGTATTTCATGACTTCCAAGCATGTTACACAGAAGAGTAAGAGCCAGGTTTTTAAGCACTTGCCACCCACATAGTGCAGTTGCAAAGAGGGTGGGCTTTCATGCCCATATGCCACACATATGTGCCTATGTACAGAAGAGCTTTCTGTGCTGAGAGTGCACTCTCAGCACAGTGACCAAGCTGTCAAACACAGCTCCCAGTCCGTACTAATGATCGGAATTTGGCGAGACTGGCAGAACTGGAGAGAGCCAATCACAGTGATCACCTGATCAGCCAATCCTTCCAACTCCCTGGGTGTACAGACCCTATTAACCATTTTACCTACGTAAGGTTTACCCCCCTTCATGACCAGCCCATTTTTTTGCGCTACTGCACTGCATTAATTTAACTGACAATTGCGTGGTCACGAAACGCTGTACACAAATAGAATTTATGTCCTTTTTTTCTCCACAAATAGAGCTTTCTTTTATTGGTATTTGATCAACTTTATATATGGATAAAGTGATCTCGTGCAAAAGATAAATATCACTATAAATCAACACTGTAATGGGATAAAAAAAAAATCGAATTTCTTCATAAATTTAGGCCAATATGTATTCTGCTTCATATTTTTGGTAAAAAAAAAAAAATCTCAAAAAGCGTATATTGATTGGTTTGTGCATCTACAAACTGTGGAATAATTGTACTAAGTATAGTAAGTATAATTTACACTTTATAATTAATTCCCTCAAAGCATGCAAAATGATCTTTTAATGCAATGTATCTTTTAAAGTATGACTAAAGGCAAAACTTTTTTTTTAGATTTGGATAGAATAGAGAGGGATTAGAGTACCTATCAGGTTTTATTGCTGCCTGTGTCCCCATTAGTGAGATTCACCCTCTCTATTTGTCCTGTTTACTATTATCTTTGGAAGTGAAAGTAAGTAAAAGAAAACCAAAATTGTGGGTTGTCCCCAGAAAAGTAATAGAGGGGAAATCTTCCAATAGGGACACTATTACTGGTGACCTGGGGGTCCCATGGAATTCCCTTAATTTGCAGGGATTTCCTCTCACTTCCTGTTCTTGGCTATAGAACAGGAATTCAATGAAAATCTCTGCAATGGGACACAGACAGTGAAAAAAAGTTTTGCCTATAGTTCTATTTTCATGTAAGGTTGCAAAAACCCAGTAGCAGGTGTCCCCCATAGGACTACAGCCTCTTGTCACAAGATCCTCTGATATATATACACTATATTCCAATGCATGGATCTGCAGAGGGCTTAGAGAGAAGGCAGTGCTGGAACCAGGGAAGATGAGGACCTACATTTCAGTGGCTGACGTTTTTATTCATCATTGATTTGTGTGAAGCACGGGCACTGATTGGTTGTCTCTTCTTGGGCAGTCAGTCAGTGCCACTATCTCCCAAAGTGAAGGTGAAGACAGCGGTCAGTGGGATTTAGATGGAGCCCTATCAGCTGCTGATATTTTACAACTCTGGTATGGATTTTTCAAACTGGTGCTTGCTGCTCCTTATGTGGTTTCCCTGTGAAGTTATGGTAAGCTTTTGTAAAATGTCTTTTAGGTTTATTTCTAGTCCAGTTTTAAGAACCATTCTACATAATCAGAGTGATGAGGTAATAATGTATCCTACATTTGTATAGAGATCTGTAACCAGATTTTTTTAGTTTTATTTGTTCTCTACTGATTTTGTTATGCAACTGTCAGTGGCACCATCACTTTTCAGTGCAAAGTGGGTGTCCATTTCATACAAACTGTGGCCTATTGTTTCCTGACAATTTTTATTATTTGATGTCATGGTGATTTTAATAAACCCATCTAACACATTTATTAAAAAGTCATAAACAGGAATAGATTAATCTTCCAAACAATTTTATTTTCTGTTGCCAGCCTGAACTGACTTTTAAATGAAGTACAGTCTGTATCTCTCTTAGACAGATTTGAGCTATTATCATTTCAAGAATATTGATTCTATGCCACACACATGAGGGTTTTACCATCATAAGTCATTCCTGCAGAGATGTACTTATTATAGTGAAATATTGATGACAACCCTTAGAGTAGGCCATGAAGACGCCTTATTGGAGCTATCTGTCCTGAGGATGAAGAGAAGAAAAATAACATTAAACCTTTAACTTACAAACATGAAAACTAGCATTTGGCTAATAGATCAAATCTTACTTTTTTTTTTTTTTTTTTTCAAAATAAATTTTTATTACTTTTTGCCAGTTGACAATAACGTAATATAGAATTACAGTATATCTTGCAATAGTTATTCAAAATCATTAAAGAACAGTATTACACATGTTACAATGTATAAAACAGACATTGTGGTACAATAACAATAGTGTAATATGGGGACATATTTAGGAAGTGGGATGAATAGAGTAGTAGGGGTAGGGGGAGGTGAAGGAGGGAGAAGGGGAAGGGTAATGAGAGCATTGTTTGTAATATACATATATTAGGTCGTCCATTTCAGTGTGCGTCATTTCAGAAGAATAATTTTGTGAAAAGAGATTCATGCTATTCTGCTATTATACCAGTTTTTCCATTGGGACCAATTTGCTTGTATTTTGTGATGTGATGCCGAACCTCTTGTTCCTATGAGTTCGTAGGTATAGTGTGAGTGAACTAGGGTAATCACTTCCAGTATAGTGGGGACGTTATGTGTTTTCCAGTTTCTGGTTAGTAGTAGTCTGGTTGCAAGGAGAATGTGCGTGAGGATCGTTTTGAATGCGTGAGGAATCGTATCTGGTATCATGTTTAGTATAGCCAGTTGTGGCGTTAGGGTGATATTAAAGTGTCCAATGTCTTGTATTAAGTGTGTTACTTCTTTCCATAGGTTTGTTATTATTGGGCAGTGCCATAGAATGTGTAATAGAGTTCCTGTGTGGTTGCATTGTCTCCAACATAGGGCTGAGGAGTTGGTTTGGAATTTAGCTAGTTTGAGTGGTGTCAAGTACCATCTGAGTGTGATTTTGTTTGTAAGTTCCCATAGAGAGGTGCATCTCGTGGCTTTGTGAACCGTTTTTAATGCCTGAGTCCATTGTAGGTCTGAGAATTGTTCGTGGGTGTCTGTTTCCCAGTCAGTAAATGGTTTGGATTTGTTAAAGGTATTTTTTTCTTGTAGTGTGGAGTAGATAATAGAGATGCCCTTAGATTGGGATTCTTGTGTGAAAAAGAAGCTCCAGAGTTTGTTTGGTAGGGATCCTTCTATACTTGGGTTTCTGGATAAGCATGATTGAATGCGCAGGTAGGTGAGAAAGTCTGATGTGGGTGCTTTGTGGGTGGATTGGATTACTGTAAATGGTTTATGTTGAATTGTGTTTCTAAGTTCTTCCGTGGTTGACGTCTGTGGGAGTAGCCAGTTGGGGATGGTTAGGTCAGGGGATAGTAGGCGTAGGGTTTGTATTGGAACGTGTATACGTTTAGTGGTTAGTGATGACCATTTAGTGTTGTGGAGGATTTTCCAGGCTTTGATTGATGCCTGAATGGTTGGGGAGTACAGATGAGTATTCGTGATCTGAGCGGATGTACTGTATAGCCAGCATGCGAGGTTTGGCCCTGGCGTGGCATTGTTTTCTATGTTGCCCCATAGTGTGTTTTGGTGGGTTTGAGTCCACTCTTGGAGTTGTGACAGGATAGTGGCTAGGTAGTAGTCTCTTATGTCAGGGTAGCCCATTCCCCCTACTAGTCTGTGTTTGATGATTTTAGAGTGACTGGATCTCGGTTTTTTATTTTGCCAAATATATCGACTAATTATAGTCTGCAGAGAGTTTAGGTAGGAATTGGATAGAGGAATAGGTAGTGTGCGAAATGTGTAAAGTATTTTAGGTAATATGAGCATTTTGAAGGCTGCCAGCCTACCTGACCATGTGATTTCAAATTTGGCTAGTTTAGCGGTTTCCTGAAGTAGCATTTGTTTAGTGTCCATGTAGTTGCTGTTGAAAAGACCTTTTGTTGATTTAGTAAGTATGATGCCTAAATAAGATATACCTGATTCTGCCCACGGGTATATATATTGATTGCGTAGGATATTGCTGGTTACTGCATCTAGGCCTAAGTCTAATATGTAGGATTTGGTAGCATTGATTTTGTAATACGAAATACAACTGAATTTCATTAGTACATCTTGGACCGAAGCCAGGGAAGAGATTGGGTTGGTGAGCATCATTACGACGTCATCCGCAAACAGGTTAATTTTATGTTCTATATGGCCGATTTTAAAACCAGTGATATTTCTGTGAAGTCTAATGTGCTCCGCCAGGGGTTCCATAATTAGGTTGAAAATAAGTGGCGAGAGGGGGCATCCCTGGCGGGTGCCATTAGTGATCTGGAATGGCTTTGAGATCATGCCTTCTGTGTAGACTTGGGCCGACGGGGATGAGTATAAAGCTAGTATTGCTGATAAGATAGGACCCTGGAAGCCAAATTTGTGGAGCGTCGCTTGTAGGTAGTCCCAGTTGACCCTGTCGAACGCCTTCTCTGCGTCCAGAGATAGGAGCAGAGAAGGCGTTCTGTTGGTCTCAGCATGGTGGATTATGTTAATAAGTCTTCTGGTTGCGTCATGGGATTGTCTACCTTTTGTGAAGCCGGATTGGTCTGGATGTATTAACTTGGGCATGATTTGTACTAGTCTAGCTGCTATGCTTTTGGCGTAGATCTTTGTGTCTATGTTAAGGAGCGAGATTGGGCGGAAATTTTGGGGTGAGGTAGGTTCTTTCCCTGGCTTCGGTAAAGTGATTATTAAAGCGTTAAGCATTTCATTTGGGAGAGAAGAGGAGGAGGCAGCGTCATTACATACTTGAGAGAAGTGGGGTGCCAAGGTGGTGCAAAATTGTTTATAATATTCGCTAGTTAGACCGTCCGGTCCTGGCGATTTGTTGGATGGTAATGCAGAAATTATATTTAGTATCTCTAGGTGGGTGAATGGTTTGTTTAGCTCATGAAGTTGATGTTGTGAAAGCTTTGGAAGTTTAATTTCCTGTAAAAATGTGTTGATGTCTAACATAGATGGTTGAGTGGTGTTAGTGTCTTCTTTTAGGTTATACAGTGATTGGTAGTAGTGGCTGAATGCGTCTGCAATAGCTTGCGGGTCAATGAGTTTTTGTTTTGTGGCTGGATGAAAGAGGTGTGTTATCTTTGATTTGATGTGGCGTCCTTTTATTCTGAGTGCGAGTGCTTTCCCTGCTTTATTGCCTGTAGTGTAATGATTTGCTTTGAATTTTGTTTGGATTTTAGTGTGGGATTCTAGAAGAATGTTCCTAAGTTCTTGTCTAAGGAGAATTAATTTTTCTTTTGTTGTAGGGTCTGGAGTGGATTGGTTCTGTTTGTCTAATAGATTAATATTAGATATGATAGTATCTAGACGCTGTGATCTCCTCCTCTTTTCTCTTGCACTAAGTTGTATAATAATGCCTCTAACAAACGCCTTATGGGCATTCCATAGAATGGTGTTGTTTGAAGTCGATCCTTTATTCAGTTCAAAAAATTCTTCCAGGTGATTTCGTATGTATAGCGAGTTTTCTGGGGATTGGATGATTGACGCATTGGCTCTCCACACCATATGGCGAGGATGCGAAGGATGGTCAGCTATATCTATCGACACAGGGGCATGGTCAGACCATGTGATTGTTCCAATGGAGGAGTCTGTGGTTTTAGTAAGGGTCCATTTGTCAACAAGAAAATAGTCAATCCGGGTGTACGAATTATGTCTGCTGGAAAAGAAGGAGTAGTCTCGTTCTGAGGTGTGGTGGCATCTCCAAACATCGTATAGGTCGTTGTTTCTTATGAAGGTGGTCATAGGGGATGAGGGTCTGGAGGTGCGGTTTGAGGTGTCTAATTCATTGTCAGGTGCAATGTTGAAGTCACCGCACACAATGAAGTTTCCTTGGCGGAACTTATTGAGTTTTTTCATAAGTTTGGATAAAAATTTAATTTGGCCGGAGTTGGGCGTATAGACATTGACGATGGTATATCTGGTTTTATCTAGGGTACAGTCCAGCGCTAAATATCTCCCTTCCTCATCGATCAAGCTATTGTGAAGCGTGAAAGTGAGGGAATTTTTTACTGCTATCATGACCCCATTTTTCTTATTTGGGCCTGAGGCTTTGAAAATGTTGGTAAATTGATGGTGTGTACAACGGGGTTCAGCTGAGATTTTGAAGTGAGTCTCCTGGAGACATAGGATATCACATTTAGAATCTATAGCTGTTTTCCACATGGAGGTTCTCTTGGCAGGGTGATTGAGTCCTTTGACGTTAATTGAAAGGAATTTTGGCATCTTGCGTGATTTGTAGTGGTGTCAAACAAAATGAGTGGTACTCACGGTTGGAAGAGGCAGTTGTTTGGTCCTGGGAGGTTACGTGGAGCGAGTTTTGGTTGTTCTTCAGTAGTAGCTCTCCGGAGGGACGAGTGGAGAATGAGTCAGGTAGGAGAAGAGAAAGGAAGGTTAAACAGTGCTTTATGATATAAGCAATACTAAGTGTATATATAACTGAGCAACTGCTACAAACAGCCTGACAACACTAGGCTGTGTTAACTGTGCGGGGTAGAGTTTGTGGGTTAAGCTGCGCGAGCAAGGCATCCGACCGGATGGTATGGTGACTGTGTGAACCTAGGCATCGCCTATCAGGTTCGCTTCAGCGTGCATTGTGTGTTTGCTTGGGACCTGGGGTCTGAGTGGGACCTCTGTGGTTATTAATTGAAACTTCAGGTGCTTCCGGGATAATGTCCCATTGTTTGAGAAGTTTTATTCCTTCTTGCACTGTGGTGATGACGTGTTTGGCTCCGTTTTTGGTGATGATGATTTTTGTTGGGAATCCCCATTGGTATGGGATTTTGTGGTTATTTAGAGGCTTGGTTATGGTATTCAGTTGTCTTCGGAGTTGTCGTGTGTATTGCGACAAGTCTGCAAACAGCTGTAAGTTATTGAATGGTGCTGGGAGTTTACCCAGATGTCTGGTTTTATATAGGAGTTGATCCTTAGTGTGGAAGAAATGAATCCTCATTAGAACATCTCTGGGTATGTCTGCTGCTAGATGTGCTGGTTTGGGGATGCGGTGTATGCGGTCTATTATTGTCTCCATTGGTGACAGATCAGGTAAAACTGTGGAGATCATCTTTCTGGCATATGAATTGAGGTCATGTGGCAGGACGGATTCAGGTATACCTCTAATTTTGACGTTATTACGTCTAGACCTGTCTTCTAGGTCCGCCATCTTGGATTTCATCCATTGCTGTTCAGCATGGGTGTGATCTTGTGCATCTACAAGATCATTCACTGTTGTGGTTAGGTCATTCGTGTGCTTTTCAATATGGTGAATTTTGTTCCCCATAATGTGTACATGGGAAGAGAATTGCTTGAACATGGATGCTATTTCAATATGCAGTGAGCTCTGCAGGGAGATGAGCATCTCCTTCATGGTAGTGTCTAGAACAGGTTGATCTGATGTGGGGAAAGCTGCTATAGCTGATGGCTGAGGTAAAAGTGAGAGTGATGCAGGGCTTACCTCAGTGCCGTTTTCTGTTGAATCCATTCGCATCCTCGCTTTTGCTGGGCTGTTGCAGGCTGAGGAGGAAGGATATTGCAGGGATGTCTCTGGAGAGTGTGGATGAGGCAGTATTTCAGAGTCATCTGCATCAGGGAGGTCTGTGTAAGCTGATGAATTCTGTGCAGGGCCGCGGGCGCCATCTTGGATTTCTGTGTCCAGCTGCAGTGAAAAGTAATCTGTCAGTTTCTTTGGCGGCCTGTATTCTTTCCTCTTGCGAGTCGGCTGAGACATTGCTGGTCCCTGTGGCAGTGTCTCTGTATGTTTAGGGGTCAGATGGAGCTGTAGAAGCGGCGATGTTCGCTTAGATCGTTCCGGTCGGTGCAGGAGCTGAGGATTCAGACGTCCATCTTGCTCGGCGGTTAGCCACGCCCCCCCGATCAAATCTTACTTTTGAAACTACAGGAAATATAATCAAAAGAGACTTTGAAAAGACTTCAGATATGTTTGATTCTGGTTTTGAAGATTGGGAAGCTTTCCATTGACGGTAAAGGCACTGGTGTAGAGAGCAGTGCATAATTATAAAATAAAAATTAAAGTTTTAATTTAAAACTTATATATTACTTTAAATTACTGCTAACCTACTGTCTCCATATCCTTACACAACAGGACTTGGAGTGGGAGAAGCAGCACAATGGAGATAATATTGAAGGGTTGCACCGATACTAAGTATTTGCATGAGCATCAATACTCGTGCAAATGCTCCGATACCTGAAACCAATACTTTTAGGCTCAGTTCTTTCATCTGTCAGTGAGATTCCCCCACTGACAGCTGAAATGTAAACAAAAAAAAAGCGCCAATTATCAGTTGTTAAGGTGCAGGGCCACCGTGTTGTTAACAACAGATGACTCATTCAACTGTCAGTCAACTGAAGTGTAAACAAAGTCCCAGCAATTGGAGCTGTCGCAAAAAAAAAAATAGCAGCCAAGCAATGTTTATGAACAACATCGTTCAGCTGCTGAAACAGATAGATAAAAAGAAACATTGTTTCTTTTTATCTATCTTTCTGTTTATTCATTTACAGATCAAAGGGCTGAACTTCGGTCTGCAGATGAAGTCAGGTTAAAGCAACCTGTCAAGTACAATAAAATGTTTTTGTCTTTTTTTTTTTAATTAAATTGTTCCTCTGTTTAACCCCTTATTATCCCTCAATTTACTATAATCAGCCTTATTAACTCCTTCTTCTTCTTCTCCATTTAATTACTATTTTCCTGCTGATTTATTTTTTTTGTTCACTTCTATTTTATAAACTAATAATAATAGGAAAGAACATTTTTTTTGCTTTGTTCGTTAATATTTTTACACCTTTAACATTTATTTGCACGTTTTACAAAAAAAGTGCAACCTTAATAAAAAAAATGTATTTAATTTGTAAATCATTTTTCAATGCTTTGTACCATTGCTGACAGCTGAAGTGTAAACAAAAAAGCTGCATTATGTATCGGTAATTGGTATCGGGGAGTACTAAAAAAAAAAAAGCATCAGTACTCGTACTTGTAAAAAAATTGTATTGATGCATCTCTACTCTATTGATTTTCATAGTGCTCACCACCCAACACTAGAAGCTTGCTAAGAAGATAAAGCAGCTAAATTGACTCCCTTAACAAGCCAAAATCAAAGCAATGACAAAACAATATTGTTAAAATGTAGAGGAGAAAGGAGAGGTCACTGACCTTGCTAAGCTGTGTGGCAGATGTGGCAGAATTAGAATCACAGAATTAGAATTAAAAATCATGTTACATATACATGTATTTCAACTGTGTACTTTGCTGCCTGCCTGGAGTAACCAAGTGGCATACAGTGAGCCTAACCTCGTAAAAATAACAGGTGTGAAGTACAGTATCTTGTGAAACCTACAATCCTATGTAACTTCAAATAAATCTCTGTGTCCCTTGGATCTTAGACCCAGATTGTATATGGGGTCTTAACTTTTGCCTAGCTTGGTTAGTAGTCCAGCTGAAAGAGACACGTCTGTCATGTCCAATTAAACTTCAGTGATCAATAGAAGGATCGGTCTGAAGACTTGTGTTGATGGACTTTGGGTTTGTTCACAGTCCATTGACAGGTGCATCTGATCTGCTGTTGACCTCCTTCTACCCTTTATTTGACCTCATCTACTTGTTTCAAGCTGCTTTTGCATTCATATTCACTTGTATGGAGAGAAAAGTAGTTCTGATATAAATATAAGCCCATCAACATTGTCGCTAACCCAAATACTTTGAACTTGTGTACTGTTGTTACCTAACATTTTAGGGTAGATTGGGTTCACTTTAATGTAACATACAATATAAAGAACTCTGCAGTTAACCTGCTCAGAAGACAGAATGGGGTTGATTTACTAATGGTAAATAGACTGTTCACTTTCCAAGGGAATTTTCCATCATCCAATTGTGTGCATGTTAAAATTTAGTATTTTTTCATGAAAGTCAAATGTCATCACATTTACTAAGCTCTGGGGAAATTTCCCTTGCAAAGTGCAACTTCCCCTGCAAAGTGAGCAGCCTCTTTGCCTTTAGTAAATAAACCCCTGACAACTGATACTTTGGAATGGCATATCTGAACTCCAAATGTTTTTTTTTTACTTGTTTGTTTAAAAAACAACAAAACGCAATAAATCGAAACGGTCCAAATACTCATATTATGCTGCAGTAATCACACATTGGTATTTTCCCTTAATTTGAAACCTTTGTGATTCCATCACAAAGTCAAATTATAATAATTAATTCAAATTTGTTATCTTCCAGGCAACAGAAAATATGCTAGCAGAAAGCTTTCCTTAATTAGCTGAAAGAGAAAAACAATTTGGTTTCATTTCTAACATGATATTAACTGCATTCCCTATTAATAACTCCACCAATACTGTTTGTGTGATTAGATTAAATTATCAATGACTCAATACAACTTTCTGAAGATTGGAACAATCTTAAATAACCTGATAAAAATCAGATTTCACATTAAGTTATTTGGTGGTGCTCTAAGATGTCTAGTAATAATGTATTATTGTAGTTATTGTTATTATTATCATTATCATCCATCCGTCATCCTCATTCATCCCTTTTATGACCAGAGGTCATTGATGCCTGGATGCCCAGACCTATTTTAGCAGCTTCAGCATGACGTTGATCTAACAATAACTCTATTTTCCCATTTTTTTAAAAGCCCAACTCCAGTCTCAAGAAAAAAAATTTTCCTTTCAGCCCACCCCAGACTGCAAAGGTTAAATGCTAGTCTTTGCCCAGGGATATGGGAATAAAGTGTAATACCTATTGTATTTTTTGCTCAAGCAGAGTCCCTCTAGCAGTGCAATTGGTACCTCACAGCCTCTTCTTCACGGCACTCCATGCTGCTGTTGCAGTCCTGCCTGCTCTATAAACAAAGTAGGGTTAAAAAGTCCTGCAATGTATGGGATTATATTAAAAAAAGAGTGCGCTTGCCCCTTTACAGCTTTACAGCCCCACTTCAACCTCTACACATTACGCCACAAATGCACATGGCATCATCTGGAGTGAAATCCTCCAGATGACGCCACGTGCGTTGGTGACGTAACGTGTCTAGGTTGAGTCTGGCAGAGGGATTATTCACCAGATTACATGAGATGTTGGATTTTATTACATGCCTGTTTTATATCAAATAAATGTGAGTGCATTTTATGAAGTGGGTTCTATGTGGTTTGTTGAGCTTATTAGACCAGATACTGCACTATTGGCAGCTGTCTTTTCCTTTTCTTGCCTATGACCTACTTGTGAGCTGTGTGAAGCCATTTTAGAGAAGGTATCCCATCAGTCCTAAGGGAACCTGAACAACAGCGTTTGGTCCATCAGATGCATTATGCTTTATTGACCCTTTTGGGGTCTATAATAAAGGTGAGCTTGCACTTCACCTGGTGAAAGGAGCACAAGTTGGAAACTGTGGAAACACTGTGGCGTCATCTCTATGAAGCACTTTATGAAACAGAGACTTTCTGTATTGCACAACTTACTGTATAAGAAGCTTTATTATTCATATTTTATTGTATTGGACTTTTTCAGTATTATTTTTCATTTAAGGATTTATTTTGTACTTGCACCTTATCTTTATGACATGTTTACATTTATAGTCATTTATAGTCATTTTTTAGTTATCACCTTACCATATAATTGAGGCAGCACAATCACACATTTCAATATTGATTACTTGCACCATAGCAACTTTTTGCACTGGGTCTTTCTTGTTACTATTGGAACATTTATTTAAGATGTATGCACTATTTATTTAAGATGTGCTTTGTTGGACCTTTTGCATATATATACTTGGGACTGAATTTATAAAAACGAGCTCTTGTTGCATTATTGTGATTACTGTATTTAATTTGCACATGTGAAGTATTTTGTTCCATTTGTTTTCATGATATCTTTAGATTTTTTTGGCTATACCTATTAGTTATCTGCACAGGTGTTTTTTAAAGGGACCAGCACACTTATTTTTTAGTATTGTTTGTGAAGTGTAGTGTTCAGACTTTTTAGGTGCTGCTGCCACTATTGGTCAAAGCGCAAGTATTTTCTCTTTATTTTATATTCTATGTGATGTTGCTGAGGGACTGCCCACAAACTGGAGTGCCAGAGGGAGGACACCTGAAGCCTAGCAGAGCAGGGGGGAGGTAAGTAATGCAGCCTTTTCATCTCCCTATAGATGTATAGAGTGGGGACCCCATGCAAGGGTTTTTGTTTCCACCAGTCTGAAGTTTGGCTTTAAGGATATATAAAGGCACCATCATATGCTGAAAAATGGACCAGAAAATTAAAAAAAATATATTTTTATCAGTATTTCACACATACATTTAAAAAAAAAAATTGTACACACACACATGTGCATTGCATTATGACAGCTACAGTCTGCCATCTTTAGCTGTCATTGTGCTTCTGTTTGTGCAAGACACGGTCACAACAGGCAGATTAATAAAACTCACGTGTATACAAACCTCATGTGATCACCATGATTGTCTATCAGGGTGATCAAATGATCGATCTTTAGTATAGGCCACAGGCTGTAAAAGTGCAGTCGTAAAACTACCAGTGTGCACAGTTGCATGCACCTAGTTCTATATATATGGGCACTTGACATAAAATTCAGTGATTGTAATGTTACTGAAATTTGTCAGACTTTACAAATGCAACAAGATTCGGTCAGAGGCAGCAGAGGTGGTAGAGAAGATGATCAGAGACTGTAAACATGCAATATAATTTATTGGTGACTGGGGACATGTTTTAGGTGTTATAGACTGGAGTCACATTCAACGAGACTGTTATAGATCATTGCAGCTTAGTGGTTAGCACTCTTGCATACAGCACTAGAGTCCTTGGTTCAAATCCAGCCAGGATACCCACATGTAGTTTGCACATTCTGCTTGCATGGGTTTACTCCCACACTCCAAAGACATTCTGGGAGGGTTAATCAGCTCCTATCTAAATGGGTTCTAGCAGGGCTTTTTTTCTCAGAGAGTAGGTGCAAGAACTCCCCCTTTCTGAGTCACCCCTTGTCTCCACCCTCTACCCACCTTTGAGCACTGTTACTTGGTTCTGCTCACTCCCTCCCCACCTCCCAGTACCGCCCCTTTTAGAGAATACAGAGTAGCATTTTGTAGCGCTAAGTAATTTGTATGGAACAAGAAAAGCAATAAAATAGATCCCCTGCAGCCAGCAACAATTGACCCCCCTAGAAACAGACCTCCCAGCACCAATAGATCCCCACACAACAATAAACCCCCCTCCTCAACAACAGCCCCCCCCCCACAACAAAATACCACTCCAGCAACAATAGACCCCCTGAAGCTACAACAGATCTCACACCCAGATAGCAAGGATAACTTGCCACACATTTGTGGCAGTGTTAAATTGTAAGTCTGGTAACTTGCTGCACATTTTCACTGGCAAGTTGTACAATTGCAGAGCACTTGAAGCAAAAGTTCTAGTTGACACTTTTCCAATTTGTAGAAAATTTGCATGGCAAGTCTCTAGCAAGATCAGTGGTGAGTCTACAGCGAGAGCTCTGCAAGTTTACAGCATGAAAATTCAGTCACCCCTGTGGTGGGTGACCCCTGTGGTGGGATGACTATTACACAACATAACTGAACCAGAACTTGCAGCAGACTTGCAGAATGTCTGCAAAGAAAGTTGATCTGAAGTCATGCAATGTGGACTTGCTGCAATTGTGCAACAAACTTGTGAAGCCTCGCAAGTCTAGCAATAGCTTAGCAAGTCATTTTCACTCTTGTCGCACAATTGCTTGCTATCTGGGCAGCAGACAGTATCAATAGACCCTTTGACAGACAGCAAAAATAGACCTCTCCCTCAACAGTAGATCTCACCGGTGACAATTGACCCCCCAGCAACATAAGACCTCCTCCCCCCAGCAACAATAGACCTCCACACAAAAATGAATCCCAGCCAGTGACAATAGATCCACCAGCAGCCATCATCAAAAGACCTTCCAGCTCCCTTTGACATTACATACATCCAGTGGTGGAGGTGCCGGAACTGTGTTCCCCCACATACCCGCTGAAAAAAATCCCTGGGTTCTAGTATATGTATGTGTGGTAGGAATTTAGATCCTTGAAGCCAGGGACTGATGTTAATATACAGTATTATCTTATAGCACTGTGTACATTTTCGCTGGTATATAACTACCTATAATAATAATTGCAGCCCCTTTACAAATAAATGCTTCTACATTTGTGCTCCCTACAGGCCACATCTGGTATTTATCTTAGAAGGATCCATTGCAAAAGATAGGAGATAAAAGATAAAAAGAGGTAAGAGCAAACGCGGTAAGATAATGTGAAATACATAAAACAAGCCATTTAACTACTAGCACTTGGTCTAAATGATATGTGTCCTTTACTGGATTGAGGAATCACCTAGGTAAGGAAAATACAGATTCTCATCTGGAGGGCTCAGAGGGCCACTCAATAAATACTCCAGGGCTCTACAAGCACCAGCTATTTTCAAAAATCTAGTATGTGATTGCAGTGTTAGGTTATATGTTTCAGTTTTTCTAGTATAATGAATTTTTGAGGAAACATTTTAATAAACTAAATTAGCTTGTGTATTTTGTCCTTTATAAAAAAATAATACACTGGATAAACCATCACTATGATTACTGTTTACAAGCAGCATTTGTTATTTAAAGATAAATTTAAATTGTGTTTCGGAACCAAGTTTGACTAAACCAGAACCATGTGGGCCTTGGCTTTGTCATGAGAAACCTCACTTGCTGACATGATAGAAGCAGCATGACATTTGTCTAAGACAGAATAAAAACAATACAGTAAAGGTCATCTAATCTTGGCAACAATTGCTGGTCCTTGATATTCTCATATTTCCGTATGCTAAACATGACAGGCAGATTTCTTTAGTCACTCTTCTGATATATGATAGCTGTCAATGAGTTTACCATGATGTTGACAACTGCTTCTTGTCATTAAGAGTCTCCATTTCTAGGATACTTTTATGGAACCCATTTTCTCACTGTGATATTATTAAAGCTTTAGCTGAGGTTTCACAAGTATGTGGCCTAACATAGCTGATAACTGCAGTAATTGGATGAGGTTATGTTGCTAAGCCCCAGAAATGAGCTTAAAACCATGTATCTAAGAGACATTTCTAAAATATTCTGTCCTGTCCTACAATATTAATAACTTCTGCTTGCTGAGTAATATAAGAGCACAGGTTTTGGATCTATCAGTTGGAAATTTTAAGACTTAAAGTAAACCTACTATACATGTGGACAATCCAAACTGAGCAAATAATGAAACAATGCAGAAATAGAAGTTACTTTTGGTAAAAAAAAAACACATGTATTTAGTACAAAGGGGCATCTTAAATCTCATTATATCTCAATTTTTTCTAAAGAACTCAAAATGACACTTTCTTGCAGTAGAAAAGGTTTTCTCATTAACTTTTGTGAGGGCCTGGAAAACCCCTATACTCAGTTTCGAAGAGGTCAAAAATCATATGACCGACATTATAGTGAATGAGAAATTAACATCCATACTTGCAGACAACCATGAAAAATGTCTTCGGGTCTGGCAACCTTGTATCCCATGGCCAACCTTTCAGACTTGACAACACCCTTCTCTTGATTTATTGATCCTCTGACGCACACCCCACGGGACTCTTCTTTCCTTTCCCTTCCCCTTTTACCTTTAGTTCTTTCTTTCTCTTCAATTCTCTGCTCTTTCTGCCTTATCTTACTAGTTTATTCTATATACCTATCTGGCCACCAGACATTGTCCTGGCTGGGATGGTTACGGTGATAGCACCTCTCTTCTCTATACATTGTATTTCTATTTACATGTATATGTATAGATAACAATCCCTTAATGCAACATACAAAAGGGGGCTTCTGCCTAGCTGCATTCAGTTGTATGTCCAGATGCCTTCATATTATTATTTTCTACACTGTGGCAGGAATCTTTCAGTTGCCTTGGCTAGTAACTCTATGACATTAGTTCTTTTGAGGTGCGAGCCTTGAATATGCTTATTTCTCTGATTTGTATCTATCTATAGTCTTTATTGGCCTGCCTAATATCAGCCTCATTGATCAATATAATGGCTTGAGATACAGAAACAGCAATAAATCAAATCTTTTTTTTTTTTGGTAGCGTGGGGAAAGTTTGGAACCTCTTTGAAATATGTATTTATATGTCTGCATTCTAGTTCAGTAGATTTTCTCCTAATTCCTGTCTGTCAACGAGACAGTAAGCAAGAAAAAATCTCCGCAGTGGTGCACAGACAATATTCATGACAGAGGTTCAAACTTTCCCCTACCCTATCCAATACTAACAAAAGTTTTGGATTGAGTTAGACTTTACCAGTATAATGTGGACAAACTAAAAAATGTTGACTTGTGATTGGTTGCACAAATAATTAAACTTCACACTCTTTCTCATTTCACTATGTCACACTATGGAATCCAATATGCTGTTTAGTGCAAACAGAGGGTGCATGTTGTATTCTCCTTCTACTAAAAGTGCCAAAAAGTTCAAATTACCTTTCAGCCTTTGAGAAGGGAAGCCAAGGACACATAAAATAAGTGTGAACATTCAGTCCTTTCGGGGATATCATTTCCAGTCTGGAGTCTCCGGAAAGCTGCACCTACAGCTATGGCATAAGAGCTCTACAGCAAACCAGTGACCCCAGAATGTTTATTCTATTTCAGATCTAACTTGGCAGGCTTCATCCTTGGATCGTATGAAGAAATTCTTGGTATCTCAATCTGTTCTATTAGGAGATAAATACCACCAACATGGTCTAACACAAGTACTATTTGCAAGTAAAGCATCAAATATTGCACTGCTATAACATTTCTCAGATGACAGAACAAGCCGTACACATATGTTTCAGCTGCAGGAACAGGTATATAGTAATAATACATTTACTTAAATATCGATATTCATTATTAAATCACTTGACTACCGCCCCATAGTAAAATTACGTCATTTATTTGACATTATATACTGGAGTTATGGCAGCAGCTAGATGCCATAACCCTGGTAGTTTCTTTTACTATGACCGATTCTCTTTCTGATAAAAGTGGTCCCATGGGCGAATTTGGCGCAGGATCACTTCTAGAAGCGGCAGGAGGGGTGACCCCCCCTCCACTTCCCGGTCCTTCCTGGGCCTACCTTACCGATCAATGAAGCCCAGGAGCGATCCAATGCTGGCGGTAGCTGGGTATGGAGAAGAGTGAAGTTAAGATGGCTGTCACTTGTCTCTATGCCCTTGGAGGACTGGTGAGACATCTGATGTCACTTCCGGTTCCTGAGCCATAGTCATTTTTATATTTTTTTTTAAACAAAAGGTCAAAAAAATATTTTTTGATCTTTTGCTTTTGAAGGTAAATTAAAGATTTGGTGTCTTTTTGACCCCAGATCTCTCAATAAATTGGACACGTCATCCTTATGTTTACATCCCTTGTAATAGGAAGAAAAGTGATAACAAAAAAAATAAAAATAAAGGGACAGTTTAAAAATAAAAGATAAAAAGTAAAATAAATAAGAAAAAAAATGTAACGCGCCCCATACCTCCGTGCTCTCAATCAAAAGTGAACGTATACGTAAGTCGTGCAAACATATGTAGATGGCGTTCAAACCACACATGTGAGGTATCGCCATGAACGTTAGAGTGGAAGCAATAATTCTAGCGCAGGAACTCCTCTGCAACTCTAAAAATATATACTGTATATATATATATATATATATATATATATATATATATATATATATATATACATTTTGCGGGTTCTAAGTATTTTCTAGCAAAAAATACTGATTTACACTTTTAAACAAAAAGTTCCAGAAAAGGCCTGGTCTTCAAATGGTTTAAGCGGTATTAAACCCAAAACCAAAAATGTTAGATATTGCAGTTTACCAATCTGCTTTCTGTTTTTAGCCTTTTTTCCTCTCATTTCAATTAGTAATATGGCCAGAAACACACCTCATGTATTAGAGTGCCCCCACTCTGGATGAAGGAGCAGCAGAGACACCTTTGGAAAACAGCATTGTCAGTCTCGGGGGAGGGAAGTGTTAGATGCTCTAGCAGATTTAAATACTCTAATGCCGCGTACACACGGTCGGACTTTTCGTCTACAAAAGTCCAACGGACGCTGACGGACTAAAGCTGGCTGGTAATCCGATCGTGTGTGGGCTTCTCCGGACTTTCAACTGACTTTTTTAGCCTCAAATCCGACGTACTTTAGATTTGAAACATGCTTCAAATCTTTACGTCGTAACTACGACGGACCCCGAAGTCCGCTCGTCTGTATGCTAGTCCTACGGACAAAAAAACGACGCATGCTCATAAGCAAAAACTAAACGGAAGCACTCGGTCTAGTAAAACTAGTGTTCGTATTGTAGGTAGCACATTCATCACGCTGCAAAATCTGTGATCGTTGAATGCAGCGCATTTTATTTCTTCTTTACGAATGCTCTAAAGAACGAAGGTGTTTTGCTGTTCATAATCAGAGTTCTCCCAAACTGATTTCTGAATTCTTTTTCTCTTTGATCTCATGAATGATATAGTATGCTTTTTATAAACAATGTTTCCATACTAATAATACTTTTTCCCTTTTATTTTTTTTTTTTTTTAGGTTTGTAAAGTTACCACAAAGAACCCATAATTCTTTTTATTTTTTTTTCTAGTGATTATTTTTTAATTTTTAGATAAAGTTAACCCAAAGCACCGTTTTTGTTTATGTATATATTTTTTTTTCAAGACTTACCACTTGAACATTCTTAACATTAGTAATGTATTTTTGGTGTGTTTTTTTAAAACTCAATGAGATTGTTGTCCCTTGTTAATTTTTAACATTGTGTGTAAAATCAATGATTTAAAAGAAAACACATAAAAGTCTTTTGCTAAACTCAAAAAAGATCCATTTATTCATGGTCAAAATAAAATAAAGAGGAAGTCAACGCTGGAAAAAGTCGGTGTACAAGAAAATTGGGATCTTGAGGAGTCCATATAAGAGGGAGCACAATCTGGTCCAAGAATCCCAGAGATCAACAGCACCAGCAGATGATCTAGATGTCCCCAGACTGTGGTACTACAACAGCCTGCGTCTTCTGTCAGACCAGACTGAACCCAGGTCATCACTTTCTTCTCTTCCCTGCAGCCTTTCCTCCACGCTGCCCTGCAGCCTTCCCTGCAGCCTTCCCTGTAGCCTTCCCTGTAGCCTTCTTTTGAGGCTGTGGCTCTGGTGTTTCAGTTGTGGCAGGAGGAGGAGGAGGAGGAGGAGGAGGAGGAGGAGGAGGAGGGGGGGGGGCTGCCTCATGTAGTTGGGTGTTTTTGGTTAGCGTGCCCTGCAGCCCCTTATGGATTGTTTCCCCAAATAGGCGCTCACAAATGAGGCGCTGCTCCCAATCCATCTGAAGAAGCCTGCTGGCTAAGTAGCAGCCATAGGCTTCTTCCGCTTCGGGGGGGCTTGTTAAAAAACGGGTGGCCTGTTGCATGAGGCGCAGGGACGCGTCCTGTGTGACCATCCCCTTCCTGGCCCTTTTTTTGGGAAGGTGGAGGGGAGGCACTTGGGATTGGGTGAGGCTCCTACTGGGCCCAGCCACCTCACTTGGCCCAGCCACCTCACTTGGCCCAGCCACCTCACTTGGCCCAGCCACCTCACTGGGAGCAGCCACCTCCTGCCTGACACTGGGCCCAGCCTCCTCCAGGATGATGGTGAATCCGGCCTCCTCCAGGCTGTCCATGGGCCCGGTCTCCTCCTGCCTGCCACTTTCCCCACATTCCTCCTGGATGGACTCATCCTGTGTATAAAAAAAGGACAATAGTTTTAGTTTCTTTTTTTGGGTTCATCAATGACACACAGTTTGCTTCTCATGACTAGCAAATTCAATGTGAATACATCTCTTTAATAAAAGAGTCTAATCAGACACCCTAATTATTTCAAGCAGGTGCCAAACATATTTAGTCACTACTATCATTTGATATGTATACACAATTTGGAGTGCTAAATTATTTGAGACAATTATAACATCCAGTTAACATCATTAATATTAGTACAGTAAATCTTTGTTAAAATAATTTACCTGACTCCAGATGGTCATATCCGGTTCATCCAGGATGGAAGACCCAGCTTGCTCCTCATCAGCCTCTGCTGGGGTGGAGGGAAGGGTGGAGGGAAGGGTGGAGGGAAGGGTTGAAAGTGATGCCCTGGCTTCATTCTGGTCATCAAGAAAACGGAGTTGTTTGTAGTACCACAGCCTGGGTACATAAACATCATCTGCTGATGCTCCTGATCTCCTTGATTCCTGGATCTTCCTATGCTCCCTTTTATACATGTTCCTCAAGACCCCAATTTTCTTGTACACTGTCTCCATTGTTGCTCCAGGGATGGTCTCCTGGACAAAGGACAGAAGTCTCTCCAGCGTTGACTTCCTCACATGCTTGTTATAATACTGAGGGTGTTTCACCTCCCACAAATTCCTCATCTCTCGATACTTTGAAATAAAAGAAGTAAGGAACTCTGGATCCTTCAATAGGGGATTCATTATATCTGGAAAAGAGAAAGTCACAAGACCAAAAAAACTTATTATATGTTTCTGCTAACCCCTCATCATCTTCTCCCTATGTAGGCCTCATCAATCTATCAAGCCATATAGGCCGCTTGCTACAAAGTCATGACCATAAACCCCCCCCCAAAAAAATATATATCTCAAATTACCTTCGTTTTGGAACGTCCTGGTCCACTATCACCTACGCACAGAACGTACGTACGACACGCGCGAAAGGCCCTCCTTTATACACTACGCATGTGTGAAACTCCGCCTGCGTCGCCCGCCCCTGACGTTCGAAATGAACTCATGTTCTCCGCCCCCTAATTTGACGCACAGAACGTACGTACGACACGCGCGAAAGGCCCTCCTTTATACACTACGCATGTGTGAAACTCCGCCTGCGTCGCCCGCCCCTGACGTTCGAAATGAACTCATGTTCTCCGCCCCCTAATTTGACGCACAGAACGTACGTACGACACGCGCGAAAGGCCCTCCTTTATACACTACGCATGTGTGAAACTCCGCCTGCGTCGCCCGCCCCTGACGTTCGAAATGAACTCATGTTCTCCGCCCCTTTTTTGTTACGGCGCGTAGTGGAGTTAAAGAATGGCGGAGACACCTGAAATGTTGACGACCTCAGGTAGTGGAGACAGCCCGCAGGCTGGAACGTCTGGAACGTCAACCAAATCTGTGAGGCCTAGATTTAAGGCCTCTAATATGAGTTTCAAAGAGATGGTGGAGATGGTGGCCATTCTTCGCAAAGACGACTATGATGGCAATTATGGGCCGTACGCACGGCCAAATTTGCGCAAGGCCAAAATCATGGCAAAGGTCGTGGACACTTTGCAGGCATCATTTGGGGTCCAGCGCTCCAAGGATCAATTGCGCAAAAGATGGTCTGACCTGAAAATCAGGGAGCCGGATCAATACCGACGTATCCGGAAAGTTCTTAAAAAAAGTAAGTACTTGTCGTGTTTTTCTCTTGTGTTTATTACCTTGTATACTGCTCCATGTGCTTTTCCTTTCTATACGATTTTTGTTAATCGTTCTAAACGATCTTTGAAGAAACCTCGTTACATATCTATATCTATATATATCTATATATATATATATATATATATATATATATATCTATATATATATATCTATATCTATATATATATCTATATATATATATCTATCTATATATATATCTATATATATATATATATATCTATCTATATATATATATATCTATATATATATATATATCTATCTATATATCTATATATCTAGAAATATATATATCTATCTATCTATATATCTATATATCTATAAATATATATATCTATCTATCTATCTATCTCTATATCTATAAATATATATATCTATCTATCTATATATCTATATATCTATAAATATATATATCTATCTATCTATCTATCTATCTATCTATCTATCTATCTATCTATCTATCTATCTATCTATCTATCTATCTATCTATCTATCTATCTATCTATCTATCTATCTATCTATCTCTATATCTATATATCTATATATATATCTATATATATATCTATATATATATATCTCTATATATATATCTATATATATATATCTATATATATATATCTATATATATATATATATATATATATATATATCTATATATATCTATATCTAAATATCTAAATATAAATATAAAAATATAAATATATAAAAATATAAATATAAAAAAATGTAAAAATATATATATATATATATATATATATATATATATATATATATATATATATATATATATATATATATATATATATATATATATATATATATATATATATATATATTATATATCTATTTGAAATTCTCTTAATTTTTTGGATTTACATTTAGTTAGATATTTAGAGATTTTGTTACAGATATAGAGAGAGATCAAAAGATTATTAACTATATTTTGAGATATTGATATCTTATCTATCCGGTATGTCTTTAATAATTTTAAATATTGAACTAAAATAGGAACTCTACACAAACCACTTCACTACAAATGTTGGAAAATTATTATGTCCTAAAATATCTGTGTGCTAATTAGATTACTCATTTTTTGTTTCACATAGGGGAAAAATCACTCAGCCAACCAAAAGAACACAGTCCACCACAAGCAAAACAGGATTGGGCAATCAGTCCAAGTCCCATTGACGATGTGGAGGAAGGAGAGGTGGGCGACATGGGCACCCCACCAGGTGAGTGTCTGACACACCAGCTTACGTTAATCTATGCATGGCTGCCTTTTGTTTAATTGAATTTGTCTACTCTATTTTAGGGGATCTGCTTCATTCAAGCAACAGTGACACCCCCGAGGATGTGGAGGAATTAGGCTACATGGCCACCCCACCAGGTCAGTGTCTGAGACAACAGCTTTATTTCTGGTAAGGTAAACTATGTATGTGTGCATATTTGTAAAGACATTTTTTGGTTTCATTCCACTTTAGGAACAACAAGAAGTGACCATTTCACCTCGGAAAGTGCCCAACGTCTAATTGGTCAAATAATGGCCTGGAATCAAGACATGGATCAAATGCGTAATAGGCTGGATCGTATGCAGCAGGAAATGAAGGACATGATTGATGTTTTGGGTCGAATCTAAATGCCCTTTTTTAAACCCCAAAACATCAATCATGTCCTTCATTTCCTGTTTTGCTGACCCCATTCTGGGTCTTCTCTTTGTTTTTTTGGCATAACATAAATGGCTGTTTAACCTAATGTCAAAAAGGAGGGCTGTCAAAAATCCACAAAAAAATAAAAATTGATTTTCTAAAAAACAACCAAAAAAAAAAAAAAAGTGATTTTAAAAAACCCAAAAAAAAAAAAAAAGTGATTTTAAAAAACCCAAAAAAAAAAAAAAAGTGATTTTAAAAAACCCAAAAAAAAAAAAAAAGTGATTTTAAAAAACCCAAAAAAAAAAAAAAAGTGATTTTAAAAAACCCAAAAAAAAAAAAAAAGTGATTTTAAAAAACCCAAAAAAAAAAAAAAAGTGATTTTAAAAAACCCAAAAAAAAAAAAAAAGTGATTTTAAAAAACCCAAAAAAAAAAAAAAAGTGATTTTAAAAAACCCAAAAAAAAAAAAAAGTGATTTTAAAAAACCCAAAAAAAAAAAAAAAGTGATTTTAAAAAACCCAAAAAAAAAAAAAAGTGATTTTAAAAAACCCCAAAAAAAAAAAAAAGTGATTTTAAAAAACCCAAAAAAAATTCAAAAAATTAATGTTAAAAAACAAAAAAAAAAAAAAAAATTGATTTTAAAACAACAAAAAATCGAATAAATAATTAATGTTAAAAAACCAAAAAAAGTAAAAAAAATTGATTTGAAAACACCAAAAAAATTAAGAAAATTAATGTTAAAAAAACAAAAAAAAAAAAAACATTGATTTGAAAACACCAAAAAAATTAAGAAAATTAATGTTAAAAAACCAAAAAAAGTAAAAAAAATTGATTTGAAAACACCAAAAAAATTAAGAAAATTAATGTTAAAAAACCAAAAAAAAAAAAAAAATTGATTTTAAAAAAACAAAAAAAAAAAATAAAAAACTTGATTTTCCAAAAACAAAGCCTGTTTTTGAAAATCCAAAAGCCCAAAATATTTTTTTGTGGATTAGGTAGAAATATTTCAATATAATTATATTTTGCTACATCATTAAGATACCATTATATTTTTGTCTCGGAACATTTTATACTAAATGCAGAACTGAATGCATACCAACCATTAATAAAAACATCTCCTTTTATAGGATTTTAACAAATGTGTGGTTTGTTATTTCAAGGCTCAGTATCAGTTTGGTTATAATTGTCAAAAAGTTGTTTACAGTGGCAATGGAGCTTATTTATACATTTTTAAAATTCAAATACAGTTGGCACTACAACTGCTCGACCATAACCTAGGAGACAGCCCAAAAGAAAGGCAAGCAATAAATATAATGCCAGATTTCAGCAATATTTTTTTTATTGTAAAAAAAATTATATATCCTGGCCCATTGCAATGGCCCCCCTACCCATAAAATAATCAACATATTGCTGTCTAACCTGACGGGAACTTTGGGGGGCCAAGCCAGTACGGACAGTATCCAGGCCTGTAAGGTTGGCTTCTATTTGTCCGGCCTCAGGCCCAACTGTGCCTATATAATTGGCTGAATGCTTATTTAAAAAGTTGTGCAGAATGCAGCATGATAAAATTATAAAATTAAGTTTGTATTCCGCCAAATTAATGGCTGTTTGAAACAGGCGGAACCGGCTGGCCAGAATTCCAAACGCATTCTCAACCACTCTTCTAGCTCTGGCCAGCCGGTAATTAAAAACCCTCCTCTCCGGGGTGAGGGTTCTTTGGGGGAATGGCCTCATGAGGTGCTTGCTCAGAGCGAAGGCTTCATCGGCAATGAAGACAAAGGGGAGTCCTTCCACGTTATCCTCATCAGGTGGCAATCCCAGGCCACCACTCTGGAGACGCTGGCAGAACTCCGTCTGGGCAAATACTCCTCCATCCGACATCCGGCCATTCTTCCCCACGTCCACATATAAAAAATCATAGTGTGCCGACACCACCGCCATTAAAACAATACTGTGGAACCCCTTATAATTAAAATAATATGACCCCGAATGGGGTGGTGGCACAATGTGGACATGTTTCCCATCTATAGCCCCTCCACAATTGGGAAAGTCCCAACGGCTTGCAAAATGGGATGCCACAGTCTGCCATTCCTGTGGCGTTGAAGGAAACTGGGGAATCAAACAAGAAAACAAAAATCAATTAATTTGGAAGCTAACATTGCAAGAAAATTAGACAATTAAAAACATTATTCCCCAGCATCAGTATAACATTCAATAATTTAATTCTTCTGGAATAACTAATATGGAAAAAGGCACACTTATCAGATTGCTCACCCCCTCTGATAGAACATTGATTACATTTTAGGGGGTTGTGAAATCCCCAAAAAAAATTACTTTAACAACACGCAGGAATTTAGGGATAACAAAGGCTACAAGACTGCAGTTGTCGCACTCTGCAGGTGCAGTTGCAAACCAGCTTACAGTAAATGAGGTAATGTCAAAAGGCATTCATGTTGCTAACAGTACACAATCACATGCAAGGGCAATTAATGAAAACACTTTGAGGCTTGCATATGATTTGATGATGGAAATCAGCAGAGCTTCTGCTCATTTACTAAAGCACTGGAACAAATGCACTTGTAGAGTGCACATGCATTTTGCAAAGTGCAACATAGATTTGCTTTAGACAAATCAACACCACAGAACATTCAAGCAAATTTTAACGAGGGTGGGGGTGGGGGGGTTGTGAAATCTAGCTAATTGCTAATTAGCAGCACACTATTTGGAGTGAGTTCAGGTGGGGGGGGGGGTTGTGAAATCTAGCTAATTGCTAATTAGCAGCACACTATTTGGAGTGAGTTCAGGTGGGGGGGGGGGGTTGTGAAATCTAGCTAATTGCTAATTAGCAGCACACTATTTGGAGTGAGTTCAGGTGGGGGGGGGGGGTTGTGAAATCTAGCTAATTGCTAATTAGCAGCACACTATTTGGAGTGAGTTCAGGTGGGGGGGGGGGGGGGTTGTGAAATCTAGCTAATTGCTAATTAGCAGCACACTATTTGGAGTGAGTTCAGGTGGGGGGGGGGGTTGTGAAATCTAGCTAATTGCTAATTCTAAGCACACTAAATACACTCCAACAAAATACATTCAAAATGAGTAGACTAGGTGGATATGTTCCCATCACTTCATGCTGGGAAGGTTATTGAAGGAAACTATACATGCATGCCAAAAAATAACAGGAAAAAATCCCAGCATGTGTGAGGATAAAAAGGGGACATTCACACTATATTGCAATGATGGGAAGTAGTGTTTGAAGCAAGAAATACATTACTTTATCAAAGATTACATAAAAGAACATGTGATGCTAATAAAATAAAAATATCTTACCTTAATATAGTCCTTCTGCAGGACCTGTATGATGGCAGAACAGGTCTCTGGGATAATGATCCCCAGAGCCTGGGGGGAGATGCCTGTCGAGAACTTAAGGTCCTGCAGGCTTCTCCCTGTGGCCAAATACCGCAAGGTAGCGACCAGCCTCTGCTCCGGAGTGATGGCTTGCCTCATGCAGGTATCCTGCCTGCTGATATAGGGGGTCAGCAAAGCCACCAAACGATCAAAAACGGGGTCCGTCATCCGGAGAAAGTTCCTGAAATCCTCAGGATTATTCTCACGGATCTCACGGAGCAAAGGCATGTGACAGAACTGGTCACGCTGAAGCAACCAATTCTTGGTCCATGAACTCCTCCTCGCCCTGTTCATGGACTGGTCTTGGGCTGAAGAATAAACTACAGCACCAAGCACATACAATGCACGAGCTCTACGACGAGTACGTACAGGTAACATGGCTTCAAAACGGTCGGCTGGTCAGAACGCACTAAACAGAACGCACTGAAGAACAGCAAGGCCTGTGAAGAACGACCTGAAAATCAGGAACGAGCGGCCAATAAAACAAAGATTTCTCAATGCCAACTGACCAAACGCACTGAAAAGCAGATACAAACCTCACAAGCACAGACTGAACAACAGTTAAAACGAACTGAAAAATACGAGTCTCACAAGCGCGAATCGTCTCTCACCAAACTTCTACTAACACGAGATAAACACGAGATTAGCAGAAGGAGCCCAAAGGGTGTCGTACGGGCTATTGAACTTCCGTTTTATAGTCTCGTCGGACTTGGTGTACGTCACAGCGTACTAAACTGGCGTACTTTTGTGTGGTCGTGTGTGGGCAAGTCCGTTCGTAAGAAAGTCTGCCCCAAGTCCGCCGAAGGTACGCCGGAAGTATGTCGGACAGACTGTCCGACTTTTGTAGCTGCAAAGTCCGACCGTGTGTACGCGGCATAAGAAACTGAAGCCAAACTCCAGCTGACATTTTAAAAGCAGTTACAGCAACAGTTTTTTTTTTCTTTTGGTATAAAGGTTTTATATAAATAAATAAAAACTGATCATTGTAAGCACCCCTGTTAGTGGGGAAATGGTTTGTCCCAGCCCTCTAACTGCTATATCTGCAGGATGGGTACGCTACAATATAATACATATTTACTTTTGGGTTAAATACTACTTTATGTTCACAGTAGGAATATCTGGTTTTGACTGCAAGAGTAAACATAAATACCAATGCCTGATATTTTGGCTATGTATAGATGCTGGTGAGTTTTAGTCAACCACTAGCATTCAAGATCATTCAGAGACTCCAGGAGGAGGAGTCTTTGTGCTTTTACTGCAGTTTCCATAGACTAATGTTAGATAAAAACCCGTATGAGAGAGCAAGCTTCTCTTGTAATTGTAAAGGCATGTGGGTGGAGCCAGAAACGCAGGAGCAGATGTTTCTTCACCAGCATCTATGTGTATAGCGTTCTATTTATGGAGGTTTTTTATTAGTTTACTCTTTTTTTATATTGGTTGAATTTGATGGACAATGTCTTTTCAACCTGACTAACTATGTAGCAACTCTTTTCAGGCTATTTCAACCCAATTCCAAAACATAAAAAGAATGTCTAATCATTCAAGAAATCTATGAAAAACTGTTTTCCTGCATATGCAAAAGCATAGATTTACTTAAGCTGCAAGTGTACAGATACCGTATATACCCTATATACCAGGGGTAGGCAGTCTTAAAGAGGTGGAGATCTACTTGTATAACATGAGATCAAAGATCACTAGGCACAGTGTCGCCTCCTCACACCTGATTTAAACCTCTAATTGCTGTATTACCGTGTCGCAACATATGGCCTCCTCGCCACCTGTCAAACACACTCAGATCACTTTTCAGAGAAACAGCTGTGTCTGTTGCACTTGTGAATGAGCCCTAGTTGCATTCAGCAGCTTCACCCTCAGGGCTCGTTCACCTGTAAAATGGAGGGGTGGTAAAACCCTGCAGTTGAGTTGAGGCAGCAGCCAAAGGTGTACACATGTCATAGAAGGAATTAAGCCCTCTATTGTTTTTGGTGGGTGCTACCGCCTGCCAATCATGACCCATTCAAATAAATGGGGCCACTCTGCAAATGCCCTGCAACTGCATGCTTCCTTGCCATAGACTTCTAAGATATCCTGCAGATGTGGTGCACTTTCACCCGCAGGATAAAATAGAAGTCTGTGGTTAAGCGCAGAAAACCCCCAGGAAAGCTGCAGGTACACTGCACTTCCTATGTGGTGTGGATAAACCGCAGCACATCGGTGTAAAAGCAGCCCTATACCAATATGCCCAGTGTATTGCTTCACACTGATTTAAAGATCTTCTCTTTCCTGCTGCTGGCACCACTGTGGAGACTGCTAGCCAGGATAAGAGGTGGAGTGCAGTTGGTATCATTCTGCATGGGATAGGAGCCAGCACTACAGAGGAGGCATTGGCTTATGCAACTCTTACTTCCTACTACAGCTCCAACTTTACAAGTAGTCTCTCTTCATTGCACTCTGTCTGATGCTTTGGATTAGCTGGTTAGCAAGCCCAGACCATGATCTACCAGTCACCTGTCCACGATCTACAGGTTGCTGACCCCTGCTATATACTATAGGGCAACAGGACTGAATTAATAAAGAGTGAAAGACACACATGCCCTGAATTTGCCTGGAAAGGGAACAAGTTGTTAAGGTATTAGTAATAGAGCCTGACAGCAAATATTCAAAAACAGCTGATACAAGCCCTGGAGTGGTAAGAAGACAATTGATCCTTTATTTCAAAGGGAAGGTATACATATGTGACCAAATAGGAAAATGTTGGTACCGCTCAGGTAAGAGGTAGAGTCCAAGCTAAAACGCTGTGAGTGCTAGCTGGAAAGGAACTTGTCCAGGCTCCAAGCTGCAGCAATATCAAGAGGGAAGATCCATTAAGCCGTACACCAGATGGCAGACCAGTGGAGCGGTGAATGGCAGCCTCAGGCTGGGCCAGGCCATGCCCCCAATGTGTTTATCCCCACCCTTGGAGCTTAATCATGGGGAGCCCCCATGATCCCCATGATTAAGATCTGAGGGGTGGAGCGAAACGCATTGGAGTGTGGCCTGGTTGGAGCCCAGGCTAAGGCTGCCATTCACCTCTCCACATGGGTCTGCCATCTGATGTGTGGCTTAATGGATCTTCCTTCTTGATATTGCTGAAGGTATACATATGTCTACATTTTTTATTTAATGATTTATTATGGTCAGATTGAAAAAAAAATGTTTTATACATCGTTTTACCATGTAGATGTGAATTATTGCTTATAAAGATTATGATTATTAATTTATCATTATTTATGCACATGTACATCATCACATGATTTCCCCATGTATTCTTAAGCTGTTGCATACACAGCTCAATAGCTCAAGATTAAATATATGTACACATGAATACATCACAGCAGAGACTTGTCCCTTACTGGATATCAGCAATTGAGGTTTTAGTCAGACAATGCAAACTTAAAAGCAGGAAGTGTCTACCTTTCTTCTCTGTAACTCCAAGAGAGTAGGAGTCAATTCAAGTAAGCATTGACTTCTGCCCAGGGTTAGAACAAAACCCCATGAATACAGCCTACATCATCCAGAGCATGTCACTCAAACAAGTGATATGGCAGTTAACCGTGTCATTTTAAACAACATTTGTAAAAATGTTAAAACAGTGGAGTAAAAAAATATACATTTTCATTTTGCAGAGAGATAAGAATTTGTATTAATTAAAAAAAAAAACATTTTATAAAAATCATAAAATTAAATTACAAATTTCACACAAAAATACAAGCCCATATAAAAACAATCACACGCCAAAACAGAACACACCCTACAATCTAATTTAAGCTAAAAAAATGTGATGTGGGAGGAAATGTTCTTAAACTGCCTACCAGAAGATAGCAATACAAACATTTCCTGGGTGAAAACTATTCTAACCTCACCACAATTCTTTAATAGTAGGAAATCTCACTCCCGTAATAATCTTCAGCACAGCTTTTATCACCCTTTGTAAGGCATTTATGTCATGAACTATGTACGACTCTTGCCACAAAAGATATGTGATATGTAAAACACTCTCAATGGCAGTTTTATAGAAGCTAAGGAGGCCTGCTCCAAAAAAAACAGGCCCTCCACAGTTTCTGATGAGCCCTACCAGCCAGGTGGGATATGTACCACGTCCACAACAAGTCATCCATAAGGGTTGTCCAGAAGAAACAAAACTCATGTACCGTTTCAACCTCCATCCCACCAATCACAACTGGCTCATAACTGGTTCCCCAACTATAAGATCTAAGATCTATAATTAGTTCCTTCATCTTATCTACCTTTAACTCTAAATTGTTCTCACTGTACCAGCCCACTAGGCTCTCTTTTTCCTGCCAATATACAACCTTTTCACGGTACCTTATTCTCCCTACAATCCTAGTGTCAGCTGCAAATTTTAACAGAGTCTACCTCAAAATGAGAGACACGGTTATAAGTATATAAAGTAAACAGGAAAGGGCTTAGTATACATCCTGACTGCACCCTTGTATTAAGGGACAGTGTCGACGAGTAGTAATTACCAATTTTTACCCTCTGCTGACTCTCAGTAAGGAAATCAAACACCCAATTACAATGGGTTGGGCTTAGTCTCTGAATTTAATTTAGCAATAAGTTTCATGGGTTGAAGTGGACTAAAATCAATAAAAAAAGCATTCAGTCGTAACTGTTTTTGTCCTCTAAATGGGTCAACACAGAATGTAAGCCTAATGCAATAGCATCCTCTGTAGATCTATTTGCCCTAAAGGCAAATTGGTAACTATCCAGCCCTGGCGGAATACACATTTTAATCTAATGCCGCGTACACACGGTCGGACTTTTCGTCTACAAAAGTCCAACGGACGCTGACGGACTAAAGCTGGCTGGTAATCCGATCGTGTGTGGGCTGCTTCGGACTTTCAACGTACTTTTTTAGCCTCAAATCCGACGTACTTTAGATTTGAAACATGCTTCAAATCTTTACGTCGTAACTACGACGGACCCCGAAGTCCGCTCGTCTGTATGCTAGTCCTACGGACAAAAAAACGACGCATGCTCATAAGCAAAAACTAAACGGAAGCACTCGGTCTAGTAAAACTAGTGTTTGTATTGTAGGTAGCACATTCATCACGCTGCAAAATCTGTGATCGTTGAATGCAGCGCATTTTATTTCTTCTTTACGAATGCTCTAAAGAACGAAGGTGTTTTGCTGTTCATAATCAGAGTTCTCCCAAACTGATTTCTGAATTCTTTTTCTCTTTGATCTCATGAATGATATAGTATGCTTTTTATAAACAATGTTTCCATACTAATAATACTTTTTCCCTTTTTTTTTTTTTTTTTTTTTTATGTTTGTAAAGTTACCACAAAGAACCCATTATTCTTTTTTATTTTTTTTCTAGTGATTATTTTTTAATTTTTAGATAAAGTTAACCCAAAGCACCGTTTTTGTTTATGTATATATTTTTTTTTCAAGACTTACCACTTGAACATTCTTAACATTAGTAATGTATTTTTGGTGTGTTTTTTTAAAACTCAATGAGATTGTTGTCCCTTGTTAATTTAACATTGTGTGTAAAATCAATGATTTAAAAGAAAACACATAAAAGTCTTTTGCTAAACTCAAAAAAGATCCATTTATTCATGGTCAAAATAAAATAAAGAGGAAGTCAACGCTGGAAAAAGTCGGTGTACAAGAAAATTGGGATCTTGAGGAGTCCATATAAGAGGGAGCACAATCTGGTCCAAGAATCCCAGAGATCAACAGCACCAGCAGATGATCTAGATGTCCCCAGACTGTGGTCCTACAACAGCCTGCGTCTTCTGTCAGACCAGACTGAACCCAGGTCATCACTTTCTTCTCTTCCCTGTAGCCTTTCCTCCACGCTGCCCTGCAGCCTTCCCTGCAGCCTTCCCTGCAGCCTTCCCTGTAGCCTTCCCTGTAGCCTTCTTTTGAGGCTGTGGCTCTGGTGTTTCAGTTGTGGCAGGAGGAGGAGGAGGAGGAGGAGGAGGAGGGGGGGGGGCTGCCTCATGTAGTTGGGTGTTTTTGGTTAGCGTGCCCTGCAGCCCCTTATGGATTGTTTCCCCAAATAGGCGCTCACAAATGAGGCGCTGCTCCCAATCCATCTGAAGAAGCCTGCTGGCTAAGTAGCAGCCATAGGCTTCTTCCGCTTCGGGGGGGCTTGTTAAAAAATGGGTGGCCTGTTGCATGAGGCGCAGGGACGCGTCCTGTGTGACCATCCCCTTCCTGGCCCTTTTTTTGGGAAGGTGGAGGGGAGGCACTTGGGATTGGGTGAGGCTCCTACTGGGCCCAGCCACCTCACTTGGCCCAGCCACCTCACTTGGCCCAGCCACCTCACTGGGAGCAGCCACCTCCTGCCTGACACTGGGCCCAGCCTCCTCCAGGATGATGTTGAATCCGGCCTCCTCCAGGCTGTCCATGGGCCCGGTCTCCTCCTGCCTGCCACTTTCCCCACATTCCTCCTGGATGGACTCATCCTGTGTATAAAAAAAGGACAATAGTTTTAGTTTCTTTTTTTGGGTTCATCAATGACACACAGTTTGCTTCTCATGACTAGCAAATTCAATGTGAATACATCTCTTTAATAAAAGAGTCTAATCAGACACCCTAATTATTTCAAGCAGGTGCCAAACATATTTAGTCACTACTATCATTTGATATGTATACACAATTTGGAGTGCTAAATTATTTGAGACAATTATAACATCCAGTTAACATCATTAATATTAGTACAGTAAATCTTTGTTAAAATAATTTACCTGACTCCAGATGGTCATATCCGGTTCATCCAGGATGGAAGACCCAGCTTGCTCCTCATCAGCCTCTGCTGGGGTGGAGGGAAGGGTGGAGGGAAGGGTGGAGGGAAGGGTGGAGGGAAGGGTTGAAAGTGATGCCCTGGCTTCATTCTGGTCATCAAGAAAACGGAGTTGTTTGTAGTACCACAGCCTGGGTACATAAACATCATCTGCTGATGCTCCTGATCTCCTTGATTCCTGGATCTTCCTATGCTCCCTTTTATACATGTTCCTCAAGACCCCAATTTTCTTGTACACTGTCTCCATTGTTGCTCCAGGGATGGTCTCCTGGACAAAGGACAGAAGTCTCTCCAGCGTTGACTTCCTCACATGCTTGTTATAATACTGAGGGTGTTTCACCTCCCACAAATTCCTCATCTCTCGATACTTTGAAATAAAAGAAGTAAGGAACTCTGGATCCTTCAATAGGGGATTCATTATATCTGGAAAAGAGAAAGTCACAAGACCAAAAAAACTTATTATATGTTTCTGCTAACCCCTCATCATCTTCTCCCTATGTAGGCCTCATCAATCTATCAAGCCATATAGGCCGCTTGCTACAAAGTCATGACCATAAACCCCCCCCAAAAAAAATATATATCTCAAATTACCTTCGTTTTGGAACGTCCTGGTCCACTATCACCTACGCACAGAACGTACGTACGACACGCGCGAAAGGCCCTCCTTTATACACTACGCATGTGTGAAACTCCGCCTGCGTCGCCCGCCCCTGACGTTCGAAATGAACTCATGTTCTCCGCCCCCTAATTTGACGCACAGAACGTACGTACGACACGCGCGAAAGGCCCTCCTTTATACACTACGCATGTGTGAAACTCCGCCTGCGTCGCCCGCCCCTGACGTTCGAAATGAACTCATGTTCTCCGCCCCCTAATTTGACGCACAGAACGTACGTACGACACGCGCGAAAGGCCCTCCTTTATACACTACGCATGTGTGAAACTCCGCCTGCGTCGCCCGCCCCTGACGTTCGAAATGAACTCATGTTCTCCGCCCCTTTTTTGTTACGGCGCGTAGTGGAGTTAAAGAATGGCGGAGACACCTGAAATGTTGACGACCTCAGGTAGTGGAGACAGCCCGCAGGCTGGAACGTCTGGAACGTCAACCAAATCTGTGAGGCCTAGATTTAAGGCCTCTAATATGAGTTTCAAAGAGATGGTGGAGATGGTGGCCATTCTTCGCAAAGACGACTATGATGGCAATTATGGGCCGTACGCACGGCCAAATTTGCGCAAGGCCAAAATAATGGCGAAGGTCGTGGAGACTTTGCAGGCATCATTTGGGGTCCAGCGCTCCAAGGATCAATTGCGCAAAAGATGGTCTGACCTGAAACTCAGGGAGCCGGATCAATACCGACGTATCCGGAAAGTTCTTAAAAAAAGTAAGTACTTGTCGTGTTTTTCTCTTGTGTTTATTACCTTGTATACTGCTCCATGTGCTTTTCCTTCCTATACGATTTTTGTTCATCGTTCTAAACGATCTTTGAAGAAACCTCGTTACATATCCATATCTATATCTATCTATATATATATATCTATCTATATATGTATATATATATATGTATATATATATGTATATATATATATATATATATATATATATATATATATGTATATATGTATATATATATGTATATATATATATGTATATATATATATATATATATATATATATGTATATATATATATCTATATATATATATATATATATATATATGTATATATATATATCTAGATATATATATATGTATATATATATATCTAGATATATATCTAGATATATATATATATATCTATATATCTATATATATATATCTATATATATATATATATATATATATCTATATCTATATATATCTATATCTATATCTATATCTATATCTATATATATATATCTATATATATCTATATATATATATATATATATCTATATATATATATCTATATATATATATCTATATATATATATCTATATATATATCTATATATATATATCTATATATATATATATCTATATATATATATCTATATATATATATCTATATATATATATCTATATATAAATATAAAAATATACATATAAATATAAAAAAATATAAATATAAATATAAATATAAATATAAATATAAATATAAATATAAATATATATATATATATATATATATATATATATATATATATATATATATATATATATATATATATCTATTTGAAATTCTCTTAATTTTTGGGATTTACATTTAGTTAGATATTTAGAGATTTTGTTACAGATATAGAGAGAGATCAAAAGATTATTAACTATATTTTGAGATATTGATATCTATCTATCCGGTATGTCTTTATAATTTTAAATATTGAACTAAAATAGGAACTCTACACAAACCACTTCACTACAAATGTTGGAAAATTATTATGTCCTAAAATATCTGTGTGCTAATTAGATTACTAATTTTTTGTTTCACATAGGGGAAAAATCACTCAGCCAACCACAAGAACACAGTCCACCCCAAGCAAAACAGGATTGGGCAATCAGTCCAAGTCCCATTGACGATGTGGAGGAAGGAGAGGTGGGCGACATGGGCACCCCACCAGGTGAGTGTCTGACACACCAGCTTACGTTAATCTATGCATGGCTGCCTTTTGTTTAATTGAATTTGTCTACTCTATTTTAGGGGATCTGGTTGTGCTTCATTCAAGCAACAGTGACACCCCCGAGGATGTGGAGGAATTAGGCTACATGGCCACCCCACCAGGTCAGTGTCTGAGACAACAGCTTTATTTCTGGTAAGGTAAACTATGTATGTGTGCATATTTGTAAAGACATTTTTTGGTTTCATTCCACTTTAGGAACAACAAGAAGTGACCATTTCACCTCGGAAAGTGCCCAACGTCTAATTGGTCAAATAATGGCCTGGAATCAAGACATGGATCAAATGCGTAATAGGCTGGATCGTATGCAGCAGGAAATGAAGGACATGATTGATGTTTTGGGTCGAATCTAAATGCCCTTTTTTAAACCCCAAAACATCAATCATGTCCTTCATTTCCTGTTTTGCTGACCCCATTCTGGGCCTTCTCTTTGTTTTTTTGGCATAACATAAATGGCTGTTTAACCTAATGTCAAAAAGGAGGGCTGTCAAAAATCCACAAAAAAATAAAAATTGATTTTCTAAAAAACACCAAAAAAAAAAAAAAAAGTGATTTTAAAAAACCCAAAAAAAAAAAAAAAAAGTGATTTTAAAAAACCCAAAAAAAAAAAAAAAGTGATTTTAAAAAACCCAAAAAAAAAAAAAAAAAGTGATTTTAAAAAACCCCCAAAAAAAAAAAAAAGTGATTTTAAATAACCCAAAAAAAAAAAAAAAGTGATTTTAAAAAACCCAAAAAAAAAAAAAAAAAGTGATTTTAAAAAACCACAAAAAAAAAAAAAAAAAGTGATTTTAAAAAACCCTTAAAAAATTAAAAAAATTAATGTTAAAAAACCAAAAAAAATTAAAAAATTGATTTTAAAACACAAAAAAATCGAATAAATAATTAATGTTAAAAAACCAAAAAAAATTAAAAAATTGATTTTAAAACACAAAAAAATCGAATAAATAATTAATGTTAAAAAACCAAAAAAAGTAAAAAAAATTGATTTTAAAACACCAAAAAAATTAAGAAAATTAATGTTAAAAAACCCCAAAAAATTAAAAAATTGATTTTAAAAAACAAAAAATAAAAAATAAAAAACTTGCTTTTAAAAAAAAACAAAACTTGATTTTCCAAAAACAAAGCCTGTTTTTGAAAATCCAAAAGCCCAAAATATTTTTTTGTGGATTAGGTAGAAATATTTCAATATAATTATATTTTGCTACATCATTAAGATACCATTATATTTTTGTCTATGAACATTTTATACTAAATGCAGAACTGAATGCATACCAACCATTAATAAAAACATCTCCTTTTATAGGATTTTAACAAATGTGTGGTTTGTTATTTCAAGGCTCAGTATCAGTTTGGTTATAATTGTCAAAAAGTTGTTTACAGTGGCAATGGAGCTTATTTAGACATTTTTAAAATTCTAATACAGTTGGCACTACAACTGCTCGACCATAACCTAGGAGACAGCCCAAAAGAAAGGCAAGCAATAAATATAATGCCAGATTTCAGCAATATTTTTTTTATTGTCAAAAAATTATATATCCTGGCCCATTGCAATGGCCCCCCTACCCATAAAATAATCAACATATTGCTGTCTAACCTGACGGGAACTTTGGGGGGCCAAGCCAGTACGGACAGTATCCAGGCCTGTAAGGTTGGCTTCTATTTGTCCGGCCTCAGGCCCAACTGTGCCTATATAATTGGCAGAATGCTTATTTAAAAAGTTGTGCAGAATGCAGCATGATAAAATTATAAAATTAAGTTTGTATTCCGCCAAATTAATGGCTGTTTGAAACAGGCGGAACCGGCTGGCCAGAATTCCAAACGCATTCTCAACCACTCTTCTAGCTCTGGCCAGCCGGTAATTAAAAACCCTCCTCTCCGGGGTGAGGGTTCTTTGGGGGAATGGCCTCATGAGGTGCTTGCTCAGAGCGAAGGCTTCATCGGCAATGAAGACAAAGGGGAGTCCTTCCACGTTATCCTCATCAGGTGGCAATCCCAGGCCACCACTCTGGAGACGCTGGCAGAACTCCGTCTGGGCAAATACTCCTCCATCCGACATCCGGCCATTCTTCCCCACGTCCACATATAAAAAATCATAGTGTGCCGACACCACCGCCATTAAAACAATACTGTGGAACCCCTTATAATTAAAATAATATGACCCCGAATGGGGTGGTGGCACAATGTGGACATGTTTCCCATCTATAGCCCCTCCACAATTGGGAAAGTCCCAACGGCTGGCAAAATGGGATGCCACAGTCTGCCATTCCTGTGGCGTTGAAGGAAACTGGGGAATCAAACAAGAAAACCAAAATCAATTAATTTGCAAGCTAACATTGCAAGAAAATTAGACAATTAAAAACATTATTCCCCAGCATCAGTATAACATTCAATAATTTAATTCTTCTGGAATAACTAATATGGAAAAAGGCACACTTATCAGATTGCTCACCCCCTCTGATAGAACATTGATTACATTTTAGGGGGTTGTGAAATCCCAAAAAAAAATTACTTTAACAACACGCAGGAATTTAGGGATAACAAAGGCTACAAGACTGCAGTTGTCGCACTCTGCAGGTGCAGTTGCAAACCAGCTTACAGTAAATGAGGTAATGTCAAAAGGCATTCATGTTGCAAACAGTACACAATCACATGCAAGGGCAATTAATGAAAACACTTTGAGGCTTGCATATGATTTGATGATGGAAATCAGCAGAGCTTCTGCTCATTTACTAAAGCACTGGAACAAATGCACTTGTAGAGTGCACATGCATTTTGCAAAGTGCAACATAGATTTGCTTTAGACAAATCAACACCACAGAACATTCAAGCAAATTTTAACGAGGGTGGGGGTGGGGGGGTTGTGAAATCTAGCTAATTGCTAATTAGCAGCACACTATTTGGAGTGAGTTCAGGTGGGGGGGGGTGGGGGGGTTGTGAAATCTAGCTAATTGCTAATTAGCAGCACACTATTTGGAGTGAGTTCAGGTGGGGGGGGGGGTTGTGAAATCTAGCTAATTGCTAATTATAAGCACACTAAATACACTAAATACACTCCAACAAAATACATTCAAAATGAGTAGACTAGGTGGATATGTTCCCATCACTTCATGCTGGGAAGGTTATTGAAGGAAACTATACATGCATGACAAAAAATAACAGGAAAAAATCCCAGCATGTGTGAGGATAAAAAGGGGACATTCACACTATATTGCAATGATGGGAAGTAGTGTTTGAAGCAAGAAATACATTACATTATCAAAGATTACATGTGATGCTAATAAAATAAAAATAGCTTACCTTAATATAGTCCTTCTGCAGGACCTGTATGATGGCAGAACAGGTCTCTGGGATAATGATCCCCAGAGCCTGGGGGGAGATGCCTGTCGAGAACTTAAGGTCCTGCAGGCTTCTCCCTGTGGCCAAATACCGCAAGGTAGCGACCAGCCTCTGCTCCGGAGTGATGGCTTGCCTCATGCAGGTATCCTGCCTGCTGATATAGGGGGTCAGCAAAGCCACCAAACGATCAAAAACGGGGTCCGTCATCCGGAGAAAGTTCCTGAAATCCTCAGGATTATTCTCACGGATCTCACGGAGCAAAGGCATGTGACAGAACTGGTCACGCTGAAGCAACCAATTCTTGGTCCATGAACTCCTCCTCTCCCTGTTCATGGACTGGTCTTGGGCTGAAGAATAAACTACAGCACCAAGCACATACAATGCACGAGCTCTACGACGAGTACGTACAGGTAACATGGCTTCAAAACGGTCGGCTGGTCAGAACGCACTAAACAGAACGCACTGAAGAACAGCAAGGCCTGTGAAGAACGACCTGAAAATCAGGAACGAGCGGCCAATAAAACAAAGATTTCTCAATGCCAACTGACCAAACGCACTGAAAAGCAGATACAAACCTCACAAGCACAGACTGAACAACAGTTAAAACGAACTGAAAAATACGAGTCTCACAAGCGCGAATCGTCTCTCACCAAACTTCTACTAACACGAGATAAACACGAGATTAGCAGAAGGAGCCCAAAGGGTGTCGTACGGGCTATTGAACTTCCGTTTTATAGTCTCGTCGGACTTGGTGTACGTCACAGCGTACTAAACTGGCGTACTTTTGTGTGGTCGTGTGTGGGCAAGTCCGTTCGTAAGAAAGTCTGCCCCAAGTCCGCCGAAGGTACGCCGGAAGTATGTCGGACAGACTGTCCGACTTTTGTAGCTGCAAAGTCCGACCGTGTGTACGCGGCATAAGTATTGGCTTCTAAAATCATTTCATTACACTGGAGGTAAGAGCCACAGGACAATAGTTATTTCTTTGGAATTAGGACAATTGCGGTACATATTAATGATTTCAGACAAGAAAGCACTACCTCCTGTTGTAATGAAACATTCAAAATATTTTTGAATCCTACCCATTTTGCTGTATCTTTGTTAAACTCAATAAACATATTTTCAACCTAAAAATATTCATGACTCCTGTGACCCATTTTCAGCCGTCAGCGGGCTGAATCCCACTGTCAGCTGATGGCCCCTGAGAGTCTGAGCTGGCTGTTCACACCCCCTCCACAGCCCAGTGCTCCAGAGAGGGCGGGGGAGCAGAGCAGAGAGCTGCTGACTGATAGTCAGCAGCTCTCTGCTCAGGGAGCTGTGACAGCAGAGCAATTGACGGTGTTCAATCCCTCGGTTCTCAGTGTTAGAGGTGCCAGGGGACTAATGCTGCATCCACGTAGGTAAGAAGGATTTTTAGGAAAAAAAACAAAGATCTCTTTTAATATGTAAACTTCTTTAAAATAGTCCCTGAAATCAAGCCCTGCAAACTTTCTCTCCTGAACCCCTAACAGACCTTATATCATATCCTGAGCAGAGACCTTTAAAGGCATATCCCCAGGATGTATAGGCAGTTTAGTGATCACATCATTATTTAAATGCTCAAAACAGGCATAGAACCTATTCAATTCTTCAGAGGGAGAGGCCTCACACTCCCCCATTACCAACCAGACTCTCCTCTCCCCTCCTATCAGCATGGAAAAATGAAGAAGGCTCCCCCCTTAACGGACTTTAATGGCCCAATAAATTTAAATCAATAACTTAAAAAAGAGGTAGTAAAGAAGTAGTAGATTTATACAAAATTTATTAGATTAACAATATTAAAAAACGCTAACAAAGGTGGCTGATATATGTAAGTGTCAACATGAACATGCATAGAGAACAATGAGAAATTGAAACTCTAGAGTGGTCACAGGACTTCTGTGATAATAACACCATGGCAAATCGCATAGACCACACCCAACCTGTTTTAGAGACTTCTTTCTTCAGGGGTGTGTAAATTACTAGAGCAGTTTGCTTCTATAATGAAGATAAAAAAACAACAAATAAATAAATCGCATGATATATACATACAACCATTTTCGTTCCTATGTCACTAGAGCAAATATGGAAACTTACATGTTGACAAAATCTATGCAGACACATGTACAAGCCACAAAATAATTTAAAACCAGACAGTTTAAAACCAGAAATAAATTAAATTATTTTGTGGCTTGTTCATGTGTCTGCATAGATTTCGTCAACATGTAAGTTCCATATTTGCTCTAGTGACATAGGAACAAAAATGGTTGTATGTATATATCAAGCGATTTATTTATTTATTGTTTGTTTATCTTCATTATAGAAGCAAACTGCTCTAGTAATTTACACACCCCTGAAGAAAGAAGTCACTCTAGAGTTTACATTCCTCATTGTTCTCTATGCATGTTCATGTTGACACTTACTCATATCAGCCACCTTTGATAGTGTTTTTTAATATTGTTATTCTAATAAATTTTGTATAAATTTTACTATTTCTTTTTGATGTTATTGATTTAAATTTATTGGGCCATTAAAGTCCCGTTAAGGGCGAGCCTTCACCATTTTACCAATTATTTGGGATGTGGGCCAACTTTATTGTTCAACCACACCACCTTTTCTTCTTGATCTCCCGTCAGCATGCTCCTTGCACTACAGTGCAAGTGATTGGCTCATGTATTGCTTCTACCCCCTCCCCAATCTGAGCCCAGCTCAGATTGGGGAGGAGGTAGAAGCAATACAGTGAACTGCAAAAGGCTGAAACCAAGTCAAATTCAGATACTTAAATTAATATATGACTAAAGTGTTTGTTTTTTTTTGTCTGTTTGTTTTTTCAATGCAAGCAGTGTAAGTACCTGAGTTTGAATTGCTATTAGCCTCTTGCTGGGAAGCCACAATAGTAATAGAGGTTATAATAATATAAATAATTAAATGTACAACAGTACATGAGTAATAAGAAATACAGCAATATGCAAACATTTAGGAGTAATGCCCCGTACACACGGTCGGATTTTCCGATGGAAAATGTGTGATAGGACCTTGTTGTCGGAAATTCCGACCGTGTGTAGGCTCCATCACACATTTTCCATCGGATTTTCCGACACACAAAGTTTGAGAGCAGGATATAAAATTTTCCAACAACAAAATCCGTTGTCGGAAATTCTGATCGTGTGTACACAAATCCGACGGACAAAGTGCCATGCATGCTCAGAATAAATAAAGAGATGAAAGCTATTGGCCACTGCCCCGTTTATAGTCCCGACGTAGGTGTTTTACGTCACCGCGTTTAGAACGATCGGATTTTCAGACAACTTTGTGTGACCATGTGTATGCAAGACAAGTTTGAGCCAACATCCGTCGGAAAAAATCCTAGGATTTTGTTGTCGGAATGTCCGAACAAAGTCCGACCGTGTGTACGGGGCATAACAGTCCTAAATTGTTTCTTATATTGTCCCTCCCTTTCTAGACAGAATTGTGAGACATCGGAGTAATGGAGCAATGACCTAGAAATCGATTTGTGGGTTTTTTGTTTTTCCCCTCTCTAGCAATTTGGTGATGGAAAAGTTGTAGCTAGCAACAGGATCACTTTTGTTACATGGACCTTTGGTTGACTCATAGACTAATGGTCAACCCGCTTGACTGTAACCTGCAGACTTAGCTGGATCTACAAACTGGCACATGAATGTCATATGTATCTAAGAATACAATTACGGGGAGATAAAGGCCCCTATTTTATGTTTTATAAGCAGCGCTAAAAATTGAACTCAATATTGTGAAAAAACTAAAATGAATCAATATAATGACATCAAACTTATTAGGTGAAAAACGTGTATAAAGAAATCACACCAAATATATAAATAAATAAGTGTCTATAAGAGCCCATTCACAAGAGCTAAAAAGGAAAAATATATGTGAAACAAGAAAGTCCAAAGGAAACAAATCATCCACGATTCACTTGCTCCACCAGTGTCCCCGCAATCACAATTCGTAGTGCTTCCACCACCAGCTTACACCAAGTATTAAAGCCTCTTACCGGATCCTGTGGACCATCATATAGTATGGTCAAATGCGCATGTTATATCTCCTTTGAAGGGAAACTCCAAAGCACCAAACATGATCCAGTTAGGGTTGGTTCATCAGCAGGATGAAAAAAAAAAAGTATATACCCTCATAGTGTAACCCATAAAAAACATTTATTCAAAAAATAACAAGTGAAACTTGCAAAGGGAATCACACTAAGCAAATCCTTGGGCATTAGGTTTAAAAACTTGCTAATAGCAATAAAAACTGATACAATTGCTCTCCCAAAGAGCAGCAAGCTGCTCACCAGCCAGCAAGTATGCACGATGACGGAGCGACGTATCCACACCCAACTAGTTTCATCAAGGAGATGAGGTCGTCGGGTGACTGACTTATATGGGGACTGGCTTACATGTGTAAGCCAGTCCCCCGACTATATCATCCCTTTGACGAAACTAGTTGGGTGTGGCTACGTCACTTCGTCATCACGCATGCTTGCTGGCTGGTGAGTCCGGTGCAGCCACACAGCCTGCTGCTTTTTGGAAGAGCAATTGTATATGTTTTTATTGTTATATGCAAGTTTTTAAACCTAATGCCCAAGGATTTGCTTAGTGTGATTCCCTTTGCAAGTTTAATTTGTTATTTTTTGAATACATTTTTTTTATGGGTTACACTATGAGTGTATATGCTTTTTATTTTTCATCCTGCTGATGAATCAACCCTGACTGGATCACATTTGACGATTTGGAGTTTCCCTTCATAAGGAGATGTAACACGTATAGTATAATACCGGTACTATATGATGGTCCTTAGGATCCGGTAAGAGGCTTTAATACTTGGTGTCACCTGGTGGGGGAAGTACTACAAATTGTGATTGTGGTGACACTGGTGGAGCAAGTGAATCGTGCATGATTTGTTTCCTTTGGACTTTCTTGTTTCACATATATTTGTGGTGTGATTTCTTATATATATGTTTTTTCACCTAATAAGTTTGATTTAATTATATTGATTAATTTTTATGTTTTTACAATATTGAGTTCAATTTTTTAAGCGCTGCTTCATATATATTTATCACAATTCTTGCATCTAGTGTCACAGATTGCTTAAGCGGCAGCTCATTTCTAATTTATATATGTTTTAGCGTGGATATCCTATATGATTTTTGTTTTATGATTTATAAGCAGTTGATCTATATTCAGCTTTTTAATGTACAGTTAAGCCTATAAAATATTCCAGAGAATACAGACTGGACATTTAAATGTTATTTCAGAAGCCTGAAAATCCACAGTACAGCAGGTATATGCAGTATCAAGAAAGGGATTTTCCAGACAAGGAAAAAGTTATTGATCTTTATAGTGTATGTAAAGGCACAAAGTCAGCTATGTACTGTTTATGATATACTATAGATTTTAATATACAGTACCTTAAGGGTAAGAGCAGAGAACCTTCATTTTTCCAAGGTCTCATTAATTCTAGCTGACTTGATACTATGTGATTTGTAAAATTCCTGGAGAAAAATAATATCTATGCATCTAACAATATTAGACAGGGATCTGTGGGTTTTCTCAGTGATTTACCGCTCCTACTAAAAAATAACATGACATTTTTATCGACATACAGGCAATTGTCACATTATTAAGTGCTTGTTTAAGAAACAGATCTATTAAGTGTGGCTTCACACTGCTGCCATTATGTTTCAGTGTTTAATGTGGTTCGTCACTAATGTTTTATAGTAGTTATACAGAGTTAAAGAGAAAGAAATTTAACTTTTAATCTCTTCTAATTTGAGAACTGTCATAGTCACTACATAGCTGCAAATAGCATATTAACTTGTTTATGTACATTGTAAATAACAATGCCAAGAAAATGCAGATCCAGTTAATCTATAAAATATCCAGTAATTTAATTAAACCTTGAGATGCATCCAGTGAGCATAGCCTATCTAATCTGTGCCAGTTTTTCAGCCAGGGATTGCTTTATGGCATCGGTCCAATTGTAATATAGTGATCCTAGAGCGGGCCTGCTTGTGATGCTGGAGCACATATTGCAAACCCATAGCTGTCTCTGACAGTGTTAAAAAAAACAATAATAATAATAAAACAATTAAAAAATGTGTCTTGCTCTCTGCTCTTCTCTATACTTTGCAGTATCCCTCTACACTGTATCTTGTACTTTGCAGTCCATACAAAAAATGCTAACCACTGTATTAATCTGTTTGTACTTCACTCCCTTCTTAAAGTGATTGTAAACCATCACCTTGTAAAACAACCCACAAAACAAGATTTAAAAAAGCATTATAAATACATTTTCCCTTTTTGTTTAAGTGATCACATTCCCTCTGTTCTCAGCTGCATAAGAGCCGGAGAGGAGAAGCAACAGTACACTGATCATGTGCAGGGGGGGGGCATTTCAGGACAAGTCTGATCATTGGAGGAGAGCAGGCTGAGTTTCAAGCATAGCTAGAGAACTAACAATGGTGTGTTCTCCTGCTTAGTATGGTCAGTTTTTAATAGGAAAGCAGAGGGACTGCAGGGACACCAGGGATTTCACACAAAGGAAGCAATACAAAGAGAACAGGATAGGATACTTTTTCATACAAGTACATGGTACAGTAGGCACATATCAGGAACGCGAAATTTTGGGTTTACATATTCTTTAATGCAGCAGAGAGAACACCATGTTTGGAAGAGAGGTGGTCATGTGACTTTGACAGGTCATGTAACCGAGCTCTACTCCCATGTTTTTTTCTTTTCTTGTTCCTTTCATGAATATTGCACTCCACTAACTTTAAACTGCCAAAAGTTTGAACACTTGTAAAGCATGCCACCATCCTTTATAGGTGTGTGGTAGATATTTTTTTTGTTAGCAGTTATATGACATGGTATTGCCAAACCGCTGCTTTTAAATGAGACCTAAGTAAACTTTTTGACTTTAGCACAACCAAAGCCTTTTATTGTTGTTACCTGGAATTTGTAATCACCATAACTTAAAAAATATCTATACCCAAGAACAAAAATATTATATATCGCAGCTTACTAGACCTTAGATGCAATGGCTTAATTTGTTTTCTTTTTTAATGCTAGGAAGATGTTCTTGATTCTACTGGGGATCCAAATAGTAACTTCCTGTGTGTAACCTCTCTAACAAATTTCCTGTCAACATCCAAAACAACTACTCTCTATGTAGTGGAAATAAGAAGATGTTAGTTGTTGAAATTAAAAGAGCAGCCTAGGGTAACAATGCTACTCCTTCATATACTATACAGTATAGTAAGTCAGCATTTTCACCTATGTCTGGGAGTACTGGCAGGATTACCATGTAAAAATGAAGGGAAAGGAAGCCTAAAAAAGAAAATGAATGTACCCACTACATCTAAGGACTGTTAGGTTGCAACATATCACATTTTGTGTTTGAGTTTAGCATAAAAGTGTTTGGTTAGAGCCACTGTCATGTTCTCATTCCAGCAACAAATGTCTAATACAGCATTTTCTTCACTTTGGAGATACACTATATTGTCAAAAGTATTAGGATGCCTGCCTTTAATTGCACATGAACTTTATCGGCATCCCAGTCTTAGTCCGTAGGGTTCAATATTGAGTTGGCCCACCCTTTGCAGCTATAAAAGCTTAAACTCTTCAGGGAAGGCTGTCCACAAGGTTTAGGAGTGTGTCTATGGGAAGGAAGCTAGGGATGAGGTGGAATCCTTATGGGTAGAGATCCCAAGGGATGAAACTCTGGGGAAACTAATACTGGGAGTAGACTATAGGCCCCCTAACCTGAGGGAGAAGGGGGGCCTATAGCCAGTCTATGTCTAGGTGGTGCCTTCCGCCCAGACATAGACTGGGCGGAAGGAACCGCGCATTCTTCTAAGGCTCGCCAGTTCCTAAATGTTTTGCATGACAATTTCATGGGTCAGATGGTAAGTGCACCAACTAGACCTACTGATTACCAAGAATACAGACCTGATCACGGATGTGGAAATATGGGGCAATTTAGGAAACAGAGATCACAGGTCAATTAACTTCAGTATAAATCAAACAACTAGGAAACATAAGAAGAACACAAAGACACAGAATTTCAAAAGAGCCAACTTCCCTAAACTATGAACCTTGCTAGAAGATATTAATTGGGATAAAATCTTAGGAACAAAGAACACAGAGGAGAGATGGGTTTGCTATAAGAGCATATTAAATTAGGGCATTAGCCAGTGCATCCCCTTGGGAAAAAAATGTAAAAGAGTGAATAAAAGTCCTGGGTGGTTTAACTCCAATGTAAAAATGCATATACAAGCAAAGGAGAAGGCCTTCAAAAAATACAAGGCTGAGGGATCATCATCAGCATTCAAACTTTACAAAGCATGCAACAAGAAATGTAAGGGTGCAATTAGGGCGGCTAAAATAGAACACAAAAGACACATAGTGGAGGAGAACAAAAAAAAAATCCCAAAACGTTCTTTAACCACTTCAATACAGGGCACTTAGACAACTTCCTGCCCAGACCAATTTTCAGCTTTCAGCGCTGTCGCAGTTTGAATGACAATTGCGCGGTCATGCTACACTGTGCCCAAACTACATTTTTTTCCTTTTGTTCCCACAAATAGACCTTTCTTTTGGTGGTATTTGATCACCTCTGTGGTTTTTATTTTTTGCTAAACAAATAAAAAAAGACCGAAAATTTTGAAAAAAAATAAAAGTTTTGCTTTTGTTTCTGTTAAAAAAAATTGTAAATAAGTAAGTTTTCTTTTTCACTGATGGGCACTGATAAGGCGGCACCGATGAGGTGGCACCAATGAGCGGGCACTGACGATGGGCACTGATATGTGGCACTGATGGGCACTGGTAGGCGGCACTGATGGGTGGCACTCATATGCAGCACTGATAGGCGTTGATAGGCGGCACTGATGGGTGGCACTGGTGGGCACTGATGGGCAACTGATAGGTGACACTGATGGGCAATGAAAGGCGGCTCTGCTGGGCACTGATAGGGTGGCACTGATAGGCAGCACTGATAGGCGGCACTGCTGGGCACTGATGGGCACTGATAGGCGGCACTGCTGGGCACTGATGGGCACTGATGGGCACTGATACGTGGCACTGATGGGCACTGATACGCAGCACTGATATGAGGCACTGATGGGCATCCCTGGTGGCACTGGCAGTGGTAGGCATTGAAGTGGGCACTGATTGACAGCTGCCTGGGCACAGATTGGCAGCTGCCTGGGCACACAGTGGCATTTCCCTGGGGGTCTAGGAGCATATCTGGTGGTCCAGTGTGGATGGCTTCCCTGGTGGTCCTGGGCGACTTCCCTGGTGGTCCTGGGTAGGATCCGAGGGGGGGCTGTGCTGATAAACAATCAGCACGGACCCCCCCTGTCAGGAGAGCTGATCGGCTCTCCTCTACTCGCGTCTGTCAGACGCGAGTGAGGAAAAGCCGATCACCGGCTCTTTCTATTTACATCGTGATCAGCCGTGATTGGACATGGCTGATCACGTGGTAAAGAGTCTCCGTCGGAGACTCTTTACCTAGATCGATGTTGCAGGGTGTCAGACTGACACCCCGCAACAATGATCGCTGCGATGCGCGCCCCCGGGGGCGCGCAGAGGCTCGATATTCCTGATCATGTCATATGACGTCCAGTCAGGAATATCAAACCACTTTGCCGCCGTCATTCTCTAATAGGGCGGGCGGCAAGTGGTTAAGTATTTTAACAGTAAAAGAGGGAGGACAGACCATATTGGTCCCATAAAGAATGAGGAAAGGAATCTTCTTACAAAGGATGGTGAGATGGTGAAGTTATTGCATTTATTCTTCTCCTCAGTCTTCACAAGGGAATCGAGGGGCTTCAGTAACCAAAACTGCAGTGTTTATCCTCATGACACCTCACAGGAAGCACCCTCATGGCTAACAGAGGACAGAATTAGAAATAGACTTGAAAAACTTAACATTAATAAGTCACTGAGACCAGATGGTTTGCACCCGAGCGTCCTTAGGAAACTCAGTCAAGTAATTGACAGACTATTGTTCCTAATTTTTACTGACAGTCTACTGACTGGAATGGTACCAGCTGATTGAAGAAAAGCCAATGTAGCACCAATATTTAAAAAAGGGCCAAAATACATCCCTGGGAATTACAGACCAGTTAGCCTAACATCAATAGTATGCAAGCTCTTGGAAGGGGTGATAAGGGACTATATACAAGATTTTAGTCATGAAAATGGTATCATTAGCAGTAATCATCATGGATTCATGAAGAATCGTTCTTGCCAAACAAATCTATTAACCTTCTATGAGGAGGTGAGCTGCCATCTAGATAAAGGAAGGCCCGTACACGTGGTGTATCTGGATTTTGCAAAAGCATTTGATACAGTTCCCCATAAATGTTTACTGTACAACGTCAGGTCTGTTGGCATGGACCATAGGGTGAGTACATGGATTGAAAACTGTCTGCAAGGGCCAGTTCAGAGTGATAAATGGGAAGTACTCAGAATGGTCAGGGGTGGAAAGTGGGGTCCCCCAAGGTTTTGTCCTGGGACCAATCCTATTTAATTTGTTCATAAACGACCTGGAGCATGGGGTAAAGTTCAATCTCTGTATTTGCGGACGATGCTAAGCTAAGCAGGGCAATAACTTCTCCGCAGGATATGGAAACCTTGCAAGCAGATCTGAACAAATTAATGTTGTGTGCAACTACAGTGCCTTGCAAAAGTATTCACCCCCCTTGGCTTTTTACCTATTTTGTTACATTACATCCTTAGTTCAATGTTTTTTTTAATATGAATTATATGTGATGGATCAGAACACAATAGTCTAAGTTGGTGAAGTAGAATTAGAAAAATATATACATAAAACTATTTTTCAGAAATAAAAAACTGATAATTGGCATGTACGTATGTATTCACCCCCTTGGTTATGAAGCCCATAAAAAGCTCTGGTGCAACCAATTACCTCAGAAGTCACATACTTAGTGAAATGATGTCCACCTGTGTGCAATCTAAGTGTCACATGATCTTTCATTACATATACACACCTTTTTGAAAGGCCCCAGAGGCTGCAACACCTAAGCCAGAGGCACCACTAACCAAACACTGCCATGCAGACCAAGGAACTCTCCAAACAAGTAAGGGACAATGTTGTTGAGAAGTACAAGACAGGGTTAGGTTATAAAAAATATCCAAATATTTGATGATCCCTAGGAGCATCATTAAATCTATCATAACCAAATGAAAAGAACATGGCACAACAGCAAACCTGCCAAGAGATGGCCGCACACTAAAACTCATGGACCGGGCAAGGAGGGCATTAATGAGAGAGGCAGCACAGAGACCTAAGGTTACCCTGGAGGAGCTGCAGAGTTCCACAGCAGAGACTGGAGTATCTGTACATAGGACGACAATAAGCCGTACACTCCATAGAGTTGGACTTTATGGCAGAGTGGTCGGAAGAAAGCCATTACTTTCAGCAAAAAACAAAATGGCACATTTTGAGTTTGCGAAAAGGCATGTGGGAGACTCCCAAAATGTATGGAGGAAGGTGCTCTGGTCTGATGAGACTAAAATTGAACTTTTTGGCCATCAAAGAAAACACTACGTCTGGCGCAAACCCAACACATCACATCACTCAAAGAACACCATCCCCACAGTGAAACATGGTGGTGGCAGCATCACGCTGTTGAGATGTTTTTCAGTAGTTGTGACTGGGAAACTGGTCAGAGTTGAGGGAAAGATGGATGGTGCTAAATATAGGGATATTCTTGAGCAAAACCTGTATCACTCTGTGTGATTTGAGGTTAGGAGGAAGGTTCACCTTCCAGCAGGACAATGACCTCAAACACACTGATAAAGCAACACTTGAATGGTTTAAGGGGAAACATGTAAATGTGATGGAATGGCCTAGTCAAAGCCCAGACCTCAATCCAATAGAAAATCTGTGGTTAGACTTAAAGATTGCTGTTCACAAGCGCAAACCATCCAAATTGAAGGAGCTGGAGCAGTTTTGCAAGGAGGAATGGGTAAAAATCCCAGTGGTAAGATGTAGCAAGCTCATAGAGACTTATCCAAAGCGACTTGGAGCTGTGATAGCCGCAAAAGGTGTCCCTACAAAGTATTGACATTAGGGGGGTGAATGGTTATGCACATTGACCTTTTCTGTTATTTTCTCCTATTTGTTGTTTGCTTCACAATAAAAAAACAAAAACAAAACATCTTCAAAGTTGTGGGCATGTTCTGTAAATTAAATGATGCAAATCCTCAAACAATCCATGTTAATTTCAGGTTGTGAGGCAACAAAACATGAAAAATGCCAGGGGGTGAATACTTTTGCAAGGCACCGTACTTGGCAAAAGAGGTATAATGTGGAAAAATGTAAAAGAATGCATTTGGGTGGCAAAATGAATGCAATCTACTCACTGGGGGGAGAACCTCTGGGGGAATCAAGGATGGAAAAGGACCTGGGGGTCCTAGTAGATGATAGGCTCAGCAATGGCATGCAATGCCAAGCTGCTGCAAATAAAGCAAACAGAATATTGGCATGCATTAAAAAGGGGATTAACTCAAGAGATAAAGCGATAATTCTCCCGCTCTACATGACTCTGGTCCGGCTGCACCTGGAGTATGCTGTCCAGTTCTTGGCACCAGTCATCAGGAAGGATGTGCTGAAAATGGAGCGAGTACAAAGAAGGGCAACAAAACTAATAAAGGGACTGGAGGACATTAGTTACGAACTACATGAGTTAAATGCTTGTAATATGTAAAAATACCTAACTTATTCCATGCTGTCCCATCAGCCAGCACTTTTCTCCACTGCCTGCTGCATCAGAATGTGGATGGACCCTTGTTGTTTACCTGTATAGTGCAGAAATGACATCAGAGACCAGTCGCATGGAGAGGAGGAAGCTTAAGCCTGTGGGAGCTAACTGCTTTACTAAATTCCTATCCTCCCCTAGCCAAACCAGCATTTAGGCCATGCAGTATAGGAGGACCCCACTGCATGGGTAGATTTACCAGCAGCCAAAACTCATAATAAATAGAGAAGAGAATAGTTAAAACCCCTGTCAATTTTTTTTGCCATCTGTGTTCCTTTGGGAAGGTTACAACATTAATTTCCTGTCCTGTAGAGGCAAAAGGAAGTTGGAGAAAACACACTAGACATGTGCGATTAGTTTAGTACGAATCGAAAATTCATACGAATTTCTGTAAATTCGTATATTACGGAGGATCCGAAATATGAATTGCTATGCTTCCGAATTTTGTGCGAAATACGAAATTTCATTTACGAATTACAGATCCAAATTCCTAATGAACATTCGTAATTGTTACGAAAAGTTAACAAACCTAAAAGGTAAAAACCCAGGAAGTCAGCACAGGGGTGGTGGGAGCCCCTCATAATGATAAATTCATCATAACGAACATTCGTAATTGTTACGAAAAGTTAACAAACCTAAAAGTTAAAAATTCAGGAAGTCAGCACAGCACAGGGATGGTGGGAGCCCCTTATAATGATAAATTCATCATAAGGAACAGTCGAAATTGTTACAAAAAGTTAACGAACCTAACGAAAATTCGTATTTTGTACAAATTTAGACTGAATTTCAGACACAAATTATGAAATACGAATTAATTCTAATACGAAACGGAACAGAACGAAACGAAACAAATTAATTGACAGCGCACATGTCTAAAACAAACTATATTATCAAAAGATATGGGAATGGTCCCTTCCTTTTTCAACATGACTGCGCACCAGTGCACAAAGCAAGGTCCACATAGACATGGATGAGTGAGTTTGGGGTGGAGGAACTTGACTGGCCTGCACAGAGTCCTGACCTCAACCCGATAGAACACCTTTGGTGAATTAGAGCAGAGATTGCGAGCCAGGCCTTCTCATCCACATCAGTGCCTGACCTCACAAATGCGCTTCTGAAAGAATGGTCAAACATTCCCATAGACCAGTGATGGCAAACCTTGGCACCCCAGATGTTTTGGAACTACATTTGCCATGATGCTCAACTACACTCCAGAGTGCATGAGCATCATGGGAAATGTAGTTCCAAAACATCTTGGGTGCCAAGGTTTGCCATCACTGCCATAGACACACTCCTAAACCTTGTGGACAGCCTTCCTAGAAGAGTTGAAGCTGTTTTAGCTGCAAAGGGTGGGCCAACTCAATATTGAACCCTACGGACTAAGACTGGGATGCAGTTCACGTGCTTGTAAAGGCAGGCGTCCCAATACAGTAATATAGTGTATGTTAGTGTTAAAAGAACAGCCTAAAGTTTAAGATCTGAGGGTAAAACATCCACCTTCCCCTGTGTGCTGCATAATAAAACGGGTCTTAGCTTGCAATAGTAAAAGCTTAGAAGTATGACAAGATGATTAGCTAACTACAGCAAAAAGCACGTGGGCAGCATTGTGTCTGGGTGACTGACACGGCACTTTTCTCGCCCACTTGGAGGCAAGTATTTCACTAGAAATTAAGTGATCAAGTGACATAGATCCCAAGGTTACTTACATCACAGCAAGCTTATAAATAAATCAGAAAGTGTTCTTATTTTAGTTACTGGTAGATAAACAAGGCTTGCATCATGTGAACATAGACTGTAGTGTGATTCGACACTAGTCAGTAATTCCACGACCTCTTGGAACGTGACATTTTACTGCCGGCACACAGAGTTCATTCTCAGTGGACAAGCTCGTGATCCAATGTCTTGCCGTTTTTTCCATCGCCTTGACTCAGCTGTTGCAGGGGACGCATGTGGTTGTATTGAATTTCAAATTATGCAAAGACAGTTCCCATCTGCATAAAAAGTTTCCTTGGGCATAGGCAGAGGCTCTTTATTTATATCTATACTTTAACCATGACCTTATTCTTTTTAACACTATTAATAACTGGCAGGTGACATATGGAGGCAGATAATTGACAAATCTGTAGCACCCCCTAATGGCTTTTTTAAATAAACAGCCCTGTCAACTAATCTATTATTTTTATGTATGTAATGTATTTTTCCTCTTTTACTAATGTTATACAGCATATAATATGTTTTCCTAATCGTTCTGTTTAATTTTTTTGCTTGATATGAAAATTCAATCTGATTTTTTTTTTTAAATGACCAAAAAGCAAAAACATTATATGAGATAATAAATCAAAATTATTCATAAAACTTTTCACTATATCCCTGGATCAACAAAACAAAATATTTAAAACATTATAAAAAGTAACAGCTTAAAATAGAAATACTTGCACTTTAAATTTAAATCTAGTGTAAAACGTTGGTTGGTTGTACATAAATTATTAGGTTTTCATTGCTTGTGTTCAAAAAATTTCAAAGTGTAGTCATAAAAATAAATAAAACTACAGTAGCTAATATTATTGCCACTTTGTTACAGACATGGACGTAGCAAAAGCATTAGAGCAGCAAAACATTTGTAGCAGTAAAAGTCTTCTGAAAATGTGTTAAGAAATACATTCACGGAAGTAATACATTGGTGTTTCTTTGTCCCATTTATCATTTCTGAAGCACTAATATTAATGTCTCAATGTTCACAGTGACATAAGAAGATGAAATAACAGTTTCTAAACAAGAAGAAATTAAAGCCAAACTCCAGCCCTCACAAGATCAGCAGAACACTAACTGGTGACAATGAAGTCACAGAGTTACATCACCAGTGCCTTACTCAAACAGGAAATGGAAAAACAGTCATTTTAGTTAAAAGCAAAAAATGTATGTTTAACTAATGATTTTAAGATGAACTCATATCAGCATGCAGAGCTGTATGCTGGTGCGAGTTTTAGTTAACCACTTGCCGCCCGCCATATAGCAGAATGACGGCGGCAAAGTGGTTTCAATACCCTGACTGGAAGTCATATGACGTCCGCAGGATATTGAGCCGCTGCGCGCCCCCGTGGGAGCGCATCGCAGCGATCATTATTGCAGGGTGTCAGTCTGACACCCCGCAGCACCGATCTAGGTAAAGAGTCTCTGACTGAGACTCTTTACCACGTAATTAGCCATGTCCAATCACGGCTGATCACGATGTAAATAGGAAGAGCCGGTGATCGGCTGATCGGCTGCTCTCCTGACAGGGGGGGTCTGTGCTGATTGTTTATCAGCACAGCCCCCCCTCGGATCCTACCCAGGACCACCAGGGAAGCCGCCCAGGACCACCAGGGAAGCCGCCCAGGACCACCAAGGAAACCAGCCACACTGGACCACCAGGTATGCCCCCTAGACCTCCAGGGAAATACTAATCAGTGGAAAGGCAGCTGCCAATCAATGCCCAGGCAGCTGCCAATCAGTGCCCACTCCAATGCCTACCACTGCCAGTGCCACCAGGGATGCCAGTGCCAGTGCCACCAGGGATGCATATCAGTGCCGCGTATCAGTGCCCATCAGTACCACATATCCGTGCCCATCAGTGCCCAGCAGTGCCGCCTATCAGTGCCCAGCTGTGCCCAGCAGTGCCCAGCAGTGCCGCCTATCAGTGCCCATCAGTGCCACCCATTCACATCCTGTTTTGGCTATGGGACAGAAAGTGAAAGTAAATCTGTGCAATGGGACACAGATGGCAGAAAAAGATCGAACAGGGGTTATAACCTTCCCTTACGCTATCCAAAAAAAAAAGTTTGACTATGGTCCAACTTTAGGCTGGGTTCATACTGGTGCGATTACAGGAGGCTCCAATTGGCCATAGGGCAAACCGGGCCCTTGCCCGGTGGGCCAGAGATGATGGGCCACATGTCCTTGCAGGGCCCAAGGCAGTTGGGCTGCTCTTTGAGCCCACGCCACTCACCCTGCCTCTCCGCAGCTGCCCGGCTGCCAGTTCAGCTCAGCCATTGGCACCAGGGGGACGGAAGCATGAAGGGGGGAGGAGCTAGAGGAGACACGTTTGGCCTCTCCACGGCCACCAGTATAGTTCAGCCGTCGGTGCCAGGGGGTGTGACCACAAAGGGGAGGAGCTAGAGGAGACCCCTGCTGCAGACACCATTGAGTCGGATCAGAGAGAACGTGAGTGCGGCCCCTTCCTCTAACCTGGATAGGAGAAGCGGTGAGGTGGCTGCATATAGAAGAATCTATAGTGCTCTCTAGCCCCCCTCCCAGTGCGCTCCAGCCCCCCATTTCAGTGCTCTCTAGCCTCCCTAGTGCTCTTCAGCCCCCTCTCCCAGTTCTCTCTAGCCCCCCAGTGCTCTCCAGCCCCCCCAGTGCTCTCCAGCCCCCCTGTGCGCTCCACCTCCCCCATGCTCTCCAGCCCCCCCAGTGCTCTCCACCTCCCCATGCTGTTCAGCTCCCCCCAGTGCGCTCCAGCCCCCCAGTGCTTTCTGTCTCCCTACTGTGCTCTCCACCTCTCCCCCAGTGCTCTCCAGCCCCCTCCCAGTGCTCTCTAGCCCCCCAGTGCTCTTCAACCCCCCAGTGCTCTACACCTCCCCCATGCTCTCCAGCCCCCCAGTGCTCTCTGTCTCCCCCCTGTGCTCTCCACCTCCCCCCATGCTCTCCACTGCCCCCCTGTGCCCTCCGCCTCTCCCCCAGTGCTCTCCGCCCCCTCGTGCTCTCCAGCCCCCCTATGCTCTCCACCTCCCCCATGCTCTCCTCTGCCTCCCTGTGCCCTCCGCTTCTCCCTCAGTGCATACCAGCCCCCAGTGCTCTCCAGCCCCCCATGATCTCCCCATTTCCCTGTGCTCTCCACCTCCCCCCATGTTCTCCGCTGCCTCCCCTGTGCCCTCCATCTCTCCCCAGTGCTCTCAAGCCCCCCCAGTGCTCTCCAGCCCCCCAGCTATCTCCGCCTCTCCCTTTGGCTCTCCGCCCCCCATGCTCTTCTCCCCCTTGTGCTCTCCTGTCCTCCCTGTGCTCTCCTCCCCACTCCGTGTTTTTGCTTCCCCCTGTGCTCTCCAACCCCCTGCGCTCTCCAGCCCCCCATGTTCTCCGGTCCTCTTGCGCTCTCCTCTAACTCCCTGTGTTCTCTTCCTCTCCCCTGTGCACTCCACCCCCCATGCTCTCCACCTCCCCCCACAGTGTTCTCCAGCCCCCCGTGCTCTCACCCCACCTCATGTTCTTAAGGTTCTTCCTTGTGCTCTCTGCCTCCCTGTGCTCTTTCCCTGTCCCCCTCGCTCCCCGCACCACTGCCGGGTTCCCCCCTCCCCTCTCCCAGGGGAGCCGTCAGGGTGGAGAGTGGGGAAGGGGCCGGTTAACATGTCATGGGCTGTTCATTCCAAAATGCCCGGGCCTTTTTTTTGTCCCAGTCCAGGCCTGGATCACAGACATTGCATATGATACGCACCGTATTGCTGTGCACATCACATGTGATGTCTGTGCAATGAAATCGCATTTGCACCAAAATGGTACAGGACCCTTTGGTCTGCACTGGAATCGGAATGGAATACCATTTGTCAGTTCGCATTGCGATCTACAAACCGATTTGGGGTGTCATTACCTTTACATTGACACCTGCAGCGGTTCACAGAGGGCAGTGTGAACTGCCTGCGAGTAAGACGCAGTTCCCGCATCGCGAAATTGTGAACAGAGCCTTAAAGGAGGGAAAGGTCTGCACACAGGAACAACATCAGTATATCTAGTACTAGTATATCTAGTACACAATTATTCTGTATTCATAACAATTTCATAATGATATTATGTGTTTGCGTTTTACCATCATAAGATCAACAGAACGTTAACAGGTGACAAAGAAGAATTGCAGGGCTTGGTTAGGGGACAGGTTTACTGTTTAATTCACATCTAGTTAAAGAGGAACTGAACTATGCTGCATTCTAGCTCAGCTGCTTGTGTGAGTGAACACACCCTTCAAACATTATTAATCACTTCAGCCCCAGAAGATTTGGCTGCTCAAAGACCAGGCCATTTTTTTGCGATATGGCACAGCGTTGCTTTAACTGACAATTGAGCGATCATGCAACATTGTACCCAAACAAAATTGACGTCCTTTTTTTCCCATAAACAGAGCTTTCTTTTGGTGGTATTTGATCATCTCTGCGGTTTTTATTTTTGCGCTATAAACAAAAAAAGACCGACAATTTTGAAAAAAACACAATATTTTGTACTTTGTGCTATAATAAATATCCCCATTTTTTTGTAAAAAAAGCAATTTTTTTCCTCAGTTTAGGCCAATATGTATTCTTCTACATATTTTTGGTAATAAAAATCGGACTAAGCTTATATTGATTGATTTGTGCAAAAGTTATAGCGCCTACAAAATAGGGGAAAAACTTATGGCATTTTTATTATTATTTTTTTTACTAGTAATGGCAGTGATCAGCGATTTTTATCGGGACTGCAACATTATGGCGAACAGATCGGACACTTTTGACACATTTTTGGGACCATTGACATTTATACAGCGATCAGTGCTATAAAAATGCCATGATTACTGTGTAAATGTCACTGGCAAGGAAGAGGTTAACAGTAGGGGTGATCAAGGGGTTAACTGTGTTATCTACGGAGTGATTCTAATTGTGGGGGGGGTATGACTGCCTGGGTGAGGAGAGCGATCGTTGTTCATACTTAGTATGAACAACATATTGCTCTCCTCACCCCTGACAGCACGGAAATCTGTCTGGTTACATTGACAGATCTCCGTTCTGTCTCTGTGTGGAGCGATCGCGGGTGCCCAGTGGTCACCGCCAGGCATGCGCATTGGCTCTGGCGCCGCTCTGTGGGTGTGTGCGCGTGCCTGTGGTGCGCGCACCCCTAGTGGTCAAAAGGCGAACCGACGTACAGCTACGTCGGTTCGCCCAGGGGGGGCAACCAACCGGCAGCTGGTCGGGAAGGGGTTAAATGCAAAAGCAAAAAAGGATACATTTCATTTCTATGCCCCTGAAAGACGTCCATTAGGATGAAACGCGTGTAGGGCAGAGCCTAGAGGTGATGCCATCACATCCGCTAGAGCGATCAGAACGGTGGTTTGTTTGAAACCTGCATACCACGCTGTCTTGTAAGTAGTTTTACCCTGATTTTTTTTTAAAAAGGCACAACATTTGCTATACTATGGAGTTTTGTGCGTTCTTTACTGAGTGCTGCAAATTCTGTTAATGCTGGAAACCATTGAGGAAGTGCTGAGTGCATAGAAAGTCACATTTGTCCACCTGGAGTTGGCTGGGGAATGCTGAGCTTGCTTAGACTGCCATGGTATAAGCAGCCTGGATTTACACAGAAGGACTTACCTACATGATTGCACATGGGACAATATTTTGTGTGAGTATTTATTCACCTGTGGGACTTTATTTATATCTGTTGGAGTTTATGTTTTACCATTTTAAATATTTGATTCACATATGAAATATAATTTTTTTGGGCTATTTTTTAGGCTGACTAACAAATTAAAGCTAAACTTTTAAGCAGTTGCAGCAACTGTTATTGTCCTATTTCAGGATAAAGAGCTCACATAAATTAATAAAAGCTGACCATTGTAAGCAGCCCTGTCAGTGGTAATTAGTTTGTCTCTAGGATAGAATATCCTACACCTTCAAACTTCCACTTCTTCTGGACAGCTTGGTCTGTTAAAGAAAGTTGTAAAACAACAGACTTACTGGGTGAGTCAACAGGTGAAAGAAGAAAAAGCCTAAAAAAGAAAACAAATGCAGCCACCACAAGGGAGAAGATGGAGATCTTATGTTCTTGCTAGGCAGGAACGCAGATCTCTGTCTTTACCCAGTCAGAGCAACCCCCACACAGTTAGCAACTACCCCCTATGGACACATTTAACCCTTTGATCGCCCCATGATGTTAACCCCTTCCCTGCCAGTGTCATTAGTACAGTACCAGTGCATATTTTTAGCACTGATCACTGTATTAGTGTCACTGGTCCCCAGAAAAGTGTCAAGAGTGTCAGCTTGGTGTCTGATTTGTCCGCCGTAATGTCGCAGTCCCGCTAAAATCGCTGATTGCCGCCATTACTAGTAAAAAAATAAATAAATAAAAAGTCCATAAAAATATCCCATCATTTGTAGATGCTATAACTTTTGCACAAACCAACCAGTATATGCTTGTTGTGATTTTTTTTAACTGAAAATTTGTAGCAGAATACATATTGGCCTAAATTGATGAAGAGATTCGATTTTTTAAATTTTTTCATTAGATATGTATGATATTAAAAATTGTTGCTTTTTTTTGTTTATAGCGCAAAAAATAAAAACCGCAGAGGTGATAAAATACCACCAAAAGACAGCTCTATTTGTGGGGAAAAAAAGGACATCAATTTTATTTGGCTACAGCATCACATGGCCGCGCAATCGTCAGTTAAAATAAATACCAACTAGAAAACAATGATAGTAAATTAGAACACTTGCAGAATTAAGCGATAGTGATTTGTGGGGAAATTAATTTTATTATTATTATATTATTATTTTTTATAGTTATTTATAGGTATTTATTATATTATAATTTATGATTTTGTGTTTCAAACTTGATCATACCTGGGATGTCTACTAGACTCTTGTTTTGACAGATTTAAGTGAGTTATTCCTTAGAATTGCAGGCCTACAATATAAAATTCCAAATTTCTATGCAAAACAATGTATAGCTTTGAGATTCAAAAATCTGACATAATCATACCGCCGGGGAGGTTAAGATTTGACAAATAACCTGAAAGTTGTTTCTATGCAGAGCTGCATCAGGTTTTGCACTCTCCAGTTTTAGTAAATCAACCCCACTGTCTGACTTATATTTAACTAAATGTAAAATATCAAAACTTTTATGAACTTCTTTTTTAATTTTCCCAGATATAACAGACAGCCACATTCACCTGGAATTTTTTGAACTGTCCCGACTCCCTAGGATCTATGGTCTGGTCCCTATAGCCTAATCCTTTCCTGCCAAGGTTCAACAGGTGTCAGAGAACAGCAGTGGAGCCAGCAAAGCCATATACCATGTAATTAAATGCAGTGATTTGATTTTAATAAAGCATTTGGGGTGTAACAATATTAGCACATGTGAAAAATACCAAATGTATTTTTAAAATGTCTTTGGGTGTCCCTCAGACTAATACCCCAGCCCTCTGCTGATTCCAAGAATTGTCCGTGTCCCCTCTGACTGTCTGAATTAGCACATGTGTTCCCTGTCTGAAGAGCTGCCAGCCAGGGAAAAAGGCTTGGAGTTCTGCCATTCATATCCATTGCTCATATTAGACCTCCGAGTACAAGGTGTAAAGATCTGTGCTATCATGGGAAATACTTTTCTAGAACGATATAAACCTAATAACTATATATTAACCAGGAAGAAACTGAACAGTAAACTAAGTGGGCTTTTTTTACTTAAGCACAGATGCAATATTACCTGGATAGCATTAGCAACACAATGCCTGAATCTATACAATGTGAGCAATGCATATGATGGGTGCGCTTTCTATAGCAGTTATATGGGCAATGCAATGTCATCTATGTATACATTTAAAGTGGATGTAAACCCAATGTCGTCCTTTCTAAACTACTGCCATAGGGGTTATCTATAAGGGTATACATGTCTCCTGCATGTATCTTTACCTGTCAAATGTCTCCCCTCTGTCTGTTATTAGACCCGAAAAACTGCATATTCTGTGGGTGGGTCTGTTGTCTGGAGCTCGGTGGGTGGAGTTGTGATGTCAGTAGACTCCCCGCCCACCTCTACACTCCCCTTGTCAATATGCATTTTCTCCTGTGTATTTCTTACACTGAACTTCTGCTATGATCTCTAACATCCAGTGAAAAGACAGGAAAGTAACCACATGACTTCAGCATGTCAAATCATACTGAGGTGTGGAACAGCCAATCCTTGCAGAGCTGCTGAAGAAAGGAGTGGGGGAGGGAATTAAAAAATAATGCATGTCTTAGGCTAGTGCACGAGATGTAAATCACCTGTCACTCACAGCAAGGGGGAGGATTTGACAAAGCTTTTCTCTGTTTGTCAAGTTTTATCTCACTGAACAATAAAAGAGGATTGCTCAGAGCTGGATTAACTCTTTGTGGCAAGACTGGGCTCAAATAATAGGAAATCCTATACTCTACATTATGACATCAAAAAAAAAAAAATTTGGGCTTACATCCACTTTAATGCCATTTCACTAGATAATTGTTTATGGTATGCTGACATTCTGTGGACATTGTTTTAATTACCTGTTATTTCTGTAATTCCTCCCTCTTTGTAAGATGTAATTTCCTCTTTCCTTATTGGTCAGCTCCTGTGTTGTTCCTACAAGATGTACATTGAGGCTAGAAAAATAAATATTCATTTTGACCACTTTAAACACGTCAGTGTTTGCCTCAACCTCCTGCATGCAATAAAGATTCTCGTGAATGCCAAGTGTTTGGTGAGTTAAGCTATCTGATGATAATTGTCTGCAGTGATTGTCTTGGCTATAATCAGGTCAGACATAGAGGTCATAGGAATGGATAAGTTACTATTATAATAATTATAGAATATAATTCATTTCTAAAGTGATTTGTCCAGTTTCGGCCATCAGATTACTTTTCATTTCAAGAAAACGAATTGCACAACACTTGCTATCGCCACACCCGCCTATCTTTACTGCCTGGGAGAATCAGATTATTACTTGCCTGGCTAGGGAGAAATTAGTGTACTAGTGTAAAGGATGCCCCTAAAAATACTTTAACCTTTGGGGCAAATGGCTACCGAAATTGGCTTTAGCCCTGCCATTCTTATGATTACAACACTTGCTGCGATGACCACAACACAACCACACTTAAAAGGTTGCGTGATTTACATAAATGTTTTTAATGCAGTTTGGTGAGAACACTTAATACTTGCTGCACATACATACTGTACTGAGTTAGGCTTTAGTGTCAATAAGACAAGTATAATGATTCTGTGGAAACAAAAATCAACCTATTGTACATTCATATGTTATACTGTATCTACTCTATATACTATGTATTGTGGATTGGTGTCAGTACCAATTCAGCAATAAGTATAATTCGCTACCTCCTACTGTTTGTTTGTATTGGATAGTTTCTTTGCTAAAATCATAAAAATGTGAAATACATTTTAATAAAAATGACTTGATTTAAAGAAAAAATCTATTTGTCTAAAAATACAAGACATTTTTTTATTCAAACAGGTAAATGAATTTAAAATCTGCTTTGCCTAAAATTCGTCCAATTTTGTCCATAATCTGGTGAAATCAGACACAACTGAAAGTTCTTAACTCGGACTGTCATTATGTACTGTATATGTAGAATTAAACTGTGCTAGTCCACACTTCTGTGTTCTTACAATACACCAACACCAAAGCCATAACACTCACCAGCATACCATGGCCCCATATACGTGCGGGTCATAAAGTACTTTCACAGACTCCTCCACTTTCTGCCACTGTTTCCTTCCCACTGCACCATAACAACCAATAATGTTAAAAAAATAGCATATAGCAATAGTTTTCCCCAAAAAATATATATCAGACCCTTATTCTTGATAAGTGTTTGGTATGTATGGGTTTGGTTTGAATACCCCGAACTGTTGCAAACCCAAACCCCATCCCTAGTAAAAAGAAATCATGTTATATCACATTGCATAAAATGTTTATTCTTCATAATGATGAAGTGTATGTCATCACTGTAACCTGCCCAATGTGTTTCATCTCAAAGTACTTAGTTGGGGGCTGTTCAGTGTTAACTTCCTGTGGAAAATTAGAGAAAAGTGTTATGCTCTTGCTCATATCAATCCTTTTTTGACCTGAATATGCATCTGGAAAGATGCACAGATACAAATTACAGGTTATACATTGTATATTTACATATATGTGTTTTATCCTTGTGTTTGTTTTTTAATTATAGGCATTGACGTTTTTTTTCCTCTGAACCATACTAGGGTTGCAATACAGAAAATGATGATGATGACAATGATGATAATGATGAAGCATGTACTTAACCAAAACACTAAAAGAGCAACAAGCAGATTAGGAAGCTACCTTGGATACATGGAGAAAATCATGGTGGTAATGGTGGTGTATCTATTAATTTCATGGACAAGTGCTCACAAATGCTGATTTCACTTTCAGAGAAGATGACATGACAGAACAATCCAGATGGTAGAAGAGAGGGACCTCATAATCAGAAATTGAAATTCAAAGAAAGCTGGGTGTAGGAGCTTAACTTCATAATGTATAAATGTCAGAAACCTCTCAGAGCTTCCTGAAGACGATCAGGTAGAAATGCATAGCAGCTTGCCTGCGTTATTGTGGCGTAACTTCTGCCAGGTGCCATTTTTAAATGGGGACCCGAACCGCTCTCTATACACACGGGACTACATACGGCAGGCCCCCTCAGATAACTAATGCTGTAGACACCGGGTGCCAGGTTTACAAGCACCAAAACAAGTGAGTGTATTACCATCTTTATACTTAATAAACCTACCAAAATTATTTTACACTGTGGGCTTCCCTCTACTTTTTTCTGAGTGGTATCACTGAACCTCTTTCATCAGACCAACCCAGGAACACAGAACATCCAATTTAAAGTGCACATGACCCACCTTCATTTTCACAAAGTGGATCGAGCACCTTACCTTGTCTATTGAGAGCACTAACACCTGCACAGCAGGATTGTTTCTATAAATATGGGACTTATATATGTTTATATCTGATTATTATCATATTTTTGTGTAGTAAGGACTAACAATGTAAGCATTTTATTTGGTTTGTAGCAATTTACTAGCGCGGTTGACCACTGTATACAATGTAAAAAGGGAACCTGCTTGTGGGACAAGTGTCTGTGCCCAATCGAACAAACCATAAATCTGTTTGAGATTGCATTGTGTGACTGTACTCTCAAGTTCTCTGTAATTGGAGCAGTTGACTGCCAAAAAGCAGGATATTCAATCTGATTACATGTAGATTAGTGTAAAAGCTGCCATATCTGTCAGGCGGGAATCTGTGCATTTGGTTGCCTAGTGGAAAAGCCATCTGGCAAACTGAGTCACCCTCAAGTGGTAGCCAGCAGTATTGCATACTGTGATAACTATCACAGCTGGTTTTACCTTCCAAAAGTAAGCTCTCAGCTCATTGCTCCTCCACCAAACATGTTCCTTTCCCTGGTTAGTGAGTTGCCAGGGACATGCATCCTTGACATCAGAGTTGAGTAAAAACACTCCCTCTTCTGTCGGATTGCAGGAAAGAGCAAGTAGGCATGGGAAAAGAGGGGGATTAAACTGTCATAGTCATTTAAATTGCAACAGGGCTGCCCTGAGCACATAGGAAAAGGGCCACATGACAGAGTGGGCTGGAAAGTAGAAGAGGCATAAGATATTAGTTGGGTATGGTTTGACTGGTTATAACTTAGAGAGACCTTGAGAAAGAAGATACAGCAAGGTGAGCAATTTGGCCTACTGGTCAACCCTCTCTGTAAAAGTTTGAATATGGCTATTATTAGACATGCATAAGTTTGGGGAATTGAGGAATGGGAAGAAGATGAATGACTTGTGGTGGCATGTCATACTTTTTTCACAGCACAAACCAAAAAAGTAGGCTTGTTGGTAATGTTTGGATATTTGGTTTTACTTAATTGTCACAAATGTGTATGATTATATGGTGGTCATGAAAGAAGTAATTATTAAGGTTTATTCCAGGTGAGCAATGGTGTAAAATGACTGGTGTGCATCTACCAAACTGGTTGTAAATGGCTGGTGGTTGGTACAAGTTTACTATGATAAATGGGTGACGCTGTCAAGCACCTGGCTTTAAAGATTTTATTAGAATTCTTGCATGTTTTTGAACAATTAAAGTCTACATTTTTATTGTTATTTAATAAATGCTGTCACCATAACACAATGAAAATAATTTGGGTCATGGTGTATTATTTACGATTACTATGTTTGTTTTTGTTGTTCAATATTGTGTCATCCTCTCAGCCTCACCCAGGCCATGCTTTGGATATCACCACAAGACATTATTTCAACCTTCACCACGTAACAATGAGTTAAAATAAACTTGCGTAAAACCAGACTCCCTGTTACCCACTCTGATGTTCTCAATTGGGCTTTTAGATACAATGGTTCTAATTTTATCTCAGGTAAAATGCTAAGACTGTACGTTAGGCTTGAACATTATCCACAAAGACAAACTTGCTAATGCTGGCGGAATTTCATCTGACTTCAGATAAATTATCCCATCTCTGCTGATTTAATGCATGATTACTGAACCCATATATTTACAGATGTAAGCTGTGCTGTTCAGTGCAAGGATACCACAACATGGTATACTACTGCCAAGCCATTTGCCTTGTCCAGAGAGGATATTCTACTCAAAATGTCATAAAAATCAGATTTATCTTCATGATCATGTTGTGTCATAGTATGACATGTTATTCTGTACTGTGTCTTCAGATCAAAGCCTTCATAAATCTAAATGTAGACAGCAAGCAGAGGACTGTACATATTCCATAATAATGTTATCATAATTACTAGTATTATAGTTTCTATATGCATGTGATGCAGACACATATATGTTCACCATTCAGATTAGTCCTTGCCCTTGCGAAGACAGACACAAAGCAATAAATTGTTTTTAGTTGTCATCTCTGTCCCCATTAGTGAGTTTCTGTCCCTTTGACTGCCCTAAAATCAGGACAGCAAGTAAGTGGAACTCTCCTCAAAAATAATTTATTTCAAGGTATTGTACGCAAAAGTGTCCGTAAAAGTGTGACATCATCACAGCCTGAAGAGTTGGAATCCAGAAGGAATTCAGGGAGAATATGGAAGCACCTGTGACCAACAACTGTCTGTTTAGTATTGGCTTGTGTGTCCCATTAGTAAGATTTTTTCCCTTTATTTCCTGTCCTATAGATTCATCAGAAGTGAGAGGATATTTTTCTAGTGTGAGAGAAGTTGCTTCTTAGACAGCTGTAGAACTTTAATTTGTAGTACTGTGAGGTCCAATAAATACATTGTAAATAAAATGAGTTCTTTCCTTTATATAGTATGATATTTATTTTACCAATTTCTGCAAGTGGTAGTCAACATAATGGGACGGACTGGGCGTGATAGAATTATAAAAATTAGGAAAAATACTATCATAAGAAATCCCTCTGTACTGCTGTTTACAGTTGCAAACTGTTAACACCCTAGAATAACTCCTCTAATAGGGAACTCGGGGCTCTTTAACCAGCCATCTGCTCTCCGTGCAGGCCTTGTCTTATGTAGCATCTTTCTTTTTGTGGCTTGTCAGCTATACCTTGATATGCATCCTTAAGCTGGCCATACATGGAACCAAATTTGGTGGATTGAGCAGGGACGTTTCATATCTATGTGTGGCCACTGCAGTTGAACAGAAGTTAATCTACTGATCGACTTCTTTTCAACCACCCTTTCAGATTTTAGCAATGCAGCCAATAGCTTTCAGAATAAAAAGACACACAGGGGAAGATTCCCCCATCCACCTGGAATTGTGAAAGGGGAAATGCATTCAGTTGAACCATGTATGGTCCATGCATGGATAACCTTACCTCGGATGACTACAGAATTTAGCACAGGCATTATGTTACCAGATGCCAGATATCAAACTCTGTTCAGCATACTGAGCCAACATCTGATTAATTATGTTCCTCTTACTCATATCACAATGTTCTGGCTCTCCATAGGGCTTTGTCCATTACTAAGTCCACTCTTTACACCTACACGGTACTCCAATTCACCTAATACCATCATTACATTTGCAGAAGATACTATTTTTAGAAAAACAAGAATAATGATAACCCCCAAAAAAGTGAATACTTGGTTAGTTAAAATACAAAAACAATTTTATTAATTTACAAAAATTCCTTAAAGATATCTGAATCCATAAAAGCATTTGAATGCAGTTATATATTGTATGGAAGAGGCTCCCTAAGAAAGGCGCTCATTCTGCTAAATCATAGCCCATAAATATGCATATAGAAAATTATATACAATATACATTTGCTATAGTGGCTTTATTTAAGCCAGACTAAAGACAACAATTGGCCGCCGATCTTTACGTGTTTCACCATTAACTGGCTTCCTCAGGAGACCCTGTTATATTAGGGAATAAATTACGATTGTTTACAGAATATAAAGACATACATGAATGTTTATAATATAAGAAATAAACATAAATACAATCATAGCCATGTACACACATACTAATGACCAAGATCTGGTTACGCGTCCTAAATATACAGTAGTCATTAGACATGTGCAACTCGTTTCGTTCCAAATTCATTTTTAACAAATTTAGACAAATTCATTCATTCGGAAATATCCAAATTAACGAAAACAGTTTAACAAATTTTTCCGAATATTTGTAAATTCGAATATTCGAAAATTCGGAAATTCGGAAATTTGAGAATTTGAAAATTCGAAAATCCGAAAAGGCGAAAAATCTAAAATAATAACTTAACTATTACTAACTATTAGATTTTAGGTATTGGAATTTCCTTTCAAATTTGGCTGTTAGCGAATGTGACATATACGAATTTATCCGAAGTTACGAATTATCTGAAGTAACGAATGCCGTATCTGAACTAATGGAACGTAACAAATTGTTAATAATAAATAACAGTAATAATAATAATAAAAACTATTATTATTATTAATTTGTTTCGTTCCATTAATTTAGATGCGGCATCCGTTTTTTTGAATAATTCATAACTTCAGATAAATTTGTATTCGTTATGTTCACTAACAGCCAAATTTGAAAGGAAATTACAATACCTATAATTTAATAGTTAGTTATTATTAGTTAGTTATTTAGTTAGTTAGTTAGTTAGTTAGTTAGTTAGTTAGTTAGTTAGTTAGTTAGTTAGTTAGTTAGTTAGTTAGTTATTCTTTTGAATTTTCAAAATTTCTTTCTTATTTTTGGATTTTCAAATTTATGAATTTACGAATTTTCGAATTTATGTATTTGCGATCATAAAGAATGACCCGAAAAACAAACAAAAAAAGAAACAAATGAAACGAAAACGAACACGTTTTTCAGCAGTGCACATGTCTAGTAGTCATTATATCTAATGTACATGGTACATTATATCGTTTTCTATGGGCTCCTACATGCAATATGTAACTGCACTGAAATGTTTTTATGGATATTGATATCTTCAAGAAAATTTTGTAAAATAGTTTTTGTATTATAACTAACCAAGTATTCGCATTTGGGGGGTAACAATGGCACCTTTAAAATCCTTTTTTCTTTATTCTCTGTCTAAGAATGTGGTGCCACGTCAGTGAATTGTGCTCCATGTTTTTCTATGAAAGATACTATTATTACTATATCATATTAATTCATTTTTTAGTGCTCTGGGAAATTGTTGTTTGTTGTATTGATGTGTTTTAAGATTTTTGTGTATTGCCTTTTAACTCCAACTTATTTTACATTGCTTAGTTCTTTTCTGTTGTATTCTATTATTGTTGGTTCTAAACTCAAACTACACCATTTTGGTTCTGACCTGTATTTTCTTCTGGATTCTGTCTCCTATAATCCATCTGTTATTGACTGTTAATTGCTTCAGATTGTTTCCCACCAGCCTCTAATGCAGGTAGGAACTCAGACCTAAACCAGTAAGACAACCTAAGGACTGAAACATGGAACTGTAACACAGTTACACCTGTTGGCAGGGGTCTTGGTTAAAAAAAAGAGTTTTAACCTCTGAAGAGACCAAGCCTACCACTATTGACACAAGAGTTCAATGCACTATTCTGACACCTACTAACACTTTAAAACCTGAGCACACTGGTCCAAACCAATGCCAACTTCTACTAAATACTGTTTTCAATAATCTCCCCTTACACTTTACTGTGAAGCCATGGTTGCAATATGTTGCAAAGATCCTAGTTTCCCCATATACAGTATTTAGATATGTAGCACCCTCTAGTTAGCTGGGTGCTAGGGGTTAGATTTTTCTATAGAGTATGGAAATTTAGGCAGGCCTAGCTGGTGGCTAGGCCTGTTTGTTTTCATTCTGGGCTGGGAGTGGCTCAGGGAAGGCCTGGGTGATTCACAGGTAGCATCACAGTCACCTCCCTCTTCTTTCTAGAAAGTGTGAGAAGGAGTAGAGTGGAGCTTCCTGGGGTATTCTGAGGAGCCTTGACCAATCCCCAACCTCTTTAAATACCCAGGGTCAGCCCAGCTGGGGAGGAGTTGTCGGCTGGAAGAGCTGGAGTGAGAGAGTGTGGAGGCTGTCGGGGCCCACAGGGAGCTCCCCAGTCTGGGGGGGTGACCTTGGGCGGGGCCCGGGTGCATGCGATAGGAGAAAAAAGATCCTGGAGGAGAGGCACATGAGAGAGCAAAGAGAGGACAGTGGGAGAGAGCACTGCTAAGAGACTCCAGAGAGGACAACTGGTCACAGCCAGGAGGGCTGGTAAGTGAGGCACAGTCAGGAGGACTGGGGAAGCACACCTGAGAGAACTTGGAGTCTGCAGTATGAGATGGGTTCAGAACCAGAGGAATGGACTGTGGGAAGAGCAGTGGAGAGAGGTCGTTGCAGCCAGGCTGGCTGACAAGGCCTGAAGAGAGCTTTCTAGGACCAGTAGCTGGGTAGAGGACAGTTAGCACCTGAACTATTTCTACATCATAGAGACCAAAGGCCTCTGCCTGCAAAAGGCAATTCACTGAGGCCTGGCTGAGTTAGTGTCAGGCCCAACCATGCGGAGCTAGCTGATCTGGGAATCTGCAGCAAGCTAAGTGCTGGAGGAGTAACGGTCTGCAGCAAGTGAAGTGCTAAAGGAGTAACAGTCTGCAGCAAGTGAAGTGCTGGAGGAGTAAGGGAAAAAGGTCTTAAGCAAGAGTTGTGCTAGAGAGAAAACTGGAGTGTATATACAGGAGTGTATACAGGCAAGTTGCGTTATTTCTTTCTGGGCATCCCATAATTTCTTATTTCCATCCAAGTTAAATCCCCTCAATAAAAAACAAATCAAAACAAAGCTTATAGACTGTTCTATGTCTTTGAGTGCCTGAGAGATGAATGCTGGGTTGTGCGGGGTGACAGATGAACCACAATATTCAGCAACCCCTAAGAGCCATGGCTACAGACATAAACACATGTTGCCCCAGTCTGCTGAGAAAAGTTCAGATCTAAATGGGTAGGCCACAAGCAAACCAATCAGATCCAATTTAGAATCGGTCAATTGTTCTCAAATGCCTAATTCCAGAAATCGGAGAAAGACAGAAGAAATATGTAAGATTGTGCGGCTTACAGCACACATAGATAAACTGTTGATGGACACTTTAGAAGGTGTTGCCAGCATACCCTTTGACAGCGAGCTTATTTTGCAGTCAGATCTAGGCAATTGGAAAATCTATCCATATGTAAATGTAGAGATATAAGAAATACAAGATAATCAGTCATCACTGGTGGATTTATTTCTGAAAATGTTTTCAAAGGTTGGTTTACATTTCAATATTCATTATGCACTCACTCAATACAATATGGCCAACATGTGTCCATGTCTGATGCTTACACCTTAATAATACTTCAGTATAATTAAACAAGACACTGAAGATTAGATGTGAAGACCGGCTCTGCTGTAAAATGTGTTTGTGTTGTTTTCCTGTGGTATTTTCAGACTCAGAGCAATTATTTTTATACACTTTTTCTAACTGCTGAAAGGTCACAGTTATTCCTGACTTACAGAAAACAGCTGAAGAAAAAAAAATGACATTTAAAAAAATACCGCATTGATAGATAAACCTGAGTTCGCCTTGACCCATAAGTAGGAGTTTAACACAGTAGACTATGAATGTGTTCTTTTGTCATTCTTCTTTTTCTTTTTTTGCTATCCTGCACTGGAAACCTTTTTTTTGTGTTTGTGTATTAGTTGCAAGTAATTGTACTGTGTGTGTGTATGCATGAGTATAGAATTGCATGCTTCTGTGCCAGTGTGAGATGCCATATGTGTTAATGATCAGAGGCCTATGGCCTTTCATGTTGTCCAGGAGCATTTCAGGCAGATGCCTTTTTTTTGTCAACCACTTCCCGCCCGGCCTATAGCAAAATGACGGCCAGGCGGTGGTTCAGTTATCCTGACTGGGCGTCATACGACGCCCTGCAGGATAACAGCCGCTGCACGCCCGTGGGGGCGTGCATCGCGGCGACCGGTGGTGCGGTGTGTCCGTCGGAGGCACTTTACCATGTGATCAGCCATGTCCAATCACGGCTGATCATGATGTAATCAGGAAAAGCCCTTGATCGGCTTTTCGTCACTCGCGTCTGGCAGACGCAAGTAGAGGAGAGCCAATCGGTGGCTCTCCTGATGGGGGGGTCTGCGCTGATTGTTTATCAAGGCAGCTCCCCCTCAGATGCCCACACTAGACCACCAGGGAAGCCGCCAGGACCACCAGGGAAGGGGGCAACATATGGATGGCCAGGTATGTACCCAATGGCCATCCACATGTGCAAATGAATGCCCAGTCTGTGCCAATCAGTGCCCACAAATCCTCCTCCTCCTGTACCTGGACTGGATTTGGGTCAAAGAATAATTCCAAGGCCAATAATAAATAACACATTATCTCCTCCGATTCCGCAACATGTCTGGTTGAGGAATGGCCATTCAGAAACAAACTGAAAAGCATGAAATGAAAAGCGCAAACTGAAAATCGCGAAATGAAAAGCGTGAAATGAAAAGCGCGAAATGAAAAGCATGAAACAACTCTCCAAACTTCTACTAACACGAAATTAGCAGAAGGAGCCCAAAGGGTGGTGCTAAAGAGCTGAAAAACCACATAGTATGTTAGTATGTTCGTGCTTGTTGGTCGATAATTCCTTGCTGTTTGTATGCAAGACAAAATCCAGGCAGATGCCTTCGGACAAAAGTCTGTAGAAAATCCGATCGTGTGTACGAGGCTTTAATCAGTGCTAGATCACTGTTTTCTTGTATCTTAACAATGGCAAGCCAATAGACCAGCAAAATACTGCCATCAGGTGTCAGAGAACAATCCACAGAAGAATTGGCATATCTAACAATGGCCAGTAGAATCGTGGATTGGCAAACAGAAATTTGCCAATGCTAATGCACATGCGCACATGGGCGGGAACAGTCAAGAAAATATATTTGCCAGTGGGTACACCAAAGCACTAGCAAAGCGTGACAGACTCTGATGCCCAGTGGCCTATTTTAAGCCTGCAGCAGCAAACACTTGTTGCTGGATGATCTTCAGCTCGCCTGTGTGTTCCCGATTTCTTGTTCCTGCTATCATTGGATTTCCTGTTACCGACCCGGCTTGCCTGTCTTATCTCCATTCCTGGCTTTGACCCTTGGCTTGTTCCAGTGACTCTGCTTCTGCCTGCTGATCTGTGTGTGATCCCGGCTTACTCCTGACTCTGTGTAAGACTTCTGGCCTGGCTTCTGACTCTGCTCCTGGCTCTTCCTTGTGCCCAGTCTCGCCCGGTACTCCTGAGGGACTCCTGCCCAGCAGTGCACCCTGCTCGTCAGCCGCCATGCAGTGGACATCTCTTCATCACCTCATCCTGTCGCAACTGGCAACCCCTGCTTCTCTGAGTAGAATACTCCCGGTTACCATCTTCAGTGGCACTCTGCACCTAAACACAAGGGAAGCCCTCTTAGAACTTTGGCCTCCGACCAGGTACATGACACTAGGAGAGCTTAGCATGATGTAAAGTTTATCTAATATTGCTGGTCCTTTAAGCAGAACCACCTTAGGCCTCGCCCTTCTATTTTTCTATTTTTGGAATTTTTTTGGGGGGGGAGTGGGTACCTGCTTTTTGACAGATACCCACTCCAACTTCTAGTTGGATTGCTGTGACAAGCCACCAGAAGTTCTTCTAGCCCCCCCACCTGCAAACTTCTGGGACATGTCACAGGTCCCAGAGTGCTGCGAGACCATTTACAAAGCGCAGCGTGGGTCATGCATGCACAGTGTGCAGCCGGCTATGAAGCCGCAAGGAATCACAGCCAGCTGCCCACAGTAAACATTCTGGCGCCGGGAACCTGAAGGCTCGCAAAGAACCGGTTCTGGAGAGCACAGCGCTAGACCCCTGGATAAGTTTGTGTCCTTTTAATAAAAGTCAGCCGCTATAGTATTTGTTGCTGCAGACTTTATTTTTTTTCCGAACAGGGCAAAGAACCACTTTAAGGGTTACGCTTACCTGTATTTTTGTTACAGCATGTTAAATATGTTTGGTTGTATGTAAAAGTTCCATACAATTTTGGGTATTCTGTTGCTGACTATACTAGGAGTACAATTACCATTTTAACTCTTTTTGTGTTCTCTTGACCCATTTTTAGGAAGCAGTGATCATTGTATTCTGATTGCAGGGAAACCTCCTGCTGTCAGATTACAATAGTGCATCGGGAGAGATTCACCCATCAACTCTGACTGTGTTGATGGGGGAATCAAGGGATTTTCTTTCATTTAAACCATTGTTAAAGGAAAGAAAAATTGCACAATGTATGGCCAGCTAAGTTAATCAATAATGCCGTGTACACACGACCAGACTTTTTGTCGGACTGAACGCCGAAGGACTTTTCGACAGAGTTCCGACAGAGTTCCAACAAAATGGACTTGCCTACACACGATCACACCAAAGTCTGATCGATTTGAACGTTATGACGTACGACCGGACTAGAAAAAGGAAGTTCATAGCCAGTAGCCATTAGCTGCCCTTGCGTCCTTTTTTGTCCTTCAGACTAGCATACAGACGAACAGATTTTTGGATCGGACTCGAGTCCATCGGAAAGATTTGAAACATGTTCTATTTCTAAAGTCTGACAGATTTTTCTACAGAAAAGGTCCGATGAAGCCCACACACGATCGAATTGTCCGACAGATTCGTTCCGTCGGACCAGTTTGGTTGAAAAGTCCGGTCGCATGTACACGACATAAGTAGATTTGAGATTTTCTCATTGATTTTGGTTGATGGGGAAGCAACAGTGACTTGAAAGGAGCTTGTAAAGAGCACAATATTGACAAGACATTTTTTTTAGATCTGCTGTGTAGTGTGACACTAGATAGAGAGGTTAGCAAAAGCCACTTTGCCCAAACTGAATCAACTGACAGTCAAAATTCATAACTTTTCTGTAAATGTGTGAAAACAATGTATTGACAGGCTATTTTCTACTTCTATCATAAATAATGACTTATGGTCAGATTTTTATGACTAAGGGCTTGTTCACACCAAGAGTGTTACTGTAAGTTGCATTAACTAATGCAGACTCATCGAAAGGGCACATAGAAAACCACTGTTTTCTATATCCCCTGTTCACGCCAAAAGTATGTGATGGTGTGCATTGCATAAAAAGTGCAGCATGTCAGAATTTTTTGCAGCAAAACATGTTGCCACATGTCAAGACACTACAGCATGTCACTATGCACTATGGTGCATAGAATTATATGAAATGTTATTTTTATGACATTGCAATAAAATTAAAGTAAGTAAACAGTGTGATGCATTGTAACAATGCATTGCATCATCCTTCCCGATGCACACCAGTGAGCATATGTTATACAGAGCATAATTCATATGGACTGGATAGAACAAGCCCTAAAATGTCCTCTTTGTCATCTCAGATAGTTGAGAGATATGCATCAAGTTCAATGTGCATTTTTATCTAGACTAGATTTCACTTTTTAGTGTTAAAGTGTTACTAAACCCACAACAGTAAAATCAGGCTGTATATAGTAGTAAAGTATAAAGAATATGAAAAAGAGGTAGCCGCGCTTAGGACAAATAGAAAATAGGTAAAAATTGAAATAAGAATAGAAAATCAAAGGAATTAAAGGTAGCTGCCTCCCCTACTAGGGCTCCCCTAAGAAGAGCTCTAGACAATGCAAAAATGAAAAGAGAATGAGGGTGTGTGGCGCTTACCCATACAATGCAAGAACAAGAGTCTAAAGTAATGGTGTGCTAGGGACTAGCCCTACATATACGTTAACCAACAATCCGATATCCTGTACCCAGTAATTATTGTACAGACCAGAATTAGTATGAGAGTGATAAACACCAAAGCTAGAAAATCATGTGAAAAATAGAATAACAGATATTTTATTATTCCTAAATTACAAAACCACAGAGTCTACCCTAAAAGTGCATGTGCTAAGTGCGTACCAATTGCGTGAATGAAAATGATAGTATCAAGAGTACCATTACTAGGGATGAGCCGAACACCCCCCTGTTCGGTTTGCACCAGAACATGCGAACAGGCAAAAAATTTGTTCGAACACGCGAACACCGTTAAAGTCTATGGGACACGAACATGAATAATTAAAAGTGCTCATTTTAAAGGCTTATATGCAAGTATTGTCATAAAAAGTGTTTGGGGACCTGGTTCCTGCCCCAGGGAACATGGATCAATGCAAAAAAAAGTTTTAAAAACGGCCGTGTTTTCGGGAGCAGTGATTTTAATAATGCTTAAAGTGAAACAAAAAAAGTGTAATATTCCTTTAAATTTTGTACCTGGGGTGTGTCTATAGTATGCCTGTAAAGGAGCACATGTTTCCCGTGTTTAGAACAGTCTGACAGCAAAATGACATTTCAAAGGAAAAAAAGTCATTTAAAACTACTCGCGGCTATTAATGAATTGCCGGTCCGACAATACACATAACAGTTCATTGATAAAAATGGCATGGGAATTCCCACAGGGGAACCCTGAACCAAAATTTTAAAAAAAATGATGTGGGGGTCCCCCTAAATTCCATACCAGGCCCTTCAGGTCTGGTATGGATATTAAGGGGAACCCCGGCCAAAATTTAAAAAAAAATGGCGTGGGGTCCCCCCAAAAATTCATACCAGGCCCTTATATGCGCACGCAACCTGGCAGGCTGCAGGAAAAAGGGGGGGGACGAGAGAGCGCCCCCCCCTCCTGAACCGTACCAGGCCACATGCCCTCAACATTGGGAGGGTGCTTTGGGGTAGCCCCCCAAAACACCTTGTCCCCATGTTGATGGGGACAAGGGCTTCATCCCCACAACCCTTGCCCGGTGGTTGTGGGGTCTGCGGGTAGGGGGCTTATCGCAATCTGGAATCCCCCTTTAACAGGGGGACCACCAGATCCTGGCCCTCCCCCCTGTGTGAAATGGTAAGGGGGTACAAAAGTACCCCTACTATTTCATAAAAAAACTGTCAAAAATGTTAAAAATGACAAGAGACAGTATTTGACAATTCCTTTATTTCAATGCTTCTTCTATCTTCTATCTTCCTTCAGTTTCTTCCTCCATCTTCTTCTTCTTCTGGTTCTTCTGGTTCTTCTGGTTCTTCCTCCGGTGTTCTCATCCGGCATCTTCCTCTGCGGCGTCTTCTTCCCTTCTTCTCCTCGGGGCACTCCGCATCCATGATGGCATGATGGGAGGCTCCCACTGTGTGAGGCTTCTCCTCTTCTGACAGTTATTAAATAATGGAGGGCGGGGCCACCCAGTGACCGCGCCCCCCTCTGACGCACAGGGACTTGATGGGGACTTCCCTGTGGCATTCCCCGTGACGTCAGAGGGGGTGGGGTCACCCGTAACAGATGCGGAGCAGCCCGAGGAGAAGAAGGGAAGAAGACGCCGCGGAGGAAGATGCCGGACGAGAACACCGGAGGAAGAACCAGAAGAACCAGAAAAAGAAGAAGATGGAGGAAGAAACCGAAGGAACATAGAAGATAGAAGATAGAAGAAAGAAGATAGAAGAATGAAGAAGCATTTAGATAAAGGAATTGTCAAAAACTGTCTCTTGTCATTTTTAACATTTTTGACAGTTTTTTTGTGAAATGGTAGGGGTACTTTTGTACCCCCTTACCATTTCACACACGGGGAGGGCCGGGATCTGGGGGTCCCCTTGTTAAAGGGGGCTTCCAGATTCCGATAAGCCCCCCGCCGGCAGACCCCCAAAATCACCGGGCAAGGGTTGTGGGGATGAGGCCCTTGTCCCCATCAACATGGGGACAAGGTGTTTTGGGGGGCTACCCCAAAGCACCCTCTCAATGTTGAGGGCATGTGGCCTGGTACCATTCAGGAGGGGGGCACTCTCTGGTCCCCCCTCTTTTCCTACGGCCTGCCAGGTTGCGTGCTCAGATAAGGGTCTGGTATAGATTTTGAGGGGGACCCCACGCCATTTTTAAAAAAAAAATTGGCCGGGGTTCCCCTTAATATCCATACCAGACCTGAAGGGCCTGGTATGGAATTTAGGGGGACCCCCACGTCATTTTTTTTTTAAATTTTGGTTCGGGGTTCCCCTGTGAGGAATTCCAATGCTGTTTTTATCAATGAACTTTTATGTGTATCGTCGGACAGGCAATTCATAAATAGCCGCTAATAGTTTTAAATGACTTTTTTTCCTTTGAAATGTAATTTTGCTGTCAGACTGTTCTAAACATGGGAAACATGTGCCCCTTTACAGGCATACTATAGACACCCCCCAGGTAGGAAATTTAAAGGAATATTACACTTTTATTGTTTCACTTTAAGCATTATTAAAATCACTGCTCCTTAAAAAACGGCCTTTTTTAAAACTTTTTTTTGCATTGATCCATGTCCCCTGGGGCAGGACCCAGGTCCTCAAACACTTTTTATGACAATACCATGCATATAAGCCTTTAAAATTAGCACTTTTGATTTCTTCCATAGACTTTTAAAGGGTGTTCCGCGGCTTTCGAATTTGCCGCGAACACCCCATATTGTTCGCTGTTCGGCGAACTGGCGAACAGCCGGTGTTCGAGTCGAACATGAGTTCGACTCGAACTCAAAGCTCATCCCTAACCATTACAAATATATATTGCTAAGTGCATATTTTACATAAGTGTCCCAGAACAAATATGCACAAGACCTGATGTCTCAACACTAAAAAAGAGGAAAGTCCATATGGTGTGTTATTGCACATAAATTATAAATAAGTGTCCACAAGTGTTGCATCCAAAAATTATAAAACACAACCCAAATTAAAAATAAAAATGTGCAATAACACACCATATGGACTTTCCTCTTTTTTAGTGTTGAGACATCATGTCTTGTGCATATTTGTTCTGGGACACTTATGTAATATATGCACTTAGCAATATATATTTGTAATTATACTCTTGATACTATAATTTTCATTCATGCAATTGGTACGCACTTAGCACATGCACTTTTAGGGTATACCCTGTGGTTTTGTAATTTAGGAATAATTCAATATCTGTTATTCTATTTTTCACATGATTTTCTAGCTTTGGTGTTTATCACTCTCATACTACTTCTGGTCTACACAATAATTACTGGGTACAGGATATCAGGTTGTTGGTTAATGTATATGTAGGGCTAGTCCCTAGCACACCATTACTTTAGCCTCTTCTTGCGGTGTATGGGTAAGCGCCACACACCCCCATTCTCTTTTCATTTAAGTAGTAAAGCATGCTTGTCATACTCACTGTGGCACTTTAATGTATTTTAAAAGGCTGTTTGATCCTGTCTTCTCTGATCCTCCCCTTCTTCCACAGTCTCCAATGCATCTGCTGATAGTGCAGAGTCTTGGGGGCACTCTGCACATGCTGAATTTGGTGTTTGCTAGAGAGTTTTTTTTTTTGGGGGGGTGGGGGGTGCATGTGATTGGCACAGGGCCAGAAAGAGGACTCAGGGGTCATGCAGCCTCATAGGACAGTCAGATGAGAATAAAAAACTCCTCCTACAAGCTTTAACCAGTGCTTGACTGGACACTGATAGAAGTCAAAAGACTGCTATATACAGCTAATGAGAAAACATGTTTAGCAGTTTGTTTTTACTAAAATAATCTTTGTACTGTGGGGGACCAGATATAGTGAATGCAGGGTGCTGGGTTTAGTAACACTTTAATGTACCCAAGTCTTAGTAAGGTGTAAGTAGAACCAAGGCAGATCAACCGTGCATTAAAGGCAAGACAAACTCCTTACTGTAGTCACCTCTCCTTTGTCTTGTTCTTGCAGAAGCAGAAGAAATATTGCATTGCCAGTAATCTATTGGCAGTCCTAGAAGCCAAGGTAGGAAAGTAGGAGGTGGTTAGCAACAGTGCCGTGTTAGACCATAAGTTAGCAGCTCCTCGGGCCGCTCCGCACCCATGGCATGAGGGGGGGCTCCCGCTCTTCTCTTCATCTTCTTCTTCATCTTCATCTTCTTCTTCATCTTCTTCTTCTTCTTCTTCATCTCTTCTTCCTTCTTCATTTCTTCTGCGGGCCGCTCCGCAGCCATGCTGGCATGGTGGGAGGCTCCCGCTGTGTGACGGCGTCTCTTCGTCTGACGGTTCTTAAATAACGGGGGGCGGGGCCATCCGGTGACCCCGCCCCCCTCTGACGCACGGTGAATTGACGGGACTTCCCTGTGACGTCACGGGGAATGCCACAGGGAAGTCCCGTCATGTCCCGTGCGTCAGAGGGGGGCGGGGTCACCGGGTGGCCCCGCCCCCCGTTATTTAAGAACCGTCAGACGAAGAGACGCCGTCACACAGCGGGAGCCTCCCTCCATGCATGGATGCGGAGCGGCCCGCAGAAGAAATGAAGAAGGAAGAAGAGATGAAGAAGAGAAGAAGAAGAAGAAGAAGAAGAAGATGAAGAAGAAGATGAAGATGAAGAAGAAGATGAAGATGAAGAGAAGAGCGGGAGCCTCCCCCCTCATGCCATGGGTGCGGAGCGGCCCGAGGAGAAGAAGATAGAAGACGCCGCGGAGGAGATGCTGGACGAGAACGCTGGAGGAAGAACCAGAAGAGCCAGAAGAACCAGAAGAAGAAGAAGATGAAGGAAGAAAGAAGAAGCATTTAAATAAAGGAATTGTCAAAAACTGTCTCTTGTCATTTTTAACATTTTTGACAGTTTTTTAGTGAAATGGTAGGGGTAAGTACCCCCTTACCATTTCACACAGGGGGGGGGGCCGGGATCTGGGGGTCCCCTTGTTAAAGGGGGCTTCCAGATTCCGATAAGCCCCCCGCCCGCAGACCCCCACAACCACCGGCCACGGTTGTGGGGATGAGGCCCTTGTCTTCATCAACATGGGGACAAGGTGTTTTGGGGGGCTACCCCAAAGCACCCTCCCAATGTTGAGGGCATGTGGCCTGGTATGGTTCAGGAGGGGGGGGGGCCCGCACTCTCGTCCCCCCCTCTTTTCCTGCGGCCTGCCAGGTTGCGTGCTCGGATAAGGGTCTGGTATGGATTTTTAGGGGGACCCCACGCCGTTTTTTTTTTTTTTTTGGGCGCGGGGTTCCCCTTAAAATTCATACCAGACCTGAAGGGTCTGGTATGGAATTTAGGGGGAACCCCACGTCAATTTTTTTTTAAATTTTGGCTGGGGTTCCTCTTAATATCCATACCAGACCTGAAGGGCCTTGTATGGAATTTAGGGGGACTCCCACATCATTTTTTTTTTAAATTTTGGTTCGGGGTTGCCCTGTGGGGAATTCCCATGCCGTTTTTATCAATGAACTTCTATGTGTATTGTCGGCAATGCAATAGCCGCGGTAGTTTTAAATGAGTTTTTTCCTTCAAAATGTCATTTTGCTGTCAGACTGTTCTAAACACGGGAAACATGCGCCCCTTTACAGGCATACTATAGACACCCCCCAGGTATGAAATTTAAAGGGATATTACACTTTTATTGTTTGACTTTAAGCATTATTAAAATCACTGCTCCTGAAAAAACGGCCGTTTTTAAAACTTTTTTTTGCATTGATCCATGTCCCCTGGGGCAGGACCCAGGTCCCCAAACACTTTTATTGACAATAACTTGCATATTAGCCTTTAAAATTAGCACTTTTGATTATTCATGTTCGTGTCCCATAGACTTTAACGGTGTTCGCGTGTTCGAACAAATTTTTTTCCTGTTCGCATGTTCTGGTGCGAACCGAACAGGGGGGTGTTCGGCTCATCCCTAGTGGTGGAATTTACAACAAACCACCAGACTCTCTCATTGAAAATAATTATGTTTTCTATCCAGAGATACTTTTGCCAACCCATGCAGACACTGCATATCTCTGGTGTTCTGGATGTCCTAGAGCTGCTTTGGGTGTGTGTGCCGTGCACGCTACTTTACACAAATAACGGTGCATAACTACTTACATAAACATTCACCCATTTATGACTATGGGTGGCTGTAGCATCCAGGACACCAAAGATGCACAACATCTTTATGCATCCATGTATACGCAGCCTTAAAAGCTTTTTTTTGCAAATGCAGGCACAACAGACACACTAGAATGGTACAACAGACACACTAGGAGACCAGTATCAAATAAGGACACTGACTGCAGTCCCCACAACCAACAGATCTAAACTATGAGGAAGAATGAGCCACAGTCCCATGAAATGGCTATGACATAAAACATTGGCTATGTTTTATGTCATGCATCAACAAATCAATCATTGTGCCATAATAAGGGGTCAGGCTCAGAGGTTGGTGGTTGTAGCAGTAGAGAAGCTCACGAGTAATCAACTGGTAACATACAAGCAGATCCCCTTATCGGATGCTGCAGGCCCACCTGACACACAAAGTCTAAGCTTCTGATGATAGAGATGAATTTCACTGCATGTTAGTACCAGGTCATGGTCCTAAAAATCACCCCACCAGGAGGTGAGAAAGCTGGGGTTCATTATCAGATGTAGAAGGCAGGAATCAGGCAGAAGCATACTTAGTGAATAAGCTAAAGGTGGGTAGGTGTGTATTGTCTTGTTGAGTACCTGTGTATTGTCTTGTTGAGTACCTGTGTATTGTCTTGTTAAGTACCTGTGTATTGTCTTGTTGAGTATTAGTGGTGTCAGGAAACTAGTTGTTAGGTAATTTGGACAGGGTATAATCCCCAATCCTCATTAAATTTAATAGATACGATGCCCGGCAGGTGTGGAGAGGTGACTTGTTGTACATCTTGCAGCATGTATGCATTCCTTGATCATCCGATCGAGGGTAAATACTGCTGTGCAAAATGTAAGCGCATTGTTTCCCTGGAAGATCAGGTTCTGAATCTGGGGAAGCAACTGTCAGCACTGAGAAGTCCCTCCATACTAAAGGAAAGCCAGGAACGTACACGGCAGGTGACGGCTGGGGCCAGCACAGAGGCGGGTGGAGACAAAGAGGTGCAGGCACTAGGAAAGAGTATATGGGTGACAGTCAGGAAGGGTAGAGGGGGAAGTGCAAGGGAGGCCGATCCAGGGCTGGAGCATCTCAATAAGTAAGCTGCATTGAGTGACATTGGTGAAACCAGTCAGGGACCAGCACTGCTGGAGCTGAGGGACTCTCCTAGCTGCCGGGGGAAGAACTCCTCCAGTGAGAGTGGGGGAGAACCGAAGGGAAAGGAAAGACAGATTTTGGTGGTAGGGGACTCAATTCTTATGCCCCGTACACACGGTCGTATTTTCCGACGGAAAATGTGTGATAGGACCTTGTTGTCGGAAATTCCAACCATGTGTAGGCTCCATCACCCATTTTCCATCGGATTTTCCGACACACAAAGTTTGAGAGCAGGCCAAAATTTTCCGTTGCCGGAATCCGTTGTCGGAAATTCCGATCGTGTGTACACAAATCCGACGGACAAAGTGCCACGCATGCTCAGAATAAATAAAGAGATGAAAGCTATTGGCCACTGCCCCGTTTATAGTCCCGACGTACGTGTTTTACGTCACATCGTTTAGAACGATCGGATTTTTCCAAAACTTTGTGTGACCTTGTGTATGGAAGACAAGTTTGAGCCAACATCCGTCGGAAAAAATCCTATGATTTTGTTCTCGGAATGTCCGAACAAAGTCCGACCGTGTGTACGGGGCATTAGAAAGACAGAGAGGCCAATCTGTAACAAAGACCTGAAGCGCCGAACAATATGTTGTCTACCGGGGCTTGGGTTTCGGCACATCACGGATCTGGTGAACAGATTACTGGGAGGGGCTGGGGAAGACCCATCTGTCAAGGTGCACGTTAGCACCAATGACAAAGTCAGAGGCAGATGGAGTGTCCTAAAGAACGATTTTAGGGACTTAGGAGCTAAATTGAGGAAAAGTTCCTCCAAGGTAGTATTCTCAGGAATACTACCGGTAGATCGAGCCACACCAGAAAGGCAGAGGGAGATTAGGGAAGTAAACAAGTGGCTGAAGAGCTGGTGTAGTAAGGAGGGGTTTGGGTTCCTGGAGGACTGGGCTGACTTCTCAGTCAATAACCAGTACTATAGAAGGGACAGACTGCACCTAAATGAGGAGGGTGTAGATCCCAATAAGAGGATAATATGCGACCGGTCTAAACTACGTGGCATGTTCACCAATGCCAGGAGCCTGGCGGACAAGATGGGTGAACTAGAGATACTGTTGTGGGAATTTCAGAGACCTGGTTCAACAGATCTCATGATTGGCTGGCAAACATTCAAGGGTATACCCTTTATCGCAAGGATAGAGAGGGTAAAAAAGGGGGAAAGGGAATGCCTATATATCAAAAATAATGTACAAGTGAATGTGAGAGATGACATCACTAAGGGAGTTAGGGAGGAGGTGGAATCCTTATGGGTAGAGCTCCAAAGGGATGAAACTAAGGGGAAAATAGTACTGGGAGTATGCTATAGGCCCACTAACCTGAGGGAGGAAGGGGAGACAGATCTCCTATCACAATTTGGATTAGCAGCAAGGATGGGAAGTGTTATCATAATGGGGGATTTTAACTATCTAGACATAGACTGGACGGAGGGAACCGTGCATTCATCTAAGGCTCGCCAGTTCCTAAACGTCTTGCAGGACAATTTTATGGGTCAGATGGTAGATGCACCAACTAGAAATAAAGCGTTACTGGATCTACTGATTACTAACAATATAGACCTGATCACGGATGTGGAAATACAGGGCAATTTAGGTAACAGCAATCACAGGTCAATTGGCTTCAGTATAAATCCCACAAATAGGAAACATAAGGGGAATAAAAAGACACTGAATTTCAAAAGAGCCAACTTCCCTAAACTACAAGCCTTGCTAGAAGGCATAAATTGGGATAAAATCTTAGAAACAAAGTACAAAACAAAGAACATGGAGCAGAGATGGGTTTGCTTTAAGAGCATATTAAATAAGGGCATTAGCCAATGCATTCCATTGGATAATAAATTTAAAAGAGCGAACAAAAGTCCTGGATGGCTTAACTCCAATGTAAAAATGCATATAAAAACAAAGGAGAAGGCCTTCAAAAAATGCAAGGTTGAAGGATCATCATCAGCATTCAGACTTTATAAAGAATGCAACAAGAAATGTAAGGGTGCAATAAGGACGGCTAAGATAGAACATGAAAGACACATAGCTGAGGAGAGCAAAAAAATCCAAAGAAATTCTTTAAGTATGTAAACAGTAAAAAAGGGAGGACAGACCATAATGGCCCCATAACGAATGAGGAAGGACATCTGGTTACAAAGGATGGGGGGATGGCGAAGGTATTGAATTTATTCTTCTCCTCAATCTTCACAAGGGAATCGGGGGGGCTTCAGTAATCAAAACTGCAGTGTTTATCCTCATGACACATCACAGGAAGCACCTCCATGGTTAACAGAGAACAGAATTAAAATTGGACTTGGGAAACTTAACATTAATAAATCACCGGGACCAGATGGCTTGCACCCGACGGTACTTAGGGAACTCAGTCAAGTAATTGCCAGACTATTGTTCCTAATTTGTACTGACAGTCTACTGACTGGAATGGTACCAGCTGATTGGAGAAAAGCCAATGTAGCACCAATATTTAAAAAGGGCCCAAAATACATCCATGGGAATTACAGACCAGTTAGCCTAACATCAATAGTATGTAAACTCTTGGACGGGATGATAAGGGACTATATACAAGATTTTAGTAATGAGAACAGTATCATTAGCAGTAATCAGCATGGATTCATGAAGAATCGTTCTTGCCAAACAAACCTATTGACCTTCTAGGAGGAGGTGAGCTCCTCCTAGACGTGGTGTATCTGGATTTTGCAAAATCATTTGACACAGTTCCCCATAAATGTTTACTATGCAAAATAAGGTCTGTTGGCATGGACCATAGGTTGATGGATTGAAAACTGACTACAAGGGCAAGTTCAGAGGGTGGTAATAAATGGGGAGTACTCGGGATGGTCAGGGGTGGGTAGTGGGGTCCCCCAGGGTTCTGTGCTGGGACCAATCCTATTTAATTTGTTCTTAAATGACTTGGAGGATGGGGTAAATAGTTCAATCACTGTATTTGTGGACGATACTAAGCTAAGCAGGGCAATAACTTCTCCGCAGGATGTGTAAACCCCGCAAAAAGATCTGAACAAATTAATGGGGTGGGCAACTACATGGCAAATGAGGTTCAATGCAGAAAATGTAAAATAATGCATTTGGGTTACAAAAAATGAATGCAATCTATACACTGGGGGGAGGACCTCTGGGGGAATCTAGAAAGGAAAAGGACCTGGGGGTCCTAGAAGATGATAGGCTCAGCAATGGCATGCAATGCCAAGCTGCTGCTAACAAAGCAAACAGAATATTGGCATGCATTAAAAAGGGGATAAACTCCAGAGATAAAACGATAATTCTCCCGCTCTACAAGACTCTGGTCTGGCCGCACCAAGAGTATGTTGTCCAATTGGGGGCACCGGTCCTCGGGAAGGATGTACTGGAAATGGAACGAGTACAAAGAAGGGCAACAAAGCTAATGAAGGGTCTGGAGGATATTAGTTATGAGGAAAGGTTGCGAGCACTCTCTGGAGAAGAGAAACTTGAGAGGGGATATGATTTCAATATACAAATACCAAACTGGTGACCCCACAATAGGGATAAAACTTTTTTGCAGAAGGGAGTTTAACAAGACTCGTGGCCTCTCATTAAAATTAGAAGAAAAGAGGTTTAACCTTAAACTACTGCAGGGGTGGTACACAGTCACAGTGTCTGCCACTGTGCGGCAATCCACAGGCTGTTTCTGGGTCACGGTGACGTTTTAGGCATAGGAGAAGAAAGAGGAGATTCCATAGCGTAAAACCATAAAACACTCTTTATTTAACGTAGATGACAGAGTGGTACTCACATTTAAGCAGTTTTAATAGGCAACCAAATGTCATCAAAAACAGGAGAGCATCAGGTTTGAAATGGTAATCCTCTGGGAGATGATGCAAAGGCGTCAGATAGGCCATGCCCTACACGTTTCATCATAGGGACGTCTACTGGCGCGTGCCCCCTTGCGTCCCCTCCTCTCCTTTTATACTGTGCGATATGCTGCGCGCCTGCGCGCCGGAGACTTCTGGCAGCCATTTTGCCTTAGGTTTTGGCAACCGAAACCCGCGGCCATCTTACATGTGACTTTTGCAGACTGAAGCCATATATACAAAACTGTGGTAAAATGGCCCTTGTATTATAAAAACAAAACAAAAACAAAAGGAGGTCCGCGGCCATTTTGTCAGAGATTTTGCAGACCCGGGCCAAGTAAAAGCCGTTAATAGATAAACAGTTATATGCTGTTTTACAGGCCGGAATCCGCGGCCATTTTCTTGTAGGGATATATATAGACTATAAGCTGTTTTACAGGCCGGAATCCGTGGCCATTTTCTTGTAGGTTGTGCGGTGACCCCGTATGAAAAAATATAACCGCTCGTGTGTGTGTCACTCTTAGTCACAGAATAATGTACCAAGATAAAAATAATAATTAAAAAGGCCATAAAAATCTTAAGCAGGGGCAGTATTAATTATTCGCACAGTATAACTGAGTATACCCTGACGAAATACACATAGAAATTTAAAATACATATGCATAAAAGTATTTATTACACCAGAATACTAAAACCAATAAAATTATATTGCCTGTCCCTGTGTACAGGCAATATTACTGACTAAATAGATAAAAAAAAAATTTAGAATTTAAAAAAAAAAAAAATGAAAATATGAAAATATGTGATAAAATAAAAAAAATAAAAAAAATAAAAATATGTAATAAAATAAAATAAATTAAGATACGAGAGGGTGGGGGAAAAAGAAAGGGAAAAAAAGATGGTATTGTATTATCATGGAGCCAAAAATTATATGTAAATCTAATGTCATAGATGTCACAAACTTTGAACTACTAATAGTTGGTGAGAAAGCAATTTAAGTCGACATCTATATTCATTCCTGATGGTTGTAGTGTATCTAGCTGGAAAATCCATCTGGTTTCATTTTGCGACATTTTATTTTCTTGTTATCACCCCTCCAGTGCCCTTTAATCTTATCAATGGCATAAAAGACAAGGCCTGTGGGGTCCCTGTTGTGGTGGTCTCTAAAGTGTCTGTATACACTATGCTTTTTAAACCCGTTTTTTATATTTGTAATATGTTCTCCGATTCTTACGTGCAATTTCCTAGTTGTACGTCCCACGTACTGTTTCCGGCACGGGCATTCTAATACATAAGTAACGTGTGTGTTATTGCACGTGATCAGGTCCCTGATGGTATATTCATTTACCGACCTAAATTTAGTTGTTTTTTTACTTACTCTACATGGCAAACATTTACCGCATTTAAAGAAACCTCTAAGATTATTCCCTATTTTTATTTGTTTTGGGGGGTCAAGGGCATTGTGCACTAGCTTATTCCTAAGGGTTAAGGCCTTCCTGTAAATAAAAATGGGTTTGTTTGGTAGTACTGGTTTAAGAACCTGATCTGATTGGAGAATTGGCCAGTATTTTTTAATAATGGATTCCATAGTTTTGTATTGTCTGTTGTATCCTGTCAAGAAAGCGAAGCCCATGTTTCTATTTTTTTCTTGTTTACGTGAATTTTGTGTTCCTTCTATTAGCCCGTTTCTATCCATATTTTTCACTTTTTGTTTCAATAATAATAGGTCCCTTCTTTTGTATCCTATATCAATGAACCTGTTGATTAAGACCTCCGCTTGTTCCTCAAAATCAGTAATGCTACTACAATTCCTGCGTATTCGCATCAATTGCCCCTTTGGGATATTACCTATCCATTTCGGGTGATGGCAGCTACTTGTTGGTATGTAGCCGTTTCTGTCTGTGTTCTTGAAGAACGTTTTTGTATTGAGCTGCCCATTTTCTTTATATATTTGGAGGTCTAGGTAACTTATGTCTTGTTTACTCCAGTTGCCAGAGAAAGTTAAACCGTAGATGTTATGGTTAATTTCGTCAAGAAATGCTTGTAGTTCCTCTTCTGTGCCTCCCCAAACTACTACAATGTCATCTATATATCGTCTGCTTAGCTTCATATTTGGCCTATTGGTACTGTAAATTTCTTCTTCTTCCCATTTGTTAAGGAGCAGATTGGCTACACTGGGGGCATACTTAGCCCCCATAGCCACTCCTTTCACTTGCGTGTAGAAGTCTCCCTTATGCCAGAAGTAGTTATGGCTCATGGCTAACTTTAAACCTTCTAATATATATTTTATTTGTTCTTCTCTCATATCGGTTTGTTGGTGTAATGCCCATTCTGCTCCGCTAAGGCCGTCTGATTGTATGATGTTAGTGTATAGGGAGTTGATGTCAATAGTCACAAGTATGTCTTCTTCCTTTATGTTGAAATTCTTTAACTCTTTAATCAACTGTTTACTTTCTTTCAGGTAGGACTTCCCTCTGGTTACCAATGGTTGTAAATAACTATCCAAATACGTCCCCAGTCTAGAAAATAGGCCATCAATGCCACTTATTATGGGTCTGCCTGGGGGGTTGGATTGGTTCTTGTGGATTTTAGGGACATAATAGATGACGGGAGTCTTGGCTGCTTCAGGTAGTAGAAATTTTGCTTCTTTTTTATTCAGGATTCCTTTTTTCTCTCCTTTATGTATGTAGGCTTTAAGCTTCTTCTTGTATTCTGCCTTCGGGTTGCCCCTTAGATTTTTGTATGTATTAGGAGTAGCTAATAGTTTCTCCATTTCTGATTCGTAATCCTTTTTATTTAGAATAACTAGGCCGCCGCCCTTGTCCGCCGGACGAATGACAATATTTTTCTTTTTCTCTATTTCTTTAATGGTCTTCCAGATTTTTGCTTTTACCTTCCTTGGTTTTAGCTTTCTTAGATCTTGTTCCACCATCTTTTTGAATGTTGTAAGGCTTTCATTTTGTTGAGTATTGGGATTGAATACGGAGTTGTTCTTCAATTGCGAATGCTTGTAAATTGAGGCTTCTCTTTCCATGGGTGAATTATTTTCTCCTTTCATTGCAAAAAATTTCCTGATGTTTGACTTTCTAATGAATTTTTGCAGGTCGATATATGCTTCAAAAGGATCCAGACACTTTTCTGGAGCATACTTAAGTCCCAGGTCAAGTATCTTCATTTCTTCATTATTGAAGGTAGCTTCGCTCAAGTTGAAGATACCTCCACCTAATACTCTCGCCTTCTTTTTCTTTGCCCCTCCTCTCTTTCCTCTGGTCCGTTTTCTCTTCCTCCTCTCTGTATTCTGTATCCCTGGTCCATTCTCTCTCCCCATTGAATTCCTTCTGGTGCTCTGTTCCTTGTTCTCATGTCTGTTGCTCGGGTACTTCTTGGGTTCCACCCCGTGTAGGGGTACCTGTTGTTTCGGTTCCTTTCTGGGAATCTGAAGGGTTTCCAACCTTGAGGGTCTCTGTTTTCCCTGTATGGTAGTGGTCTTCTTCTGAAGGCCGGGGGTCTCCCTCTGTATTCCCTGGGAAAAAAAACCCTCCTGTATTGGGGTTCTCTATACAGGGTGAAGTCTTGTTCATGCCTTAAAGGTGAATACCTATTCCTATACATAGGTGTTCTTGGTGTTGGAGCATTTGCATGTGCTCTATTTCCATGTGTATCTTGTTGTCTATGGTTTCTTCTTTCTGGACTTGTAATCCTCCTCTATGCTCAGATGTCGGTGTCTACCCTAGTGGTTCTCTCAGAATTCTTGCTGGTGCAGGTTCTGTTTCTTGCCATATTGCTGCGTCTTCTTCCGTTATGCTCTCATTGGAGTCATCTATCATTGAGATATTCAAATCTTCTTCCATATACGTTTCATCGGTCTGCCACGTATATACCTGTTGATTTTTATAATCTTTGTTTTTTTAATTGTTTAATTTTTTTTAATTTTTAATTTCCTTATCATATTTCTTTGCTGCTTCTTGAAAGTTATTTTCTTTATCTTTATATTCTCTTGTTTCATGGAATGGTAATAGTTGATCTCTTATTTGTAATATTTCTGATTCAATGTTCTTCAGTTTGTGTTGTCTTCGCACCACTATTTTGCACAGTAATGCGATTTCGCTATCATTGAAGAACTTATACCATTCCTCCATTAGCCCTTTTTCATTAATTGCATCGTTTGGTGAGACATCCCACCTGAGCCCCCAGGGAGTGATTTTCTCTGTGATGTACATTTCTATCGTGGCTATGTCCCACCAAACCCTGATCTGTTTTTCTATGGTGTGTCTGAGCTGTTTGAAAAGGCTATCCATATCTTTTTTTATTGACTACATGTTCCTGGTTAAAAACCTCAGTGAGATTGATGTTCCTATTATTTAGATATTTGAAAATATCCATTGCAGCAGATAACTACTTGGTACCCTAAGGGTCCAAGTCAAATAGTAATGAAATATGAGTGGCGTATCCGCGCAACGGAACAGAAGATTAAATGAAAAAAATTGGAAAAAATCGCATGAAGGACTGCTGCCTCCACAGGTGTGATTTCCACCAAGATGGAAAAGACAAGCGATAAATGAAGGGTTAGTGTGTGGGTGTGGCGCTGTCCTAGGTCATAGAAATTGTGTGTAGCCAAATTACCATGTGTAAAATCGCATATAAACAAAATCGCAAGGGGGCACACTCCAGTAGACGTCCCTATGATGAAACGCGTAGGGCATGGCCTATCTGACGCCTTTGCATCATCTCCCAGAGTATTATCATTTCAAACCTGACGCTCTCCTGTTTTTGATGACATTTGGTTGCATATTAAAACTGCTTAAATGTGAGTACCACTCTGTCATCTACGTCCAATAAAGAGTGTTTTATGGTTTTACGCTATGGAATCTCCTCTTTCTTATCCTATGCCTAGAACATCACCGTGACCCAGAAACAGCTTGTGGATTGCCGCACAGTGGCAGACACTGTGACTGCGTACCACCCCTGCAGGGGTCAAAGAAGCTGGTGAGTGTCCGCATGATCACAAGACACGAACACCTGGTCACCAAGATTAAAATAGACACCTGCCCAGATTTTTAGAGATGTCAAGATCTTCACTTAAGCTGCACTGAGCACCAGTCACCATTTAATCTGTGCAATTTATCCAGCGCCACACCCACACACTAACCCTTCATTTATTGTCTTTTCCATCTTGGTGGAAATCACACCTGTGGAGGCAGCAGTCCTTCATGAGATTTTTTCCAATTTTTTTCCAATTTTTTTCATTTAATCTTCTGTTCCATTGCGTGGATACGCCACTCATATTTCATTATTATAACCTTAAACTACGTAGAGGATTCTTTACTGTAAGAGCAGCAAGGATGTGGAATTCCCTTCCACAGGCGATGATCTCAGCGGGGAGCATCGAAGTTTCAATAAATTTTTAGATAATCACCTGAACGACCACAAAATACAGGGATATACAATGAAATACTGACATATAATCACACGCATGGGTTGGACTTGATGGACTTTTTTTTCTTTTTTCAACCTCACCTACTATGTAACTATGTAGCTATGTAACTATGTGGTTTCAGGTTGGGATCAACATAGTCGATGTAGAAGCCAGAAGTCAGTAAGAAGTGATAATGAAGATACAGATGGCAGCAGGGTTGTAAGAAGAAAGATATTGGCTAGAGAAGAGCACATTAATCTGGCAAACAGGACCTGCAAAGTCATGGCTTGAATAGGAAATTCATGGGAGGAGCAAGGAGTTTAGGGTTCACTAGAAACAAAATAAAATATAAGTTTGTCTAAGGAATCAAGCAAGGAGTTATCCAGCATCTCAGGTGACTGAGCAAAAAGTACTTCTGCCAGATGCAGCAGAGGTCCTGGGCTCAGATCCAGGTCCTGACACAATATTTTCTAACCAGCTGGAATTGTCAAGACTCTCTATTTACACGCAGTGACCTTCACCCACCTCCACAGTTTTTAACACCAAACTGGGGGGAATACTTTAAAAAAATGTTATTTGGTAGCATACAATCTATTAGTAAACATTGTGTATGCAGTTTTTAAAAATAATTAATGGTCCACCCTTGACCAAATGAGCTAGTTACCTAATTATCATTGTTGTGAAATAGACTTTTAGTGTTTAATGTTCACTGAGCCTTTTCTTATTTCTCTGATGGTATTTGGTAGCATGCAATCTACTAGTAAACATTGTGTATGCAGTTTTTAAAAATAACTAGGGGTTCACCCTTGACCAAATGAGCTAGTGACCTAATTATCATTGTTGTGAAATAGACTTTTAGTGTTTAATGTTCACTGATCCTTCTCTTCTTTCTCTGATTGAGCCATTTTCCTAAATCTGAAGAGTTGCAAGGTCTGCTTATAGGCTCTGTGGGGAAGGGGTGGTTGTCTTGAACAAGTGAGGACACTGTGTCAGACCTAAGCGTTAAGTCGGCCTTCAATTGAAGCAGGAAACTGCTGGAGGCTGCAGTGCCCCTGTGGCCTGGGTGGAGCATTGACCCTTGTGCAGTGCCTGGAGCTACCGGAGATAGAGAAGCCTCCCGATACAAAGTGTTCCCCTGATAGTATTCCACTCTGGATCAATGAGCTGAGAAACAAAGGGCTTTGGGTCTCCTGCCCTTCCAATATCTGGAACTTTTCATATGTTTACAGTTTCGAATTACCAAGCGAATGAGTAGCAGGCATTTTGTGATAAATAAGCTGCTTTTTTATTATTGTAACACAATTGATAATAAATATGCTTTAGTAACTGGTTAAAATAATACACAGGTTGAAATCAAGGATTTGAACAACTTCTGTTATTATTATATCTAAAAAACACTTGCCATTATCTTGTTTCTTTTGTTGACTATAACACATTGAATATACTGTATATTACTTTTTACATATGCATGGCCTAATTAAAAATGCATGGCAATATAACTAAGCTTTGTAAAGTAAAATTTAGGTTAGATACAAATAGAATAAAATAGCTTAGAATGAAAAAAAGACAATACAGATATTCCATATTAGAGGAGTTTAGAGCATAGTGTGTTATATGATTTGTGTTTTAATTATAAAGAACGTGTTAGCAGGTCAGAGGTGCATGATAATAGCTCTGCAATGTATTACAAAAACACAGATTTTGGTTTAAGTTATAGTCTTCTGAAAATCAATTATTGTAACTAATATATTTCAGACTCAGAGGAGAGTAAGGTATGACAGAGAATTGCCCAATACAGAGCAGAAACCAGAACTGGATTTTGTTTTACTTTTTTATTTTATGTATATTGTATATATTTAGGAATTTCTACCCTTTTGCTTTACCTTTTTTAATATTCTCTTTATCAACCAGATAGGTATATTATTAGTTGTATGGATGGACTGTATTAAAAGATTTCAAAGACCCTCCAAAGTGACACCATAGGGTACCATATAAAATACTGTGCAATAGAACTCCTCTCTACTGTTCTGATTAAAATCAGATGACATTAAATAAGCACTTCAAAAGAACTCATCCGCTAAGCCCAGGGGATTGTAATCAAGGTGGTATAGGAAGTTCATGAGTAGAGTATTTTGTACCTAAGGTGTACCTGGAGTGGGTCATGTTGGAAGGCATAAGGCCTGGGCATGTCAAAGGGAAAGCTAATTATTATGCATGACTATATTAGAGAGCTGTCAAATGAGCTTTACAGGAAAGAAACCATTTAGCCAACAGCACAATAACAAGTTCTTAGCTGTAAGGGTTTATGGCCTTTTGAATCTTCTGTCAAAAGGAGGCAGTGATGACCAGAATTATCAGTGAATTTAAATATAGTTTGCATACCTTTCTGTCTAGAAATCATATCGCCAGCTAAAATTCATCAGTGTAGTGATTCATCTAGGGAAATAAACTGCCTGCTATTGACAGGGTCCATAAGGAATTTGTTCTTCACTGTAAAGAAAAATTGGCTGAAGCCTCACTGAGGTCTTGGTTTTGCTTTCATCTCAATAACATATAATACATGGACCTGACAGATTTCAGCAATTTTTTAACCTCATTAACTCCATTGCTAATTAACTAGGATGGTTAGATGATTAAATGATATATGAGATTTCAACCTGTAACGATTCAGGACTCTTAAAGTGGTTGCAAAGGCTGAAAATTGTTTACCTTAATACATTCTCTACATTAAGGTAAACAAAAAAAACTTCTATTGTCTGGTTCTCCCAGCTCCTCCAAATTCTTACATGAGTCCGATCTCGATCCGGCACTGTGCCCCAGAGCAGCAGTGCTGCTCTCTCTCTCTCCCTCCTCAGTAGGCTCAGTGAGAGCAGTGGGAGCCATTGGCTCCTGCTGCTGTCAATCAAATCCAGCGATGAAGGAGCAGGGGGCAGGGTTGAGCCACACTGTGTGTGTCAGTGGACACACAGAGAATGGCTTGGTATTGAACAATAATAATAAACTTTTATTTACATAGTGCTTTGGTGGCTTCTCGCTTTACAAAGGAAATACAAGAAACAAACAGGATAAAACAAAGGAAAAAGGGACAATTAGGTGAAAGCTTGTCTAAAGAAAAACATTTAATTTGAATGAGCATAGAGAAGATTACTCTCTGATGTTCTTTGGAAGTTCTTTGGAAGTGAATTTTAGAGTTTTGCATCATAGCAGAAGAAGAGTTTCTCATCGAGTGTAGATGAGTAGAAGGGACACACAGAACACCAGAATTTGAGGAGTAAAAGTTACGAGGGGGAGAGTAAAAGCTTTTTAGGAGGGCTAGGAACCTTAGCACTGCAATAGAAGAGGGGAAGGAAAAGAAAGAAGTCAATCCACCGATGGTGTAGCACAGTTTATTAAAAAAGCATGATTATACAATAAAAATACACTCACAAAAAATCTGACGTGACAGGCGGGTGGTAACAAAGGTGGGATCACCAAGGGAAAGTCCAGTCAACGCTGGTGCTGCTGGATGTCGAAGCCGCTGCGGGAATTAGTGCAGGAGTGTGGACAAAACACAGAGGAGTCGCCTCTAGGAGAAAGCTGTCAAACCCTGGGACTCTGTAGCCAATGGGGACGTGTTTCGGCAGCAAACCATGCCTCCTTCCTCAGCCTCTAGAAGTTTTGGTACAAATCCAGCAAAGACATGCTATTCTTTAGCAGTAGAGCCAGTTATACAGCGTATCCTCACTTCACCGTATAAACAACAAAGAAATCATCATGGTGCAAATTATAGTTACGAGGGGAAAAGCCTTAGTACATTTGGTATCCAACAAAAAGTTCAGTGATTCTGTCGATCTCCATTAGAAACAAGCCAAAAGGGATAAGTGCTCTCTGTCTTATAGCTTATATGATGACACAGATGATCCTACACATAATAGAAAAAGGTGACCTTTCTTCCTTACACGGTGCTTGCTGTGTGCTCCCCTTTGGGTTCCACCCTCCTCTCTATTTATACTACTCAGTGTGGCAGGAAAGGCTAATTAGCAGTGGTGTAGCATGGGTTGTAATTTGCACCCCCTAACCCATGGACTTACCTATTCACAGCTTGCTTCTGTCTAGTCACACAATACCCTGTCTTAGTCAGTGGTGGCTGCAGGGGAGAATTGACAATGGCCAGTAAAAGCCTGAAGGGGTGACATCACCCCCATGTCTTATTTGTTGTTGGCGCTCCCTTCTCCCCCCCCTTCATACATCACTGGCTCACACAAGGAATAACACGACCGTACTGGATCAGCCTGAAAATACGTGTATACATATTTTCTACACATGTTAGCCAGCATAGGCGTTAGGAGAGGGATGGGAGAATATTTAAGGCTAATTAGGTTTAATCTGGAAATTCTACTCCTAGTTGGTTAAATACATCCTTTGTGCTACAATAGTGGCCACTGGCAGTGTTCTTTAACACCTTCATAAAGGGGCTAATTAACACTAACACTGGTGCCACTAATGCAGCACAAAGGGGTTAAATAATTGTCATTGGTCACTAATGCATCAGTGACCAGTGGCAGAATATTAACCCCTTCTTGCTGCACTTTACGGACTAATGACATTGTTAATGAATTAACCCCCCTTTGCTAGTTAACCAGTCCAGTTCAAAGGAAAAAGAAAAGATGGGGGGTGAGAGAGAGGGTGGGGGATGAAAGGGGGGCTGTGAGAGAGGAGGAGCGAGAGAGAGGGGGTCAAGAGAGAGGGAGGCTGGAGAGGGGGGCTGGAGAGAGAGGGGGGTTAAGGGAGAGAGAGATGGGTGAGAAAGAGGGGGACTGAGAGAAAGTAGGGGGATTGAGAGAGATGGGGGACTAAGAGAGAGGGAGGCTGAAAGAGAGGAGGGTGAGAGAGAGGAGGGTTGAGAGAGGGGGGGAGAGAGGGGGACTGAGAGAGAGAGAGGCATCTGTGAGAGAGAGGGTGGTTGAGAGAGAGAGAGAGAGAGAGAGAGAGAGAGAGAGGGGGGGGGTGGGAGAGGGAGGTGTGAGAGAGAGGTGTGTGAAAGAGAAAGAGAGAGAGAGAGAGAGAGAGAGAGAGAGAGAGAGAGAGAGAGGAAGGTGAGAGAGGGGGAGCTCAGAGAGAGAGGGGGTTGAGAGAAAGAGGGGGACAGAGAGAGAGAGGGGGGCAGAGAAAAAGGGGGACCCAGAGAGAGGGGAGACAGAGAGAGAGGGAGGGAAGGCTGAGAGAGAGGGAGGGTGGGTAAGAGAGACAAGGGAGCTGAGAGAGAGACGGGGGGCTGAGAGAGAAAGGAGAGTGAGGGGGGAGATGAGAGAAAGACCTCTAGCTCTGTCCCTATCTGCAGTCCCAGTCTCTGTCTGCAGGTGGTTCTGTGTATGACCGTGCACCGGTACTTTCTATGCCAGTCTCTGTTCTTCTTGATCCAGGGGTGCTTCATCCCTTCCAGTGGCTCCCTTGCAAGCCTGCACCTCCCACCCATCCACATCTTCCGGGCCCCCAGTCAGCCTGTTCTCAGGGCCATCACTGTTGATGTTTTCCAGGCTCTAGAAGGTTCGGGGATGATGCACTCGCTGCTGGCCTCCTTGGGGGTCAAGGAGGCCATGAAGCTCTTCTCTCCCTGCCGGGTTCTCTGTTCAACCTCCCCATGGAGGCTGTGGGGCTGTCCACTCACTCACCATGTGCAGATAGATTCCTGCATATCAAACTCACCGCTCTTTGTTGCCACGCTCCTGCCACCACCAAACCTGAATTTTCCATGGACTCTCGAGAGTCGGGACAGTACCCCTCTAAATTTTGCACCTGGGGCAAGACCCCTGGCTGCCCCACCAACCCACCCCACGCTACGCCACTGCTGCCCCCCTCCCCACCCCACACCACTGCCGCCCCCCAAACCAACGCAACTGCTGTTTCCCCCCACCCCACACCACTGCTGCCTCCCCCCACCCCACCCCATCCCACTGTTGCCTAGCACCCTCCTGGGTGTGACTCTCCCAAAAAGGAATAATGCACAAACAATTTAAAAAAAAATGGAGACATCTAGTGGCACTTATAAAAATGACACCCTAGCTACACCATGAAATGACATAAGGGCCAACGTAAGTAAAACATCAGACAAAAGCAGGGTATGTAGTTACATCTAGTGGCACCTTAGAAAAAAAACAATACATTTTGTACCACTGTGTAGTCTGCAGGAAGGTGAAGGAACTGGCAGTGCTATTTGTCAGGAGTGTCTGGATAAACAGAATTACAAATCCTTTGGAAGGTAAACAGTGTCCATATATGTATTTTAATATATTTCGCTGTGTGCCTGGAGTTCAGCTATAAAATTACTGCTTAGTACAATTCACCAATCTGTTAATGCAACTTTAGCATGATAAAGGCATTCAAGGTATCGAAGCCAGAGACAGCCAGACATTCAACTGGCATGTTCAGAAGCAGAGGTCAACAGATAATCACAATTTATAATAATAACAATAATCAAGTTTACAACTCTGTTTTGTCACTTTTAGAATCTATAATCACTTCTAGGAACTTTAAACATTTGGGCACTATGGACTATTTTTAAACTTTAGTAACTATCCCAAATTCCCCTTGTGCATCCTTCTAAGCTAGGATTACTAGACTGTGTCACTGTAAGACACAGAACTGTTTTCAAAACTCTAAACTGGTGTACGTATTAGTAAAGTACAATGATCAAATTTCTTTACTTATTTGATCTTGATTTGAAATCCCAGGCCAATATGCACTTGGTATTCATATACACAAATATACTGTACATGTCTATAAGTATACATGCAGTATAGTGCCAATATCAGGAAAATAAGATGTTTTGATAGCTGTAATGTATGCAATAATATCATGATTTAGGAGCTAAATATAGGAATAGGACCTCCAAGGTAGTATTTTCAGAAATACTACCGGTACCTCGAGCCACACCAGAAAGGCAATGGGAGATTAGGGAAGTAAACAAGTGGCTGAGGAGCTGGTTTAGAAAGGAGGGGTTTGGGTTCCTGGAAAAGTGGGCTGACTGTTCAGTTGGTTACCAGCTCTGTAGAAGGATGGACTGCACCTAAATGAGGAGGGTGCAGATCTGCTGGGAGTGAAGATGGCCAAACAGTTATGCCGCGTACACACGGTCGGACTTTTCAGCTACAAAAGTCGGACAGCCTGTCCGACATACTTCCGGCGTACCTTCGGCGGACTTGCGGCAGACTTTCTTACGAACGGACTTGCCTACACACGACCACACAAAAGTACGACAGCTTAGTACGCGGTGACGTACACCAAGTCCGACAAGACTATAAAACGGAAGTTCAATAGCCCGTACGACACCCTTTGGGCTCCTTCTGCTAATCTCGTGTTTATCTCGTGTTAGTAGAAGTTTGGTGAGAGACGATTCGCGCTTGTGAGACTCGTATTTTTCAGTTCGTTTTAACTGTTGTTCAGTCTGTGCTTGTGAGGTTTGTATCTGCTTTTCAGTGCGTTTGGTCAGTTGGCATTGAGAAATCTTTGTTTTATTGGCCGCTCGTTCCTGATTTTCAGGTTGTTCTTCACAGGCCTTGCTGTTCTTCAGTGCGTTCTGTTTAGTGCGTTCTGACCAGCCGACCGTTTTGAAACCATGTTACCTGTACGTACTCGTCGTCGAGCTCGTGCATTGCATTGTTTGGTGCTGTAGTTTATTCTTCAGCCCAAGACCAGTCCATGAACAGGGCGAGGAGGAGTTCATGGACCAAGAATTGGTTGCTCCAGCGTGACCAGTTCTGTCACATGCCATTGCTCCGTGAGATCCGTGAGAATAATCCTGAGGATTTCAGGAACTTTCTCCGGATGACGGACCCCGTTTTTGACCGTTTGGTGGCTTTGCTGACCCCCTATATCAGCAGGCAGGATACCTGCATGAGGCAAGCCATCACTCCGGAGCAGAGGCTGGTCGCTACCTTGCGGTATTTGGCCACAGGGTGAAGCCTGCAGGACCTTAAGTTCTCGACAGGCATCTCCCCCCAGGCTCTGGGGATCATTATCCCAGAGACCTGTTCTGCCATCATCCAGGTCCTGCAGAAGGACTATATTAAGGTAAGATATTTTGCTTTTATTAGCATCACATGTTCTTTTATGTAATCTTTGATAATGTAATGTATTTCTTGCTTCAAACACTACTTACCATCATTGCAATATAGTGTGAATGTCCCCTTTTTATCCTCTAGCTATATATATATATATATATATATATATATATATATATATATATATATATATATATATATATATATATATAAAAATATATAAATATATATATATAAAAATATATATATATATATATATATATATATATATATATATATATATATATATATTTTATATATATATTTTATATATATATATATATATATATATATATATATATATATATATATATTTAGATAGATCTATCTATAGATATGTAACAAGGTTTTCTAAAAGATCGTTTGAAACGATGAACAAAAAATCGTATAGGAAGGAAAAGCACATGGAGCAGTATACAAGGTAATAAACACAAGAGAAAAACACGACAAGTACTTACTTTTTTTAAGCACTTTCCGGATCCGTCTATATTGATCCGGCTCCCTGAGTTTCAGGTCAGACCATCTTTTGCGAAGTTGATCTCGGGAGCGCTGTACCCCAAAAGAAGCCTGCAAAGTGTCCACGACCTTCGCCATTATTTTGGCCTTGCGCAAATTTGGCAGTGCGTACGGCCCATACTTCCCATCATAGACGTCTTTGTGAAGAATGGCCACCATCTCCACCATTTCTTTAAAACTCATATTGGAGGCCTTAAATCTAGGCCTCACAGATTTTGTGGACGTTCCAGCCTCCGGGCTTTTTCCACTACCTGAGGACATGTCAGGTGTCTCCGCCATTATTTACCCCACTACGCGCCGTAACTAAAAATGGGCGGAGAACATGAGTTAAAATCGAACGTCAGGGGCGGGCGACGCAGGCGGAGTTTCACACATGCGTAGTGTATAAAGAGGGGCCTTGCGCACGTGTCGTACGTACGTTCTGTGCGTCGAATTAGGGGGCGGAGAACATGAGTTAATTTCGAACGTCAGGGGCGGGCAACGCAGGCGGAGTTTCACACATGCGTAGTGTATAAAGAGGGGCCTTGCGCACGTGTCGTACGTTCGTTCTGTGCGTAGGTGATAGTGGACCAGGACGTTACAAAACGAAGGTAATTTTAATTTTTTTTTTTTTTTTTTTTTTTTTTTTGGGGGGGGGTTTATGGTCATGACTTTGTAGCAAGCGGCCTATATGGCTTGATAGATTGATGAGGCCTACATAGGGAGAAGATGATGAGGGGTTAGCAGAAACCTATAATAAGTGTTTTTGGTCTTGTGACTTTCTCTTTTCCAGATATAATGAATCCCCTATTTAAGGATCCAGAGTTCCTTACAGCTTTTATTTCGAAATATCGAGAGATGAGGAATTTGTGGGAGGTGAAACACCCTCAGTATTATGCCAAGCATGTGAGGAAGTCAACGCTGGAGAGACTTCTGTCCTTTGTCCAGGCGACCATCCCGGGAGCAACAATGGAGACAGTGCTCAAGAAAATTGGGGTCTTGAGGAACATGTATAAGAGGGAGCATAGGAATATCCAGGAATCAAGGAGATCAGGAGCATCAGCAGATGATGTTTATGTACCCAGGCTGTGGTACTACAATCAACTCCGTTTTCTTGATGACCAGAATGAAGCCAGGGCATCACTTTCAACCCTTCCCTCCACCCTTCCCTCCACCCTTCCCTCCACCCCAGCAGAGGCTGATGAGGAGCAAGCTGGGTCTTCCATCCTGGATGAACCGGATATGACCATCTGGAGTCAGGTAAATTATTTTAACAAATATTTACTGTACTAATATTAATGATGTTAACTGGATGTTATAATTGTCTAAAATAATTTTGCACTCAAAATTGTCTATACATATCAAATGACAGTAGTGGCTAAATATGTTTGGCACCTGCTTGAAATAATTAGGGTGTCTGATTAGACTCTTTTATTAAAGAGATGTATTCACATTGAATTTGCTAGTCATGAGAAGCAAACTGTGTGTCATTGATGAACCCAAAAAAATATACTAAAACTATTGTCCTTTTTTTATACACAGGATGAGTCCATCCAGGAGGAATGTGGGGAAAGTGGCAGGCAGGAGGAGACCGGGCCCATGGACAGCCTGGAGGAGGCCGGATTCACCATCATCCTGGAGGAGGCTGGGCCCAGTGTCAGGCAGGAGGTGGCTGCTCCCAGTGAGGTGGCTGGGCCAAGTGAGGTGGCTGGGCCAAGTGAGGTGGCTGGGCCCAGTAGGAGCCTGACCCAATCCCAAGTGCCTCCCCTTCACCTTCCCAAAAAAAGGGCCAGGAAGGGGATGGTCACACAGGACGCATCCCTGCGCCTCATGCAAGAGGCCACCCATTTTTTAACGAGCCCCCCCGAAGCGGAAGAATCCTATGGCTGCTACTTAGCCAGCAGGCTTCTTCAGATGGATTGGGAGCAGCGCCTCATTTGTGAGCGACTATTTGGGGAAACAATCCATAAGGGGCTGCAGGGCACGCTAACACAAAACACCCAACTACATGAGGCAGCCCCCCCTCCTCCTCCTCCTCCTCCTGCCACAACTGAAACACCAGAGCCACAGCCTCAAAAGAAGGCTACAGGGAAGGCTGCAGGGAAGGCTGCAGGGCAGCGTGGAGGAAAGGCTGCAGGGAAGAGAAGAAAGTGATGACCTGGGTTCAGTCTGGTCTGACAGAAGACGCAGGCTGTTGTAGGACCACAGTCTGGGGACATCTAGATCATCTGCTGGTGCTGTTGATCTCTGGGATTCTTGGACCAGATTGTGCTCCCTCTTATATGGACTCCGCAAGATCCCAATTTTCTTGTACAACGACTTTTTCCAGCGTTGACTTCCTCTTTATTTTATTTTGACCATGAATAAATGGATCTTTTTTGAGTTTAGCAAAAGACTTTATGTGTTTTCTTTTAAATCATTGATTTTACACACAATGTTAAATTAACAAGGGACAACAATCTCATTGAGTTTGAAAAAAACACACCAAAAATACATTTCTAATGTTAATAATGTTCAAGTGGTAAGTCTTGAAAATAAAAAAATCTACATAACCAAAAACGGTGCTTTGGGTTAACTTTATCTAAAAACTAAAAAATAATCACTAGAAAAAAAAAATAGAATAATGGGTTCTTTGTGGTAACTTTACAAACCTAAAAAAAAAAAAATATAAGGGAAAAAGTATTATTAGTATGGAAACATTGTTTTTAAAAAGCATACTATATCATTCATGAGATCAAAGAGAAAAAGAATCCAGAAATCAGTTTGGGAGAACTCTGATTATGAACAGCAAAACACCTTCGTTCTTTAGAACATTCGTAAAGAAGAAATAAAATGCGCTGCATTCAACGATCACAGATTTTACAGCGTGATGAATGTGCTACCTTCAATACGAACACTAGTTTTACTAGACCGAGTGCTTCCGTTTAGTTTTTGCTTATGAGCATGCGTCGTTTTTTTGTCCGTAGGACTAGCATACAGACGAGCGGACTTCGGGGTCCGTCGTAGTTACGACGTAAAGATTTGAAGCATGTTTCAAATCTAAAGTATGTCGGATTTGAGGCTAAAAAAGTACGTTGAAAGTCCGGAGAAGCCCACACACGATCGGATTACCAGCCAGCTTTAGTCCGTCAGCGTCCGTTGGACTTTGGTAGCTGAAAAGTCCGACCATGTGTACGCGGCATTAGAGGGGCTTTTTGTCAGTACTAGGATCCCTTTAGGACCCAGCACAACTCACCTGACACAGCCTTTACCTGGGAAACAACAATGATTGGCCAGCTCACCTTTAAATAACTTGCATCAGCATTCAATCATTGCTCGTGTTAGAGTTTACCTGTGTTTAATCCAGTTGATATCTGCTCTGTGTATTTCGTGTATGACCCGGCTCGTTTGACCCTGTTTGCTTGCTTCTGATTCAGTACCATTTGGACTCTGATCTTCCTGTGTATGACCCAGCTTGCCTAGACTACGTTTTTGCCTGATACCACTAGTACCTTCATCTGCAGCGGTGAACTACAAGCACCAGACATCTATCCTCCACCTGCAGCGGTGAACTACAAACACCAGACACCATCAACCCTCATCTGCAGCGGTGAACTACAAGGTCCAGCAAACATCTACCTACATCTACAGCAGTGAACTACAAGTCCCAGCTGACCTGCTCTGCTCAGACCTGCTCATGGTATGTGCTCTTGTTCTTTGAACTCTGCATAATCAGAACACCTGAACTGTTACCTGTTATATGCTCTAGCCTGACATTAACACCATACATAATAAAGGAAACCTATCATGGATCCTGAGCAGGCTCAGTTGTTTGCACAGGAACTTTGCCGCTTATCCCATCAAGTTCAGGAAATGGCCACAGAGCTCACCAAGGTGCAATCTCTTTCTATTAGCACTGCTACAAAAACTCCATTTGAACCAAAAATTCCTTTGCCTGACCGGTTTTCTGGTGACCGTAAAGGGTTTTGCAACTTTAAAAACAGCTGCAAATTATATTTCAAGTTAAGGCCATCCTCGTCTGGCCCTGAAACTCAGAGGGTTCAAATCATTATCTCTCTACTACAGGGTGACCCCCAGGCTTGGGCCTTTAATCTGGAACCAAACCATCCAGCCTTGCTAACAGTAGATGCCTTCTTTGAAGCCCTAGGGTTGCTTTATGATGATCCAGATCGTGCTGCTACTGCAGAATCAACCCTGCGTAACTTAAAGCAAGGAACTACCACAGCTGAAATGTATTGCTCAGAGTTTCGCAGGTGGGCCCTGGAATCTGGCTGGAATGATGCAGCACTCCGCAGCCAGTTTAGAATGGGCCTTTCAGATGCAATTAAGGATGCTCTGGTCAACTTCTCCTACCCAGCCTCACTGGAGGAGGCTATGAGTCTAGCCATTAGAATTGACCGCCGCCAGCGAGAGAGGAGACGAGAACAAACTACAGCTGTGGCAAACTATATACCTCCCTTGCCGCCTGACTATTCCACCTCCAGTGCCAAGTCTGAGGAAGAACCCATGCAGTTAGGCTCCACCCGGTTATCTGCCCAGGAACACACGCGCCGGCGTAACATGGGTCTCTGCTTGTATTGTGGCCTCAAGGGTCATATGCTCCGTTCGTGCCCTACACGTCCGGGAAACTCCAGGACCTAGGTAATTGTGGGGAGGTTACCTTAGGTCTGCTCTCATCTCCCCAGGGGGACAATCGTATTCTTTTACCCGCTGTCATTCACTTTGGGACAGGGGCTCATGAACTGCTGGCCTTGGTAGATTCTGGAGCCGCTGAGAATTTTATTGATAAGACTCTGATTACCTCTTTGTCCTTGGAAACTCATGCTCTAGATTGCCCAGTCCGCCTGATTTCCGTGGATAATCGTCCTCTCTCACAAGATCTAGTGCTCCAAGCCACCAAGCCTTTCCAGTTACAATTGGGGGCTTTGCATTGGGAGAAGACTTCATGTCTTGTTATTGACTCTCCATCCACTCCTTTGATCCTAGGCCTTCCTTGGCTTCAGAAGCACAATCCTGTAATTGACTGGCGAACAGGAAATATTCTGGCTTGGTCCAATCAATGTAAAAAGAACTGCATCCAGCACCCTGTTCGACTGGCTACCTGTCAAGTGGGAATGGAACAGATTCCACTTTGTTATAAGGACTTTTGGGATGTGTTTTCTAAAGGGATTGCTGACACTTTACCACCTCATCGCAGTTATGATTGTCCCATTGACCTCTTGCCTGACACTACACCTCCACGAGGGAGAGTCTTTCCACTGTCTGAGCCAGAGAATCTTGCCTTGCAAGAATACATCCAGGAAAACCTAGCTAAGGGTTTCATCCGTCCCTCCACTTCTCCCGCAGGAGCAGGATGCTTCTTCGTCCCAAAGAAGGATGGGGGACTGAGACTTTGTGTTGATTACAGATGTCTAAATAAAATAACTGTTCCCAATCTGTATCCTCTTCCTCTCATCACAGAATTGTTCTCTCAAATCCAGGGAGCCAAAATCTTCTCCAAACTGGACTTAAGGGGAGCTTATAATCTGGTGCGCATACGTGCAGGCGACGAGTGGAAGACAGCCTTTAACACCAAGGATGGTCATTATGAATGTCTTGTCATGCCTTTCGGTCTCAGAAATGCACCAGCTGTCTTTCAGAACTTTATGAATGACATTTCACGTGACATGTTGGGTCGCTTCATGCTTGTATATTTAGACGACATTTTGATATATTCTCCCAATCATGAAACACATCAGAAACATGTCTGCTCAGTATTGGCCCAATTAAAGACTCACTCCCTTTTTGTAAAGCCTGAGAAATGTTCATTCCATGTTAAACAAGTACCTTTCCTAGGCTACCTAATTTCTGACACAGGCCTCACCATGGATCCAGCCAAGATTCAAGCCATTTTAGACTGGGCACCACCTTCAGACCTGAAGGCAGTTCAGCGCTTCCTGGGCTTTGCAAATTTCTATCGAAAATTCATTAAGAACTTTGCCACCATTGCATATCCCATCACCTCTCTCACCAGGAAGACTCCGACTACCTTTAAATGGACTACTGAAGCCCAGGCAGCCTTCACTCAGTTAAAGAAAGCCTTTACCTCTGCACCAATCCTACGCCATCCTGTTCCTGAGCTACCTTTTATTGTGGAGGTAGATGCATCTGAAGTAGGGGTAGGGGCGCTTTTGTCACAAAAGGATCCTGTAAATGCCGCCATCCACCCCTGTGCCTTCTTGTCTTGGAAATATTCCCCAGCAGAGCGCAATTATGATATAGGCAACAGAGAACTTCTAGCCATAAAGCTCGCTTTGGAGGAATGGAGACATTGGCTGGAGGGAGCTCGCTATCCATTCATAGTTCTGACTGACCACAAAAACCTTGAATACATCCGTTCTGCTAAAAGACTGAACTCACATCAAGCCAGGTGGTCATTGTTCTTCTCCAGATTTGACTTCACAATTTCATATTTACCAGGACCAAGAAACATTAAGGCTGACGCCTTGTCTCGCAGCTTTCTTTCAGAGTCTCCTCCTCCGCTTCCTCCACAACCCATTATCTCTGAGGATAGGATTTTGGCTTTCACCCAGACTGACATCTCTGAGGCCTTGTTACCTGCACAGGCTGAAGCCCCTCCCTCCACTCCCTCCGGTATGCTTTTTGTGCCCCTGGCTCTTCATTTGCAGGTATTGCAGCAGGTACATGCATCAAAACCTGCAGCACATCCGGGGTTTAGACAAACTTTTGAGATTATCTCTCGCAACCTCTGGTGGCCATCGATTAGGCAGGATGTGTTAGCCTTCCTCCAGGCTGTGAAGTTTGTGCCAGAAGCAAGAGCAGTACCTCTAAGCCGCCTGGTCTCCTACGTCCTCTACCAATACCTACCTGTCCCTGGACCCATTTATCTATGGACTTTATCACTGACTTGCCTCCGTCCCAGGGATGTTCCACGATCTGGGTGGTGGTAGACAGGTTCAGTAAAATGGCCCACTTTGTTCCGCTTCCGAAACTTCCATCTGCTAAAGAACTGGCATCTTTATTCATTAAACATGTTTTCAGGCTCCATGGGGCACCAATCAACATTGTCTCAGACCGTGGCTCTCAGTTTATAGCCCAGTTTTGGAAGGCCCTTTGCTCTCAGCTGGGGATTAAGTTATCATATTCTTCAGCATATCATCCTGAGACAAACAGCCAAACAGAAAGGACTAATCAGACTCTAGAGAAGATGGTACGTTGTCTGATGGCCAATGATGAGGTGGAGTGGGTCAACGTCCTGCCATGGGCAGAGTTTGCCTTTAATAACTGTGCCAGCACATCTACAGGGACCTCTCCTTTCTTCTGTGTTTACGGATTGCATCCTCTTGGGTGCTCCTTTTGATCTTCCACCCTCTGATGTGCCAGATGCCAACACCACAATAGAAAATTTCTCCAAAATCTGGTCCGATGTTAATCATGCTATTTCTCGCTCTGTGCTGGCTTTTAAGAAAATGGCGGACAAGAGGCGCTCAAAGGCACCAGGATATAAAGTTGGTGACAAAGTGTGGCTATCATCCAGGAATCTGTCCCTGCATGTTCCATCTAAAAAACTTGGCCCAAAATTCATCGGGCCCTATGAAATTTCGGAGATTGTTAATCCTGTATCCTATAGATTAAAACTCCCCCCATCCATGCGCATTCCAAATGTCTTTCATGTTTCATTGTTGAAACCTGTTCATTCCAGCCTCCAAGTAAATGAACCAGAACCTGTGGATGTGTTGGACAGTCAGGAATATGAAGTGGCATTTATTCTTGATTCCAGACGAGTGCGCAATTCCTTACAATATCTCGTTCATTGGAAAGGTTTCGGCCCAGAGGATCGATCTTGGGTCCCAGCTCGTGATCTTCATGCTGACCGACTTAAGAAGAAGTTTCATCTTCGTTATCCAAGTAAGCCTGGGGGTGCAGGAGCAACCCCTTGAGAAAGGGGGGGTACTGTCAGTACTAGGATCCCTTTAGGACCCAGCACAACTCACCTGACACAGCCTTTACCTGGGAAACAACAATGATTGGCCAGCTCACCTTTAAATAACTTGCATCAGCATTCAATCATTGCTCGTGTTAGAGTTTACCTGTGTTTAATCCAGTTGATATCTGCTCTGTGTATTTCGTGTATGACCCGGCTCGTTTGACCCTGTTTGCTTGCTTCTGATTCGGTACCGTTTGGACTCTGATCTTCCTGTGTATGACCCAGCTTGCCTAGACTACGTTTTTGCCTGATACCACTAGTACCTTCATCTGCAGCGGTGAACTACAAGCACCAGACATCTATCCTCCACCTGCAGCGGTGAACTATAAACACCAGACACCATCAATCCTCATCTGCAGCGGTGAACTACAAGGTCCAGCAAACATCTACCTACATCTACAGCGGTGAACTACAAGTCCCAGCTGACCTGCTCTGCTCAGACCTGCTCATGGTATGTGCTCTTGTTCTTTGAACTCTGCATAATCAGAACACCTGAACTGTTACCTGTTATATGCTCTAGCCTGACACTTTTAAACTAGGCGATGGGGGGGGGGGGTCCACACATAGAGATAGCCAGTGTGGAACGTATTTCAGTGGGTAGTATTGGAGGCATTAGTGGTAGGTTGACTAAAGCACCTAAACCCATGGTAAGTATCGTAACAAGTCCTCAGAACACCCAATAAAGAGATAGCATGCGTCCGAACAAAACTACGAGGCATGTTCACTAATGCCAGGAGTCTGGCGGACAAGATGGGAGAACTAGAGCTGCTACTGTATGAGGAGGAATTAGATTTCATGGGAATTTCAGAGACCTGGTTCAATAGCTCTCATTATTGGCTGGCAACCATTCAAGGGTATTCCCTATATCGCAGGTACAGGGAGGTTAAAAAAGGAGGAGGGGTATGCCTGTATATCAAAAATGATATACAGGTGAATGTGAGGGATGACATGACTAATGGAGCAGGGGAAGAGGTGGAATCCTTATGGGTAGGGTAACAAAGGGAGGAAACCAAGGAGAAAGTAATACTGGAAGTATGCTATGGCCCCCTAACCTGAGGGAGGAGGGGGAGACGGATCTCCTATCCCAGTATGGAATGGCGGCAAGGATGGGAAGTGTTATTATAATGGGGGATTTTAATTATTCATACATAGACTAGGCGGAAGGAATCGCGCATTCATCTAAGGCTCGCCATTTCCTAAATGTCTTACAGGACAATTTCATGAGTCAGATGGTAAATGCACCAACAAAAAACAATGCATTACTAACAATACAGACTTGATCGCGGATGTAGAAATATGGGGCAACTTAGGAAACAGCGATCACAGGTCAATTAGTTTCAGCATAAATCACAAAAATAGGAAGCATAAGGGGAATACAAAGAGACTGAATTTTAAAAGAGCAATTTCCAGAAACTATGCTCCTTGCTAGAAGATAGGGAGGAAAAATGGGTGTGCTTTAGGAACATATTAAATAAGGGTATTAGCCAGCGCATTCCAAAGGGTAATAAATTTAAAAGAGCTAATAAAAGCCCTGGGTGGCTTAACGCCATTGTAACGTAAAACTTCATATCAAAGCAAAGGAGAATGCCTTCAAAAAATACAAGGCCGAGGGGTCATCATCAGCATTCCAACTGTACAAAGAATGCAATAAGAAATGTAATCAGGGCAGCTAAGATAGAACTCGAAAGGCACATAGTGAAGGAGAAGAAAAAAAAAACAAGAAATTACATAAATAGTAAAAGAGGGAGGACGGATCATATTGGCCCCATAAAGAATGATGAAGGGAATCTGGTTACAAAGGATGGTGAGATGGCAAAGGTTTTGAATGTATTCCTCTCAGTCTTCACATGGGAAATGGGGGGCTTCAGTAACCAAAACTGCAGGGTTTATCCTCATGACAAGACACAAGAAGCACCCTCATGGTTAACAGAGGATAAAATTAGAACCAGACTTGAAAAACTTAACATAAATAAGTCACCGGGACCAGATGGCTTGCACCCAAGGGTCCTTAAGGTACTTAGTCAGGTAATTGCCAGACGGTTGCTTCTATTTTTTTAGTGTACTGACAGGTATGATACCAGCTGATTGGAATAAAGCCAATGTAGCACCAATCTTTAAAAAGGACCAAGATTTATCCCTGGGAACTACAGACCAGTTAGTAGACAAATAGTATGCAAGCTCTTGGAAGGGATGATAAGGGACTATATACAAGATTTTAGTAATGAAAACGGTATCATTAGCAATAATCAGCATGGATTCATGAAAAATCGTTCTTGCCAAACAAATCTATTAACCTTCTATGAGGAGGTGAGCTGCCATATTGATGAAGGAAGGCCCGTAGACATAGTGTATCTGGATTTTGCAAAGGCATTTGATACAGTTCCCCACAAACGTTTACTGTACAAACTAATGTCTGTCGGGATGGACCAAAGGATGAGTACATGGATTGAAAACTGGTTACAAGGACGAGTTCAGAGGGTTAAATGGGGAGTACTCAGAATAGTCCGGTGTGGAAAGTGGGGTCTGGGTTCTGTCCTGGGACCAATCCTATTTAATTTATTCATAAATGATCTGGAGGATGGGATAAACAGCTCAATATCAGTATTTGTGGACGATACTAAGCTAAGCAGGGCAATAGCTTCTCCGCAGGGTGTGGAAACCTTGCAAGAAGATCTGAACAAATTAATGGGGTGGGCAACTGCATGGCAAATGAGGTGTAATGTAGAAAAATGTAAAATAATGCATTTAGGTGGCAAAAACATGAATGCAATCTACTCACTAGGGGGAGAACCTCTGGGGGAATCAAGGATGGAAAAGGACCTGGGGTCCTAGTAGATGACAGGCTCAGCTATGGGATGCAATGCCAAGCTGCTGCAAGCAAAGCCAATAGAATATTGGCATGCATTAAAAAGGGAATTAACTCCAGAGATAACTACTACTTTTCTGGTAGTACACAGTATCTAATACAGTATGTACAGTTTCTAATACACTTCAGGCAGTGTACACAGTATCTAATACAGTGTGTACACTTTCTACTACTTTTCTGGTGATGTACACAGTTTCTAATACAGTGTGTACAGTTTCTAATACTTTTCTGGGGGTGTACATAGTATTGAATACAGTGTGTACAGTTTTTACTACTTTTTTGGTGGTGTACACAGTATCTAATACAGTGGGTACAGTTTCTACTACTTTTTTGGTGGTGTACACGGTATCTAATACAGTGTGTACAGTTTCTAATACACTTAGGGTGGTGTACACAGTATTTAATACAGTGTGTACAGTTTCTGCTACTTTTCTGGTGGTGTACACAGTATCTAATATAGTGTGTACAGTTTCTACTACACTTGTGGTGGTGTACACAGTACACAATACAGTGCAGCCATAGTACAGTTTCTAATACAGTGCAGGCGGTATACACAGTATCTAATACAGTGTGTTCAGTTTATACTACTTTTCTGGTGGTGTACACAGTATCTAATACAGTGTGTACAGTTTCTAATACATTTTAGGCTGTGTACACAGTATCTTATACAGTGTGTACGGTTTCTACTACTTTTCTGATGGTGTACACAGTATCTAATACAGTGTGTTCAGTTTATACTACTTTTCTGGTGGTGTACACAGTATCTATTACAGTATGTACAGTTTCTAATAAACTTCAGGTGGTGTTTTTATATATATATATATATATATATATATATATATATATATATATATATATATATATATAGTCCTAGTATATACAGTATAAAAAGTGAGTACACCCCTCACATTTTTTGTAAATATTTTATTATATCTTTTCATATGACAACACTGAAGAAATTACACTTTGCTACAATGTAAGCCCACAAACAGTTTGCTGAAGACAAGCAGACTAAGGGCATGGATTACTGGAACCATGTCCTGTGGTCTGATGAGACCAAGATAAACTTTTTTGGTTCAGATGGTGTCAAGCATGTGTGGTGGCAACCAGGTGAGGACTACAAAGACAAGTGTGTCTTGCCTCCAGTCAAGGATGGTGGTGGGAGTGTCATGGTCTGGGGCTGCATGAGTGCTGCTGGCATTGGGGAGCTACAGTTCTCAGAGGCAACCATGAATGCTAACATGTACTGTGACATACTGAACCGGAGCATGTTCTCCTCCCTTCAGAGACTGGGCCACAGGGCAGTATTCCAACACGATAACGACCCCAAACACACCTTCAAGATGACCACTGCCTTGCTAAAGAAGCCGAGGGTAAAGGTGATGGACTGGCCAAACATGTCTCCAGACCTAAACCCTATTGGGGCATCCTCAAATGGAACGTGGAGGAGAGCAAGGTTTCTAACATCTATCAGCTCTGTGATGTCATCATGGAGGAGTGGAAGAGGACTCCAGTGGCAACCTGTGAAGCTCTGGTGAACTCCATACCCAAGAGGGTTAAGGCAGTGCTGGAAAATAATGGTGGCCACACAAAATATTGACACTTTGGGCCCAATTTGGACATTTTTACTTAGGGGTGTACTCACTTTTGTTGCCAGCAGTTTAGACAATAATGGCTGTGTGTTGAGTTATTTTGAGGGGACAGAAAATTTACACTGTTATACAAGCTGTACACTCACTACTTTACATTGTAGCAAAGTGTAATTTCTTCAGTGTTCTCACATGAAAAGATGTAATAAAATATTTACAAAAATGTGAGAGGTGTACTCACTGTTGTGAGATACTGTATACAGTATATATATATATATATATATATATATATATATATATATACTCTGCATTCAGTGTAGCCCATATATACAGTGCATTCGGTGGTGTATAGTTTCCAATACACTTCAGGCTGTGTACACACTATATAATACAGTGTAGTGTGGTGTTGCAAAACAAAAAATACATAATGTCCGGAAGGCCACCAAGGAGAGGCAGACACCACTAAAAGTGGGCAAGCAGCCCCTATGTCTACAGTCAACAGTGGTGGTCGTGGACATGGTGCATCCTCTGCAGGTGGCCATGGGACACACGTGTCCTTTTTTTCTGCTGCTGGCCGTATTATTGAGCCACAACACGCCAAAGAGTTTGGGGAGTGGATAACAAAGCCGTCCTCATCCTCCTCATCCTCTGTCATCCAGGCTCAGAGTAGTTTGCCTTCCAATGCAGTTGCCAAAGCGGCCTATTCCACGAGATCCTTGTACACAGTCACTCCTTCCGTAGCTCCCACCATCATGCACCAAGGAGTCCCCAGAATTATTCAACCACAGTGTCGGGTACATGCTGCTGGAGGATGCGCAGCGATTTGAAGGCTCTGATGTTGCTTCCCAGGATAAGGAAGGGAGTAACATGAGCCTAGAGAGAGGGGGTGCCACAGAAGGACAAGAAACTGGCAGTCATGTTCCCCAAGCTGCAGCATACTGCTAAGTTTGCTCCAGTGATGAGGAGGGAGGGGATGATGAGGTCACTGACTATACTTGGGTGTCTGAGAGAAGAGAGGAGGAAAATGAGGATGAGGAGGCACAACTCCAATGAGGCAGGATGTCCTCTAGGGGGCAGCTTAAGAGCAGCCACCCTATTGCATCACACTGCAGAGCTCCACAGATGCAGGGCGCTGCTGACTCCCTGCTGACTTTTAAAAGCTCCTTGGTGTGGGCCTTTTTTCGACATGTGTGCAGCAGATCACACCATTGCTGTTTGCAACCTATGTCTGAAGTGGATCAAGCGTGGCCAGAACAGCAGCCTCTTGGGCACCACATGCTTGACTAGACATATGACGACCTGCGATGCAGTCTGTTGGCAACAGCACTTGAAAGACCCACATCAAACAAAAAGGCAGACTTCTCCTTGCTCCTCATCTGGGATCTCCAACCCTACTATACCTCCAGTCCTCTCAAAAACCTGTACCGAGAGGAATGAAGGTATAGCAATAGGTGTCCCAAGTACTTGCAGCCAATCTGCTATTAGTAAACCAACATTTGATTTTAGCAGGCAAATATCTCTACCCCAGTTGCTAAACCGTAAAAAGAAATTAGGTCCCAGCCATCCACATGCTCAGCGTCTAAATACAAGCTTAGCCAAATTGCTAGCACTGCAACTGCCGCCTTATCAGCTGATAGACTCTACATCCTTTCATGAATTTGTGGAATGTGCAGTACTTTTGTGGCAGGTTCCAAAAGGCCATTTCTTTCACGGAAGGCCGGGTCTCTACCGGCATGTGGAAGGCAATGTTTTGGCCTCGTTTAACAGGACAGTAAGGTTCATATTACCGCTGACTCATGGTCCAGCAGGCATGGGCAGGGATGCTACCTTTCCTTCACGGCACACTGGGTAACTCTGCTGGCAGCTGAGAAGGATGCAGGATAGGATTCAGTGTTGTTGAAGCTTGTTCTGCCACGACGCCTCCAAAATGCTAGTGAGAGGGAAAAAGATGCAGCTCTCAAAAGCTCCCTGATCCAAAGCTGTACCGCCCTAATGTGAACTAGTTCCAGGTGCTGGCTTTGCATGAATTGCAGTGAAGCAAAGAAAATCCTGGATAGCCGCACTCTGGAGAAGGAACATCTTTTAAATGTAGCGACGAATAAGCATCCTATGATGTGAAAAGCGTTAGCGTATCCATTACCCTGTACCTTCCTCTGCATTGACTGTATTTTGGATTTTTACCTCAATATTCCTTCTCCAGAGTGCGGCTATCCAGGATTTTCTTCGCTTCACTCCAAAATGCTAGTGGTGATTCTGCCACAGCTCTCTCCTCCACCCCCTCCTCTTCTTCTTCCTCTATGGTCTCTTCTGCAAATTTGTCCTCTCAACCAGCGGTGCTCTGTAAGCATTCAAGGGGCTACTCAAGTCAGGCTAGTCAGGCTAAAAGATGCCATGTGATGTCACTATATGAGGAGGCCACAAGGATGGTGAGCAGCTGGAGAACATGCTTCGTGGAATCACGGACAGGGCACTTGAGGCAGGACAGCGGGAGGAATAGGAGGAAGAGGAGGACTTCCTTTCCTCTCAAAGCCCCCTTTATCCAGATAGCATTCCTGCGGGCCCGCCAAACACACAGGAAGAAGAGGAGGAGGAGGAGGGTTGTGTCAGTGTGAATGTAGAGGATATCATTCAGCAGCAGGAATGGTTTTCAGTCCCAGAAACCCAAGGAGTTGGACGTGGCTGCGAGGTGGTAGTTACGGATAATGTGATCCTTAGTGACCCAGAGGACTCAGAATCAAATGCCTCTGCAAAATTACGCTGCATGGCCTCCCTGATTCTGCAAAGCCTTGAGGATTCGTGGTATCAAGGAGAGGGATCATTACTGACTGGCAACCCTTCTTGATCCACGTTACAAGGGTAAAGTTGCAGAACTCATCCTGCCTTTGCAGAGAGAGCAGAGGATGAAACATCTTCAGGAGGCTTTGAAGAAAGGTTTGTGTAACACATCTCCAGACCCTGGGAGGTTACCATTTCCTGGTGCTGGACAATGTGTTGCTGAGGCTTCGTTCAGTCAAAGGAAGAAGAAGGTGGTTGGCTGACCGATGCCTTTAAACAATTTTTTAGTCCTCAGCGCCAAGGTCTGATCGGTTCAAGCAACCATCGCCAGCATCTGCATTATATGGTGCAGGAATATCTAGGGGCAAGAGCAGACTTGGAGACCTTTCCAACAGAGCATCCACTGGGTTAGTGGGTCTTGAGGATGGACCACTGGTCAGAACTTGCTCAATATGCAATTGAGCTACTGGCCTGTCCTGCATCCTGCCTGCTTTCTGAATGCACATTCAGTGCTGCTGGAGGGTTTGTAATGGATCAAAGGGTGCGTCTGTCCACAGACTCCGTTGATAGGCTCACATTCATAAAAATGAATCAGCCTTGGATCAGCAGCTATCAAGCACCTTATGCTGATGTAACTGATTGAATTTGTTAAAAATCTGGGATCCCTTGAAGACTAGCTATGCTGACTATCCTATTCCTCCTCAATCCTGATGATGCGAGCTTCCAACAATATTTTTGGTTTAGGGCACCACCACCACTACCCAAGGCCCAATTTTTCTGCCCCCGTTTAAAAGGGGCATGTAATTACACTTTTTGATCAATATTTCACAGCAGGGCCCGTTCCTGCGCCCAACAAGAGTATCTTTGAGTGGTTACAGTGTTGTGGCACCACCACCACCACCCAAGGCCCAATTTTTCTGCCCCTGTTTAACAGGGGCATGTAATTAAAATGTTTTATCTAATATTTCACAGCAGGGTCCATTCTTGCTCCCAACAAGAGTATCTGTAAGGGGTTACAGTGTTGTAGCACCACCACCCAAGGCCCAATTTTTCTGCCCCTGCTGACTATCCTATTCCTCCTCAATCCTGATGATGCTAGCTTCCAACAATATTTTTGGTTTAGGGCACCACCACCACTACCCAATTTTTCTGCCCCCGTTTAACAGGGGCATGTAATTACAATTGTTGATCTAATATTTCACAGCAGGGCCCGTTCCTGCACCCAACAAGAGTAACTGTGAGGGCTTACAGTGTTCAGGCGTCACCAAAACCAAAGGCCCAATTTTTCTGCCCCTGTTTAAAAGGGGCATGTAATTACAATTTTTGATCTACTATTTCACAGCAGGGCCGTTCCTGCCCCCATTAAGAGTAACTGTGAGGGCTTACAGTGTTCTGGCGCCACCAAAACCAAAGGCCCAATTTTTATGCTCCTGTTTAACAGGGGCATGTAAATACTATTTTTGAAATAATAGTTAAGCAGGGCCCGTTCCTGCGCCCAACAAGAGTAACTGTGAGGTGTTACAGTTTGCTGACACCACCAAAACCAAAGCAGGGCCTGTTCCTGCCCCCAACAAGAGTAACTGTGAGGGGTTATAGTGTTCTGGTACCACCAACATCTAAGGCCCAGTTTTTCTGCAGAGTATATAGGGCAGGCCGCATAGTATATATACTGCTGTTCAGAGTATATAGTGCCTGGGGCCTGGGGGACCCCCACGCCATTTTTTAAAGAAATTTGGTGCAGTTTTCCCCTTAATATCCATACCAGACCTGAAAGGCCTGGTATGGATTTTGGGGGGGACATCCATGCCATTTTTTTTGGTATTTTTGTTATTTTTATCTATATTTCCGGGATCTGACAATACATTTCAGCCGCGAGCAGTTTTAAATGACATTTTTTCCTTTAGAAAATTTAATTAGTAATAAGTAATTTTGCTGTAGTACTGTTATAAACTTGGAAAGATGTGCTACTTTACAGGCATACTAAGGACACCCCGTGCATGATATATAAAGGAATATTTCATTTTTATTGTTTCACTTTAAGCATTAATAAAATCACTGCTCCTGAAAAAACGTCAGTTTTTAAAAGTTTTTTGCATTGATACATGTCCCCGGGGCAGGACCTGGGTCCCGGGACTTTTTATGGCATTATCTTGCAAATAAGCCTTTAAAATGAGCACGATTGATTTTTCACGTTCGCGTCCCATAGACTTTAACAGTGTTCACACAATTTTTTTTCCTGTTCGCATGTTCTGCGGCAAACCAAACCGGGGGTGTTCGGCTCATTCCTAGAGGGGATATGATTTCAATGTACAAACACTGTACTGGTGACCCCACAATAGGGATAAAACTTTTCCGCAAAAGGGCATTTGAAAAGACTTTCGGCCATTCACTAAAATTAAAAGAAAAGCGATTTAACTGGAAACTGCTTAGAGAGTTCTTTATGGTAAGAGTGCAGTAGTGTGTCCATAGAGTCAGACCATTCTGAGGTGCTATATATACCTATGAGTCTGGAGAAGTGCCATGAGAAGCAATTAAAACATCTTAAGTAGGGATGAGCTTCGAGTTCGGGTCAAACTTATGTTCGACTCGAACATCGGCTGTTCGCCAGTTCACTGAACAGCAAACAATTTGGGGTGTTCGCGGCAAATTCGAAAGCCGCGGAACACCCTTTAAAAGTCTATGGGAGAAATCAAAAGTGCTAATTTTAAAGGCTTATATGCATGGTATTGTTATAAAAAGTGTTTGGGGACCTAGGTCCAGGGGACGTGTATCAATGCAAAAAAAAGTTTCAAAAACGGCCGTTTTTTCAGGAGTGATTTTAATAATGCTTAAAGTCAAACAATAAAAGTGTAATATTCCTTTACATTTCGTACCTGGGGGGTGTCTATAGTATGCCTGTAAAGGGGCGCATGTTTCCCGTGTTTAGAACAGTCTAACAGCAAAATGACATTTCAAAGGAAAAAAAGTCATTTAAAACTACTCGCGGCTATTAATGAATTGCCGGTCCGACAATACACATAAAAGGTAATTGATAAAGACTGCATGGGATTTCCCCACAGGGGAACTCCGAACCAAAATTAAAAAAAAAAAAACTGGTGTGGGGGTCCCACTAAATTCTATACCAGGCCCTTCAGGTCTGGTAAGGATATTAAGGGGAACCCCGCACCAAAATTTTAAAAAAAATGACGTAGGGGTCCACCTCAAAATTAATACCAGACCCTTCATGTCTGGTATGGATTTTAAGGGAAACCCTGTGCCAAAATTAAAAAAAAAATTGGAGTGGGGTCCCCCCAAAAATCCATACCAGACCCTTATCCGAGGACGCAACCTGGCAGGCCTCAGGAAAAGAGGGGGGACAAGAGAGCGCCCCCCCCTCCTGAACCGTACCAGGCCACATGCCCTCAACATTGGGAGGGTGCTTTGGGGTAGCCCACCAAAGCACCTTGTCCCCATCCCCACAACCCTTGGCCGGTGGTTGTGGGGGTCAGCGGGCGGGGGGCTTATCGGAATCTGGAAGCCCCCTTTAACAAGGGGACCACCAGATCCCGGCCCCCCCGTGTGAAATGGTAAGGGGGTACAAAAGTACCCCTACCATTTCACAAAAAACTGTCAAGAATGTTAAAAATGACAAGAGACAGTTTTTGGCAATTCCATTATTTAAAGTTTTCTTTTTTCCATCTTCTATCTTCTTTCTTCTATCTTCCTTTGGTTTCTTCCTCCATCTTCTTCCTCCGATCCTCTGCTTCTTTCTCCGGTGTTCTCGTCCGGCATCTCCCTCCGTGGCATCTTCTTATTTTCATCTTCTTCTCTTCATCTTCTTTTCGGGCTGCTCCGCATTCATGATTGGATGGAAGGCTCCCGCTGTGTGAGGCTTCTCTCTTCATCTTTTTCTCTTCATCTTTTTCTCTTCATCTTCTTGTCTTCATCTTCTTGTCTTCATCTTCTTTTCGGGTCGCTCCGCATCATGATGGCATGGAGGGCGGCTCCTGCTGTGTGATGCTTCTAGTCTTCTGACTGTTCCTAAATAGCGGAGGGCAGGGCCACCTAGTGACCCTGCCCCCCTCTGACGCACGGGGACTTGACGGGGACTTCCCTGCGGCATTCCCCGTGACGTCAAAGGGGCGGGTGACCCCGCCCCCTCTGACGTCACGGGGAATGCCACAGGAAAATCCCGTCAAGTCCCCGTCGTCAGAGGGGGTGGGGTCACCGGTGGCTCCGCCCCGTTATTTAAGAACTGTCAGAAGAGGAGAAGCGTCACACAGCGGGAGCCTCCCTCCATGCCATCATGGATGTGGAGCGGCCCGAAAAGAAGATGAAGACAAGAAGAAGAAGACAAGAAGATGAAGAGAAGAAGATGAAGAGAAAAAGATGAAGAGAGAAGCATCACACAGCGGGAGCCTCCCATCCAATCATGGATGCGGAGCGGCCCGAAAAGAAGATGAAGAGAAGAAGATGAAGATAAGAAGATGCCGCGGAGGGAGATGCCGGATGAGAACACTGGAGAAAGAAGCAGAGGATCGGAGGAAGAAGAAGATGGAGGAAGAAACCGAAGAAAGAAGAAAGAAGATAGAAGATGGAAAAAAGAATACTTTAAATAAAGGAATTGTCAAAAACTGTCTCTTGTCATTTTTAACATTTTTGACAGTTTTTTTGTGAAATGAAGTACCCCCTTACCATTTCACACAGGGGGGGCCGGGATCTGGGGGTCCCCTTGTTAAAGGGGGCTTCCAGATTCCGATAAGCCCCCCGCCCACAGACCGCCACAACCACCGGCCAAGGGTTGTGGGAATGAGGCCATTGTTCTCATCAACATGGGGACAAGGTGCTTTGGTGGGCTACCCCAAAGCACCCTCCCAATGTTGAGGTCATGTGGCCTGGTACGGTTCAGGAGGGGGGGCGCTCTCTCGCCCCCCCTCTTTTCCTGCGGCCTGCCAGGTTGCATGCTCGGATAAGCGTCTGATATGGATTTTTGGGGGGACCCCACGCCATTTTTTAAAAAAATTTTGGCGCAGGGTTCCCCTTAAAATCCATACCAGACCTGAAAGGTCTGGTATGGAATTTAGGGGAACCCCCACGCCAGTTTTTTTGAAAATTTTGGTTCAGGGTTCCCCTGTAGGGAAATCCCATGCAGTTTTTATCAATGAACTTTTATGTGTATTGTCGGACCGGCAATTCATTAATACCCGCGAGTAGTTTTAAATGTCTTTTTTTCCTTTGAAATGTTCTAAACACAGGAAACATGCGCCCCTTTTCAGGCATACCATAGACACCCCCCAGGTACGAAATGTAAAGGAATATTACACTTTTATTGTTTGACTTTAAGCATTATTAAAATCACTGCTCCCGAAAAAACTGACGTTTTTAAAACTTTTTTTTGCATTGATACATGTGCCCTGGGGCAGGACCCGGGTCCCCAAACACTTTTTAGGACAATACCATGCAAATTAGCCTTTAAAATGAGCACTTTTGATTTTGAAAGTTCGAGTCCCATAGACTTCAATGGGGTTCTAACGTTCGTGCAAAGTTTTGGTCTGTTCGCAAGTTCTGGTGCGAACTGAACCGGGGGGGGGGTGTTCAGCTCATCCCTAAATAAGTACTATATGAACACTCTGTATTGGGGTCATTTGGCTTTGGTAAGCTTGACATTGGCATATTTGCAGGCTGTCATGTTTGCATGAATCTGATATATTTATATGAATTTGGATCTTGCATTCACACTTTAATTTTGGAGTTGATTATAATTGTAGCAACCATATAAGTTTGAGGTAAGCCAAACAATATGTATACCACTGCTGATGTGTACCTAAAACTCAATGCATAGCAATGATTTAGTTATGGTGTGACTATCCAAAACAAGGTAAATAAATTAAAAACATTCACTCAAAAACAATGACTTTGAAACCCAGTAAGTTCTTGTGCATAAAAATAAACCAAATGCATGACATAAATAAATTCACCAACACATGTGCATAAATAAAATTCCTCAAAATGATTAAATGGCAATAATATCCATTAAAGTGCTAGTGCAAAAAGTGTGCTGGATGAGGAGAAAAAAGGGTCATGCCACCCTAGTTTAACAAAAGGTAAGCTTACCAGAAGCTTTCTGAACCCAGCTGAACCCAGGTCAGATGGTCAATATACATACGCCTTAGTGGGTACAATCATTCGTTAATCAGCTCCAATCCCGGTCACTCATTTCACAAAGAAAACCTCTCAATGTTTCTATCCACCCAGATAGACATGGTTTAAAGACCAGCCTGTCAAACTTCCCCGTCATGTGCATAAAATTGGAACAAAGAATCAGACCATAGTGAAGTCCCAGACTCTTATCCGAGCAACCCCCCTCCTGAACCATACCAGGCCACAAGCCCTCAACATGGAGGGGTGTCTTAGGGTGGGTGGCTCTGCCCCAGCCCCAAAGCACCTTTTCCCCCCGGTTGATGGGGTCAAGGGTCATACCAGGCCACATGCCCTCAACATGGGGGGAGTGCTCTGGGGTGGAGGGTCTGCCCCCCACCCCAAAGCACCTTGTCCCCCTGTTGAGGGGGACAAGGGCCTCTTCCCGACAACTCTGGGCTGTGGTTGTGGGGTCTGTGGGCAGGGGGCATATCAGAATCTGGAAGCCCCTTTTAACAAGGGGGCCCCCAGATCCCACCCCACCCTATGTGAATGAGTATGGGGTACATAGTACCCCTACCCATTCACCAAAAAAGTGTCAAAAAGAAATGAAAACACAAACACAGTTTTTAACAATCCTTTTATTAAAAATAAAAAAAAATTGTCCCCCCATGTAGATCCATCATCAATCACGACGCCGACACCGTACCCAAAAAAAGAAAACAAAAACACTCCGCCCTCAACAAAGGCTAACTGCCCACTGAAGGCTCCGCCGTTTGATAGTTCTTATATAGGTAAGGGGCAGAGCCACCCGTCGACCTCACATGGTGGTACTGCCCCTTTATGATGTCACAGACCCAGCATGCACCGGTCAGTAATGTCACAAGGGGACGGTGTCACCAGGTGATGTCACCAGGTGGCCCCACCCCTTACCTATATAAGAACTGTCAGATGGCGGAGCAGGCAGATGAAGGTTAGCCTTCATCGCAGGTGGAGCATTTTTTTCTTTTTTTGGGTCTGGCGGTGGAAGTGATATCATGATTGGCAATTTATCTACATTGGGGGACATTGGGGGACATTGTTTTTTTTTGTTTTGTTTTTAATAAAGGAACTGTCAAAAACTGTGTCTGAGTTTTTATTTAATTTTTAAAAATTTTTTATGTACCCTATACTCATTCACATGGGGGGCGGGATCTGGGGCCCCCTTGTCAAAGCACCCCCTCATGTTGAGGGCATGTGGCCTGGTACGGTTCAGAAGGGGAGGGGTGCCCGCTCGCCCCCCTTTCCTGGCCTGCTGGGCTGTATGCTCAGATAAGGATCTGGTATGGATTCTAAGGGGGACCCCACACCATTAAAAATAAAAAAATTGGCATGGGATTCCCCTTAAAATCCATACTAGACCCAAAGGGCCTGGTTTGGTTTGAGGTGGGACCTCCACACCATTTTTTTGTTTTTTTTCTATTGGCAGAATTTTTTTTTCATTCAGCTGTCAGCAGGGAAGCCCATTGACAACTGATGATTCATCTGTTGTTAAGGACGCAGTGGCTGGCTTCCTGGTCCCACACCTTAACAAAAGATATTCACTGTGCCCTGATTGGGCAAAGCTTTGACCAATCATGGCTTAGAATGCCCAGTGCAACACACAGTGCATTGTGGGGTGCTCAGCGGGTGAACATCCGCCTGAGCGCCTGCAAATTTGGGTATTCGCCAAACAGGCAAACAGGCGATGTTCGGGCTGAACTTTTGTTCAGCCCAAGCCATTCACATAACTCTAAATCTGATTATTATGTCCTCCCTTGACTAAAAGAACACATATAGAGACATAAAAGAAATCCTGCTTCTCCTGGCAGGGTAAAGAAAGGTTGACATGTTTCACACATTAATACGCGCTTTGTCAAAACCATCACCACCATGGTTTTCACAAAGCATGTATTAACCTGTGAAATGCGTCAACCTTTTTTTCCCTTGCCAACATGCTTATTGTGCCTGTTTTTATTAATGTTTTTTCCAATAAATAAGCTTTGATTTGCATCGCATGGGTGTGCAGCCACCCATATCTTTTTCCTCTATACATATAGAGGTATATGGAGTAACAGACTTCTTTAGGAGAGAAAGATAAGGATAGGGGATAAAGCCTAATTCCAGGTTCCAACTTTAATTTGTTCCTTTGGACCAAGCTGGTCGAAATGAATTATTTCCTTCACTAATACATGCACCCGCTGTAGCATTGACTGCATAAAGTATACAGCGCTGTGTTCCGGAAGCAGTGTGGTTACTTCCCATTCCTGAAACAAAATTGAGTCGGGCTGAGCACTGCTCAGCTATTAAGAATAAGCCTTGTATTTTATTAATACAAGGCTTCTTCTAATTGGCTGAGGCTGGGAGGCAAGAGGAAGCCATCACAATCTCCACCTCAGCCAATCAGAGGTAGCCTTGTATTAATTCATAATATACAAGGCTTTCTGTAAATGGCTGAGCAGTGCTCAGCCCAACTAGTAATTTTTCTAGAAATAGGACAGAAAGTCCCCAGATTGCAAAAAAGTATACAGCGTACGATGTTGATGTTGTATACAGTATGTAGCTGCTGTTGCATAAAGTTCATACAGTGCTGATAATGGCTGAATGTATTAGAGAAGGGGTTCATTTGAACATGATAGACAAACTATTGAAACCTGGAGTAAGGTTTTAAGTACTCCCCTAATTGTGATGAAAACAAGGAAATTATTTCAGAATGGTAATATCCTTAAAGCTACAGTAAGGTTAATGAACCCTTAAGATATAGAAAAAAAATCCTTGTGCAATAAAAGTACACTTACATCTGGTGCATGAAGATCAAAGGGGCCCATAAGGCTGAAACTGTCCCTTAAGGGGACCATATCTCTTGGCATGGCTCCTGTATGCAGGTGCTCTCCACTGATCTTCTGGCATGACCACCACTTGATGGGCCTTTAAGAAAAAAAAGCTTTGCTCCATTTTTATGAAATATTTAATATTGATCATTTGGTATAATGTTATTTATTAAACATCCAGTCTGAATGTAAATGTTGTAATAACCATGTAATTTGTATGGAGAGCATCTGAGGTGCACCCAGATTGGACTCCACCTCGAGCCTGTTAAATCATCACACCAGTGGGCGTGATATATGGTCATGGTGAAAGATAAGAGGCTGATCTTCATGTGCTAGATGTAAGTGCATTCTTCCATCTTTATTAACTTTTAAAACAAACACAAGTTCATTATTACCTGCTCTCTATTTGCATTTAATAGTATATTTAGTAGTCAGTTCATGTACATTTCCTGGAGTGACTCTGCTTTTACAGGGTATCAAGATAAAGTGCCCTGTGACATAAAAATGTATTTTATTAAAATGACATGCACTATACAGCTTTGAAATGACATGGAAGTTCTGTGTGTGTCCACATTAGAGAAATTCCATCCCCCTCATACTTCCTGTTAGAACAGGAAGGACATGAAATCTCTCCAATGGGGACAAAGATAGAGACAATATCATTTTTGAGAGGAAAAGTTAAAACTTCTATCAATGTTTTTATTGCTATCTGTGCTTTGCTTTTTTGATTGACAACTGCACCTACCATCACTTATATGGGTGTCCGACGGACAGTATGGGGCTATAGACAGATATAGACAGTAAATTTGACACTTCCACTCTGTATGCAAAATTGAAAAATATACAGTGGGGATGGAAAGTATTCAGACCCCTTACATTGTTCACTCTTTGTTATATTGCAGCCATTTGCTAAAATCATTTAAGTTCATTTTTTTCCTCATTAATGTAAACACAGCACCCCATATTGACAGAAAAACACAGAATTGTTGACATTTTGCAGATTTATTAAAAAAGAAAAACTGAAATATCACATGGTCCTAAGTATTCAGACCCTTTGCTGTGACACTCATATATTTAACTCAGGTGCTGTCCATTTCTTATGATCATCCTTGAGATAGTTCTACACCTTCATTTGAGCCCAGCTGTGTTTGATTATACTGATTGGACTTGATTAGGAAAGCCACACACCTGTCTATATAAGACCTTACAGCTTACAGTGCATGTCAGAGCAAATGAGAATCATGAGGTCAAAGGAACTGCCTGAAGAGCTCAGAGACAGAATTGTGGCAAGGCACAGATCTGACCAAGGTTACAAAAAAATTTTTGCTGCACTTAAGAGCACAGTGACCTCCAAAATCCTTAAATGAAAGACGTTTGGGATGACCAGGACCCTTCCTAGAACTGGCCGTATGGCCAAACTGAGCTATCGGGGGAGAAGAGCCTTGGTGAGAGAGGTAAAGAAGAACCCAAAGATCTGAGCTCCAGAAATGCAGTCGGGAGATGGGAAAAAGTTGTAGAAAGTCAACCATCACTGCAGCCCTCCACCAGTCGGGGCTTTATGGCAGAGTGGCCCGACGGAAGCCTCTCCTCAGTGCAAGACACATGAAAGCCCGCATGGAGTTTGCTAAAAAAACACCTGAAGGATTCCAAGATGGTGACAATTAAGATTCTCTGGTCTGATGAGACCAAGATAGAACTTTTTGGCCTTAATTCTAAGCGATATGTGTGGAGAAAACCAGGCACTGCTCATCACCTGTCCAATACAGTCCCAACAGTGAAGCATGGTGGTGGCAGCATCATACTGTGGGGGTGTTTTTGAGCTGCAGGGACAGGACGTTGGTTGCAATCGAGGGAAAGATGAATGCGGCCAAGTACAGGGATATCCTGGACGGAAACCTTCACCAGAGTGCTCAGGACCTCAGACTGGGCCGAAGGTTTACCTTCCAAAAAGACAATGACCCTAAGCACACAGTTAAAATAACGAAGGAGTGGCTTCACAACAACTCTGTGACTGTTCTTGAATGGCCCAGCCAGAGCCTGACTTAAACCCAATTGAGCATCTCTGGAGAGACCTAAAAATGGCTGTCCACCAACGTTTACCATCCAACCTGACAGAACTGGAGAGGATCTGAAAGGAGGAATAGCAGAGGATCCCCAAATCCAGGTGTGAAAAACTTGTTGCATCTTTCCTAAAAAAGACTCATGGCTGTATTAGATCAAAAGGGTGCTTCTACTAAATACTGATCAAAGGGTCTGAATACTTAGGACAATGTGATATTTCAGTTTTTATTTTTTAATAAATCTGCAAAAATGTCAACAATTCTGTGTTTTTCTGTCAATATGGGGTGCTGTGTGTACATTAATGAGGAAAAAAAATTAACTTAAATGATTTTAGCAAATAGCTGCAATATAACAAAGAGTGAAAAATATAAGGGGGTCTGAATACTTTCCGTCCCCACTGTATATTGGCTTGAGTTTGGCATCTTTCCCAGAGTTTGGCTTTAATAAATATGAAATTAAAACCTCAGCTTATACCGGTATTCAAAGATGGTGTGACCTATTTAAAAAATTAAATGTAATATACAATTGGTTGGTATTGAAATCCCAGGGCATTTATATGAACAACACTTTGCAAGGGCAAAATAGTCAAAACATAGCCTGTCCTTGGAAATCAAGGACAATAAACAATTATGCCTCATGTAGAAGGCATTGTTGTCACTGGCCTCAAAGTACAAATCCTGTTGGTTTGCAGGAACACATGCTGGCCAAAGTTATGATATATTGTGCTCTACTTTTTTCTTGGGCACCTCGTGTCCTGCATGACTGCACCACAACCTGTCAACAGCAGATTAATAATGAAGATCCACAACACAAGTGTGCAACTCATCCGTTTATGATATGTAACATATTGTCATAGTGAAGGTCAAATACTAAGACTTTGTTTATTCTAGAATTACAAACTGCGTTGAAATGTGAAGGCAAACTGAAAACACTATGTCATAATCCCATATCTACCAATATAAAGAACATAGTTCCCTGTTCACAGTTAGATCAGGGGCACTTTTAAATAGTAAATGCCAAACAGCATACAGAACTTGCAGGCTATGGAAGAAAAAGTTGCACCAAAAGTTAAGGAACCTAGTCTATATATTTTGTAGTTAGAAAATTGGTATACAGAAGAATAATGTTTAAAAAAAATGTCCTTCTCATATACAGTAAATTAAAGTGCCTATACCAGCAACCGAAATGAAGACTTCAGTATCTACTGTATGCTATAGGAAATCTACCCCAGTTTTAACTAAGACAGAATTTTGAGATACTAAATCAGAATACAGAGGTAATATCTCAGGGTTTTTTGATTAAACAGAATTTTGATAAACTATCTTAGACCTATTAGTTGCTGAAGTGTATATAAAGCCAAAACTTGTTTTTTTTTAGTTTTGCTACCCATGCCGCTGTTCACTTCAGTGCAGTGAAGCACAATAAAAAATCTTCAGGAACCAACACTTCAGAAGTTTTGGATTCCTGGTCCCCGCTTTGCTCAGTGGTCCTTCCCAAAGCCCCCAGGTTCCTGCTGTGTTCTGTGGCGATGAAGGTATCAGTTGAAGGAATCACTGAGCATACCAGAGGACAAGGTAGTCAATCAACAATCTATCAATGTGGGTTTTTATGGACTCTTCAGCAGGCAATTTCTCTTCACTACAAAAGCAATCAGCAAAACAGGCAGCAGGAAAGGTAAGTATTTCATTTTTTTTTCGCAGGTGCAGCTTTTTAAAAAAATATATATTATTTTTTCAAATTTTACAGTGCATCGCTTTAGGTATGTGAATCAAATGAATGTATACAAACTCATGTATACATGAAAAAAAGTAAAGTAACTAGTCAATAAATGAGTAACAAAAGTTCCGCGCTTAGGACAATGAAAATAAAATAAAAAGGGACTGCTGCCCCCCTAAAAGTGGAAAACACCGAGGTGAAATCCAAGCTAAAATGTATGTTCTAGGCAGGGGATTTGGCGCTGTCCTACTGTGTTTGTATGAGTGATAAGTCTTCTCAAGAGAATAAAACAAAGTGTTGGCTTGTGAGCAAAAGTGTCATAAATATCAGGAGACAATTGATGTGCAAGAATAATTAGTAAGTGAATCACCTGTGAGGTGAAATAAAAAGAAAGTGCAAAGCGTGCTAAAGTGCATATAAATCGCATGTACAGAAAATCGCATGTGCAAAAAAATTGTATATCTATGTATCATGAGAGACCCCTATACATAAAAAGTGCTTGGGGAACCAAAACCAGTAAAATAAATATAAGAGGCATGTATTTGATGATCCGCATAAACAATAATTAAAACAAATGCATAGTGTAAACCTCAAAAAGTGGAAAATTTTTTTGTGTGGGAAAACCTTAGTGTGTGTGAAAACACAATTCCAATCAAGTCAATCAAGGCAGACCCTTCTAAAGGTGTATAAACACACTCAGTGGATAAGACAATCAGTGATAAGTTCTTTGGAACAGATTATTTCAGCAACAGTTCTAGAAGTATGTCCCACTGGTGTAGGGAAAAAATCACAATTTTCAACCGTTGGTGTCCCGACCTCCGCTGCACCCCCACTCGTGTGTACACTTACCGGACTGCCTAACCCCTGCAGGGGTAAAAGGCATATGCAGACAGTCCTGCGATGGCAACAGCGGAAAGTGGTCCTCAGTTCAAGAGTGCTATATCCTGCTCCGGCGTGAGGTCAGTCCCAGTGACAGGTATCCGTGCAAGGTGAAAACAGAAAACACTTCATAGTGTGAATGCATAAAAGGTAGGAAGTTTATTGAAAATCCATAAAATAACAGTCCATAAACTGGAGTTAAAACCACAACTAAAAACACTGTGCAGGAAGCCGACTAGCAGTCGAGGGGCAACGTGGTAAGGCGTGCGTTCCACCGCCCGACAACTGAAAGCGGAACTGACACGAGCTGGAAGAGAGCGATGCTGACGTGTGCGTATCACGAGGCCACGCCTTACGCGTTTCGTCATCAAGACGTCATCTGAGGTGCGCCTCAGATGACGTCTTGATGACGAAACGCGTAAGGCGTGGCCTCGTGATACGCACACGTCAGCATCGCTCTCTTCCAGCTCGTGTCAGTTCTGCTTTCAGTTGTCGGGCGGTGGAACGCACGCCTTACCACGTTGCCCCTCGACTGCTAGTCGGCTTCCTGCACAGTGTTTTTAGTTGTGGTTTTAACTCCAGTTTATGGACTGTTATTTTATGGATTTTCAATAAACTTCCTACCTTTTATGGATTCACACTATGAAGTGTTTTCTGTTTTCACCTTGCACGGATACCTGTCACTGGGACTGACCTCACGCCGGAGCAGGATATAGCACCCTTGAACTGAGGACCACTTTCCGCTGTTGCCATCGCAGGACTGTCTGCATATGCCTTTTACCCCTGCAGGGGTTAGGCAGTCCGGTAAGTGTACACACGAGTGGGGGTGCAGCGGAGGTCGGGACACCAACGGTTGAAAATTGTGATTTTTTCCCTACACCAGTGGGACATACTTCTAGAACTGTTGCTGAAATAATCTGTTCCAAAGAACTTATCACTGATTGTCTTATCCACTGAGTGTGTTTATACACCTTTAGAAGGGTCTGCCTTGATTGACTTGATTGGAATTGTGTTTTCACACACACTAAGGTTTTCCCACACAAAAAAATTTTCCACTTTTTGAGGTTTACACTATGCATTTGTTTTAATTATTGTTTATGCGGATCATCAAATACATGCCTCTTATATTTATTTTACTGGTTTTGGTTCCCCAAGCACTTTTTATGTATAGGGATCTCTCATGATACATAGATATACAATTTTTTTGCACATGCGATTTTCTGTACATGCGATTTATATGCACTTTAGCACGCTTTGCACTTTCTTTTTATTTCACCTCACAGGTGATTCACTTACTAATTATTCTTGCACATCAATTGTCTCCTGATATTTATGACACTTTTGCTCACAAGCCAACACTTTGTTTTATTCTCTTGAGAAGACTTATCACTCATACAAACACAGTAGGACAGCGCCAAATCCCCTGCCTAGAACATACAACTAGTCAATAAATGATCTATTCACAAGTTTATACTTGCTAGCCTACCTCCACACCCATCCTTTCACACCGACTACATGGTACATTTAGCTTTCTATTCATCATTAACCTTTTGTTAAAATCTTTTATTATATGAAAGAATTACTTTGAACCCCCAAACAAATATATATTTTCTGAAAGCAGAGGCCCTGTAGAATAAAATGGTAGCAGTTGAAATTTTTTATGATTCATGATATTTGCACAACTGTTTATCAAACACATATTTTTGGGGAAAACACAATAACATGATTAGTGCAAGAAAGCACAATGGAGTTGGGTCAAGTAAAAAGAAACCAAACATGTCAAACCTTCAAATTGCACACACCTATGAAATCATGAAAAACTATGATACCCAAAATTTTCCAAATAGTGACGTTTTAAAAGCCCTTACTTGTGATCAGTTTAGAGTTAACCTAGAATTACTGCTCTCACTGCAACATTCAGGGTGATACCTCACATGTGCAGTGCAATTTAGGTTCACATGCACATGAGCAGCTTACATGCACATTTGCATTGTAGTGTATATGAGAGAGACAGGGGTGCTATTAAATTTTCATGTTTTTTTTTTTTAATTTTTTCTTTTCATGTACTATTTTGTAATTTTTAAAATGTTTTTATTTAACATATTTATTTATTTACTTATTTTTTTCATTTAACTTTATTGCTATCACAAACCCCTGTGTGATAGCAAGGACAGATGACAAGTCCTCTTTATGGAGACATCAGGAGTCTATTACACCCCCAATGTCTCCCCTGCCTAAACTGCAGCTAACCCAGTAGTTGAGGAATGGCAGCTACTAAACGTCCCTTCCTCGTTGATTAGTCACAGAGGAGATCAGAGAACAGATATTCCTCAAGTTTCTTCTGATGTCATTGTTGGGACATTTTACCTCAGTTCTCCCTGAAAGAATAGCAGCATGGGAAGCAGCATGAATCAAGCTCACAGCAGCAAAAGCTTGTTTTGACCCGTTGAATACCAGGATTAGGGATGAGCCGAACACCCCCCGGTTCGGTTCCCACCAGAACCTGCGAAGGCACCGAAGTTTGCGCGAACTTTGGAACCCCATTAAAGTCTATGGGACTATGGGAAATCAAAAGTGCTAATTTTAAAGGCTAATATGCAAGTTATTGTCCTAAAAAGGGTTTGGGGACCCGGCTCCTGCCCCAGGGGATATGTATCAATGTAAAAAAAAGTTTTAAAAACGGCTGTGTTTTCGGGAGCAGTGATTTTAATGATGCTTAAAGTGAAAAAAAAGTGAAATATTCCTTTAAATATCATACCTGGGGGTGTCTATAGTATGCCTGTAAAGTGGCAATTATTTCCCGTGCTTAGAACAGTCCCTGCACAAAATGACATTTTTAAAGGAATAAAAGTCATTTAAACCTGCTGGGTCCCGGCAATATGGATGAAAATCAGTGAGACAAATGGCATGGGTACCCCCCTGTCCAGTCCATTACCAGGCCCTTTGGGTCTTGTATGGATATTAAGGGGAACCCGGCACCCAAAAAAAGTAGAAGAGAAGTAATTGTCCAAAGTTACTGGCCTCACACTGAAAAACAGATGAGGGCAAGTCAGGTACTTCAAACTGGACAGCGGGCACATCAGAGCAGACAGCGGGCACATCAGAGCAGACAGCAGGCACATCAGAGAAGACAGCAGGCACATCAGAGAAGACAGCAGGCACATCAGAGCAGACAGCAGGCTCCGGGTCGTCGAGCTGGGCAGCAGGCTCCGGGTCGTCCAGCTGGGCAGCAGGCTCCGGGTCATCGAGCTGGGCAGCAGGCTCCGGGTCATCGAGCTGGGCAGTAGGCTCCGGGTCATTGAGCTGGGCAGTAAGCTCCGGGTCATCGAGCTGGGCAGCAAGCTCCGGGTCATCGCGCTGGGCAGCAAGCTCCGGGTCATCGAGCTGGGCAGCAAGCTCCGGGTCATCGAGGTGGGCAGCAGGCTACAGGTCGTCGAGCTGGGCAACAGGCTCTGGAACATTAGGCTGAACAGCAAGCACCGTAAAGGCAGGCCGGATCACAGGCACCGGCTCAGCAAGCTGGGTAACGGGCCCTGGCTCAGTGAGCTGGACACCGGGCACTGGTTTGACAAGCCGAATAACGGGTACTGGCTTAACAGGCCGAGTGACGGACTTCAGTTTGGCAGACTGGGTAATGGGCACCGGTTCAGCAGACTGGGTAATGGGCACTGGTTCAACAGACTGGGTAACGGGCACCGGTTCAGCAGGCTGAGACACGGGCACCAAAACTTCAGGCTGAGACATGGGCACCAAAACTTCAGGCTGAGATACAGGCACCGAAACTTCAGGCTGAGATACCAATATCACAACATCAGGCTGGAAGGCAGGCAATGAGACACCAGGCTGGAAGGCAGGTACCAGGATATCAGGCTGGAAGGCGGCTTATCAGACTGGAAAGCGGGCTCATCAGGCTGGAAAGCGGGCACATCAGACCAGAAAGCGGGCTCATCAGGCTGGACAGTGGGCTCATCAGGCTTGAAAGCGGGCACATCAGGCAGAACAGCAGGTGCTGGCACAACAGGCTGAACAACAGGTACATCGGACTGGACCGTAGTCACTGGAGCGTCAGACTGGAACATGGACACTGGGATATCAGGCTGAGCAGCAGGCGCTGGGACCTCAAACTGGGCAGCGGGCACAGGCATTGGCACAACAGGCTGAGTAGCAGACACTGGCACATCAGGCTGGGCAGCAGACAAAGGATCATCAGACTGGGAAGCAGGCACATCAGACTGGAACACTGGCAGCAAAACTTTAGGCAGGAACATGGACACAAGGTCATCAGACCGGTCAGCAGGTACTGAAACGTGAGACTGGGACGTCAGACAGGGTAGCAGGCACTGGGATGTCAGACTGGGTAGCAGGCACTGGGACGTCAGACTGGGTAGCAGGCACTGGGACATCAGACTGGGTAGCAGGCACTGGGACGTCAGACTGGGTAGCAGGCACTGGGACATCAGACTGGGTAGCAGGCACTGGGACGTCAGAATGGCTAGCAGGCACTGGGACTACAGACTGGGTAGCAGGCACTGGGACGTCAGACTGGGTAGCAGGCACTGGGACATCAGACTGGGTAACAGGCACTGGGACATCAGACTGGGTAGCAGGCACTGGGACATCAGGCTGGGTAGCAGGCACTGGGACATCAGGTTGGGTAGCAGGCACTGGGACATCAGAATTGGTAGCAGGCACTGGGATGTCAGAATTAGGTGGGTCATCAGGCTCAACTGGCGTGAAGGTAGACTGGGGCAGGTTGGTCAGTGTGGAGGTAGACTGGGTTACTGGCAGAATTGTGTGGGTTGGAAAGAACTTCCATTACTTTTTTGGTTTAGCAACTGTAGCTTTGTAGGTAACTGCAGGGCTGTAAGAAAAAGATGTAACTGGACAAAAGGAAGACCAGGGGATAATGGCTGGAGGAGGGTTTTGTGGAATTGTTACAGGTGGAAGAGAAGAGGCAGGTGGATTGAAAGCAGGATAGGTGCAGTGAGTAAAGACTGGGTAATAGTACTTGGTGGGAAGCTGTGTATACTGGGCTGTAGCTGAGGTTGCCATGGGTGACAGGGAGATAGATTCTTGGGGAGGCAGGTGACTAATGGCAGGGCTGGATTGTTGTGGCTTGGCTAAACACAATGGATCTGACCATGCCTGTAGCACCGGTTGAACAAAAGTTGGTTCACATACAGCCTGTTTAATCAGAGATTGTACTGAACAAATGCAATCAGATAACACCTACTGGGGACAAGAGGAATAATGTTCATCAAAAAAACGGGATCATCCTCTAACAGCCATACCAGGGATTCAACTTGGCCACAATTGAAGGGTGGAGAGAAGTCATCACTTCCTTCGGGCAAACATGACAGGGCTAGCTTTGCACATAACTGAATCAAAGGCTGCACATCCTCAAATAACATATGACCCTGATCTACTAGGAAATGAGCCGATTGGATCATTTCCAGCAGCTGGTCACTGGACCAATCTTTTAACGTCTGGCGACAATTAGGGATGAGCCGAACACCCCCCGGTTCGGTTCGCACCAGAACCTGCGAACGGACCAAAAGTTTGCACGAACGTTAGAACCCCATTGACGTCTATGGGACTCGAACGTTCGAAATCAAAAGTGCTCATTTTAAAGGCTAATTTGCATGGTATTGTCCTAAAAAGGGTTTGGGGACCCGGGTCCTACCCCAGGGGACATGTATCAATGCAAAAAAAACTTTTAAAAACGGCAGTTTTTTCGGGAGCAGTGATTTTATAAATGCTTAAAGTGAAAAAAAAAAGTGAAATATTCCTTTAAATATCGTACCTGAGGGGTGTCTATAGTATGCCTGTAAAGTGACGCGTGTTTCCCGTGTTTAGAACAGTCCCTGCACCAAATGTCATTTTTAAAGGAAAAATCTCATTTAAAACTGCTTGCGGGTTTAATGTAATGTCGGGTCCTGGCAATATGGATGAAAATCAGTGAGACAAACGGCATGGGTACCCCCAGTCCATTACCAGGCCCTTTGGGTCTTGTATGGATATTAAGGGGAACCCCGCACCCAAATTAAAATAAGGAAAGGTCTGGGGCCACCAGGCCCTATATACTCTGAACAGCAGTATACAGGCGGTGCAAACAAGACAGGGACTGTAGGTTTGTTGTTAAGTAGAATCTCTTTGTAATTTTGAACGGGTACATTTTTAATGTGTTTAGCTCCAGCCAAAAAATCTTTTTTAAGCTTTTTGGAAAACATAGGGAAGGGTTATCACCCCTGTGACATTTGTTTTGCTGTCTTTCCTCCTCTTCAGAAGATTTCACCTCACTTTTTGTCCCAATGAAAAATGTTTTTTGAAAATTTGGGTTTTTTTGTGGAACAAGGATTGGAAAGCATCAGTAGAAAGGAGAAATGTTTTTCCCATATTAACTCTTACAGGAGAGAATTTCCCTTCCTAGGAGTAGATTTCATCTCACTTCCTGTTGTCTCCTTCCGTTTGCAAGTAGGAGTCGTTTGTAAGTTAGTTGTTTGAAAGTAGGGTCCTGCCCTATATACTCAGCAGAAATTTGGGCCTTAGGTGTTGCTGTGGCCACAACACTGTAAGCCCTCACAGGGCCCTGCTGTGAAATATTAGATCAAGAATTGTAATTACATGCCCCTGTTGAACAGGAGCTGAAAAATTAGGCCTTAGGCACTGGTGCTGGTGCCACAACACTGCAACCCCTCACAGACACTCTAGTTGGAACACAGGAACGAGCCCTGCTGCAAAGTATTGCATCAAAAATTGTAATTACACGCCCCTGTTAAACAGGGGCTGAAAAATTGTGCCTTAGGCACTGGTGGTGGCGCCCGGAACCAAAAATGTTCTTACAAGCTATCAGCGTGATGATTGAGGAGGAAGAGGATAATTACTCAGGGATAGTCACTCAGCATCAGCATAGGCAGTCTTTGAAGGGATCTGAGATTTCAAAAAAAATTATTAGGTTACATCAGCATCAGGTGCTTGGTAGCTGGTGGTGATCCAAGACTGATTCATTTTTATGAAGGTCAGTCGATCGACCGAGTCAGTGGACAGACGCACCCTGTGATCGGTTACCACGCCTCCAGCAGCACTGAATGTGCGTTCCGAAAGAACGCTGGATGCAGGACAGGCCAGTAGCTCAATTGCATACTGTGCAAGCTCTGACAAGTGATCCATCCTCAAGACCCAGTAACCCAGAGGATTTTAGGTGGGAAAGGTGTCCAAGTCTGATCTTGCCCCTAGGTATTCCTGCACCATGTAAAACAGACGCTGGCGATGGTTGCTGGAACCGATCATACCTTGGGGCTGCGGACCAAAAAATTGTCTGAACGCATCGGTCAGACGGCCACCTTCTCCACCACTCCTTCTTTGACTGACCGAAGCCTCAGCAACACGTTGTCCAGAAACAGGAGTTTGTAACCTCCCAGTCTCTGGGAACGCGTTGCACAGACCTTTCTGCAAGGCCTCCCGAAGATGTTTCATCCTCTGCTCCCTCTGCGATGGCAAGATAAAGTCCGCAACCTTACCCTTGTAACGTGGATCAAGGAGGGTTGCCAGCCAGTATTGGTCCTTCTCCTTGATACCACGAATACGAGGATCCTTACGCAGGCTTTGCAGGATCAGGGAAGCCATGCAGCGTAGGTTTGCTGAGGCATTCGGTCCGGAGTCCTCTGAGTCACTAAGGATGACATGGTCCGCAGCCACCTCCTCCCAGCCACGTACAAGTCCATGTGTTTCTTGGGACTGATCCCTTAAAGACTGCTGCTGATGCTGAGTGCCAGGCTCCACCTCCATACTGACACAATCTTCCTCCTCCTCCTCCTCCTCCTCCTCGTCCTCTTCCTGTGTGATCGGCGGGCACGCAGGAACACTGTCTGGATAAAGGGGACCTTGAGAGCTAAGGAAGTCCTCCTCTTCCTGCCTCTGTTCTGCCTCAAGTGCCCTGTCCATTATTCCACGCAGCGTGTGCTCCAACAGGTGGACAAGGGGGACAGTGTCACTAATGCATGCACTGTCACTGCTCACCATCCTCGTGGCCTCCTCAAATGGTGACAGGACAGTGCATGCATCCCTGATCATGGCCCACTGGCGTGGGGAAAAAAAAACCAAGCTCCCCTGATGCTGTCCTGGTGCCATAGTCGCACAGGTACTCATTGATGGCCCTCTGCTGCGTGTGCAGCCGCTGCAGCATGGCCAACGTTGAGTTCCACCTGGTGGGCATGTCACAGATTAGGCGGTTCTTGGGCAGGTTAAACTCCTTTTGGAGGTCCGTCAGCCGAACACTGGCATTATATGACCGGCGGAAATGCACACAGACTTTCCTGGCCTGCCTCAGGACATCCTGTAAGCCCGGGTACCTGCCCAAGAACCACTGCACCACCAAGTTAAGGACGTGAGCCAAACAAGGCACATGGGTCATTTGTCCCTGTCGGAGGGCAGAGAGGAGGTTGGTGCCATTGTCGCAAACCACCATTCCTGCCTTAAGTTGGCGTGGCGTCAACCACCTCTGAACCTGCCCCTGCAGAGCTGACAGAACCTCTGCCCCAGTGTGGCTCCTGTCCCCCAAGCACACCAGCTCAAGCACCGCATGGCATCTTTTGGCCTGCATACTTGCGTAGCCCCTTGAACGACTACGGAGCACCGCTGGTTCCGAGGAAGAGGCCATGGAGGAAGAAGAAGAGGAGGGGGTGGAGGAGAGAGGTGTGTCACAATCATTAGCATTTTGGAGGCGTGGTGGCAGAACAACCTCCAACACTACTGCACCTTGTCCTGTCTCCTTCCCAGCTGCCAGCAGAGTCACCCAATGCGCCGTGAAACTTAGGTAACGTCCCTGTCCATGCCTTCTGGACCATGAGTCAGTGGTAATATGCACCTTACCGCTGACCGCCCTGTCCAGCGAGGCATGGACATTGCCTTCCACATGCTGGTAGAGAGCCGGAATCGCCTTCCATGAGAAAAAGTGGCGTTTGGGTACCTGCCACTGAGGAACCGCACATTCCACAAACTCACGGAAGGGGGCAGAGTCTACCAACTGAAAAGGCAGCAGTTGAAGTGCTAGCAATTTTGCCAAGCTAGCATTCAACCGCTGGGCATGTGGATGGCTGGGAGCAAACTTCTTTCGGCGGTGCAGCAGCTGGGGCAGGGAAATTTGCCTGGTACAATCTGACGTCGGTGTACCAAAAGCAGATTGCCCACAAGTACTTGGCTGTGACACACCTAATTCTACACCTTCATTCCTCTCAGTGCAGGTCTCAGAGAGGACTGAAGGTCTAGTGGGGTTGGAAATCTCAGCTGATGAGGAGCAAGGAGAGGTCCTCTTTGTTCTTTGGTGTGGGTCTTTTAGATACGCTTGCCAACGAACTGCATGGCAGGTCAACATATGTCTGGTCAAGCATGTGGTACCCAAGCGGGAGATGTTTTGGCCACGTGAGATACGCTTGAGACATATGTTGCAAATAGCAGCGGTGCGATCTGATGCACTCATCTCAAAAAAGGCCCACACCAAAGAACTTTTTGAATAACGCGCAGAGACTGCAGCGCCCTGCACATGTGGAGCTTTGGGGTGTGATGCAGTCAATGTGCTGCCCTTAGGCTGGCCCCTGGAGGGCATCCTACCTCGTTGATGATGTGCCGCCTCCTCCTCCTCCTCCTCTCTCCTATCAGGCACCCACGTTGAGTCAGTGACCTCATCATCCCCTCCCTCCTCATCACTGGAGCAAACCTGGCAGTATGCTACAGCAGGGGGAGCATGACTGCCAGATTGCTGTCCTTCTTGGGCACCCCCTCTGTCCGTGCTCATGTTACTGCCTTCATCGAGCTCAGTATCATCATCAGAGCCTTCCAAACGTTGGGCATCCTCCTGGAGCATGTACCCAACACTGTGGTCAAACAGTTCGAGGGACTCCTCAGGAGGACATGGTGGGGCTAGGGAAGGAGTCACTGATGACATTGAGCCGAGGGAAGAGGCCGCTGCTTTGCCAGACAAAGTACCCTGGGCATGGGTGAGAGAGGATGAGGAGGATGAGGACGGCTTGGTCATCCACTCGACCAAGTCTTCCGCATGTTGCGGCTCAACATGGCCAGCTGCCGAAAAAAAGGCCAAGCGTGTCCCATGGCCACGTGCTGATGAGGATGCACCGTCTCCACGACCAGCACTAGACACAGAGCCTGCTTGCCCTCTCTTATTGGCTTGTGACTGTCTGCCTCGCCTTCTTAGCCTTCCAGACATACTAATGGCCTGTAGCTGCACTAAGCTGGGATATATATATATATATATATATATATATATATATATATATATATATATGTACTGATACTGCAGCTAGCAAAATCAACTGCCTGCCTGTAGTATGAGAACACCACCAACCTTCTACAGGTAGCTTTAGCTGAACACTGTGAGCAGGACGCACCCCACTAACTTGTAGGTTTAGCTGAACACTGTGAGCAGGACGCACTGCACTAACTGTAAATAGTCTAGCTGCCTGACTGTGGTACTAATAGGATCAAAAGAACACCAGCAATTTTCTTCAGGTAGCTGTATTTACTGTAACAAGACAAGCCTGCCTGTCAGTAAGAAGATAACAGAAACGGATCTAGCTGAACACTGTGAGCAGGACGCACCCCACTAGCTTGTAGGTTTAGCTGAACACTGTGAGGTGGACGCACCCCACTAACTTGTAGGTTTAGCTGAACACTGTGAGCAGGACGCACCCCACTAACTTGTAGGTTTAGCAGAACACTGTGAGCAGGACGCACTGCACTAACTGTAAATAGTCTAGCTGCCTGACTGTGGTACTAATAGGATCAAAAGAACACCAGTAATTTTCTTCAGGTAGCTTTATATACTGTAACAAGACAAGCCTGCCTGTCAGTAGGAAGATAACAGGAACGGATCTAGCTGAACACTGTGAGCAGGACGCACTGCACTAAATGTAAATAGTCTAGCTGCCTGACTGTGGTACTAATAGGATCAAAAGAACACCAGCAATTTTCTTCAGGTAGCTGTATATACTGTAACAAGACAAGCCTGCCTGTCAGTAAGAAGATAACAGAAACGGATCTAGCTGAACACTGTGAGCAGGACGCACCCCACTAGCTTGTAGGTTTAGCTGAACACGTTGAGGTGGACGCACCCCACTAACTTGTAGGTTTAGCTGAACACTGTGAGCAGGACGCACCCCACTAACTTGTAGGTTTAGCAGAACACTGTGAGCAGGACGCACTGCACTAACTGTAAATAGTCTAGCTGCCTGACTGTGGGACACTGGTACTGCGATCCAAGAGACTGACAGCGCCACCAACGGGTGAACCTTTTCATGACAGCCCTGCTGCAAAGTATTGCATCAAAAATTGTAATTACACGCCCCTGTTAAACAGGGGCTGAAAAATTGGGCCTTGGGCACTGGTGCTGGTGCCACAACACTGCAACTCCTCACAGATACTATAGTTGGAGCGCAGGAATGAGCCCTGCTGCAAAGTATTGCATCAAAAATTGTAATTACATGCCCCTGTAAAACAGTAGTAGAAAAATTGGGCCTTGGCCACTGGTGGCGGTGCCCAGAACCAAAAATGTTCTTACAAGCTATCAGCATGAAAATTGAGGAGGAAGAGGATTGTGACTCAACATAATAGGATAGTCACTCAGCATCAGCATAGGCAGTCTTGAAGGGACCTCACATTAAAAAAAAATCAATCAGTTACATCAGCATCAGGTGCTTGGTAGCTGGTGATCCAAGACTGATTCATTTTTACGAAGGTCAGCTGATTCGGTGGACAGGCGCACCCTGTGATCAGTTACAAAGCCTCCAGCAGCACTGAATGTGCGTTCCGAAAGAATGCTGGATGCAGGACAGGCCAGTAGCTCAATTGCATACTGTGCAAGCTCTGGCCAGAGATCCATCCTCAAGACCCAGTAACCCAGAGGATTTTCAGTGGGAAAGGTATCCAAGTCTAATATTGCCCCTAGGTAATCCTGCACCATGTGAATCAGATGCTGGCGATGGTTGCTGGAACTGATCAGACCTTGGGGCTGCGGACTAAAAAATTGTCTGAACGCATCGGTCAGACGACTACCTTCTCCACCGCTCCTTCTGTGACTGACAGAAGACTCAGCAACACGTTGTCCAGGAGGACCAGGAAATTGTAACCTCCCAGGCTCTGGAAACGCGTTGCACAAACCTTTCTGCAAGGCCTGCTGAAGATGTTTCATCCTCTGCTCCCTCTGCGACGGCAAGATAAGGTCCGCAACCTTACCCTTGTAACGTGGATCAAGGAGGGTTGCCAGCCAGTAATCATCCCCCCTTGATACCATGAATACGAGGATCCTTCCACAGGCTTTGCAGGATCAGGGAGGCCATGAAGCATAGGTTTGCTGAGGCATTCCGTCCAGAGTCCTCTGGGTCACTAAGGATGACATTCTCGGCAGCCACCTCCTCCCAGCCACGTACAAGTTCATGGGTTTCTTCGGACTGTAAATGATGCCTTGAAGACTGCTGCTGAAGCTGAGTGTCAGGCTCCACCTCCATGCTGACACAATCCTCCTCCTTGTCCTCTTCCTGTGTGATCAGCAGGCACGCAGGAACACTGTCTGGATAAAGGGGGCCTTAAGAGGTAAGGAAGTCCTCCTCTTCCTCCCTTTGTTCTGCCTCAAGTGCCCTGTCCATTATTCCACGCAGTGTGTGCTCCAACAGGTGGACAAGAGGGACAGTGTCACTGATGCATGCACTGTCACTGCTCACCATCCTTGTGGCCTCCTCAAATGGTGACAGGACAGTGCATGCATCCCTGATCATAGCCCACTGGCGTGGGGAAAAAAACAAGCTCCCCTGACCCTAGTCGCATAGGTACTCATTGATGGCCCTCTGCTGCGTGTGCAGCCGCTGCAGCATGGCCAACGTTGAGTTCCACCTGGTGGGTATGTCACAGATTAGGCGGTTCTTGGGCAGGTTAAATTCCTTTTGGAGGTCAGCCAGCCGAGCACTGGCATTTTATGACCTGCAGAAATGCACACAGACTTTCCTGGCCTGCCTCAGGATATCCTGTAAGCCCGGGTACCTGCCCAAGAACCGCTGCACCACCAAGTTAAGGACGTGAGCCAAACAGGGCACATGGGTCAGTTGTCCCTGTCGGAGGGCAGAGAGGAGGATGATGCCATTGTCGCAAACCACCATACCTGCCTTAACCACTTGCTGCCCGCCCACCGTCATATGATGTGACAGCCTTCCAGGCCCCCCAGGGGGCACGTGCGTGCCGCCACGTCTCTCGGGTCCCGGTGCGCGTGCCCGGCAGCCGCAATATCCGCCGGGCACCTGCGATTGCCCAGTAACTGAGCAGGACCGTGGATCTGTGTATGTAAACACACAGATCCACGTCCTGACAGGTGGGAGGAAACTGATGGTGTGTTCCTTGTACAGAGGAACACCGATCGGTCGCCTCCCCTTGTGAGTCCCCTCCCCCACAGTTAGAATCACTCCTTAGGAACATAATTAACCCCTACAGCGCCCCCTCCTGGTTAACCCCTTCATTGCCAGTCACATTTATACAGTAATCAATGCATTTTTATAGCACGGATCGCTGCATAAATGTGAATGGTCCCAAAAATGCGTCAAAAGTGTCCGATGTGTCCGCCGCAATATTGCAGTCATGATAAAAATCGCAGATTTACTATATATACTATAGATACTAGTAAAAATAGAATAAAAATAAAAATGCTATAAACCTATCCCCTTATTTTTTAGACGCTATAACTTTTGCGCAAACCAATAAATATACGCTTATTGCGATATTTTTTACCAAAAATATGTAGAAGAATACGTATCGGCCTAAACTGAGGAAAAAATTGTTTGTTTTTTTTTTTAAATTTGGATATTTATTATAGCAAAAAGTAAAAAATATTGTGTTTTTTTCAAACTTGTCACTCTTGTTTTGTTTATAGCGCAAGGAATAAAAACTGCAGGGATGATCAAATACCACCAAAAGAAAGCACTATTAGTGGGGGAAAAATGATAAAAATTTAATTTGGGTACAGTGTTGCATGACCGCGTAATTGTTATTCAAAATGCAACAGTGCTGAAAGCTGAAAATTGGCTTGGGCAGGAAGGGGGTGAAAATGCCCTGTATGGAAGTGGTTAAGCTGGCGTGGTGTCAACCACCTCTGAACCTACCCCTGCAGAGCTGACAGAATCTCTGCCCCTGTGTGGCTCCTGTCCCCCAAGCACACCAGCTCAAGTACCGCATGGCATCTTTTTGCCTGCGTGCTTGTGTAGCCCCTTGAACACGTACGGAGCACCGCTGGTTCCAAGGACAAATCAGCACAGGAAGAGGCCATGGAGGAAGAAGAAGAGGAGGGGGTGGAGGAGAGAGGTGTGGCAGAATCACCACTAGTAGAATTTTGGAGGCGTGGTGGCGGAACAACCTCCAACACTACTGCACCCTGTCCTGCATCCTTCCCAGCTGCCAGAAGAGTCACCCAGTGCGTGGTGAAAGATAGGTAATGTCCCTGTCCATGCCCGCTGGACCATGAGTCAGCGGTAATACGCCCTGTCCAGCGAGGCCATTGCCTTCCACATGCTGGTAGAGAGCCGGAATCGCCTTCCGTGAGAAAAAGTGGCATTTGGGAACCTACCACTGAGGAACCACACATTCCACAAACTCACGGAAGGGGGCAGAGTCTACCAACTGAAAAGGCAGCAGTTGAAGTGCTAGCAATTTAGCCAAGCTAGCATTCAACTGCTGGGCATGTGGATGGCTGGGAGCGAACTTCTTTCGGCGGTGCAGCTGCTGGGGCAGGGAAATTTGCCAGGTACAATCTGACGTTGGTGTACCGATAGCAGATTGCACGCAAGTACTTGGCTGTGACACACCTAATTCTACACCTTTATTCCTCTCAGTGCAGGTTTCAGAGAAGACTGAAGGTATAGTGGGGTTGGAGATCCCAGCTGATGAGGAGCAAGGAGAGGTCCGCTTTGTTCTTTGGTGTGGGTCTTTTAGGTATGCTTGCCAACGAACTGCATGGCAGGTTGACACATGTCTGGTCAAGCATGTGGTGCCCAAGTGGGTGATGTTTTGGCCTCGCAGGATACGCTTGAGACATATGTTTCCAAATAGCAGTGGTGGGATCTGATGCACTTATCTCAAAGAAAGCCCACATCAAAGAACTTTTGGAATAACGCGCAGAGACAGCAGCGCCCTGCACATGCAGAGCTCTGTGGTGTGATGCAGTCAGTGTGCTGCCCTTAAGCTGGCCCCTGGAGGGCATCCTGCCTCGTTGGAGATGTGCCCCCTCCTCCTATCAGGCACCCACGTGGAGTCAGTGACCTCATCATCCCCTCCCTCCTCATCACTGGAGCAAAGCTGGCAGTATGCTGCAGCTGGGGGAACATGACTGCCATATTGCTGTCCTTCTTGGGCACCCCCTCTCTCTGAGCTCACCTTACTGCTTTCCTCTAGCTGGGTACCATCATCAGAGCCTTCAAAACACTGGGCATCCTCCTGAAGCATGTACCCAACACTGTGGTCAAACAGCTCGGGGGACTCCTCAGGAGGACGTGGTGGGGCTAGGGAAGAAGTGACTGATGCCATTGAGCCAAGGGAAGAGGCCGCATTGGCAGCTGCATTGCCAGGCAAAGTACCCTGAGCCTGGGTGAGAGAGGATGAGGAGGATGAGGACGGCTTGGTCATCCACTCTACCAAGTCTTCCGCATGTTTCGGCTCAACACGGCCAGCTGCTGAAAAAAAGGACAAGCGTGTCCCACGGCCACATGCTGATGAGGATGCACCGTCTCCACAACCAGCACTGTTGCCTCTAGACACAGAGCCAGGTTGCCCTCTTTTTGACTGTCTGCCTCTACTTGTTGGCCTTCCAGACATACTAATGGCCTGCATTGAGATGTAGCCGCACAAAGCTGGGATGTATATATATGTAAATCCTGCAGCTGCCTGCGGTACTAATAGGATCAGAAGAACACCACCAATTTTCTTCAGGTAGCTTTAGGTGCACATTATGCAGAGGACGCACTACAATAACTGTAAATACTCCTGCTGCCTGTGCTACTAATAGGATCATAAGAACACCACCAACTTTCTTCAGGTAGCTTTAGGTGCACACTGTGCAGAGGACGCACTACGCTAACTTGTAAATACTGCAGCTGCCTGTGCTACTAATAGGATCAGAAGAACACCACCAATTTTCGTCAGGTAGCTTTAGGTGCACACTGTGCAGAGGACGCACTACACTAACTTATAAATACTGCAGCTGCCTGCGGTACTAATAGGATCAGAAGAACACCACCAATTTTTGTCAGGTAGCTTTAGGTGCACACTGTGCAGAGGGCGCACTACACTAACTGTAAATACTGTGGCTGCCTGCGGTACTAATAGGATCAGAAGAACACCACCTATTTTCTTCAGGTAGCTTTAGTTGCACACTGTGCAGAGGGCGCACTACACTAACTATAAATACTGCAGCTGCCTGTGGTACTAATAGGATATGAAGAACACCACCAATTTTCGTCAGGTAGCTTTAGGTGCACACTGTGCAGAGGACGCACTACACTAACTTATAAATACTGCAGCTGCCTGTGGTACTAATAGGATCAGAAGAACACCACCAATTTTTTTCAGGTAGCTTTAGGTGCACACTGTGCAGAGGGCGCACTACACTAACTGTAAATACTGCAGCTGTCTGTGGTACTAATAGGATCAGAAGAACACCACCAATTTTCTTCAGGTAGCTTTAGGTGCACACTATGCAGAGGACGCACTACACTAACTGTAAATACTGCAGCTGCCTACGGTACTAATAGGATCATAAGAACACCACCAATTTTCTTCAGGTAGCTTTAGGTGCACACTGTGTAGAGGACGCACTACACTAACTTGTAAATACTGCAGCTGCCTATGCTACTAATAGGATCAGAAGAACACCACTAATTTTCTTCATTGTAGTTTTAGGTGCACACTGTGCAGAGGATGCACTACACTAACTTATAAATACTGCAGCTGCCTGCGGTACTAATAGGATCAGAAGAACACCACCAAGTTTCTTCATGTAGCTTTAGGTGCACGCTGTGCAGAGGACGCACTGCACTAACTGTAAATACAGCAGCTGCCTGAGGTACTAATAGGATCATAAGAACACCATCAATTTTCTTCAGGTATCTTTGAGTGCACACTGTGCAGAGGATGCACTACACTAACTGTAAATACTGCAGCTGCCTGCGGTACTAATATGATCAAAACAACACCACCAATTTTCTTCAGGTATCTTTAGGTGCACACTGTGCAGATGATGCACTATACTAACTGTAAATACTGTAGCTAATAGAACTAATAGGATCAGAAGAACACCAGCAATTTTCTTCAGGTAGCTGTAAATACTGTAAAAACACCTGCCTGCCTGTCAGTAGGAAGAGAATAACAGGAACGGATGTAGCTAAACTTAATACAGTGAATATATATATATATATATATATTCAACACCTAAGATGCATATATATATATATATATATATATATATATATATATATATATATATATACACACAATACACTGTAAATGCAGCTAACTGACTCGCCTGCCTACTCTATCTAACTTAAATCAAATGACACTGTCTCTCTGTCTATCTCTCCGCCGCAACACACTACACAAGGCTGCCACGCAGACGGCCTAATATAGTGTGGGGTGTATACTAAACCCCCTGAGCCATAATTTACCAAAGCCACCCAGAGTGTCAGGGGTCCTGCAGCCTCATAGGACAGTCAGAGTAGAATGAAAACTCCTCCTACAAGTTTTAACCAGACACTGATAAAAGTTATAAAACTGATATATACTGTTGATGAGAAAAGGTACGTAGCAGTTTATATTTACTAAATTAATTGCATTTACATGTTCTGTGTACTGTGGGAGACCAGATATAGTGAATGCAGGGTCCTGAATTTAGTAACACTTTAATGCTGGCATAGAAGAGTATAATGGTATAGGTCATGAACATTAAGCGTTCACCTAAACAGCCATATTGCATTAAGCATACTGTGCTTGCCTGTCAACAGAGGTTGCTGTCTATTTGGTTCCCATCAAAGCTTTCAGTAGATCTGAGAGAGGAGCTGCACAGTACAGAATCGTGTGACAAAAGGAAGATTGGTTGATTTTGCTTGTTGCCTGGGGATGATTTGTAAAAAAAAAAAAAAATCAAAAAAATCATGTTTGTTAAAGAGGAATTTCATAGATTTTTCTACATAGTTACAATGGTAAAGATTGGGTCAGTGTAACTATATATATATATATATATATATATATATATATATATATATATATATCTCATACCTAGACGATGCCCCTCGAAATACCTGAAGTAGACACTGCTACACCAGTAATCTCCACTTGCTTGCGGGTCCCATGCTAAGCTGTTGACATTAAAATGAGCCTAATAAGGGGCCTTATTCATTCACATAGGGGAGATGGCAGATATCTCGGGGTCCCCATGGCTTAAAGGAGGCTTCCGGATTCTTAAAAGCTCTCTCCACGAACCTCCAAAACTACTGGACTAGGGATGTAGGGAAGAGGCCCTTGTCAGCATCAACATGGGGACATGGTATGAGGGCATGTAACCCGGTATGGTTCAGGAAGGGTTGGGGGGGGGGTGCACTCTCTGCTTTTTCCCTTTTTCTTACCTGCCAGGATGCATGTCTAGATTAGGGTCGGATATTTAGGTGAAAAACAATATATTTTGGGTTCCCCTTTAATATCTAAACCAGACTATAATCAAGGATTAGGGTCCCCCTTTCTTTGTTGTTTTTTTTGCCTCCCAAGTAGTGCACCTGCAGGGTGTATAGGATGTACTGCAGCAAAGCTGATATTTTGTGAAATAAAAATACCATTTGCATTAGGCTGCTTTCACACGGGGCGTCGGCGGCGGTAAAGCGACGCTATTTTTAGCGGTGCTTTACCATAGTTTTTGCAGAGGTTTTTTGACGCTAACGGGGGCTTTTAACCCCCACTAGTGGCCAGAAAAGGGTTTTAAACGACCCGCAAACCGCTGCTGCAGCGGCACTTTACCGGCGGTTCTGCGGCGCTGCCCATTCATTTCAATGGGCAGGAGCGGTGGAGGAGCGGTGTATGCACCGCTCCTCCACTGCTCCAAAGATGCTGCTTTTTTTAACGTTCTGACAGCGCATCGCCTCAGAGTGAAAGCACTCGGGCTTTCACACTGAGACTGCAGGGGAGCCGTTTTTCAGGAGCTTTACAGGTGCTATTTTTAGCCCAAAAGCGCCTGAAAAATGCCTCAGTGTGAAAGGGGTCTTAAAGCGGTAGTAAATCCCGCTTGGTGATTTTTACCTACAGGTAAGCCTACAATAAGTCTTACCTGTAGGTAAAATTAATATCTCCTAAACGTGCACCATTTAGGAGATATTCACCCTGGATGCAGCCAGTAACATCACCGACGCATGAGCTGTAAGGGTCCGGCATACCTTGCTTCAGAGCTTCATGCCGGAACTGAGGGCTCTTATGCGTACATGCGGGAGTGACGTCATTGTGGCTCTGGCCCAGCCAATCACATATGATGTGAACCCGGAAAAAAGACCGGGGGAAGAGCAGCCCTCTCAGCGGTGACAGCGCTTCACTGCAAGGCTTCATTCCAAGGTAAGTATTTCATATTGTGGTAATATGCAATGCATACTAGCATATTATGCAATTGCCTTACAGGTCTTTTTTTTTTTTTTTTTTTTAACAGCCGCGGTTTACTACTGCTTTAAATGATATTTTGGTGCTGGCAGAATTAGGGCATCCTCCAAGCATGTTATTTTAAGTAATTTTGCATTTCAATCTTTCACTTTAAGCATTATTAAAAGAGCTGCTCCCTTTGAAATGTTTTTTACATAGGTACATGTCCCCAAGGACAGTGGTCAGCTCCCCATGCCCTTTGATAGACAATGCCTTGCCTGTTGGCTTTGAAAATGGACAGAATTTATTTTAAAGATTTAACGACCTGTAACTTAAATTGGGTTGTGATTAGCAATCAAATTTAGGGGTAGTTCAGCAAACATCCTGTAAACCAAAGCCAGTACATAAGGCTCACCACTACTAAATAAAACAGCTCCATTGGCACAAATACCATATAGCATTTCAGCGTACTTTCATATAACAGATGTACTGTGATGATAATAAATATAGTTTTGCAGTAGTTGTGTTTACTTATGATCAAGATGACAGAGGAGGGTGGCAGTTGATTCATCTTGGCCTAAGGGCTGGTGTAAAACTGCTGAATATGTAAAGAATAAAAATAAAACATGCTGATGGTTAAAACTACAATTTACAATTTACTGTATTTACAGGGGAGGTATATAGTCTAGTGTTGTAGCAGCAATAAAGATATTCTTGGGAAAAGATTAGGTTATCTTTTTTTTTCATTATTTCACAGTAAGATAGTTAGGAGATTGTAAAGCAGTTAAAGATTTGAGACTAGTTATAAGTAAAATTATTTATGCAAACTAATTAAAGCCAAATAGATCTAATTCAATAAATGCCTGTATCTGTCAAACATTTTTACCATTTTAGTACTTGACTTTCTTGCCTTTTCCCAGCATTCAGGCATATACCCCTGGACCACCTGAGTCCCTGCTTGAGTACCTCTCTGAGCCATTACATTGCAACTACATGTTCTTCTTATTAACAGCTGCTCACTATGAACTAACCACTTATGCATCTAACCCCTGACAGTCCCAGGATGTTTTCCTTGAACAGTACCAACATGACTGAGGCTTGGTCCATCTAAACTAAGCACCAGAAGAACCAGTTGTGAAGGGGTTTAGTTGTCCTTACTCCATAAGTGATGGTCCAGACACTCCAAAGGACTTCACTGCAGCACCACAAGAAATTCCTTGTTGCTTCAAAGACGCCCTGTAAAAGCTCCAATTTGCTCTAGTCTGTGGACTTTCTCAGCCTCTTAGTGTTGGGTTAATCACCAAAGCACCCATATAGTAACAGAAGAAGGGGAGTGATTAAAATGCTTATACATAACTGGTAGTACTGGGTATTTTTTTTTTTGCTCCAGACAGCTGATTGGAGAAAAGGAGAGGTTGAGTGTGTGCTGCGGGAGAGGTGTGTGTGTGTGTGGGGGTAGCGATCCTTTGCCTCTCATTGTGGCCTGCAAAGACCTTCTGCATCCATGCATCCAGGGGCAAGTTTAATTGGCTGAATCAATATTATACTTTATTTAAGACTTTATTTTAAGTTTAAACAAGCACATCTTTTTAAGAGACAGAAACATAGAATACATCGGCACACAGCGAGCTGGGTGTTTACGGTTCATGTTCCCTGGATCACACTCTGTTCTCAAGGAAAAGCTTGCATTTCTTACTCAATAGCCAACTAAAAGAATTAGGTACTCTTCCAGATGAAGTGCTGTGCCTTCTTTTTTTCCCTTCTTAAAGTGTGTTAACTCCAAAGAGATTTGAAAGCAATTAACATTCACCAGTTAGAGAGCAATCAGTGCAGGGATACAAAATGACACTGGCCGGAATCCAAACATACATATTAAGATAATTGAGAGCCACTGACATAGGTTATTTGAAGTTAATTCTGGAATATGAGCAAAGAAGTGTTTTTCCAATAGAGCAACTCATGGATTCATCTCTATTGCATTAACATGATTATTTTTGCTCTCACTCTCACTTAACTCCATTATGTGATACAGAGATTGGAAAAAAAAGTAAATGTGCGTATATTGTTCTGTCTGCCAGTCACTGCTACTGTCAGTAAGCATCTATTAACCTGAACAAATGTGTAATAGTGAGATGATAAATATGATGATCATCATCAAAGAAGCACCTGTTTACAAGAATTAAAAACACATTAAAGGAAACCCATTGTGTGAGAAATATAGAGGCTTTTGTAATGCCTGGCAACCATGCTGTCCTTCTGACACTGATTTAAAATAAGCATGCAGCAAGTGAAATCGGAGACTCAAATAATAAAAGCCAATGAATCAAGATACCGTATATACTCGAGTATAAGTCGAATTTTTCAGCCCTTTTTTTTGGGCTGAAATTGTCCCTTCGACTTATACTCGAGTCCCTGCCGTCTGTCTGCATGATCAGCGTGTCATGCAGGCAGACGGCGGCCGGCGTAGTGTTCGCCGGCTATTGCAGCTTTCAAAAGCCGCGCCTCCTGCTCATCTGTGATAGGCTGAACAGCTGTCAGTGTACAGCCTATCACGGACATTCTCTCATCCTCGTCCGTGGTATGAGAATGAGAGAATGTCCGTGATAGGCAGTCAGCGGTCAGCCTATCACAGACGAGGAGGAGACGCGGCTTTTGAACTGTGGAATGGCCGCCGAACAGTATCATCACACGCCGGCCGCCGATTGAAGATGGAGATCGCCACAGAGAGGATGGAGATCGCCACAGGGAGGCTGCACAGGACACAGGTAGGACACATGCACACATACATGTACAGGACACAGGACATGTACAGGACACACACACACATGTACAGGACATGTACAGGACACACACACATGTACAGGACACACACACACACACACACACATGTACAGGACACAGGACACAGGACATGTACAGGACACAGGACATGTACAGGACACACATGTACAGGACACACACACATGTACAGGACACATGCACAGGGTACAGGTAGGCTGCACAGGACACAGGGAGGCATGCAGCTGCAGATGGGCATTATTGACCCTCTGCATTTTTCACCCTCGACTTATACTCGGGTCAATAAATTTTTCCCAGTTTTTTGTGGTAAATTAGGGGCCTCGACTTATACTCGGGACGACTTATACTCGAGTATATACGGTAATCCATTTCTTTTAGGTGTCTAGCAACTAGGTGTTTAGGGTTAGGTGCTAGTGGGCCTGTATGTGTAGAAACATGGGAATATATAGCACCATAGCTATCAATAGAGCTACCCAAGATGGGAAGGTCTCAGGAGATGACCCAGAAAAAAAGAGACACCCTGTTTCTCCAGGTTAGGGATTGTGTGGTCATAGTGTCGTTAACACATTGGGGGTTGAGTTAAGAGAATTGGTAGGTATGTAAGTAAGAAGGTAGCCCAGGGTGAGAACTATATTTAGCATTATGAGGAGAGTTGTTTTCCATCCTCCTAAAGTTTTCCATCTTCCTGAGTGTGCCAATGAGAAACTGGTGGGAACATAAAAGAGAAATACTCAGATGTCCTCAGCTGAAAAGGCTTGAGGCACAGAGTTGACAGATAGAGTATACAAGAAGGAAGCTGGTGGGAGCATTGAGGAGGCATGACTGCAGGCGGAGCATACCAGTAGCAGCAGCTCCAGAAATCAGCTAAATGGAAGCTTGTAGCAGGATCTGTGACTGTGAGGACTAGGCAAAGACAGCCACAGACAGAGTTGACCAGCAGCAAGGCATATGAAAGGCTCAGAGGCTGGAGAGACACCAGAGCAGACAGGTAAAACTAATGGGGCCTCTACAGCTACGTACAACTGTATCACAGTATATTCTAAAAGGGGAATGGCGCTGTTCGCAAATATTAGAAAAATCAACAAATGTGATGTACAACCCACCAAAAAAATTTTTTTTTTTTTTTTTTTTTTTGTAATGGAAAAGAGAAAAATATATATATATTTAAAAAGAACAGTAAATGTGCAGAGTGCACCAAGGTCACAGCAACATGTGTAAAAAAACTCTAACTAAATAATGTAAATTAAACCAATACGTAATAGCATCGGATGTGAATAGGTGGGTCACAACCATAAGTAAAGAATTGTTGCAAAATCGTGCATGGTAAAAAATATCATAAAAATATCATAAAAATAGTGTCATAAAAAGTGATGTCGTGGTTTAAAAAACCCACTCAAGTGTCCAATATCATATGTAATACATAAAAAATGCATATAAGTATCCCAAATGAACTATAGTGTTCTTCCTGATGTGAATTTTTTTGGTGTTTTTTTGGTGGGTTGTACATCACATTTGCTGATTTTTCTAATATTTGCGAACAGCGCCATTCCCCTTTTAGAATATTTTAGTTATGTGGATTTCACTTCGGTGTCTCCATTTTGTTTGAGGGGCTGCAGTTCCTTGTTATCACTGATCCTAAGCGCGGAATATCTGTTTCCCAACTGTATCACAGTGTCAGGAAAGGCTTGCTGGGAGCAACAGTTCTACGCAGGCATGCGCGCGTGTGCATGCGGGCGCACGGTTGTTGGCGCCAGAAGCGCTATTTAAACTCTGTCATGACAGGGGAATCTTGCTGCTTGATCTACAGCGTTCCCTGAGAGATTCCTGTGTTCCTGATCTGTTCCTGAAATTACCGGCTTACCTTGTGACTATCCGCCGCCGCTCCTGTCTAACCCTTTGGCTTACCTGCACCAGTCTGTTACCGAACCGGCTTGTCCAGTGACCTTCCCTCAGCCTTCTGCATCTGTTCCAGTACTGCTCTCCTGTGCATGACCCGGCCTGCCTGACCTTCCTGCGTCTCATCCTTGGGACCATCCACCTGCATCCTGTGAAGTGCCTGCCTTCTAGCTTCAGCTTCCAGTCTGCTGCATCCCACCTGCTGTACCAGTGTCTCAGCTGCGTCCGGAGCATCAGTCCTGCCTATCCGCTGTTGATCCTGCCAGGCACTCGTGCTGTCCTGTACTCCTGTGCCTCCTGTCAACTCTACCAAGGGCCGCGAGTCAGGATCGTAAGGGAGGCCTCCCTCTGCATATCGGGCTCAATAACCAGGTACATGACACACAGGCATCTCTCACAGAATACACCGTCCATTTGAAGATGTGGCCAAGTGGCACAAAGGCACCTGATTGGCCATGATTGTAACAGCTGAAGTAAAACCCAGAAGTGTGCACAGCCATGTGCCATAGAAAATGCACCAGTGGACTGATAAATGTAAGTAGCTAAGACACACATACAATTTTATCTTAGCTTGCATGGTCCGACTCCTCTACTGCTGACTCTGTGTCTTCAGGTACATCCCCTACTCCCCAACTCTGCTCACTCTTTTTTTTTTAATTGTTTATTTATTAATTTTTCAAAACATACAGATGTGATTGTATAGTTCAAAGAAGAATAAAGACATTATCCATAGAAACAGGAGAGGTTACGTTAATCATAAAAACAATAGGTATAGGGTAATATGAGGAAAAACATTAATACATCATAGTACTAATGACATAACTGTGAAGACACAATCAAGATGGATCTGGGTAGTGCTTATTTTATATGGACCTGAAAAGGATAGCACAAAAGTTACATCATTATGTCGTTGGAAGTTGCGTCTCATTGTTATATTCGGAATTATCCCATTTCTGCCATAAACTGTCGAACTTTGGTAGGAAATCATCTATAACAGCAGTTAGACGTTCCATTCTGTGTATGTCAGCTATGGCTGAGAGAAACTGCATAAAAGTAGGAGGGGTAGTAGTCAACCAGCTTTGGGGTATAGCTTGTTTGGCTGCCAGATTCCCATATTTTCCCCCAGTCACCTAGGGAGATAGGTTGTTGTAAAATATGGGACCATTTCCTCATGTAAGAATCACTATTTTCAGTCGGGGGGAGTTGCATGTAAGGTTTTATAGATAGATGAAATCAGGACGTGTTCATAGGGGCCTCTGGAGCATAACAATTCAAATTTGGTTGGTATGTCTAGGGTCATATGTGGGATTTTGGTGTAAAATAAATGTTTGATTTGTAGAAAGGAGTAGAAGAGAGATTTTGTGATTTTATATTTGGTTTGTAAGTCAGAAAAGGAGAGTAGTTTGCGTGTCACTGGGTGTACCAAATGGCGTAGCTGAAATATACCAGCTTGGGTCCAAGGCAACATAGAGTTATAAGATAGGCTGTCAGGGATTTCCGGATTGAAAAGGACATTTACTAGTGGCTAGCATGGAGAAGAGAGAGAGTATTTACCGGAGCAGCATTTTCAAATTAAAAGTGTAAATAACATCGGGTTCAGGCAAACACTATGCAGTTGAGAAGTGAATTTGTCAGAGGACGGCCATAACATGCAGCATGGGTGCGCAGGAGTTGTGATTCCCATTTCAATCTTTGACCATCTGTTTGGGGCACATCTGGACATCCAAGAGGCAATAGCTCTCAGATGAGTGGCATAGTAATACTTTAGTATGTCGGGCGCCCCCAGCCCTCCCCTGGTTCGCAGAGCTTGAACTACTGAGCTTGCTATCCCATGGGAGCTATTGTTCCATATAAAGTACAGGAAGTTCCTCTGAAGCGCTTTCAGTTGGGATATTGGGATCGGTACTGGTAGAGTCTCAAAGAAGTACAGCAATTTAGGGAGTATTGACATTAATCCTCCCAATGAGAGACAAGGGAAGGTTCGTCCATGTTTTCAGTAATCTATTTATTTCTGTAATAAGGGGGGGGAAATTGGCCTGAAAGAGTGTGGAGTATGAGGGGTCAGGTGAACACCTAGGTGTTTAAGTGAGTGGGAGCACCAGCGATATTTAAAATTTTCTTGTAAAGATGTGGGTGTGTCTGTCAGAATGTTTATAGGGAGGGCTTCAGTTTTAGTTGGGTTAACTTTAAAACCTGAAAGGCTACCGTATGAGTGTAGAATTTCATGGAGAGGTGGGAGTGAGATGTGGGGATGTGTTATCTTTAGTAAGATGTCATCATCGAATAAGGACAAGCTTGTACTCCCGGTGTCTCAGCAACACCCCCCTTACATCAGGATGAGATCAGATGGCTGCAGCTAGAGGTTCTAAGCTGAGGATAAAAAGCAAGGGGGATAGGGGACAGCCCTGTCTGGTGCCATCACTCAGAGGGAACGATGGAGATATGTTGGAGGCAAGCTGGGCTACCTGGGAAGTAGGTGTAGAATACAATGCTCTAAGAGCTTGCACAAATGAGCCTGAGAATACATATCTAGATAATATGGCAAACATAAATGACCAGTTTAGGCGGTCGAAAGCTTTCTCAGCATCTAGGCTCAACATTATAGCAGGTCTCTTGATTTTGGTCAAAAGGTCAATAAGGTCAATAGTACGTCTGCGTGTCTAGTGGGAACAAAACCAACCTGGTCTACCTGGTGTATTAGCGAAGGGAGTAGTAAGGATAGTCTATTTGCCAATATTTTCGTGAATATTTTATAATCGGAGTTTAGAAGGGCTATGGGGTGGTAGTTGTCAGGTATCATTGGATCCTTATCTGGTTTTGGGATGACCATTATAAAAGCATGTACAAATTGGGTGTGGGGGATGTACCTTTTCATCAGAGAAGCAAACAGTTTTACCATGTGGGGAGCAAGGATCTGGAGGAAAGTCATATAGTATGAATAGGGGAGTCCTGGGGATTTATGTGACGGGAGATGGTTAATAACCTTGGTGACTTTCTTAACTGTTATAGGTGCGTTTAGCCCAGAGCGATGGTCCGGGGATAGTGTAAGAAGGTTTAGGGAATCAACAAAAGCGTTAAATTTCTCTGGAGTGAACAGAGATTCTGAGTCTGTGGATAAGCAATTCTGCCCCCTTTATTATGACCCAATTCGAGAGCCTTTGTAGATCCTGCCCCCAATCTTCGGGTTTGATTTCTCTCATATATATCGCTATAATTGAGTCTAAGACACCACCATTGAGACCCTATCATCTCCAATGGGAGGCCGAGCTTAGGAAGCAATTAGACCCGGAGGATTGGCAAAGCATGACTACTGCACTAAATGCTCTAAAAATGTTCTCTTTTTGGAGAACGCTTACAAAGTCTTCTATAGATGGTATTATACCCGGGCTAGATTAGCAAGCTTCATTCCAGCCTATTCCCCTCTTTGTTTTCGTGGCTGTTCACAGGAGGGCACGATGGCGCACATTTGGTGGACCTGTCCCAGAGTTTGCAGATTATGAGTCAGAGTATATGTGCTACTACGTAATCATATTAATACCACCATAAAATGGGACCCTTTTGAAGCCCTTTTATGGAAACCGATTACAGAACTTCTTCGTCCTGAATGTCAGCTAGCAGCACATATTTTCACTGCAACTAAATTGACCATAGCAAGGGCCTGGAAAACTCTGAACCTTAGTTTTGAAGCAGTTAAAAACAGTGTGAATGATATCAAGGTAAACGAGAAACTTACGGCCATATTGTTGGACACACATGACAAGTTCCTCAGGATATGGCAACCCTGGGTGACTTATAATCGCCCATCAAGATTTGACCTAACGCTCCTTTCCCTATAATGAGCCTCCGTTCCCCCCACCCCAGGGTCCTTCTTTCCCTTCTTTCTATCCCCTTCTTTTTCTACTTTCATTTTCTTTCTCCTTCTCTTCATTCAAGCCCTCAGGCTTAATTCTGCAGAGATTGGATATTTAATATAATATACGAATTGTCACATGCAGAGGAATGTTCTCCTCATTGAAGTTATTCAATTTAAGCTGACTTTATTTTTGGTTCTTTTAGTTCCTCATTTTTTTTTTTTTGCATGAAACGTTACATGTTGCAACAATATCTTGCTATGTATTTTTTATTTTTTTAGTTATTCATGTGCGTTTGCAAAGATACTACTTCGTGCTGGTCCTATATAGTTATGCCAGTAAACGCGAGTTGAGGATGTGCCTTGGTATATCGCCTGGCCTCGGCTTAGTGTAGCCTGAGACCAGGTTTAAATTTTTGATCATTAGCTCTAATGGCCAGTTACCGGCAGCCATGTACCTGTTCATTGATGATGTATCCATCACTGTTTTGTACTTTTCTGTTGATATATTTTTCAATAAAAACCTTTGCACAAAAAAAAAAAAAATTATATTACTAACAAGTAATGTTCTCACTTAATTACCTTACAACACAAAAGTATCCATTGGGTAGGGCTTTTTACCAATATACTATAGCCAATGCTCACTGTCTTATCCCTATTATTATTTTTAAGCTAATACCTTAACTGAATTTCTTACTTTTCCATTCATTTCCCACTGGACCTCTCTCAGCATTTAAATATCTTCTTCATTTGTTAGACTCTGGAGAATTTAAGTCATCAACTCCAGGGTTTTGGTCTTTTTTCCAGACAAATTTCAAACTAAGATACAATTATACCATGCTGCTCTAACACAGGTTATGCTCCATAATGTAACACTTGTTGAGCCACCAGAAGCAGATACTTCCACAACCTGAACAGACTAAGCTGGTTTCTAGGTACTATTCTGCTATCCTAGTTGAACTTTAGTTGACCATACAATGTATGAATTCCATCCTGTTCCTGAGCAATGCATTCAATGGTTGGTCAGATGTCTCCCACCAAACATCCCTTGATTGATGGAAAGAAAAAAAGGGTTGGGCGGAAAATAGTCACCTGAAAAGCAGCTGCATCCTATCAGATGCCAGTGGGGCCAGCTGTCAAGATACAATAGTCACAGTGAGAGATTTGTCCATCTGCACTATCAGTGTATGACCAGCTTTACTGGCCAACTTTACTGTTATATAACACAAGGCTGCATGTTATTTTCTCACTGAAAAGTTCTGTAAAATAAAAACAGAACATGAAGAGTAGGGAAAACAAAATCTCCTGGTACATTTAATTGTTGTCAGTGCTGCTGGGCTACATTTATAGAGCCCAAGCAGGTGTTAAATTCTCCCCCCCCACCAAATTAATCTTTGGTCCTCTAAAGAACAAAACAATGTTTACACATCAATTTAAATGAACATAAACATTACATTTGATATGACATAAATTGCAAACAGGGCAGCTCCCCACTGTGGTGTGTTGGGTAAAGGGCAGGGAGTGTAAATCTCTCTGTGTCAAAGGTCAAAAGCAATCCTAGACAAACCCCACTTGCAGCACTCATTCCCGAAAAGCAGATGGATGTTATGGTCTCTTCTGCCCTTTACTAGTAATGACCCACCCTTACTAATACCTGGATGACACCGTGGCATACTTGTGAACATTTCAATGAGCTTTATTGAACTCCAAAGCCCTTTAAGAAGAAAAGGGGCTAAAGAGAAACAGAGTTAACACAATGTGACATTAAAAGTAGGAATACATGTGCTTAAACATGTGCTTGGCCTATGAGCTTGACAATAAAGTCCTGCCAATGGTGGGGCACATGTTCTGTGGTATTGAAGTGCTCAGAGAGAATGAAGTGACTTAAGATCTGTCACAAGGACCAATGAGGGCTAACGAAAGGGTTTTGCCCTCTCCCCAGGCTCACCTCTCAGCCAGTTTGCCACCATGTCCGAAAGTCTCCCAGGCACATTTTCAGCATCAGCACTTTGCAGCAAAAGGACAGCGATACCCCATGTGGTCTTTCTGGATTTTCAGAACACACGCCCATTAGGAGCAACATGACCACAGAGACTCAGCAACCATTCTCCGTAGCTCATGTTCTCCTTGGAATAACATGCACCTCAGCAGCTTTCAACAGCAGGATATGAGCCATCAGCAACTAGTCTATAGGAGCCCTGAAGGCTCTATCCAGACTTCTTTAGGTCCTGAGCCCCCGTCACTCATGGATTTGTACTCACAACTCCTTGTAGCATGTGGTCCAGTAGCACTTGTCCTAGCACAGCAGATCATGTTTCACTGTCTGCTTGCACATAGACTCCCAGCTCTGGCCAGTAATGTAGTGCTCTCTCTCTGGATTTCTATACACAGGCTCACAGCTTTGCCTATAGACAGTCTCTTCCGCTCCAGCAGCACTAGCATGTCCCCTAGCTCTCCAGCACACACAGTTCTGGCACAGCACAGATCATCAGCAGAAAGGAAAGGGGAGATGGAATGTTCCCTCAGGTGAGTTCCTGTAACCCCTGGGAACCCCAGTCTGCCTTGTAGGACCCCAGATCTCCCCTCCAGATCACCTGCTCACACGTGGTACCCGGAGAACTCTGAATCTATCGATGGTGAGTAAGGTTCTATGCGGTCCAGCCAATGAAAATTCTGGGGCAGGTCCTGTCCTCTGGCAGTACTGGCAGCCAATAAGTGCTCAGTCCTTTCACTTCCTCCCTGCAGCAGCCATTCAAACAAGTAGAATAGAAAAAAAACATCCTGCTGCATTTATTTTCTGTCAGCACTGCTGGTCGAGATTTAAAAAGCCCAAGCCACAAATACCTCAATATCCATAGTTTGGCCAAGGTTCACTTTAATCCCCAGACGACAAATCCCTCAATACCACTGCCCGAATAATAACCACCATGAACTGTTTCTGAGTCCAAGATAGCATAAGCACAAAGACACTTGTGCTAGTTTCAATCTGTTTATTAAACCAAGAGAAAACCCCATATACAAAAATCCCCAGGGAGCAATCTCCCCTTTGTACTGTGCTTACACCGCAAACCTTTAAGCGTAGTTTGCTGTTAATTAATGATATTACCGATAATTTATGTCCATTCACCTATGCTGATTTCCTTTTTAATTACAAAGCCAATGAATATTTGCCAGACCTGTTTGAACCAGAGCTGTTCGACTGACATGTAATTAGATTAATCAGAAGTTAATTAGATACGCTGTTCAAACAGTAATATGAGGATGGAAAGTTAGATATATCTGAGGCATCAGTTAAAATCCATATTATAAAAGTTTTCAGACTGTTTGCAGAGGGTACGAGCTGCAGTGTGTGCCTGGATCTGTGGCACTAATCAAGGCTATGGTCATATTGAATCACTGGTGGTTTGCAGACAAAATTCAAAAAGTGAATTACAAATTAAAAATGTACCTTTTTTTCAAGTAATGTTTGTATTTTTCAAATATATTTTACTACAACTTTACATTTTAATTGAAAACAGAATATACATGTAGAGACTAGTGCAAGTTTTTAAAGCTGAATTCCAGGGTTCTTACAATAAGCTTCTTGTCTTCTTTCCCTACCCTCTGTGACCACTTTCCCACTTGTTTTTATGATAAAAAAATTTGAATATCTGAAAAATGCACACAAAATAGCAGTCATATGACCACCACCACATCTTTTCTCCCCTTCTCTTGTGTGGCTGTGTGGATGGACTTGATGCTTACATGACCACACAAATGTGCAAATTAAAGAAAAAACATGGGGTTGAGACAAAGCTTTTTCATTTAGGGCTATAATTCACCACCCTATCCAACATATTTGTCAGTGGGGTCTACTCACTCTGAATGCGGGGGTACCTTTCACACGGAGCATGCTCATCAATGCCCGGATCGAGGCGGAGATTGCAGTCATGTGAAAAATCTAAAATTAAGGCAGTTCTATGACTTAAAGATGAGCCTTCACTGTGTGCAGTAAAAAAACCACACAGAGGGACCTTGATGGATGCCTAAAGCCTGAGCCCCGTGCCGCTGACGGGATCCGAAGCGACTGTACGCCACAATCCGACCCCCATTCCGGCCACACGAAGGGGGAAGGATATCAGGACCACAGCGGGCATGTCTAGAAGGCGGAATAAGCAGCCAGCACCTCGCCGCCTCACAGATTACTATCCCCCTGCAGCCATGAACGAGGCCCAAGATGGCGATGGCGCCGACGCCGGGAACAACACCTCAGGAGCGTCCCGCTCTGCACGATCTGAGGCACAGATGGCAGCTCCCCCTCAGGACGATCTTCAGTTCCAGCCACCTGAACTCTCTCACAGGGAAAACATGGATACCCTCCCATCACCAGACGTCTCTCATCCTCTCAGCACAGCACAGATAGAGGTAAGAGACTGGCATCCTCCCCAGCCATCTCCCCTAGCAAGGAGCCACAATACAAAAGACATCAATGGGCTGACAGGGACCTTGACACAGCACATACCCCAGCTCTAGCGACCATCCCTGCATCTGACAGCCCTGTGACAGAGTCCATGCTGAAAGCTATGCTCCTTACCCTGCAAAGAGACCTGCACAGAGAACTGCAACTCTCTGTCGCTCAGATACATGGCAGGGTAGATCACCTTGAGTAGAGAACGACTGTACTTGAGGAGAACATGCAGGACCACGTCAGGGCCCACAATGAACTACTAGATGCACATGACCATCATGCGTCTGAAATACACCATATAAAGCTGAAATTAGCAGATTTGGAAGACCGTTCCAGAAGGAACAATATTACATTCAGAGGTGTTCCTGAATCTGTTAAGCGGAATGAAATCACGCCCTACCTACAACAGATGTTCTCCAGCTTACTACCTCGCTTAAACGCACGAGACATCGCGAATGATAGAGCACACAGAATCGCCAAACCAGCACACCTCTCCCCTGACACTCCCAGGGACATATTAGCGAGAGTGCACTACTTTCAGGTTAAGGAGCAGACTCTGCAAATTGCCAAAACCACTAAACCGCTGCCAGCACCGTATACAAATGTCCTCATGTTTAGTGACCTCTCCAAGGCCACAATGGAGATGAGAAGAGAATTCACCCCCGTAAACTCTGTGTTACAGGAGAAGAATATTACATATAAGTGGGGTTTCCCTACCAAGCTACTGGTTACATAGTTACATAGTTACATAGTAGGTGAGGTTGAAAAAAGACACAAGTCCATCAAGTCCAACCTATGTGTGTGATTATGTGTCAGTATTACATTACATATCCCTGTATATTGCGGTCATTCAGGTGATTATCTAATAGTTTCTTGAAGCTAACAATGCTCCCCGCTGAGACCACCGCCTGTGGAAGGGAATTCCACATCCTTGCCGCTCTTACAGTAAAGGAACCCTCTACGTAGTTTAAGGTTAAACCTCTTTTCTTCTAATTGTAATGAGTGGCCACGAGTCTTATTAAACTCTCTTCTGCGAAAAAGTTTTATCCCTATAGTGGGGTCACCAGTACAGTATTTGTAAATTGAAATCATATCCCCTCTCAAGCGTCTCTTCTCCAGAGAGAATAAGTTCAGTGCTCGCAACCTTTCCTCATAACTAAGATCCTCCAGATCCTTTATTAGCTTTGTTGCCCTTCTTTGTACTCGCTCCATTTCCAGTACGTCCCTCCTGAGGACTGGTGCCCAGAACTGGACAGCATACTCCAGGTGCGGGCGGACCAGAGTCTTGTAGAGCGGGAGAATTATTGTTTTATCTCTGCAGTTGATCCCCCTTTTAATACATGCCAATATTCTGTTTGCTTTATTAGCAGCAGCTTGGCATTGCATGCCATTGCTGAGCCTATCATCCACTAGGACCCCCAGGTCCTTTTCCATCCTAGATTCCCCCAGAGGTTCTCCCCCCAGTGTATAGATTGCATTCATATTTTTGCCACCCAAATGCATTATTTTACATTTTTCTACATTGAACCTCATTTGCCATGTAGTCGCCCACCCCATTAATTTGTTCAGGTCTTTTTGCAAGATTTCCACATCCTGCGAAGTTATTGCCCTGCTTAGCTTAGTATCGTCTGCAAATACAGAGATTGAACTGTTTATCCCATCCTCCAGGTCGTTTATGAACAAATTAAATAGGATTGGTCCCAGCACAGAACCTTAGGGAACCCCAGTACCCACCCCTGACCATTCTGAGTACTCCCCATTTATCACCACCCTCTGAACACGCCCTTGTAGCCAGTTTTCAATCCATGTACTCACCCTATGGTCCATGCCAACGCACCTTATTTTGTACAGTAAACGTTTATGGGGAACTGTGTCAAATGCTTTTGCAAAATCCAGATACACCACGTCTACGGGCCTTCCTTTATCTAGATGGCAACTCACCTCCTCATAGAAGGTTAATAGATTGGTTTGGCAAGAACGATTCTTCATGAATCCATGCTGATTACTGCTAATGATATCATTCTTATTACTAAAATCTTGTATATAGTCCCTTATCATCCCCTCCAAGAGTTTACATACTATTGATGTTAGGCTAACTGGTCTGTAATTCCCAGGGATGTTTTTTGGGCCCTTTTTAAATATTGGTGCTACATTGGCTTTTCTCCAATCAGCTGGTACCATTCCAGTCAATAGACTGTCTGTAAAAATTAGGAACAACGGTCTGGCAATCACCTGACTGAGTTCCCTAAGTACCCTCGGATGCAAGCCATCTGGTCCCGGTGATTTATTAATGTTAAGTTTCTCAAGTCTAATTTTAATTCCGTCCTCTGTTAACCATGTAGGTGCTTCCTGTGTTGTGTCATGAGGATAAACACTGCAGTTTTGGTTACTGAAGCCCCCGATTCACTCGTGAAGACTGAGGAGAAGAATAAATTCAATACCTTTGCCATCTCCCCATCCTTTGTAACCAGATGTCCTTCCTCATTCTTTATGGGGCCAATATGGTCTGTCCTCCCTTTTTTACTGTTTACATACTTAAAGAATTTCTTGGGATTTTTTTTGCTCTCCTCCGCTATGTGTCTTTCATGTTCTATCTTAGCCATCCTAATTGCACCCTTACATTTCTTATTGCATTCTTTATAAATTCTGAATGCTGTGGATGATCCCTCAACCTTGTATTTTTTGAAGGCCTTCTCCTTTGCTTTTATATGCATTTTTACATTGGAGTTAAGCCATCCAGGATGTTTGTTCGCTCTTTTAAATTTATTACCCAATGGGATACATTGGCTAATGCCCTTATTTAATATGCTCTTAAAGCAAACCCATCTCTCCTCCGTATTCTTTGTTCCTAATATTTTATCCCAATTTATGCCTTTTAGCAAGGTTTGTAGTTTAGGGAAGTTGGCTTTTTTGAAATTCAGTGTCTTTGTGTTTCCTTCATGTTTCCTATTTGTGTGATTTATACTGAAACTAATTGACCTGTGATCGCTGTTACCTAAATTGCCCCGTATTTCCACATCTGTTATCAGGTCTGTATTGTTGGTAATCAATAGATTTAGTAAGGTTTTATTTCTAGTTGGTGCGTCTACCATCTGACCCATAAAATTGTCCTGCAAGACACTAAGGAACTAGCGAGCCTTAAATGAATGCGCCAGTTCCGCCAACAGATAATTCCCATCCTCACTCCCAAAGATGGGTACAAAAAGCTGACCAATTGGGGATCTGCCAACCAAAACGAATACAGGGGCTCCTACTCGCGTCCTCCGCCAGAACGAAACAGGATACGTGATCCAGGCGATGTCATTAACAACAAGAAGGCCCTCGGTCCTCCGCATCACTAGGATCCCTGATGGGCGCAGTTATAGAAACAAATCCACTCCCTAAGGTTATAGTGTGCCAAGCACACTGATATAATTGTTTTGTTGACTTTCTGTTCTTAACCAAATATATATCTTTTTTTCTCTTTTTTTTTTTTTTGGTTTTCCTAATATCGCTTACTCATTCATACCGAACGTCTGATCTACTCACCGTTTGACCTACTTTTGCATTGTAATACCTCTGACAGTCCCGAGTAACCTCAACAGGTGTCTCTCGTGCGATTTTTGTGTATAACAGTCATACTCTGTATACTTACCTACTCTATTGTTTGCTTCCTATATAGTCAGGGCGAACAGAAGAGGTGTGCAATCTCGCTCCTTTCATTATCACCTCGGTTTTCTCCCCACTATCATGGCCCTCAAAATCACTTCCTTGAATGTAAAGGGCCCAAACTCACCCTTCAAACACAACCTCCTCTGGAAAGAGGCACTATCCCATCACGCTGACGTATTTTGCATACAGGAAACGCATTTCGCTAAAGATAGCTCCCTGAAATGCTCACACAAGCGTTACCCACACTGCTTCTTTGCCAGTGCCCCGTCAAAAAAAGAGGAGTAATGATAGCGATTAGTTCCTCTGTCTCCTTCCAGTTGCACCACTGTGAGACTGATGAAGACGGAAGGTACCTGATTCTCTCTGCAATGATTGAAAACCAACGTCTTACCCTGGTGAATCTATACGCCCCTAACACTGGCCAAAAGAAATTTTTCAACACACTAATCTCCAAACTGTCACCATATAGATCTAACCCAGTGATACTGTGTGGAGACTTTAACGAAATTGTTGACATATCCCTAGACACCACTAACCCAACTAAATGTAGGCCCTCCGCCTTGTCCTCTCTTCTACACAAAGAAGATCTTTATGACCCCTGTAGATGTACCCATGATACAGAGCGAGATTACACCTTCTTCTCCAGCCCCCAGCAGTCTTACTCTTGGATCGATATGTTCCTCACAGACAAATTTCTCCTCCAATCGATTACTGAAGCACGCATAGGTACAATCACGTGGTCGGACCACATGCCCATATCTATCACTCTGTTCAATTGCAAAAAGACTACAAGTCATAACATTTGGAGACTAAACACGTCCCTCCTTACCAACCCATCCTATGAGAATGAGCTTCGATCCGAGATTGAGACCTACTTTGATAATAATGTACACTCGCTTGCTGACCAATCTATTGTTTGGCATACGCATAAAGCTTTCTCACGGGGCCTCCTTATTAAATACGGAGTACAAGCTAAAAAACAACAGACGGCCACCACGGAAAAACTACTACAACAGATCAGAGCATTAGAACATGCCAATAAACAAACACCATCTGCCAAACTATCCCTAGACCTCAAAAATCTAAGATACGACCTTAGCAAACACCTCCACAAGAAATTTGACTATTATGTTAAACGCCTTAAGCTACAATATTACTCCTCAGCCAACAAGTTAGGAGCGTTCCTGGCCAAGCAACTACAAAAACACAGAGCCAATAATAAGATGCAATACTTATCCAACTCCCAAGGTAAAAAAGTATATAATCCTCTAGATATAGCGAACTAATTCAGTGCCTTTTACGCCAAACTTTACAATCTCAATGACCTAGACCAAGAAACCAAGCCAAACTTAGAAGATATAGATGCGTTTCTCTCCTCTATTCACCTTCCCTCACTATCCACCGAGCAACTAGACTCCATCTCTATGCCCTTCTCCCCCGAGGAAGTTTGCATGGCCATCAAACGATTACCCCTACACAAGGCCCCGGGACCTGATGGATTCCCAAACAAATACTACAAACATCTTTCTGACGTGATCACCCCGCACTTATGCACCACCTTTAAAAAGTATACTCTTACAGGCAAAATCCCCATGGAAGCCCTAGAAGCCCTCATTTTCACCATACCCAAACCAGACAAGCCCCCTGATAACCCAGCCAATTACCGCCCAATTTCACTCTTGAATACTGATACCAAACTATATGCAAAATTACTAGCCCAACGTTTATCCAAAATCATCCCCCTCATCATACACTCTGACCAAGTCGGTTTTGTACCCGGCAGGCAGGCCTCCGATGGTACCAGGCGCCTTATTGATTTGATCCAATGGGTAGAGCACAGTCAAACGCCTTCTCGCTTCCTCTCACTGGACGCAGAGAAGGCGTTTGACAGGGTGCACTGGAAATACATGGAAAAAGTTATGCTCAAGTTTCGGACTGACAGGGAACATCATCCAGGCTATACTCAACCTTTACTCCTCCCCCAGTGCCCGAGTATGGACCTCAGGTATAATATCAGACCCCTTTCTCATCACTAATGGCACTAGGCAGGGGTGCCCACTTTCCCCCCTGATTTTTGCCATGGTGATGGAACCACTTGCACAAGTCATTAGATCCACGCCAGCAATATCGGGAATCACTGTGGGGGATGTTGAACATAAAATTGGTCTTTACGCGGACGATGTTATCATTACCATCACAAATCCCCGTTCCTCCCTTCTCAATATCCAAAAAACCTTGGAACAGTTTAGCTCAGTCTCTCTATATAAAATAAATCACAGCAAATCCACCATGCTGAACCTAGAGATAGACCCTCAAACTTCACGTCATATCTCGACAAACACGCCTTTCACTTGGGCTAAAAACTCCTCGCTCCCATACCTGGGAATTCAACTAACCTTCCCAAGTAAATCTCTACTTCAACTAAACTATGCTGCCCTACAAGGAAAGCTTCTGCGCATCTCCAAAGATATGTGTAATTATACTGTTTCTTGGGCTGGTAGAATAGCTCAAGCCAAAATGTATCTACTGCCACATATTTTATATATGTTTCGCACACTCCCCTTACCTATGCTACCCCAACAACTGGCGCAGTTACAAGGTATACTCAATGAAGACGTCAGAGGACGAAGCGCGCACGACGGACCAGCGCTTACACATCACTTCCTGGCAGAACAGTGGGAGGAATACATCTCCAGCTGACCGCTACTTCCCCCACTTGTACCTGCTTTGGTTACAGTGACTGAACAGTGACTGAACAACCAAACACCAACGAAACCCACACTTGAGTGATATCCCTCCCCAGTGGCCAAGGGGGGGTGAACCAAAGGGACCTGTTGGATGTTTGCAACTTTTTTATTTTTGTTTTATTTTTTGTCTTTTATACTACTTTTTAAATAAATACTTTTTGGGACTATATTATACTATGGAAGCCTTTTTCTTTCCCTGATATGAGGGCTAATTGCAACATGATCATTGGAGCCATCTGAAGCATCGCAGCAGTAGCAGTCTTCCGTGCAGCATTACAGGCCTGATACCCCTGTAGGGGTTCCGACATCTGGTGAGTGAGCAATCTGAGGGGGATCACAGAAGTCACCATCCTACCCTGTACATACCAAGTCACTTTGGGGATAATATCAAGTCTGATTGCCGCATGAAATACATGAGACTATTATACATTTGTGCAATTGCTACAACATATGAACTATATGTGCACTGAGACATAGAGATACTGTTGCGATATTGTATATGGAATCCCTTTTTCCCCATAGGAACCAACATAAGTGGATCCACGCATGTTTCATGCATTTTTGTCGCTATAAACAAGATGTCTTTATTTTGTACTAAGTGCTGAATGTGTGTTGTGATGGGTAAAACTACACTGTCCTAGGAAAAGCATATGATATTTTAGCACATACAAAGTCTTTTCTGATTATCTCTGTATGCGATTATATACTGACCCACACATATGTACTTTAGCCAATTGAGTGTGACTCTGCAGCATTTTTTGTTTTCCATTCAATTACGGCATCTTTTCACCCATATTGGTTTGAAATCTTGTGATATATTTAAAATTACGTTTATACAACGTTCCCTGTATAGGCTGAGCCAAACAGGTCTCTCGGGTAGCGCCATTTTTCCCTATTTATCCCCTAATATTTCTTAAGGTATACTCAATGCCCACATTTTGCAACATAAACATCCCAGGCTCAAAAAAGACATTCTTTTATCTCCTGTACGAAATGGAGGAATGGGAGCCCCCAACATCCACGCATACTACAAGGCAGTTATACTGGATCAACTACGTGAATGGTGGTCGCCCACCTCGACCAAGACGTGGACACAAATCAAAACCGTGGCTCTTAATACAAATCCGCAACACACCCTAATGGCTGCGCTACTCAGCTGGAAACACAACGGCACTTCCTTCATTCGGTAACTGCAGCCATGAGAGTGTGGTCGGCCACGGCACAAAAATCCAAAGGTATACCCAAATCTATCCTTTCTAAACTCTATATCCAAGCACTAGAGCTGATCTCTCCTAACTTACCTCTTAAGACATGGATACAAAAAGGACTTACCAACCTAGGACAACTCAACTCCACATCAGGACCCCACCCATTCCCCCATCTACAACAAACTTTTGACCTGCCTGCCAATACCTCTTTCTTATATATGCGGCTCCGATCTATCCTCTCTACATTTGATATCACAGTATGTGAATCCCAACTGGCTGACATCCTGAAATTTTACAATACCCCTAATCCAGCAGTTAAAGGCATTGCATGGATGTACAAGTTGTTGACAACGCCCTCCGAAGATCACACCTGGTCCGCCTTCACAGACTCTCCACCAAAGCCCCCACTGTGGCACAAAGCCCTGACCATCCCTCTTCGAGCTTCAAAATGCATCTCTCATTGGGAATCGACGCAAAAACTATTTCACAAGTGGTACTTCCACCCCAGCCAGATTGGCAAATATTTACCCAGCTACCTCCTCTCAATGCTGGAGAAACTGTGCAGGAAAAGGCACCCCGCGGCACATATGGTGGGACTGCCCTAACATACACACTTACTGGAAGGAGGTCTCTGTCCTCATCTCACAGCTCTGCAAAATCCCTTTGCCGTTATCCCCACTGGACCTTCTCTTGGGTCTTAACATCCCCAATTGGCCCAAAAATGTCAGAGTACTGGCGACTCATATTCTCATCGCAGCTTGTTTAGCTCTAGCGAGAAAATGGAAAACCTCACAACCTCCCTCTGGATCTGAACTCATCACTCTACTAAACAACCACTTCCAAATGGAATCCTCCTTTGCTAAGGCTAACATGTCTACCGCAACGTTTCATCTCAACTGGGAACCATGGATCAATGACCCAAGGAGTACAACAATACCTTGATTGTTTCTTTTTTTTATAAGACGAGAAATATCTGATGTTACTAATCTTTACCCCCGCTAATTGCCACAACCACTCGCATCTAACATGCGCAGAACATAGCAACCCCCACACTAACCCACCGCCCCGCCTAGGGGTACCTCTACCAGTTACTACTTAGAATGCGACTTAAAAATACGTACTACACTTATAACAAGTAGGTCCACAAGTTGCCTTTGCTCTTCGGTTTTAAGTTTTTTGTATCTAGAATGTTACTGGTTTTACAAGATACCTAGATCTGACAGGTGGACGATTGATTGCGTTGCCTCTAGTCCCATGGCACAGTAAGTGCCCAGGTGGGGTGCCGGGGATTGGAGGTAGCACCTTCACTCATCGAACTTCAACTTTATGGCTATGTATTCGCTATGTACATCTGTTACAGATTGACATTGTTCACTATACCATGTACTAAGCAATGTAGGTTTATTATTTATCTCAACCTTCTGTACTGATACCCTGTGAAAAACGCAATAAACATATTGTTAAAAAAAACAAAACACACAGAGTTTCTCTATGAAGTGTCTTGTCCCATGTCACTACACACTGTAACCTGGTAGATGTTGCATTAGGAAGGATGTACTGAGCATGCGCCCACTCCACCAGTTCAGTGTAACTCTGTTACCTCACTCCCAGTAACAGAATGGGGTCCCACTATGCACATAGCGCAAACCTCTTGCGTGCACTTATTAACACCTACACTTCCCGTACACACATTCTATGCCATGCATTCACATTCTATGCATAAAGCTAAGAAAAATCTGTGTGGGGGCTAAATACAAATGCACGCCACACTTTTCAGATATTTATTTGTAAAAAATTTTGAAAATCATTTATCATTTACCTTCCACTTCACAATTATGTGCCATTTTGTGTTGGTATATCACATAAAATCCCAATAAAATACATTCATGTTTTTGGTTGCAACATGGCAAAATGTGGAAAATTTCAAGAGGTATGAATACTTTTTCAAGGCACTGTAAGTTTAGAGCTCACTTAAGCTGTTGTGGTTTTCTTAAAAAAATAAAAATAACATAATTTAGGATGCATTTCCAGCAGGTGCTAGCTAAAGAGATTGTGGTGGATTTTGTAGTTCTCAAGGAGCTGGAGGCAAACAAATTGCCTATAATGCTTACAGTCAGGGTCCTTCATCTGCTTAATTTGTTTTTATGGACAAATTATTAAGGTACTGTACATGCAAATTACTTCATATGTCATGCATTTAAACTCATTTAGAGGGTAGTCTACGGCCTCATACACACGATAGGACTTTGTACAAACTTTCCCTTGGATTTTTGCACAAAGGGCGTTGGCCATAAGTTTGTATTGCATACACACGGCAGAACTTTTTCAGCCTACTTTCACCAAATCACGTGGTTTTTCAGCTCTTTACCACCACCCTTTGGTCAACTTCTGTATTGTTGTCTGATATTGTGTCAATCTCGGCGAGATTGACACCTTGCGAGCTGGGTTCACACTGGTGTGGGGATCCGACTTGGATCCCTGCCAATGTCAGGCACTGTGTTTGGTACGAATCTTGGGGGGGGACTCCACACCAAATTTTAAATAAAAAACTGGTATGAGTTCCCCTCTAAGGGCATACCAAGCCCTTCGGTCTGGTAAAGATTTTAATGGGAAACCCCTACACCGAATAAACGGCGTGGGGGCCCCCCCGAAATCCACACCAGACCCTTATCTGAGCATGCAGCCCGGCCGGTCAGGAAAGGGGGTGGAGACGAGCGAGCGCCCCCTCCTGAACCATACCAGGCCACATGCCCTCAACATGGGGGGGTGGGTGCTTTGGGGAGGGGGCGCCCTCCCCATGTTGATGAGGATAAGGGCCTCTTCCCAACAACCCTGGCTGTTTTTTGTCGGGGGGGGCGGGGGGGTTATGGGAATCCAGGAGCCCCTTTAATAAGAGGGCCCCAGATCCCAGCCCCCACCCTATGTGAATGAGTATGGGGTACATCATACCCCTACCCATTCACCTAGGGAAAAAAGTGTCAATAAAAAAAAACACACTACACAGGTTTTATAGTAATTTATTAGACAGCTCCGGGGGTCTTCTTCCGACTTCGGGGGTCTTCTTCCGACTTCGTCGCTCTCTCCGGCCTCTTCTCCCTGTGTCCGGTTCTTCTCCCACTCTCCAGCCTCCCTTTCCGGTGTTCGACCTCTTCTCCCGGTGTCCGGTTCTTCTGCAGGCTCCTCCGCTATCTTCTGCCGCTTCTACGATGTACCCCATACTCATTCACATAGGGTGGGGGGCCGGGATCTGAGGGCCCCCTTATTTAAGGGGGCTCCTGGATTCCGATAAGCCCCTCACCCGCAGACCCCGACAACCAACGGCCAGGGTTGTCTCAAGAGGCCCTTGTCCTCATCAACATGGGGGCAAGGTGCTTTGGGGGGCAGGGCCTGGTACGGTTCAGGAGGGGGGGGGCGCTCATCCTGCGTGCTCTAATAAGGGTCTTGTATGGATTTTGGGGGGCCCGTAGAGGTAGGGGGTGCCCCTTAAAATCCATACCAGACCGAAAGGGCCTGGTATTCCCCCAGAGGGGAATTCCCTCTTGTAGCCAGCGTGAGATGTACAGTACCCTGTCGCCTAGAACCAGATTCTCGTGGCTGCGTACTGTAGTTTGTACAAAAGTCCGATGGTTTTGTGTACACACGATCGGACTTTGCTCCATCGGACTTTTTTTGTTGCCCTCGCACAGCCAACAAAAGTCAGATGGAAACAGAAAAAGTTTGTCCGATGGAGCGTACACACGGTCGGATGTTGCTCCAAAACAGCTAATTTGCATGTTTGTTGTCAAAAAGTCCGATCGTGTATACGGGCCTTAACTCTTGTAACCATTGTATGCATCTGACTGCACTGCTCACTAAATTTATAGGTATGCAAAAATGTAGTCCAAGGGGTACATTTATAAAATAAATTTGCTTTGTGAATGTCTCATAAACAATCATACCCATTCTGTTTGTAATATGTGTGTAATTGTTTCCTTTGTTGCCTTTCGTCAAAATTGAATGCAACATTCCATAATATTTAATCCTAAGAGAAAAACAGTCATGAGAACATTTGATAACGAGAATTAACGTTTACCAACAGAGAAAATTGACTCCAGCCAAATGTCATCTCCCAGTCCCCACCACCAAAATATAAACAAAGGGAATGGTGTACTTGACTGTATTTGGTCAATTACGTCACAGCGATCCCGCTGTTTGTTTATGTAGCGCTGGTAGATTTTTAATCTACCACCTATATGTAAATTTAGTGGGTTATCTGTTCTGTACATAGTTCAGATTTAATCTATGGCTAAATTAGCTTCTGTTCCAGCCTTGGTTGTGTTACGTGCAGTTCCACTCTGTCGCCTATAGATGTCGGTGTCACTACAGACCGGAGCTGGAAAGCAACAGACTGAGGTGTATTGAGTGCTCTTCTTTCTCAGAAGTAACTCTGCAGAGGTTGTCCCCTGCGGTGCATTCTGGGAAGGGGTATTTAAGGGACAGACGCCATATTTCTTGGTCTTTTTCTTTCCACCTGCTGGCCCTCCTGGCCGACAGGTATGTGCTAGGAGTCCTACCTTGTGGTCCTCCGGGCTGGAGGACTGCGTTGCTGCAGCGCGTGGGTGGGCCCAGAAGTCTGTCTGGGGCCTACAACAACTACTGCAGAGATGGCCCTGTGCTGTTTGTCCTGCGGGAAGAAGCCGGACAATTGAGAAGAATCCAGGGGAGGACCCGTCTTGGAAGGATCATGCGGAGCTCTGGTCCGGAGAGGGGCCTGGTGACTCAATTGGAGGACGCATCTTAAGTTGACCTACCACATAGTACTGCCGGGTCGGCTTAAAGGTTCTGGTACTGTGTTGCTGTTCATCTAAAACTACTACGTCCTGTGGCAGAGGATCGTGCAGTTACTTTATTCTTCTCAAGTCTGTAGCAGAGACTTTTTTCTTGTTCGTGCTAAGCTCTGGCTGCTAGGTCAGTGAGAGAGGCCTATCTGGGTGGGCAAAAGATTAAATCTTGGACTGAAGGAATTCTCGTCCTTAAGATATTCAAGTACTCAAAGATCAAAGACAGAAAAGGTATTTGAACTTCCCTGCAACTCTTCTTCTACCTCTTTCCTGCTATTTCTTCCAGTTATCTCCCATTAAAGCATTGGAAAAGTACTAAAGTGACTGGTGCCTACATAGCCAGATAATAAGCTCAACGTGGACTCTAAGTCTGGTATTGGTGAAACTACTAGTAAAAAGGTGACGGTAACAGCCCGATTTAAATCAGCAGCTCCACCGTGAGTTATTGCTACATTTACATCCCCCTAATTGATTACATTCACTTGTCAGTAGAATCCCCCCGCTGATAGCTAAATGTGTCGGGCAGGTATAAGTGACTGGTTGTTAGGACGCGGGAGCCAACTCCTTAACAACCAGGAGGAAGTTGTCACATTTACCAAAGGTTGTCTTGGGCAGCAGAAAGCTCTATAGATGTACACAGTGTGGAGCTCATCCTCATATTATTTCCCCTGTTGGTGGATTGTGTTATGCTATTCTCTATTGGTGAATGTTAAAGTGTTACTAAACCCAGGACCCTGCATTCACTGTATCTGGTCTCCCACAGTACACAGTACACAGAAATGCAATTATTTTAGTAAATATAAACTGCTAAATACCTTTTCTCATCGGCAGTATATAGCAGTCTTGTGACTTCTATCAGTGTCTAGATAAAGCTTGTAGGAGGAGTTTTTATTCTCCTCTGACTGTCCTATGAGGCTGCAGGACCCCTGACCCTCTGTCTGGACAGTGCTGATTGGCCCTGTGCTAATCACCTGCTGCCTCCCAAGAAAAAAAAAACTCCCTAGCAATACACACCAAACTGAGCATGTGCAGAGTGACTCCAAGGCTCTGTACTATCAGGAGATGGTTTGGGGAGTATGGAAGTAGGGAAGGATCAGAGAAGACAGGATCAAACAGGCTTTTTACACAATGCAGAGAATTAACCCCTTAGGTTCCACAAGTGAGTATAACAAGCATGCTTTACTGTATATACCATCTGATTTTACTGTTGTGGATTTAGTAACACTTTAACTCTTATGGTCCAATGTTCTTTTTCTATTTTTCTCTTAGGATCAAATGTAAGCCAATGTTATATTTGCCTGGTGAAAGGCAACAAAGGAACACTTATTACAAACATTACTGGTGATGTTTGTTACACTTGCACAAATGTTGAGACATTTGCAATGTTAATTTTTTATTTTTTTATTTTTATAAAACGATCTTCAAGTATTTCCAGGTTACAAGCATGTGTTTATTTGTTTTTATCATGAGAACAATGCATGATATAGAAAATATGGAAAAACCCTATACACTCTCTTTGAAGATCAACCTAGATCTGCCTTATCTCAGTTACAATACTACCTGCATGGCAACAGCAGTTCACAAGTTTTGCTTTTTGTTAAATTTAAAAAAAGAATCATATAAGAGTTGTTGTTTTAATTTCCTTGTCCTGTTTTATCATGGTGTTTTTTTAAAGTGCAGAAACGTTAAAATATGTAACATATTTTTCTATCCAAGCCAGCATGCAATCAAAACAAAGGATTATGGGGTGCCTTTTTGAGAAATAGGAGCAGGTGTCTACTCAAGAGACCCAACTGGTACAAGTAAAAGAAAGTGAAAGTCTTGAGTGGATTTCATTGTGGTCTGTGCAGGCTTTGGCTGTGTCTAATGATCCAGAACGGAGAGCTGCTGCTCCACGGTGCAGGTAGACAGCTGGATGACAGTATGCAAAGTGAGGAGAGATGAGCGAGAACAATTTCATTTATGCAACAAATTATTCCATTACAGTTGCTATATTTGAAGGAGATATATTTCAGTGGAAAATCCAGCTATGGAGATTTGCATTGGAGAAATAAAAGTGCAAAGTAGGCAGATGGTGTCCTACCGAAAAAAGTGCAGCTTCAGCAAGCTGATGGTAAAAGCAACATACCACATGTAAATGATCATACAACCACCACTTCACAGTCCCAGCCTGAGGCAATGTAATATAGCCACCCCTAAGGGAAAGTATAATAATTCAGTATAGATTTTCGTTCTCTATTAATTATAGGCAGGAGTAAGAAAAATACCATTTCAAAATCCATTATTTTAAAGTAAATCGGAAATATTACATGTTAATATTTTGTATTGACATTTTCAACAAGCAGATAGAGATTTAGGCTCTATTTCATATTTTCTAGGCTATCTGGATTTGACTTGCAGAAAACATATGTTATTTACAGAGCTCAATAGCTCAAGCTGAAATATACATACAGCATGTTTAACTACTTGCCCACCAGCCGCAGATATACTGCGGCAGGGTGACTCTATTGTGCGAATCACCGTACCGGTACGGTGCTTCGTTCAATAGCTATAGCAGGCGCGATGCGCGTGGCTGGTGGCTGTGATGTCCGCCAGCCACCCGCAATCGCTCCAAAGAGAGCCACAGCGGGGATCTGCTAGTGTAAACAAAGCAGATTCTCGTTCTGACAGGGGAGTAGAGAGATCATCTGTTCCTAGTGATCAGGAAAAGCAATCTCTCTCTACTCCCAGTGAGTCCACTCCCCCCACAGTTAGGAACACCTCCCTAGGACACACTTAACCCCTTGATCGCCCCTAGTGTTAACCCCTTCTCTGCGAGTGTCATTTATACAGTAATGGGTGGCTATTTTTAGCTCTGATCATTGTAATAATGTCACTGGTCCCAAAAAAGTGTCAAAAGTGTCCGATCTATCCGGTGCAATGTTCCAGTCCTGCTAAAAATCGCTGATCACCGCCTTTACTAGCAAAAAATTAATAATAATAAAAATACCATAAATCTATCCCCTATTGTGTAGATTCTATAACTTTTGCGCAAACCAATCAATATACGCTTATTGGGATTTTTTAAATCAAAAATATGTACAAATTGGCCTAAATTGATGAATACATTTTTTTTTATATATTTTTTTTTTTGGATATGTGTTATAGCAAAAAGTTAAAAATATTGTTTTTTTTTTCAAAATTGTTGGTCTTGTTTATAGCGCAAAAAATAAAAAGCTCTATTTGTGTGAAAAAAAGGACATCAATTTTATTTGGGTACAGTGTCGCATGTCCGTGCAATTATTGGTTAAAATAACGCGGTGCAGTATCGCAAAAAATGGCCTGGTCATTAAGGGGGTGAATCCTTTCGGGGCTGAAGTGGTTAAGGAGCGGTCACTTATAGAGTTGAAGATAGAAACCTGGAAACAAGAATACATTAAAGGAATTATGGCATTATGCCCCAGGACTGTGACGTCTTAAGGGGCGGGGTCACCAGGTGACATCACCCGGTGACCACGCCCTATGCCTATATAAGTCGTCCCGCACCTCGCACACAGGATTACAGCAGGAGAGAGCGTCGTGTCAACATCGGAAGAAGAGAAGAGGGAACAAGACGATGGAGAAGACCGGGCCACCGCTAGCAAAAGAGCGGGCAAAAGAGCAGAAGATAGCGGAGGAGCCCGGCAGAAGAACCGGAGAGCGGAGAAGAGGCCGGAGAGCGGGAGAAGAACCGGACACTGGGAGAAGAGGCCGGAGAGAACGGAGAAGTCAGAAGAAGACCCCCGGAGCTGACTGATAAATTTCTTTAAAAACCTGTCTAGTGTGTTTTTTTATTGACACTTTTTACCCCAGCTGAATGTGTAGGGGTACAATGTATACAATATGGGTACCCCATATTCACATAAAAGGGTGGCTCCCGGATTCCCTCCGCCCACAGATCCCGACAACCAACGGCCAGGATTGTGGGGAAGAGGCCCTTGTCTTCATCAACATGGGGACAAGGTGCTTGTTGAGGGCATGCGGCCTGGTACGGTTCAGGAGGGGGGGGGGCGCTCGCTTGTCCCCACCCCCTTTCCTGACCAGCCGGGCTGCGTGCTCGGATAAGGGTCTGGTATGGATCTTGGGGGGATCCCCACGCCGTTTTCCGGTGTAGGGGGTTCCCCTTAAAATCCATACCAGACCTAAGGGCCTGGTATGCCCCTGGAGGGGAACCCATGCCGGTTTTTTATTTAAAGTTTGGCATGGCATTCCCCCTCATGATTCATACCAGACACCTGTCAGCAATGCCTGCTGCTCATCGCGAAAGGAAAAAAACACAATTCTCCTTTCCCGATGAGAGAGCCAGCTCGGTGCTGGCTCCCGTGACAGGGCTCGCAGGTGACAAATCTCGCCGATAACAGCAGTGAGATTGACACAATATCGTGGTCACCTACTGTAGGGGTGCAATTTGAACAAAAAAATTACAAGGAGTATGTACTAAAACCTATTTAAGTGATATAGTCATAATGTCCAGACTATCTGTATTTGCTTTGCAGAATCTACCCTTTCAAATACCGCTTTACGCATTGACCTGTCACCTGCTGACTTGGAAGTTTAAGGCTGGCCATACACAGGTTGCAGGAAAGAAATTTGCACGTTTCCCTCATCAACACAGACAGTGCTGACAGGGAAATCAGCAATTGTCTGCTCCCAGAGGGCAAGCAGAGGTGGGAGGGGGAAGCTGTCCCCGCCGGGAGAAGACAGTGATTATTGCTAGCAGATATGTGGCCGGCCTAACTCTTCAATATGACACAGAAGTTGATTCCAATGCAATTTTACTTCAGCTAATTGCAGCACAGAGGAAAACTGAGGGAAGATAGAAGAAATTGGGATGGTCTAACTAGGGCTACACCAACTACCACTAAACAGGAGGGGGGACAGTGGAATAAACCAACATCACATAGTAAATAAGTAAAAAACCACCACTAGATGTCAGCGTAGTAGTACAGAACACCGGAACAAAAACATGGTATTTATAGAGCTCAGTAGCTCAAGCTAAAATGTACACACAACAAGTTTAAAGAGCTGATAAATGTATGAAGTGGAGCGATAAGCAAGAGCACATTAAAGTAATTAGATGTGCAATATGAACAGCCAAAAATAGCAAGGACTGTGTAGCTGAATCCATGACTGGGGTCTATGAAAAACGAATGCAACTAATGCAACGACTACTTTACTACTTAAACAGAGTTTAAAAAAGGTTTACCTGCAAAAGAAAGGGATAACACTCCCCTCACTGCCACTCATTTTGGCTTTCTACAAGTACTACACTGGGTTCTACAATGGACACACTTCAAGTTATTTCAGATGCCTGATCCTCCTCTAGATGCTGTGGCACTTTCTGCTGCCCCTTTGCTGAAACATTTTAAAATAACAAATGGTGGCTATTGAGTACTAGAGTGCCATTTCAAAGAGCAGATTATAGGCAAAATGCGCAAAGCAATTCTAAATGGCCCTGTGCCTTATGATCTCTGTGATGGTTAATCACAGTGACCACAAATGTAAAAAGACCTACTGTTTACATTTAAGAGCCCTCCCCTTCCTCTTACAATGGAGGAAGGAGAGGATGGATGACCTTATGAATGAAGAGTTAACCAATGAAGGGTAGAAAGCAGCAGATTTTATTAATTTGATTTGTTTAAACATTATTTTTTTTAACTTTTAACTCCCTCCTATTCTCTCCATCTTATCTCCATCCTGTCTTTGGAATTTTTGTATATTGATGCTTTCACCCCTTTTCCCTAGCCCCCTCATCACAATCCACCACCTTTATATGACCTGTATGTTAACCCCTTCATCTCCTTCTCCCTCTCTGTGCTGTATCTAGTTCACTATTACAAAGCTCCATGTATTAAAGCAGTAGTTAACTCCGCTATATAATTTTCTTTTAATGGGCCCCCAGGTGGGTAATACTATAATGTGCTAGTATGCACCTGTCAAACTGCTGTGGTGGGTTCGATATAGCAGGCCCCTGGCACTTCTATCTTTACGCTGTCTTATTCTGTGCCTTGGCAGTTTTTATGGCCGGGCTGTGATTACATCACATCGCCACAGCACAGAATTGGGACCATAAATGTTCGCTGAGTGTAGATGACGGTTGACAGGCAGGAGGACAAAATTTGTGGCAGAAGAGAATTATAGGTATCTCTTCTGTTATAAAAACGACAAACAGATATCAGCACGGGATCCTCATTAGTAAAATAATAACAATTTATTCAAAAAAATAGTACACTTACATGATAAATCCTTGGTAGTCAGCTTAGGGACTGGATAGAAGCACTGTAGGGCTGTCAGCATGTATCAGCAGTACAGAAGCTTGTGGAATGCAAAGCTATCAGTGCGGACGGCATTGGTGTGTATCTCTCCCCGCCAGCTCACAGAGCCTGGGTTTAACAGCTGTTAAAAGTCCTGCCAATGCTTGGCGTTCTGCACTGAGATGCCTCCCTTGTGGTAGATATTGGGGGGTGGTGCTGAAAGGGGGCAGTAACGTGTTTCAGAGGAATCTTCCTCCTTTTGACAGTCTTTTGGCTAAGAGCACTGATCGGATGCCGATCGGCAGAGCTTTTTCGGTCATTGCTGGCTTCAGTCGGACCGGCTGCCATACACACAGGTTGAATGTCTGCCAGTTTCTACTGAACCGGTTGATGCCGCCCAATATTCTTCCCATGTGTATGGCCCTTTAGTCACATCTAAACCAAATAAAAACAATGGTAGCCCACATACAGAGTTAAGCATGTAAGTAATTATGAAAAGAGATGCAAAGCTGACACTGCCACCCTCTTATGGAAGTGCCATATATCTGGTTGTTATTTTGACTCTGCACAATAGTCAATGACCTTATAAAAGTAGACAGATCAGGAAAGTCAGTTTACAGTCTATATCTATATGCTTTATCCTGGGTCCACAATTCATAGTAATGCAGCCAGAGGGTCAGCATGACAGCTGGTCAACTAGAATTTTCAGATGTAGAGGTGAGCAATGGAATACTTAATTTTTCCCACAAAACACATTCTATGGTCCCAGCATTGACTTTCATTTTTTGACATCAGTATTGTAATAAAATATAAAAACAATGGTTATATTTAACAATCCAATATATGCTTACTTGAAAAATCTTCTTTCATGTTATGAGCTCTGCCTGTCTGCTGACCATTTTTTTCTACAACATCCTGGATTCTGTGCATGTTATACAGGTTTCCCTCTACTGATTACTTTCTATTTCTAAGGACTACATATCCCATGGTACATTTCTGCCTGCAAGCAGCGATTCCTGTACTGGCTCTACCTTCTAAAACTCCTCCTCTCTGCACCTCTGTAGTTTAGAAGGCAGGCTCTGTGAAATGTGTGACACAGCAGTGCCTAATCACAGGGTATAGTAAATATGGGTCACAGAATTCAAAGAAGTAAATGTGTGGGGATGTTCAAGACTGTTCTGAGTAATAGGAGTAGGCTATAAATAATTAAAATTCAGTGTGGAAATGAATATATGATTTTAAATTTTGAACATAGATACACTATAAGCATCAGGATTTTTACACAAAAAAATAGTGTTAGCAGTTAAATTACAGACTGAACATAATATTCTTTTCATTAATCACACCAATGCTTTAAAATCTGAGAATAACAAAGATACGGAAAAGAAAATGTTTGTGTGTGTTGCTTGTTAAATAAGACTATCTTTATTTATTATGGGTTTTTTTCTACCTAAATACTTCTTCACAACCATATAATCTCAGTTTATTGATGTTTTAGTGCTGACTGGAGTTCCTTTTAAAATATAATGATGTTCTATGAGCTATTATAAAGCCATTATAAAAAGTCATGTAAGCAAGCTTTGAGAAAGCTTTAAAGTGATAATAAACCCCACATTTTCTTGTATACCTTTCTGCTGCAGTTGTCCTCACTTACATTGCATGATGCTTGTCCCAATCTTAAAGCGATGACTTCTTCTTCTTTAGTCCACTCCCATGATCTCTGCCCCCACCATCCTATTTGCATTTATCTCCATTCCTTTGCAAGGTTCTATGGAGCCATCCATTTATGTGTGCTCCCAACAAGCACAGACAGCCAGAACGAGCATGCCTGAGCAGTGGATCATGGGGCATGTAGTCCCAAGGATGGGAATCAGGGATACTTCCTTCTAAGGGATGAGTTTGCCATCCAACTAGAAGTTCAGGCAAAACAGAAAACCAGAGGATGGTATGATGAATTTAATAAATTGCAAATGGTTCTAAACTGTTTCAAGCAAACATTTATTTGTCTTTTTTGCCTAATGTATATCTAATACTGCATAAAAAAAGGGAGGCTTTACTACTACTTTAAAGATAATCACAATACTTGAATAGGTTTTCTGCTTCGAATATCAGGTATTGCAGGAAAAGCAAAAGGTAAAGTAAAATCAACTGATCTAAGATGTTTCTAAGATAAACAGGGACCCTGTGGTGCCTGTAAGTACCTGTGTAATGCTGACCATAGATGGATCATTGTTTTTTTGATAAGCCATCCACAAAAAAAAAAAAAATCAACACATTCCCCCGTCCACACCTTCGAGGTGAATCATATAATTGTATTGTCTTCTAACAGTGGGGACTCCTCTGCTGTCAGAATACACTGATCAATGCTGCAGCCTAATGGCCACATGTGCTGGTCGAGTGAAACATTTCCAACAGCTCCATTCAAGAGAAGCTAATCATTAGATCGACTCTGGAGTAAGAACTTTCACAGGATCAAACTTTTGGCGGTCCCTACTGATCCATCAATAACCAGCTTTAGTCTTTAAGTCAATGCATGTGTCACTGTGGACCCCCCTTGGATCCTAAGTACAGGCTTAATATAGATCCGCAACGTCTGCCCCATTAATAGATTAAGCCCTGCCCCCCTTGACACTTTCACCCCTTTGTCGAGCACAGTGAAAATGAGCAGGAGATTAAATGGAGGATTGGGGCTTAACCTAAGTTCCACAGCCTAGCCTAGGCCTAGGATTTGCAAAGGATAGACCTAAAGAGTAATATAGGTTGGACTTTTCATCACACAAAGCTGTGACCCTAACAAATGTAGCATGTTCATTGGAGGAGATAGAGCACATAGATGACCCAATCGGAGAACTGTTATTTCTTCACTATCCAATCTTTGTCATGACCAAGCTGTATTGCTTTGGCTGAATTAAAAAAAAGTAAATGGTTTGGCTCACTATAGTGTCTGACCCCGGTGGTACAATTTGATTGTTAAGATGGTTAAATCCTCCTATCCTTTACAGCCATCTTAGCCTCCATTTGATCTTCAAGTGCCATGGTGCTGAACATGTGATCAGTTATGACACCAGATATTTGATGGTTTGACAGTTTAGTTGAAAACACAAGCGAATGTGACTGTTATCATTCACGGTATGCCTTGAATGTAACCGTTTTGGGAAACCGCTAAATCTATGGGTTTATTTCCGCTTTAAATTAATGGATTCAGTTCCACTTTATTGCGTATGTATTTCAACTGTCTTTATGTAGAAAACTAAAACTAACCTAATTATACAAATAATTACAACCATATTTTGAAATATTTATATACAGAAAAGCAGTTAGTTTGGTTTAAGTCTTTTCTTTTTTATCAGTAAAAAGGATTCTCCCTGGAATATGCACTTGGCTATCAATCACACTGACTTCTAGAGTGTCACATGACTCCAGTCATCCATCACTCATGCTATTTTAGGCCTACATGTTACACTTTGGTGACATCATCACATTACATGACCTTGACTATATGGCAGGCATCCATCCATACAGCACAACTTCACCTACGCTAAAGGCACAACACAAAGACTCAGGAAAGACAGAAATATATTAATGACAACCAGTGCAAAGGTGGAATATGTTAAGTGGTTAAATATTGCAGATCAGCAGATTTCTTTCATGTATTGTGAACCTGCTCCCGACATATGGGGTCTGTTCATATAAGCTGCTCACCACCAAGTTGAACTTTTTAGCACCGTTCTTACATGTATCCTGTCTTCCTTTTTGCCTGCTGGCTATGACTGACTCTTTTATACCTCAAGTGCACATTTGAACCCTTTTATTCTATGAATGAAAGTCCAATGTAATGTCCAATCAAAAGCTGACCTATGGTAGCCAGGGTTGCCTGACAAAGTTTGAAAAAAATAAACAGCTATTAGCTGTTCACAGTCTTTAAATAACTGGGTAAGAAATTCAATCTGACATTGGGTTTAGGGGGGTTGAAAAAATTACCCTTTAAAAATATGCAAATCAGGAAATATAAGCAACCACCTGTTTTCTAGAAAACAACACATTTATTTTTGTAAATTATAATTTGAATGTCCTCTAATATAGTACAGTGAACTGAGAGCAGTTATCCCTGCTGTGATATGTACTTTACCTCAAATTATTGGCAGTCCTCTTCTACTAATGTGCTTGCTATTCACTTTTATTTTAAAATACGGTAATAGACAGAAAAAAGGGTAAGCAGTGAATGACCGTGCATGCTTTTGCTGCTCTCTGTTTATGCTGGTAGTACTACAGATGACCCACCAGCAAGTACAGTACATAAATACATTTAGAGCATGATGTTATGAAAGTATTTAAAAAGACACTGTTAAAGTGCAATTAAAGACAAAACTTATTTTTCATTTTAAATAGCGTAAAGGAGAGTTATAACCCCTGTCATGTCTTTTTCTGCCATTTGTGTCTCATAGGGGAGATTTCCTTTCACTTCCTGTCCCATAGCTAAAACAGGAAGTGAGAGGAAATCCCTCTAAAGTGATGGAATCATGGAGTGTCACCAGGGTTACCAAAACTAGTCTAGACTGTTCTAGAGTCAGCCCAAAATTTGAGATTTTCTTTTACTTTCAGTTTTGCCTTTAGTTACACTTTTATTTGCCCTGAATGAGTAGTGCAAAATTGAAATTTGCAAAAACATTCCAATTACAATTTGGATTTTGTTCTAGCTTCCCACTTTTTTGGGGGGTTTGGCAAATTTGGTCAGAGTTTTTTTTTTTTTTTTCAAAATTCGCCAAATATGATTTATTTCTCAAAATCAAGTTGCTTTACATTGGAAAATGGTCAGAGACCATAGCAGGCAGATTTATAAGGCATACTTCAATAGGTTGTACAAGGGCCTGAATCAGGCTTTTACATTTTGATAAGTCTTGAATACTCCAACATAGGGATCTCTTTGCCTTCATTTCTAATTTCCTGTCTACTTGGGAGTGTTGTTTGTTCCCACCCAAACTTGTGTTCTAGAACCCCCTGTTGCATTTTCCTTAACTTTAAAATAAGTAAAAGTTCAACAGGGCTGCGTGAATTCATTTCATAATAGCTAGATGTGCAGAGCCGGAACCTAATAACAAGAACTCGTGAATGGAGTTTGCAGATTCTCCCTGTGCGTGTGTGCGTTTCTTCCCATACTCCAAAGGCATGCTAGTAGGTTAATTGGCTCCTGTCTCATTGAATGTGTATGCATGTGAGATAAGGACCTTACACTGTAGCTCCTCCAAGGCTGTGGCCAATGTGAATGTACACTATTTGTAAAATGTTGCATAAATAGGACTTTAAATACACTTCTATGTACATTCAAATAGTAACAAACCAAAGAGTTTTATACATAAAAAACAAAATTTTATTTTATACAGTTTAAAATATGAGCGAGATAAGGCACTGCTAGGCTCTTCCACTGCAGACGTAAGCTAGTAAGGGGTCCAAGGGATCCCTTTGCAATTTCAACCAGTTAAGCAGATTAATTTGCCCAGAAGATCAGGACTCCAGAGTAAAACCAGATCTGACCTATGCTAAGTCTCAATTCAGGAAAATGTATCCATTCATCTTTGCTAGCAAACAGGCAAAGCAACAAGTTGCCACACTTCTATAACACTAGGTCCTATGTACCCCTTATCTTACACTGTCAATGTCCATATCCTTTAGTTACCCTTAGCAAAGCTCCCTTGTTCTCACTAGACTGATAAAACAGCAATCATGAGCTTTATAATGTTCCCATTCAAAAAGCTATTACATTCTAACAGTACTTCATTGTTTAGCAGGGAAAGGCAAATGTATGTATTTATTATGAAGTATCTTTGTTTAGCTCAGTAGCAAATGCCCTAGAATCTAAATATAATTTATTCAGTTATTTTGCATAATGTCCTTTTAAATGAAAAACAAGTAAATAATATTGTGTAAAAACACCCAGACAAAGCAATAGAATGTAATTTAATTACCAGAAAATGCTCACACAGGTTAATAGGAATTTCCAAGCTAATGGACATGCAATTGGCTCATTAAATAGTCCACCTCCCTGAACACACGGACCCCAATTCTCCCTGTTCGTCATAAGAGCTATACAATATATGCCTAAGGCACCAGTGGTGTGACATTTATATGAATTCCACAATATTTCTGTGCTTACATGCAGATCACTGAGAACATAATGCTCCCTTACATTATCCAGCTGCTGCAAAATGGCCATCAAAAAGAAGGCTGTATCTGATATTAGAGATTGGCATGTGCATAGCAGTAATTGGTATTTATTCCATTCTGTCTCCACATGAATACAGTGACATCTAACTGCAGCTTTAACAGGCTAAACTAGTGTGGCAAAAAAGTTGTGTGACATAGCATTTTGTTATATGTTCTTCTATGTTTTAGGACAAGCTTTGAAAAGATTGACAAGAAGCATAGATCCATTGACAGCTTTGCAACCATATTAATTCTGAACCGAAATTTTACATCTACACATGGCTTACCTAAACCTTGGGGCTGATTGCTCTTGCCTGCCTCTGGAAAATGTTTCAGAAATAGTTTGTGAGGATCAGTCCCTGGGTTATGAATAGTTATCTGACCCTTGCCAATCCCTGAAAGGCTGGTTACAAAGGTGTGGCTGTGGGGAAGATAAATGTTTAGGAGGATCTGATCAGAGCTCTCCCTTCTGGGGTCTCCCCTCTGGGAGGCAACATGTGTGTGATGCAGAAGAACCACTGCTGTTAGGCCTCAGCAGATGCTATGGCTAAGGGCTTGAAGAGATCTGGACTTAAGGAAACTTGCTGGAGGACGCAACCTGTAGAGACTGGGGCGGAGAGGAAATCTTTCACTGAAGAGTGTTGCAGGGATGCTGGTTGGGACCTGCCTCTGGACATTGTGAGTCAGACCTTTCACCTATAGCTCCAGGTGTATACATACTTTGAGGGTTAGATGCCAGAGGGTGCTGCAAAGACTGTGACTGCTCCTATAAAGTCTCAGGATAGCTGACTAACAGTATTATTTTGAGTCTTTTACTAAAGTGCCCAATACTGCTGAAACAGGATTTTTCAAGGAATCTGTCCTCCAAATAGCTGCACCTGCTTTTGAGTATCTTGCACCCTCATCACTTCCTCCTGCCTGTTCAAGTTCTGCAATAAAACTTAAAAAGACACCCCTAGACTGAGCCAGAGGTTTTTTGGTGTGCTTCTGGAGCTGGTACCAGGACTGGCAGCCTCTGAACAGGTAAGGGAGGTTTGTATATTTCCTGTAGCCCTTCCCAGGGGAAAGCGCTACACATGCCACTTAGTAACATAGATAATGCACAGCACAGAAACATGACAAAAACAATACAGCTCTACCTTGAAGCATTGCAAACGGATAATGAATCTGACTGTAAGGAACATAAAAAACGCAGATAAAAAAGTTAGGTGGGTTTTCTAAATTAAAGGAAAGTAATATAGTTTTTGGTTGGTTTTGTTTAATCTGTTTTTCCTTGACCATTTACAATTTGACTGTTTACAATTTACAGGTGATTTCACATTTTTGGCATTGTCCCTATTTTGAAGTTTACTATTAAATGATAGTAAAATCCATAATGTTTCGTTTGCAAAATATGATAGACTTTGTAATAACAAATACCTGCATTCCCTGCATGTTTACTGGTAGGCGTTCCTTAATGAAGACAGATGGTTGGGTATTGTTGTCATTCAGCAGCCTATGCAATCTGATCTCTCCTGCTATTTAGATATATTACACATCACAACTGTAGATAGAGCATGCAGAGCACTGGTGCCCTATCTTGAAGGTCATAAATTACTGGCTAAATATGAATTATTAGTGTTTATTATTTAATAGAAATCTAGCAAAGAAAAAGAAAGCTTGTATGTTATGGTACGAAATATAAAAAATTAATTAAGAAATATAGAAAAATATATTTTTTCCCTTTACACACATCTGCAGTGCCAGCTAGGTAGCAATAACTGTTCACTGTTTGATTTATCATTTGACCCTTAGATGATCAAGATTTGCTGAATTAACAATATGCACTACATTCTCCCATTTCAAAGAGTGTTACTTTTTTGTTCAGATACTCTCTTGTAAGGGGTATGACTTGAAAAAGTTAACATAGCTAATCCACCGCTTGCTGCTTGCCTGGCACAGCATTAATCAGCCACAACTTTTATAGATCTTACCCTGTGGCTATATACTGTTTCATTACTGCTGTAAGTGCAAACACTCTATCAATGATTACATTGATTACTGGATTATTTTAAATTGTGCTTTAAAAAAGGCCGAAAGCTCTTCCCATGAAGTGCTTCACACACACAAACACTCATTTACGCACTAGAATGAGCTGCTGGGAAATTATTTTCACAAAAGAATTATCTCTTTCACTGGAGGGGCATTCTTGTATCCGCTGAAAAGGAACACTGGTATACCCAGCAGACATGGCAGCGAACAGTCAGCTTCAGCTGCAGACTGTTGATGACCGGCTACAATCTGTTGATCACAGAACGTGCTTAGAACATAATATCTTTCTAGTATTGTAGTTTAGGCAGCTGAAGATGAAATGGGCAGCACTGAAGTCTGCGACTCATGGTTATTCATTTCACACAATATATATTTATATTTTTGTGCATTTCTTATTTTGTTGCGTTTAATGAAACAGCATTGTATTATTAGTTTTAGTAACTACTTTTTCCATCATCAGGGAAATATTTTACAATGTATTATTACAGTGCACTTATAATTATGTTTTTGGTTTTACCTTTTGATATTTCAGGCATAAAATGTAATCATATACTTCCAATTTCCTAATTTCACCTAGATATTAGAGTGTTCCTATCTAGTTGTTAGTGTTCAAAATGTGTAATCATCCCGTCAAGTGCCTTTCCCCCAATATAATGTGTTTTGGACATGTATAGAACCCACAAGAGGTTCTTGAGAGAGTTGCACAATTGAGACATTATAATAGGATGGCAAGCACAATCCGGGAGAAGACTGCAAAAACACCAACTCGATTGAGATCTACTACTACTACTACAGTGTAGGCCTTATGATGTTCCCATGAAGCATCTGCAAATGGATGAATCACCTTTGATTGAAAAACATACACATTTGTTTAAATTTAAATCTCTGAATACTGGACAAATCCACATTCACAAATTCATGCATACCAATAAATCTGCAACTTGCAGACTAAACTGGTGTGTTGATTAATCATCACTACTCCCATCGTTCTGATCTCTGGTGGGCAGATGTATCAATAGGGCTTTCTATCAAAAAAGGAGGTCCTACCAAAAAAAGAATAAATCCAAAAACAAAAGTTTACTTACTGATCCTTATATGTGGTGAATACATTTATTTTTGATTTTTCTAAAGAAAGAAACATTTTAGGAAAGAACAGAAAAATACTTATTGATCTTGCCAGAGATGCAGTTTATTTGTCACTTCCTGTGAGATTAATTGAAAGCATAAAAATCTTATCTGAAGTCCAGCCTGGGTGGCAACCCTGGCTCCTTCATAGGTACATAGAAGAGAGTGTAGTAATTATTGACCCATCACTAACCAATTTCTAACCAATAACAAATGGGAGTTTGAAGGGAGCTGACCAGATCTAGCAACCAGGAATCCGGTCATTTTAAGCATGATATCTCACTCCAGCTGATAAGAATCAGCTTAAATTGCTCACAGGTTTGTGTTAAAGCTGGATAAGCACAGGATAAGCACAGGCAAGAAATTATTCTGAGTATCTGGTTTAGGACATCAGTTCTCTTGTATCAACAGTCCTCACATCATTCTAAACTATAGAAAAGTATTTGTCTAGGCTGAATTTCTTCTTTACACAGTTAAATGGAACAAGTATTTTCAAATATCTCTCAAATATGGTCACATCTATAAGATACTACTTGATAATACTTGATTAAAAATGTTAAAAATGTAATTTTCTTACATTTGTCTTATGGCTAAAATCAGACAACTGATAATCACAGGCAGCCCAGCAGAGCATAAATTAACTGAACTCACATAAAAATATATTAGAAAAATATATTAAAAGCAAAAAAATGCATAAACAAGCATAAACTAGAACAGCACATCAAGCAAATGACAGAGAGTGACCTGGAAAGGAAGAGCCCTTGGAGTCATTTACTTGCAGCCAAGTGAAAGCTGTAGAAAGAGCATGGTCGTCTGTGTGGCTCAGGGACGGTTCTGCTGTGTAGGCAAGGGAAATTTAATCTAAAACAAAATATTCTTACTTCACCCCCATTTGCCTAAAGGGTTATCATGTACTGTTGTAGCCATCGTTGTGGCAGGGATTTCGCTAAAGGCCTTTCCAATCTTAAACTTATGAATATATGAAGTAGGCAGCCAGTAATTGGAAGAAAGGATATGAACTCTCAAAGAGAGAACTGACTATTGAAAATAAACTGTTAGTCTTTAGAGCATTATACTGCCTTCCTAATATAGTTGTGAATGACACATTGCAGTCTTCAGACAAATGTTGATAACGCTTAAAATATTCCATTTGCCTCCCAAATAAGCAGGATTGATAAGAGCAACAAGATAGTTGTGGAAGGCCATATTTCCCCAACATTAGACTAGCAGCTGCCCAAAGCCTAAATAAAATAGGCTGATTATGTAAATGGAATACTTGTTTTTTCTCTTTCATATAAGAATGTGGGGTTGCTACCTTGCAGCTAGACAATTTCTAAATAAAGTGGTTATTAAAATATATCTAGTTTAAATCCAGCAAGAGAATTTCCAAACAAAAAGAAATCAGATGAAATTCAATAACTGTATACAAAAATAATTGCAGGCAAATTTATGAAAATAATTAAAAGTCTACATGTGGGTAAATAAGCCAGTAGTTACCCATTACTTTACATGGTGTGTCTAGTATTTCTCCAACTCTTAAGAAGTCAATAGATTTGAGAAAGCCATCAAACTTGTTTTCAGTTCAATTAAGCATTATCCACAAAGCAAGCTAGTCAGAAGCCTAGGGCTGCTAGTTGTCCTGAAGGACCAACTACAACTTTCCTTCTCTTGCAGCAGACCAGCACAAATAGTCAAAGTTGTGCACTTGTCGCTCACAATGGAGGCTGCACTTGCAGGGAGTTTGTGTCTAATGGGGTGGCCGTGCCAGTAAATACAATGCAAATAAGATTGTTTTTCTGTGCCTTTTGCAATTCTTTTTTTTTTTTTAATTAATTTATTTATCAATACAAGTTAGATTTGCATGAGATGCAGTAGCAACATATAATATATATATATATATATATATATATATATATATATATATATATATATATATATATATATATGCATGTATAATCCCAAGCACTGTAACAGTATAAACAGTGGGATGACATAAAAAAATATCAACAGTCAGTAACATAACCATGAGGTGGCACTGCAAATAGGTAAAGATAACCTGGTAAAGGTCAGTAAATCTGAGGGAATACAAGGGTGAGCTTGATTCCTGCATAACAAAAGACCTCTTGATGTAAAATAAGGCGTTGGAAGATAGGGCTCATAGATATATTCATGTAAGTGAGGGTTGCACTGAAATGGCATACAGGTGGAAAGGATATAGAGGGGGGATAGGGGAAGGCAGGGATGGGGGAAAAAAGGGGGCAGGAGGGTATAAGATTGGGTAGTGGGGAGAGGAAAGCTTAGGGAGTGGGGGGGTGGAATCACTCAGGTTGCATGAGCGTGTTGAGATGCGCATGAGTGTAATCAAAGTATTGCCAGGGTCTCCATGTGGACCTGAAGGTGTCTTCTGTGTTATGCAAAGTAGCAGTGAGGTCTGTCATGTCCCTAAATTCATTAACAGTTTTTTTGCTTCCATCTAAGCGAATAAAGGTCTTTACAGGATTTAGCAGTTGGATAGTCAAGAAGGACTTATAGGTCCCTCTGACAGATGCAACAAACATGCTGTTGGATTATCACGTAGGTCTACTGGCGTGAGCTGCTTAATAGGGCTCGTCACCTTCTGCCAAAAGGGTCATATTTTCTGGCATTGCCTGAATATATGAAGCATTGTACCCCTTCCTCCTCCTATTGCAATTCTTATTAATGGAAAAAGAGGAGATGAGGGCAGAAACCTAACATAGAGACCCATTCTGACTTAGTTTACTTACCTATGGGGATATGCAGAAGCCCACATGAGTAAATCCTGTCCTTGCAAAATAAGAAAAGGTGACTTGGAATTTTTTTTGGAGTAAAAGTACTACTGTGTACCATCTGCAGTAAGAAGATGTACCACGTGCAGCGAGGTGTCCCATCAGCAGTGTGAATTGTACCACCTGCTGTAAGGAGTGTACAACCTTCACTGAGGGGTACCATCAGCAGTGGGGATGTTTACCATCTGCAGTGAGGATGTGTGCCATCTGCAGCATGCATGTGTAACACCTGCAGGAAGGAGGTGTATGGTCTGCATTGAGGTGTACATCTGCATTGAGGAGGTGTACTATCTGCAGTGGGGATGTGTACCATATGCAATGAGGATGTGTACCATCTGCAGAATGGATGTGTACCACCGGCACTAATGAGGTGTATGGTCTGCACTGAGGTATGCCATCTGTGTTGAAGTGTACCATCTGCAGTGTGGACGTGTACCATCTTCAGTGAGGATGTGTACCATGTCCAGGATGGATGTGTACCACCAGCAGTGATGAGGTGTATGGTCTGCATTGAGGTAAATCATCTGTATTGAAGAAGTGCACCATCTGCAGTGAGGATATGTAACACCTGCAGTAAGAATGTATACAATCTGGAGTGAGGATGTTTATGACCTGCAATGAGGATATGTACTACCTGCATTGAGAAGGTGTACCACCTGCAGTGTTGAGCTGTACCACCTGCAGTGAGAAGGTGTACTACCTGCAGTGAAGATATGTGCCAACAGTGAAAACATACCACCATTTTGGAAATCCTGTATTTCCTTTCAATATGTGTGACTCCTAGTACATTGAGTATTTTGTTTAATTCTTTATCGTACATCATGGGACACAGATAACCATAGTAATAACTATATGGGTTATAGGCCACCTTTAGGTGACTGGACACTGGTATAAACAAAAAGGAAACAGGAAGTGCCCCTCCCTATATAACCCCTGCCATACCGGGAGTGTCTCAGTTTTTTCGCCAGTTTCTAAGGTGTTGGGCACGGTTGATGAAGTGCTAACAGAGCTCCGCTAAGTAATCCCTGAGGGAATCAAGGTTCTGTGCAAACAGATCCATCTAAAGTGCTTGAAAGCCAAATGGATGGTACCTGGGCCTCGTACAAGAAGAAACAAGGTTTTTGCCTGTAATGCTTCTCTTTTGAGAGCTGGACCCTGGGACCCAGCACCTTGGTTATGTTAATACAGTCAAAGAGTTTTCCGGCAGTGGTGCTGTACAGGTCCAAGGGAGTGGACCCGTCAAAGGGGACCCGGTTCTTGAAGGTCTAGCATGACACGGCCCGCCGTGATGGGTGAAGGCTGGATCTATCTGTAATCCTTTCCAGCAGTCCTGCAGCGGGGATTAGCCTAAGTCAGAAAGACATGGAATGTGTATATATATATATATATATATATATATATATATATATATATATATATTGATTCACTTGATCTTTCTGGTGTGAGTATGCGATGTCTTGCCTGTGTTTTGCCACCAGAGGGTGTAAAAGCTACATACCTGGCTTCCAGCATTCCATGCTTCCCCTGTGATGTACTCAAGTGTCAGCAAAGGCTGCCTGCGGCAGCATTGCTATTTCTCCTGCTCTGTCAGCCATCAGTAGGGGTTTGGGGGGGGACCATCCACCATCAGAGAGGTCAGGTTCTCCCCTGCTGAAGACCCCCTGCCCCCGCTCAATCTGTCCTCACTACAGGGCCGGCTATCTCCGCGCAGAGTGCGGGAAAGGGATACTTTTAAAAGGGGGCGGGGCCTAAGTCTGTGGGGCGTGGCTTAAATGCTGCCAGCATGCACCTGGAGCACAAGGCTCACTGCTTAAAAGCTTTACATTCTGGGAGTGTCTGCTTGGCTGACGGAGGGACACAGAGCGCACAAGGGCATGTAAGTCTTATGTGTGGGTGGATACAGGCATTTCCAAGGGGCACATTTACTCAGCATTGAGACTGAGCATTTATAGCAGCATAATATGTAAATTGGTAGACTAAAGCTCGGCAGTAGATGCATTTTGTTTAATACCTCTGCTTTTTTTGTGCTCAGGACTATGTCTGCCCATAGGAGGGGTAATTCATCAGGGTGGAGTACAAAGTCATTGCGGCCAGAGCCTGAGGCTCCTAGTCACACGACTGCAGTTTCATCCACCCCTGAAGGACCTGGAGCATCTGGCGAATCTGAGCCATCTTGTCTCACAGGCATGGTGGCTACCCTCAACATGTCATCTTCTGTATTCGTCACTAAGGGCGATTTAGCTTTGGCTCTGGCTGGTTTGGAGAGAAAAACAGCCGATTTATTTGCGTCATCCTCCCAGGAGGTGAGAAAACGTGGCAGGTCCACTTCTCCTGCCCTTGACCTTCCTGTTTTGGAACAACAATGGGCAGATGATAGTGGGGTACCTTTGAGGGAAGGAGGTTCAGGTGACTCCTCTTCTGAGGATGCAGCATCTGAAGAACCTTTGTCAAATTCGTAATCTCAGAAATTGTTAATTCAATCCTTTACGGACTTGTTCCACTCTGGACATAGGTTGCCTCCTGCAGAGGTGAATGAGGTTTCCTTCTCCTCTTTCGGTTCGATAAACCCCCACAGGGTTCTTATGCTTTCCTTATGCACCCGTTACTGGAGCAACTGATTTATGCTGATTGGGATCACCCAGATAAGCAGTTTACTCTCCCTAAGAAATTATAATTTCTTTACCCTATAGAGAAAAAGTTCTCAAAGAGATGGGATTTGCCAGCAGTGCATGCTGCTATCTCCTCTGTGAACAGGAGTTTAACTTGTCCAGTGGACAATGTACAAGTATTTAGAGATCCAGCTGATAAAAAGTTGGAATCTCTACTAAAAGCCTCATTTGCTGTAGCCGGTGCGGTGGTATAGTCTGCAGTAGCAGCAATAGGCATCTGTCATTTCCTCTGGGATGAACTCAAGCAGATTATTGAAAAAGTTCCTGCTGATGAGGCCCAAAGTTTAGCTGAGCTACCTAGGGCCCTATACTTTGCAGTGGACACTATCAAGGTTTCCATCCATCAGTCGTCTCGCCTTGCGCTTATGTTGATACATATGCACAGGATTCTGTGGCCTAAAAATTGGTCAGCCGAGTTACAATGCAAGAAGCTCTTGGCTGGGTTTCCCTTTCATGGAGTAAGGTTGTTTGGGGAAGATTTGGATAAGTATATCCAAAAGATTTCTGGGGAGTACCCTTCTGTCGGTTAAGAAAAAGAATAGACACTTCAGACAGTATTGACAGCCTCCACCGTCAGGGGCAAAGGGTAAGCCTCATAACCAGACACAGGGCTACAAAAAGCCTTGGGGTCAGAAGTCCACTAAACAGAATCCCATGGCTTCCTTGTGAAGGGGTGCCCCCGCTCGATCGAGTGGGGGGAAGACTGCGGTGGTTTTCAGAAAGAGGAGGAAAGAGGAGGAAATCCAAGACAAGTGGGTCCTCTCTGTAGTAGCCCTAGGCTACAAACTAGAGTACCAAGAGTTTCCACCATCGCGTTTTCAAAAATCAAACATTCCCCAGGACCCAGTAAAGAAAAAGTCCTTATTTCTGGCACTGGACCGATTACCGTGTCAGGGAGTAATAAAAGAGGTTCCCTCAGAAGAGAGGGACATGGGGTTTTATAAAAATCTAATTATGGTACCAAAACCAAATGGAGATGTCAGACCCATTCTAGATCTCAGGAATCTGAATCACTTCCTAAACATCCGCTTCTTTCGAATGGAGCTGATTCGGTCAGTTGTTTCCACCCTATGGGGAGGAGAGGTTCTAGCATCCATAGATATCAAGGTTGCGTATCTACATGTGCCAATATTTCCCGCTCACCAGAATTTTCTGCGGTTTGCAGTAGAGCAGTTTATGGCCTTGCCTTTCAGGTTAGCCACCGCTCCCTGACTGTTTACAAAAGTGTTAGCCCCAGTACTAGCAAGACTAAGGGGCCAGGGTATAGCAGTAATAGCATACCTAGACGACCTGCTACTGGTAGATCAGTCAATAGCAGAGTTAAATCAAGGGGTCTCCAGAACAGTCAGTTATCTGAGACACCTGGGTTGGATTCTCAATCTAGAGAATTCATCCTTACAGCAGGTAAGAAGGCTGCAGTATTTGGGCCTGGTCATAGACACAACCAAGGAAAGGGTGTTCTTGCCTCAGGCAAAGGTCAATGCTCTAAGAGAGCTGGTCCAGGCGGTCAAGGCAAAGAAGGGTCCTTCCATTCGCCTTTGCATGAGACTATTAGGGAAGATGGCAGCTTCCTTTGAAGCAGTTCCCTATGCCCAGTTTCATTCAAGACTGTTGCAACACAGCATTCTGTCTGCTTGGAACAAACAGATCCAAGCCTTGGATTATCCAATGAATCTGGTTCCAAAGGTATGCCAGAGTCTCAACTGGTGGTTGATAACCAGGAATTTACAGAAGGGGAAATCCTTTATTCCAGTTTCCTGAAAAGTAGTAACAACGGATGCCAGCCTATGGGGCTAGGGAGCAGTTCTAGAAGAGACCACTGTTCAAGGGAAGTGGTCAGGGTTCGAGAAGACCTTGCCATCAATATCCTAGAGATTCGAGCAGTACATCTGGCTCTAATAGCCTCGACGTCCAGGTTGCGGAATGCTCCTGTCAGGATACAATCCGACAATGCCACGGCAGTGGCCTATATCAATCACCAAGGGGGAACCAGAAGCCATGCTGCCCAAAGGGAGGTAGACCATATTCTGTCTTGGGCAAAGAAACATGTTTCTTGCCTATCTGCAGTTTACATTCCCGGAGTGGAAAATTGGCAGGCAGATTTTCTGAGCCATTAACAGTTGTTGCCGTGAGAATGGTCTCTACATCCCGATGTCTTTTTGGCCATATGCCAAAGATGGGGTACGCCGGACGTAGATCTATTGGCGTCCAGGTTCAACAAGAAATTGGACAACTTTGTCTCGAGAACAAGGGATCCACTTGCACTCGGAGTAGATGTGTTAGTGATCCCGTGGAATCAGTTTTCACTGATTTATGCATTCGAAAATTCAAAGTGTGGCGCTATAAGCTCCGTAAATATATGTGATGAATAAATATATCAAAATAATATAGAAATTATATAAAAAATTAGTAACTTCAGAAAAACTTCTCAGTGTGAACCATAGTGTGCCACGTAAGCAAATATGACAGTGACTATTGAACAAAGCAGTAACACTTATATACATTCACCACTTTGAAAAGTAAGTGAAAAAACATCAATAATTATATATAGAGTCCATATCAAAATAAGTGAAATATTAGTGAAAAAAACAAAAAGTCTGTGGTAACAGTGCATAGGCGATGATGGACAGATGTCTCCCGAACGTGCAGAGGGATTGTTAGACCCAACCTGGCAGGTAAGTGGACCGTGGGGAGACCAAAAGTGCACGGAAGATTAAAACCAGTGCCAGGACCATCACCAGAAATTGTGGAGGCTTACCAGAATTAGTGGCCTGAAATAGCATATGCCATACAGGTCAAAAACAACAAACTCAACGTGTGACAGCCGTGCTGTTATTTCCCCCTTACCGTGTGGTGATGACATCTGACCAGATAAAATATCCAGACCTGTGGGTCATCAAGCCTTTTTGACCTGAATAGTACCCTTGGTGGAATTAGATTGCATATTCACATGAAGAACGGACTATTTTTAAAACTTTTTTCAGAACATAATTGTGATTTATCACCTATTTGTACATATCTACGGTATATTAATTAGCATTTCTTATTATTTATTTGTATATATTCACATGAATCATATGAAATCCCAATTTATTTTTGTTGGAAGTAATGTCATGTACAGCACATAACTTCTGCTTTAAGAAGACTTACAAGGGGATGTTTATCAATTCTGTCAAAAAGCAAGCCAGTACACAAAACATAAGATAGATTTGCTTCATTTTAATTATCATATTTATGATAATTAGGTTGCTTCATTCATAAATTCTTTCCACTGCTGTTTTAAAATAGTGCTGATTTCACTATTCCAAGTTAAAATCGGTCTCATCTCTAGTGGTATGTTTGTTGTTTGTTGGTTTCCCAGGATAAAGCTGACCATGCAATGGTGGATTTTTGAATGAACATTATTTTGTACAAAAATGTGTACACAAACTCTCAATTTTTGCCAAATGGCATTCAAAATTACTTCAAAATTAAATTTGCTTCACAATCGAAAACATTCAATTTTGGAACAAGTGGACTTTACAGAATGAAAACCACAATCCAGAAAAAATTGACATTCTGCTCCTTCAAATGTTCTCATCATTATGGTTGAAAATTAACATCAATTTGACCCCCACTAATGAATATCAAATCAAATCTTCTTAAAAAAAATTTGGAAAAAAAATTTGAGCACAATTCTACTAGTGCATGGTCAGGCGGCAGGGGGGGGGGGGTCACAGATACACATAAAAACTGTTGCACACACTTTGCATACTGAAAGGCAGCCTGATTTCCATTCTAATTTGCTGCTAATTTGCATGATTAATGAATGGTTATTGTTAGGAATTGAAAAGAATTCAAACGGTATTTCCGTATACCTGACAAGACCAGCTGATGCAGAGTCTAAATGTCCAAAGCTATCTGTTTAATTCTGGGCGGGTATACAATTTATATACGTTTTCATTAACCAATCATTATATGGAAAATGGGAGTGATTTAATACAGGGGTGTACATTTCATATCATTACATATCATTGATGATCAGATGATTAAACTTTCACAAAATGGTCACTAGAGTAACTTATGCCATCTGCCTTCATGACTCATAGTCATGGGTCCTGCTTCCCTGTCTCATTACATATTGAGCCACAATTCTTTATTTACACGGTACAAAATAAAACTGCTTACGCAAGCTATATTTTCCTATATGTGTGCTTTATAGAAAACCTGTTATAAAGCTGAAAAATAGAACTAGTTGACTTTAACTAGAGTCTGAATATACAAGTTAAGATATATGAATGCATATGACTCTATGGCCGCACAAAATAGAGTCACCCCTGTTCAGTCATATTACTACAGGAATAACAATAAGTAATAATACAAAGAAATGGTATAGACAGTAGTAGTAGTTCCTTTGGCTGAACTTTTATAATGGTAATAAAGTTCAGTATTACTTAACAAGTCCAGCAAAATGTGCTTAATTACTACTAGTAAATTTAAGTCATAATTTTGTGCTCCTAAAAGTAATTCACTGCAGAGGTTCTCCAGAAGTCTTAAAGGACATGGACAATATAAAGTTGAAGCTTATTACTCTAGGCAGATATAAAAGACACTTATTAAATCTTTGCATTTAATAATAAATCTATAAATGTATATTTTTTAAAATTAGTGTAATATCTGAATTTGACTAGGTATCAACTACCCACGAACTCTTGAATAACATAACTACAACTAAAAAAAGAGGGGAAGAACTTGGAGCAATCAGATATTTGCATGCAAAGGTATTTCTATGAGGAACATTCTTCTACTGTTCTTTACGTGTCCAGTCAGAAGGCTGGATGTGGAGTGATAAGAACACTGTATACATTAACCATATTGGTGTAATACACCTGGTTGTGCTGTGTAGGCATGGATGACAACTATTGGTGAAATCAAATTAAGTGTATGATGCAAACATCAAGATCAGTAGAGCTGGCCCATATGCATCTTTTTAACATTGGCCCAAACACATTTCTTAGTTCAAATTAGGTTGAACAGTTGCTAAGTGCTACAGCCAGCCTTAGCCCCATCTAAATAAATGATGCTTGGTAGGAATGGTAGAACATAGGTCAATATCAAATTAAAATATATAGATAAACACTAGTCTGAACATGCTGCATCTACACTAACAACAGCCTTCAAACTGTGTGGCTTGATGTTGCATTTTTTCTGGTACATTCTGTCCCTGGCTGCCAAGCCCCATAAATCTATATAGTTTCTAGTATCTTCTAAATGACTCTGAATCAGTCTACAGAAATAGATGGCAGTATGCTCTCTGCAGCCTCCCTAACACATACTGGGGCATGAAAAGGAGGCAGAGAACAGAACCCCAACTGAGAAGCTCTACAATTGTAGGTGTAATGGATTTTATAAATCTCAAATTAAGGAAAATAGAGTGCAAACCGTGACTTTAGCACAGCTGTCATTTTTCATGATTATACTTATTGCCTGGAGTTGCTCTTTAACATGCAAATTCTGAGAACACATTCCTCATTTTACTACAAACTACCAGTAAAAAGAATTCTTGTAGAAGACATTTAGAATCATGTTAAACCTCTAGGAGCTCCGAACTTAGATATCTTTGCACTGATTAATAGTGGCCACATCCCATATCTAGAATCACAAACAGCTGCCTGCTCATTAAGTGGAAGCCTAATGTCTCTACTGGCATTAATGTATTGAGGCACTTTCCGTCAATTTAGAAAACACGGTCACTTGATGAGTTAAGCAAAGAGTTATTTGGTTCAGATATAGAAACTTGATTAATTATTTGATTATTGTGCTAATGAGTGCAACTTCGAGGCACAAACACAAAACAATTACTGTATTATGCACCAATCTGCCAGTTAAACTAATAGGTTGACAACAGGCTGTGTTGTTGTATTTTCTATTTACTCCAACAGAGTATTGGAAAAGTAAGCAATAAAACATGAGCGCTAGTCATATTAATTAACAGTGTTCACTGTATAATTAAGCACACATTACACGCAATGTTAATAATGGGTGATCAAGAGCAAGTAAAAAGATATATTGAATGCAACACCAGCAAATCTTAATGAAGACAGAGATTACCTGGTATGTTTATAGAGATAATATGGGGCTTAGAAAAGTTTGAGTTCCTGGAGAGACAGAACCAGGACAGCAATGGATGCGCACACATAATAGGTTACACAGCGAGCAAAGCCTCAGTATCCATATTGGGTTAGGTGTAGATCGGGGGGTAGGGGTAGGCAACTCTGGAGAGATGGTGATCTACTTGAACACCATGGACAAGATCAAAGATCACCAAGGTGCAGCATGCTGTTTTTTTTTTTAAATAGATAACCTAGCAAGGTCCCATTATAAGTAAGAAAGTTCTGAAGAGTCCAGGGGTCAGTAGTAAGTATTGCAGAGTGCAGTGTTCAGGAGTAAGTAACTCAGAGTTCAGTAGACAGTATGTCACATGTGTCCCTGTGCCTTTAAGGAGGGTTGGGCTCACTCCAGGGAGACTTGCTCTTCTTATATGCTCTTCTCCTTGTAATCTATCCATTCTTATATTTGCTCCTACTATGGAGGCTCTGGAAATGTAGACTTAGGAATGCAGTAAATACAGAAGACCCTTACACTTGCGCATATATTTGTAAATGTGGGCAAACAAAACCCTTTGTTTTTAATGTAAACTGATAGACAGGGTCAATTTGGTTGTTTTGCAGGCTGGCTGGTAAGTATGCTGTCTTTTGTTTGTTTGTCATGTGCATTGCCCTTCCATGTGCACTTTGCTGCAAAGGCCTATTATAGGTTGGGGTGGTTGCTATTCTTTTGTACAGTTCTATAAATTGGGTACAGGGATGCACTGAATGCCTACACTGCCAGCGTGCTTCCCTGTGCCTTTAAAGAGGGATGGGCTCCCTCCAGGCATACCTGCCCTTAATCTATCCATTCTTATATGTGCTCCTACTATGGAGGATCTGGAAATTTAGAGTAGGAATGCAGGATATGGGTCCCTTGGCGTGGGCACTGCAACTTATATATATGCATATATGCATATATTTGCAAATGTGTGCAAGCAAAACCTTTTGTTTTTAATATAAACCGTTAGGGTCAATTTGGTTGTTTTGCAGGCTGGCTGGTAAGTGTGTTGGGAAATCTTTTGATTGTTTGTGAAATTGTATGTAATGCAGTGTTCAGAGTTTGGAAGTATGTAACACGAAGTGCAGAAGTCAGGAGTAAGGAACACACAATGCGGAGGTCAGGAGTGACTAACACATCTTCCACCATAAGAAAAAATATACCCTTCTGGAACAATTATTTACCCCATCTCTCTGTAAATTTCACTCACCAGAACTCAAATACAGCCGCACCCAGCATAGTGACGGAAATCCTTCAATGTGCCATATGGCATGCCAGAGCTTAGGAGGAGCCTAGGACTTCCCTGGGCTTTACAACTGTTCTGAGGTGAAAGAGGCAACAAAGTAAGGTCAGTCACAATCTACCTATTAAATGCCTGCAGTTGATAGGTAGATCAATAATGACAGGTTACCGACCCCCACTCTAAATGGTATTTGCAAAATTATACAACAAGGAAAGCCAGATATATTAGATATCTATGAAAATATGACAATTTTGTGTTATATTACAAATTTTTGTTGAAGTCAGCTAAATTAGACAACATTTTCTCTATTTCCTAATGTTCATTAATGCATATTTCAAAGGGTCAGTCTGAGTTCATTAACTCATATTTTAAAGGTTCAGTTGGTAGAGGCTTGAGAGCAAACCACAAGATGAAAATTTCTTATATCCCTCGGGGACTCTATTAGTGAAATCTCTACACTTGAGTTCCTGGGTCAGCACTCCTGCTGTGGTCATTAAGAGAGGTCTCAATCTTTCTGTTGAATGTTTTTAATCTTAGATTATGGAAAATACAGAAGTTGGAATAGGCAATTCTGGGTGGGAACAACCAAACCCCCAGGTGGACAAGAACAGACATTTAAATTATGCGATCTCACTGTTGTAGAGTTCATGATATATAACAATGCAAGGGTTGACTCAGCCTTTAAAGTTCTGCCTAATACTTTTGGGTGAACTGGCTGGTAACTTTAAAGCAAACCTTTCCGGACATATGAGTTTCCTTCTGAAACTGCTAGTTGTCAGGCTTGTATACTGACTAATGTGTTTAATAAGGTTTGGGTCACTGACAATGAATAAATATGCCTATCTGTAAAGTCAGAAAAAAGTCAGGAATCCTTATGGATGCCGATTTCAGGCAAGGCGACACAAAGTATTGACACAAGAAGCTAAAATGGCAGCCAGGAATTTGCAGAATGAAAAGTAGCAAAGGTAGATAGGCAGAATCCAGGTCTCTCTAAGTATTTTTTTTTTTAAAGGATAACTTCACATTCACTTAACAGCTATCTAGTCACAATAGCACATACTTGTCTTCAACATTTTTTAAACAAGTCAAAATGGATATGCCTAAGTATTACTAGCTATATGACACTACAGTTTAAATGAAATCTCTAACAAGGAAACCTATCACCTCTTAGGCTTATGATCAATGTTATATAGACAATCCAATCCAATCATTTTACTCTGACCAGATCACTCTAAAGTGTGAAGTACACTAGGATTTTTTTTATCTTTAAACCATGTGTTCATTCCCAGATAACAGTCCTAGCCCTTATTAACTTTATAGAATTCCTAAACTTTGACATCACTTATGTATGTCAGAAATAAAATAGTTGTATACTCTTGTTTCTCTTTAGTAGTCTGTGCATGAATATACTGTATGGTTGTTTTATCCAGTAGTATACAATACCTGATGGAGGAACCTATTTCTTAAAGATTTCAATTAAACAATACAAGGTTTAATTTAAACCAGTGAACAAATGGAACATTGTGAACAGGCAGGCTCTTTATTACACGCTATATATCTTCTGCAATGAAAAAACAAACTTACCTTCCACTGTGCAACCTTTACACCAATCAGCTACATTTGGATCACTGACAGGTAGAGTGAATAACATTGATTATCTTTTTACAATGGCATCTTAAAATCGGTGGGATATATTAGGCAGCAAATTTTCATGTTGTCCCTGAAGTTGATGTGTTGGAAGTAGAAAAAAACGGGCAAGCGTAAGGATTTGAGGGAATGGAGCCAAATCGAATGGCTAGACAACTGGGTTAGAGCATCTTCAAAACTGCAGCACCTGTGGGATATTCCTGGTCTGCAGTGATTAGTATCAACCAAAAGTGGTCCAGGGAAGGAAAACGAGAGACAGGGTCTTTGAGGTCAAGGCTCATTGATGGGGGGGGAAAGCTGGGCTGTATAGTCTGATCTAATAAAAGAGCTACTGTAACTCAAATTAAAAAGAAAAAGTTAATGCTGGTTCCAATAGAAACATGACAGAACACAGTGCATAGCTGTTTGTTGTATATGGGGCTGTATAGCTGTAGACCAGCCTAAATGCTCATTCTGACCAATATCACCAGCCAAAAGCAATAGGCAAGTGAGCATCAGAACTGGACTATGGTACAATGAAAGAAAGTGGGCTGGTCTGATGAATTCAAGAATGGTTTGAGGAATAGAACAAGTTTGAGGTGTTGACTTGGCCTCCAGCATCTGTGGGATGTGTTTATAAAATTGGTCTGATCCATGGAGGTTAGAACCTAGTAACTAACAGGACCTAAAGGTAACCTAAAGGCAACTTGGTGCCAGATACCACAGCAAACTTTCAGGGGGCTAGTGGAGTCAATCTCTTGATGAGTTATGGTGGGTGGTCATTAAGGCTGATTAGCGTACACTGAGCTGCACACATTCTTGAAACACCATAGTGCTGGAATGAATAAACTCCTGTGTGGCCATTATGTAATTTCCCACTGGCCAAAGACCCGGCATCCAGAATAAGCCAAGGAGAAGATATTAGCGTTGTCAGAGAGCAAGGGGGAGGGGGGTTAAGCATTTGCAGACTTTAGTCCCATTATAAATCAAATGTGTGCCTTGCTTATGTGGAAGAGATCAATGGGTTTTCCCTAATCCCCCATTTCTCCCCAGCTTTAACTTAGCTTTTCTTCAGTCCGGGTATGGAGGAAGTATCAGGCCAATCAGTGCTACCACACAGGAGCCCATAGCCCTAAGTAAGTTACAATTCCAGGGTTTCATAGCTTACACAGGATTACCCTCCATTCTCTGCAGCTGAACAGAGAGATGGGCAAGAGAAAGGAAGACAAAACTATGTTGCTAGGGAGGGATAAACTAAAATGAACCAGTTGTTTTGCCAATGAAAAAGAAGAAGAAACAGCAAAGGCACCTCTTAGTAAGACAGTATATTTTAATGATACAATTCCATTAAAAGCACTCACATGTTAAAACTTGTTAGTCCGGCATGGGTAGTCTCAGTAAAAGCCATACGTGATTGCACTCTAAAATGAAAGAAAAGCCTTATTCCTCTCCGTTGCCGGCTCGTGTGATCGGCGCAGGCTTCCGGGATTCGATGGTGAAAACGAGGCTTGCACCTCCGCCAGGCAATCGAATGGAGGGCTGGATAGTATTAGCTGTACTGTCGTTAAGCGACGCGTTTCAGAGCATGCGCATTGAGGCGCGCTCCTTTTTCAAGCTAGGGAAGATTGGTTTAATTGCAGCCTATTTAGGTGCTCTCCTAGAAATGCCGCCTAGTGGATACAAATATTATTACAAGGATAAATGAAAGAAATATAAAATTACAGATGTAGATACAATTATGTGCATGTGCAAAATAACAATGTGCAACTAGCCTTTCTTGCATCCATGTTTTTTCCTATTGGGTAATTATATGTGTGTTATTACAAACACATGTATATATATAAAAAAATAAAATTATATATGACTAAATTGTGTGCACATTATTATTATTAAAAAGTTATTGCTAAAAATTCAAAATTATTATTATGCATATTATCTCAGATAGTATTAAACCTATTTCAAGGCCATAATTGATTTTATTCAAAAGGGGAGGGGGGAGGGGGGAGGGGGGAGGGAGGAAACCTTTATACATATGATATACCCTTGTACCAACCATGTGTATATATACAGACAAATGTACATACACATATGTATGGATATAGTGCAGTGTTTCTCAACCTTTTTCCAGTCGGGGCACCCTTAAAAAGTATTTTCAGTCTTGAGGCACCCCAGTCCAAGGCTTAGTTCACGCTACTGTGTGTCGCGGAACATGCGCAAAATCGCACTCGTTCCTGACACACAGACAAATGCTCTGCTCTTTAGGGGTGCCATTAAATCTTAATAGTACCTTACACATTGGAAAATGTGGGGTGCTTTTGGTGCAGTGCAATTTAAAAAAAAAAAAGGTCGGGGATTTCCTTCCCTGAATTTTTGTGGTTAGGGAAGCCCATTGAAATTAATGGGCTGCACTACACGCAGCAACACAGATGTGAACCATGGGCTTGTTCACATGTCGGGTTGGAGGGGTGGTAAAAGCACATGGTTAAGCTGTTTTTACCACCCCCAAATTCTTCCACTTTAGCTGCAGAGACAACAGCTGGGGGTGTACACATGTTGTGGCTGCAGCTGGAGGTATACCCAAGGTGAATGGGGCTGAACTGCAACTACCCTGCAACTGTGTACATTGCACGGTTGCGGTGTAGTGATGCTGCATTAAAACAGGTGGTGAGGAGGCAACATAATGCCTCTTTACCACCTGTCAAATGCCTCTGAAAAGCGATCTGTGCATAGGTTGCTTTTCAGAGGAAAAGCAGTCCTTGCTGCTATCACAAACAAGACCTACAAATGCAGTTCTGATGGTACAGAAATTGGGGGGGTGTTAGCAATAAAAGTAACATACGCACACACACATATACAGACACATACACGTGCACACACGCATACAGACACATACATACAGACACTTGTACATACGCACATGCAGACACACATACAGACACATGCACACACACACACATACAGACACATGCGCACACACACACATGAACAAACACACATACAGACGTACACACACACATACAGACACTCACATGCACACACACATACAGACATATGCACACACACACATGTACAAACACACATACAGACGTACACACACATACAGACACTCACATGCACACACATGCACACACACACACACACATGTACAAACACACATACAGACGTACACACACACATACAGACAGACACTCACATGCTCACACACATACCAGACACATGCACACACATACCAGACACACATACAGACACATACACACATACACATACAGACACATGCACACATACACATACAGACACATGCACACATACACACACACATACAGACACATGCACACACACATACATACACATGCACACACACACATGTACAAACACACATACAGACACATGTACACACATACACACACACACACACACACATGTACAAACACACATACAGACACATGTACACACATGCACACACACACACACACACACACACAGACACATGTATAAAGCCCTTTTAAAACGAATCTAGCTTCTAGCACAGTACCTTTCCAGTTTCCTCATTCAGCCAGGTACTGCACTGTAGGGGGAAGCAGAGAGCACAGCACACTCCCCTGTTCTTTACTTTCACTTTGCTGAGGTTGACGGAGCTTCTCACAGTGCCGATGTACAGTTCGGCAGGGGATCGGGAGATCGGGCTCATCTGACAGCCCTTCTCTCCCCTGATCCCGCGGCACACCTGAGAACCTCTGACGGCACACCAGTGTGCCGCGGCACACTGGTTGAGAAAGGCTGATATAGTGTGTAGCACCACTGAAAAAGGGGAGATGTTAGAAATAACCTATATGCTCACATGAGTTTGACTTATGGGTACTTATAGCAGGGAAAGATTAAAATTGCATGAATATGACTATAATATATTAGTTGTGTTGTTATTACTTATTGTTACAAACGGGATTGCACACACACAGCCAATGTTACTATAAAATGGTGGCTATTTCAAATTCTTCATTAATTCCACCAGAGTTTAGAGTGTCCAAAGAATAAATCCAGAAGGTCTCTCTTTCGCATAGTCTATAGAATCTTTCGGCTGCAGGGAGATTTTTAGGTATTTGCTCTATAACCCATACCTCGAGACCTTCAGTGGATTTTGCATGGTGTTCACAGAAATGGCGCGGGACACTGTATTTGTCCCTCCCACCTTCTATCTTTCTTCTGTGCTCACCAAATCTTTGCCTTAGTGGGTGTATAGTACGCCCCACATATATAAGGTTACAAGGACAACTAAGACCATAAACCACAAAATCTGAGCCACAGTTGTAAAATTATCCAACATGTAAATTTTTCCTTTGGTGAAAAAATGTTTTTTTCCATGCTTGACAAAACCAAAGTTTTACACATGGCTTTTTACACTGGAACATGCCCTTGAGTGGAATCATATGGGCCTGTGCCGGTGTAATTTCCTTTATGGGCTTTAGTTTACTAGGCGCAAATTTATTTTTGATGTTGGGAGCCTTTCTATAGGTAATTTTAGGATAATTTGGTAAAACTGGTTTGAGGTGTGGATCCTCAAGAAGGATTGGCCAATACTTCCTGAAAATTGCCTCCATTTGAGAGAATTTAGTGTGGAACCTAGTAATAAAGTGCCTGGATTTGCTAAAATTCTCATCATTTTTTTTTGGGCTACAGGTGTAGATTCTAAATAATGTTTCTGTGCTTGGTCTACCAACAACTCTAGATACCCCTTGTCCTTGAGTTTCTTTCTAAGTAACTGGCTTTGTTCCATGTAATCAGATATTTTGGTACAGTTCCTCCGCAATCGACAAAACTGCCCCTTGGGAATATTGTCTTTCCATTTTTTATAATGACTGCTCTTATAATGTAGTAGAGAATTTCCTGCCGTGGGTTTGAAGAAATTCCTAGCATGTATCTCATTATCTACATGGTAAAGGTCAAGATCTAAAAAGGCTAGTTTCTCTTTGTCCATGACATGGGTGAAGCTCAGGCCATGTGGGTTATTGTTGCAGTAGGAAACAAATTCATCAACGACATCATCTGGACCATCCCAGATAATTATGATGTCGTCTATGAAACGACCATAGAAAATGAGATGCCTAAGAAATGGATTATTTTGCCAGATGAATCTGTGTTCCCATAATCCCATTGCTAGATTTGCGTATGAAGGCGCAAAGTTGGCCCCCATGGCTGTCCCTTGGACCTGCAGATAGTGCTGTTCATCAAATGTAAAGTAATTATGTGTTAAGCAGTATCTTGCACAGTCCAAGATGAATGAGGCCTGTTTGTTACTCATGTACGGATCTTGGGATAGAAAGTGACTAAGTGCTGCTATTCCAAAAGTGTGAGGGATAGAATTATACAAGGAGTTAACGTCTAGAGATATCCAGATATATTGGTCTTCCCATCTATAGGATTTTAATAAATCTAAAAGGTGGGTTCCATCTCGGATATATGACTGCAGTCCTTGTGCTAGAGGCTGTAAATGGTGGTCAATATATTTTGATAATCCGGAAGTGATACTATCCATAGCAGCAATAATGGGTCTCCCTGGGGGGTTGGTCTGGTTTTTATGAATTTTGGGTATGTGGTAAAAATATGGGGTCGGTAGAAATCTCTCCGTAGAAAGGAGGCTTCATTTTTATTGATGATATTGGATTGAATAGCACCATCAATAAGTAGATTTATGTCTTTTTGAAATTCTGGTAGGGGTTCTGAACTTAACTTGTAATAGGTGGACCTATCCGCAAGTAGGCGATCTGCTTCTTTGATGTAATCAGATCTATTTTGGATCACAATTCCGCCGCCTTTATCGACAGTTTTTATGATCAGATCTTTATTATCTGTTAGGGCTTTTAAGGCTGTTTTTTCTTTCGAGGTAAGGCTACCAAAATTGGTAGCGCTTAATTCTCTACAAGCACACATCTTTTTAAGGTCTGAGAATACCATGTTGTAAAATGTAGTAAGATGTGGGCCTTTTGATTGGTATGGAAAAAAGACTGATTTGGGTTTTAATCCAGAATGTATAACTGGTGGAGAGGTGTGTAGATGTTGCGTGAACAGATCTAGTCCTGTGTATGAGTCATCATGATAAAGGTGCTCAAGCATCTCCATCATTTCTACATCAAAATCGAATACTTGTTCTTCAGAAGGAGGGTCCACTATATCTACTAGACAGGGCCTATTCGTGTTGTTTGTATTTTTTGCATTTTTAATTTGGAAAAATCTATGCAATGTGAGATTTCTAATGTATTTATTGAGATCTTTAAACAGAATGAATGGGTCTGGTTTATTGGATGGTGAGAAATTGAGACCATGATTTAACAGGGAGACTTCTGCTGGGGATAGAGTGTTTTGGGACAAATTAAAGATTTTGACCGTTTCCGATTTTTGCTTGCTTGTGCTTCTGTTTCTACCTCTTCCCCCTCTGCAGCCTCTCCGATGAACTTTCTTTTTGTCTGGGTGGCTGGAGAGGGGTTTATGGCTAAAAAAGACAAATTTTCTAGGGTACTATTAAAACCAAACGTGATTGGTATATTAATAGTATTTTTAGGAGACTGTGGAGTAGATTTGCTAATGGAACAAGTAGAAGAGATGTTAGGTACTGGACAAGTAGATGTTGTGGCTCCAAGAGAAAAGGATGTAGCACAATCTGCATTTGGCGCAGCGGCATTATTATTTTTTGTATTATGAGTTCTACGATTTGATTCATTTACTGGAACCGAAGTATCCATTTCTGTTACCTGTATTTGATTGTGCGTTTTTTGGGGGGATGTGTTAGTGATAGTTGGGATACTATTTTCAGAATGAGGTCGTGAACGGTTATAGAATTGATTTAATTTGGTCAATAATTTAGCTTTAGGTGACTTGATGGTAAGATTGGCGTTATGCTGCTGTCGTATAATTTGGCCTGTGTGGGAGGGATACTCTGTGCCTCCAACTGCATTACGTCTCATGGATGAGGCGCGTGGTGACAGTGGTGGATGGGACAGGGATGATGGAGTAGTGGGATGGCTAAATGGATGTTGTTCCATTAATGGTGGAATAGGTGTTGATTTTTTCATCCATGTGAATACTTTTTTATTAGAATAATCTTGGATGTCCCACCTAAACTTCCCTAATTTGCTATAAATGAGATTGTTTTCTTGCTTCTTAGTGTTATTTTTAAGAATATCTATCCAAGGGGAGGGAATTTTTTGTCCTACATTAATTATTTCTGTTGGTAACGTTTGTACAGTTTTTTTAAGTTGTTCAAACTTCTTGTCCCTATGTTTTACTAACATAGTCGTCCACTTAGTGGTACAAAATTCTGCCAGACTACCCCATTCCTTGGCATCCTCTGATTCCAGGAAGGAGCAGTTTTTTAGAATGCGGAGACCTTGTGGTGAAATTCTGCTCTTTAAATATTGGTTGAGAAAATATTTGTCCTGCCATTGGGAACTGGTGGAATGTATGAGGCGTTCAAGTTTTTTGAACTTTCCGAATAACTTTTATCGTACATTTTTATCCAGAGAAGCATCTGGGCTGAAAATGAACAAAGGTAATGAGCCATATAATTGATCTAAAATGCTATATTTTAGAGACTCTATTTCCGTGATGAAAAAATACATAAATCTACTTATTGATGGTGCTATTCAATCCAATATCATCAATAAAAATGAAGCCTCCTTTCTACGGAGAGATTTCTACCGGACCCCATATTTTTACCACATACCCAAAATTCATAAAAACCAGACCAACCCCCCAGGGAGACCCATTATTGCTGCTTTGGATAGGATACGTTAACTCCTTGTATACTTCTATCCCTCACACCTTTGGAATAGCAGCACTTAGTCACTTTCTATCCTAAGATCCGTACATGAGTAACAAACAGGCCTCGTTCATCTTGGACTGTGCAAGATACTGCTTAACACATAACTATTTTACATTTGATGAACAGCACTATCTGCAGGCCCAAGGGACAGCCATGGGGGCCAACTTTGCACCTTCATACGCAAATCTAGCAATGGGATTATGGGAACACAGATACATCTGGCAAAATAATCCATTTCTTAGGCATCTCATTTTCTATGGTCATTTCATAGACGACATCATAATTATCTGGGATGGTCCAGATGATGTCATTGATGAGTTCGTTTCCCACTGAAACAATAACCCACATGGCCTGAGCTTCACCCATGTCATGGACAAAGAGAAACTAGCCTTTTTCGATCTTGACCTTTACCATGTAGATAATGAGATACATGCTAGGAATTTCTTCAAACCCACGGCAGGAAATTCCTTACTACATTATAAGAGCTGTCATTATAAGAAATGGAAAGACAATATTCCCAAGGGGCAGTTTTGTCGATTGCGGAGGAACTGTACCAAAATATCTGATTACATGGAATAAAGCCAGTTACTTAGAAAGAAACTCAAGGACAAGGGGTATCCAGAGTCGTTGGTAGACCAAGCACAGAAACATTATTTAGAATCTACACCTGTAGCCCAAAACAAAAATGATGAGAATTTTAGCCAATCCGGGCGCTTTATTACTAGGTTCCACACTAAATTCTCTCAAATGGAGGCAATTTTCAGGAAGTATTGGCCAATCCTTCTTGAGGATCCACACCTCAAACCAGTTTTACCAAATTATCCTAAAATTACCTATAGAAAGGCTCCCAACATCAAAAATAAATTTGCGCCTAGCAAACTAAAGCCCATAAAGGAAATTACACTGGCACAGGCCCATATGATTCCACTCAAGATCATGTTCCAGTGTAAAAAAGCCATGTGTAAAACTTGTCGTTTTGTCAAGCATGGAAAAAAACATTTTTTCACCAAAGGAAAAATTTACATGTTGGATAATTTTTACAACTGTGGCTCAGATTTTGTGGTTTATGGTCTTAGTTGTCCTTGTAACCTTATATATGTGGGGCATACTATACGCCCACTAAGGCAAAGATTTGGTGAGCACAGAAGAAAGATAGAAGGTGGGAGGGACAAACACAGTGTCCCGTGCCATTTCTGTGAACACCATGCAAAATCCACTGAAGGTCTCGAGGTATGGGTTATAGAGCAAATACCTAAAAATCTCCCTGCAGCCGAAAGATTCTATAGACTATGCGAAAGAGAGACCTTCTGGATTTATTCTTTGGACACTCTAAACCCTGGTGGAATTAATGAAGAATTAGAAATATCCACCATTTTATAGCAACATTGGCTGTGTGTGTGCAATCCCGTTTGTAACAATAAGTAATAACAACACAACCAATATATTATAGTCATATTCATGCTATTTTAATCATTCCCTGCTATAAGTACCCATAAGTCAAACTCATGTGAGCATATAGGTTATTTCTAACATCTCCCCTTTTTCAGTGGTGCTACACACTATATCCATACATATGTGTATGTACATTTTTCTGTATATATACACATGGTTGGTACAAGGGTATATCACATGTATAAAAGTTTCCTCTCTCCCCCCCTCCCCCTCCCCTTTTGAATAAAATCCATTATGGCCTTGAAATAGGTTTAATACTATCCAGGATAATATGCATAATAAAAATATTTTAAAATTTTTAGCAATAACTTTTTAATAATAATAATATGCACACAATTTAGTCATATATAATTTTATTTATCTTTTTTCATCCTTTTTTTTATATATATACATGTGTTTGTAATAACACACATATAATTACCCAAAAGGAAAAAACATGGATGCAAGAAAGGCTAGTTGCACATTGTTATTGTGCACATAATTGTATCTGCATCTGTTATTTTATATTTCTTTCATTTATCCTTGTAATAATATTTGAATCCACTAGGCGGCAGTGCTAGGAGAGCACTTAAATAGGCTGCAATTAAACCAATCTTCCCCAGCTTGAAAAAGGAGCGCGCCTCAATGCGCATGCTCTGAAACACGTCGCTTAACGACAGTACAGCTCATACTGTTGGATTTGCGTACCAGCCCTCCATTTGATTGCCTGGCGGAGGTGCAAGCCTCGTTTTGGATCACCATCGAATCCCGGAAGCCTGCGTTGAACACAGGAGAAGCACAGGAGCCGGCAACGGAGAGGAATAAGGCTTTTCTTTCATTTGAGAATGCAATCACGTATGGCTTTTACTGAGACTACCCATGCCAGACTAACAAGTTTTAACATGTGAGTACTTTTAATGGAATTGTATCATTAAAATATACTGTCTTACTAAGAGGCGCCTTTGCTGTTTCTTCTTCTTTTGCATATCTGGAGTGGCTTCACCTCCCTTCTTAAGGCTGCCCTACGAATAGACTGTATGCATCTCACGAAGAGCTTCTGATTGCTTAAAGGACATTTTTTTGATGTGCATTGAGGCACATTGTTTAATTTGTAACCTGCGCTGTTTTTGTTGTGCTTTGCCAATGAAGCTGCTTCTGTTTGATCTGCATGTGTTCAGTTATGACACCAGCCATTTGACAGTTTGACAGTTTGATTGAGGAAACAAGCAAACGTGACAGTTAGCAATCCCAGCATTCCAGGAAAGTAACTTTTTTGAAACCGTTAAATCTATGGGTTTAGTTGCGGTTTATGATTTACTTCTGCTCAGGGGCTCTAGGCTTCAGCAAAATGGCAGCCTACAGCAGGAAGAAAAAGGAACAATGCCAGAGCCAATTTACCGCAGACACTAATTTTGATAGCATAATTATTAATGTGGAATGTATGTTCCTTGCTAAAGAACCTGATTTTTTTTTATCAAGTTGTTATGAGTATAGTTCCACTTTAAAGAGACCAGAGATTGTGCTTTCCAGTGCATATTTACAGTATAGGCACCAGAGTTGTGCATCATTAGCTCCCGTTTCAGATACACAAATAGGAAATGTACTAAGTTTCAGATATCCAGCTGTCCCCTTCCCATTCTTAAGTGTATATAACATTCAAAGTAAATACTGCTGTAGAACAAAGTCAAAGCAGAGACACCAAGTGCATATAAATGCTCACATAATAGTTTAGCAATGATTTCTTATTTTAATCATGACTGTAGCTCTCCTTTACTGTTAAGCGTTTACCATATGTATGCCATGATATTACTTTTTTACCCAAACATTAAACCTAGTAGTCACTACTTGCGGTTATGTTCAGCCAGTTATTACATGAATAAAGCTAATTATCGTCATGGTTCATGCACACTGATCTGACTCCACTTGCTGTTGTACCAAGTAATCAGATGTATCACTTATTTAAATTTTCTTCTTTCCCTAGGGAAAAGGTATAACTGTCTACAAGATAACCTTTACAATGTGGTCATAATTAACTTTTACAAGTGTCGACAGGCCACTAAAAAATGCCATCTACGGTAATTGATATATTAGCCATTGTTAGCCAGGCTAGTCTTTATTACTTATAGATAGTGGTTTTATGCTTTATCATGTACCATAAATTTTGATGATCAGCTCATGCTCAGCAAAATCTGTGCACCTTGTAGAAATAGTCATACCTTGTTTTTATTTTATTATAAGCATGGTTGTAACAGAAATCCCAATAAGTGTTAATCATGTTAAGTCAGATGACAATACTGCTTATCCCCAAATTACTTTTGAGGGTTAAATTTCATTAAATATACCATTTATAAATTCATCTAGATACACTAATTGTATATAAATTGATGCAGTATATTCATATTTACAAGACTCGTCTGTGAAATGGGCAGCTGGGGCATCTATTTTCACTAGCTACCATCTCATACTACAGACCTTATTGATTACAATAGGATTTTCTTTGTTAATATCATGACACACATTTATGGTAAATGCTAACCAATAGAAGCTTATTAGATAGAACAATTTATTAGTCTGATTTAGGAATAAGCTGATGCACAGGCAGGAGAGGCTACCACCTCAAATACTGGTCTGGGGCCCCTTTAAAGTGTTATCTATGAGGCTCTGATGTCAGTTTGACAGTCAGTCTGTTATGTATATCAAGAGCACTGACAGTGGTTTCTGATACACAAAGCAGGATTGGCTGTCAAACTGACAGCTGAGCCCTACAGTACCCCTGAGACACATAGGATTTATTTACTAAAGACAAATAGACTGTTCACTTTGCAAGTGCAGTTGCTCTCTGCAAGGGAATTTTCCCTGAAGTTTAGTAAATGTGGTAAAGCCCTGCTAACTTCACGTGCAAGCAAAATGTTGTGCTCTTTTTATTATTCTTGCACGTGATTTTTTTTTGCAAAGTGCAGATTCACCACATTCACTAAGCTCTATGTAAAATTCCCAAGAAGAGTGCAAATTCACTTTGCAAAAAAGAACAGTGTATTTGCCTTTATTAATTCAACCCCATAGAGTGTGAGCCCACAGATACAAAATTTGGAGACCTCTCTCCCAGTATACGCTCTGAGCTTGGCTTTGAATGGACACAGCTACTCATGTATTGGTGAAAACTGCAAACAGGCTGCAGCCTTTATTCATAAGTGATGCTTTTGTGCAATACAAAGCATTCCAAAACACCGAAACAAATAGTGCTTTAGCCCTGGTTCACATTGGTATGATTTGACATGCGATTTGACATATCAAACCGCATGTCAAATCGGCAGCAATTGCCGGCAATGGAACCGTCCTGATTGGTGCGACACTGCAATTGCGGTACTGAACCGATTTCAAAAAGTAGTTTCTAAACTACTTTTTTGCGATTTCGGGCTGTGATTTTTAATTGACATTTGTGCAGAAACTTGAAATCGCGGCCGAAATCGGGACTGACATGTGGGAGTGAAATCGTGCAAGTTCAGCTGAACCTGGGCTTAAGGATGCATCCACTTGGCAATATCTTTTTTTTTATGGTATCCTTTCCCATTTAAATGAGAGTTCATACAACACAAATGGGTTACCCTTGCAGGGGTTATTCCACTTTTCTCTGCTACAAGTACTCCTCCAGAATTTTGGATTATTGATGCAACATCACTGCTCTGGCTCTCAGGATTTGGGCCTCTGTTCCTCCACTGACAATATGCTCAAAGTCTGCACAGCCTACTTCTCAAAGCTGCACTAAGTCACTCCCTGAGGGTGTGGACAGAGCCTTCTGTCTCCTTTAAGTGGGGCCGCAAACTGTGTCAGCTCCCATACCATGAAGCCTGTGCACACCTGCACAATCAGGGAACACTAGATGTCAGCACAACATGGACCTAGTATTGGAGGATTTATCACTCCCAACTGCAGACTCTATTCTCCAGGAACCTAATCTAAGAGGAGACTATAAATCCAGTTTTATTTCCTATGAGACATGCAGTCTGGAACCCCTCACCACGTATGGATGGGAACTCTGGGTGGCACTAACCACCTCACACACTGTGATAGGGCATTATACTGTCACATATCCCCCACCTCTGTTTAGAGCCAGAGGGGGGCAGAAAATACAAAGCCTAAATCCCTCACCTTGGCACCTCTGTGCCAGCTACCATTCTATATGGGCACATTCAAGGTGTTTTTAACACTTTCATGGGTGACAGTCACAATTTCTGCTAGATTTTTCTACTGTTTCTGCCCTTTCAACCTATGAGGGATATCTGCTGATGCAGCATGCAATGCCTTGTCCATAAGCTTGTGTAAATTTGCTGTAGGATGTGTTATAGCAAAAATGACACTTAAAAACAAACAAATAAATAAATAAATATGTTGTTTAAATTGCAAACATTTCATTGTCGGTTTATTAAATAAAACAAAACAGCACACAGAGCAGAGCCTTGGAGGGGCTTGGGTGTGTTTTTTTTTCTTTTAAGAAGCCAGCAAAGAAGTTTAATTTGCCAGCAATTATAATTGATAATTTATAATTATAGATTGATAATTGTAATGCAGAACATTCACATTCTGATGATAGTCAAAGTAGGGATTCTCTTTTTAAAGTGACACATTCACCCTAGAGTTTCTGTCCCAAATTATCCATTAAGATCTATACCTTATATCATTTAATGAAACAAAGAAATTGTGAAAACAGCTTTTTGATCAGAGAAATATCAAATAACTGCTGCTATGCTGAGACTAAAAATAGCAAAGACTGGCTTTCTGACCTCATGTACAAGAAACATGAATTTCCATAAAATCCATTTGTTACACTCTTTGCTGCAACCTGTTGTACTTTGAAAAGCCAACTGTGTAACATTTGCAGCAGTGTCTCATGTGCCAGAATTAAAAGAGCATTACAAAAGAAATGCAAATTCTAACGGTAATATAATTTGATTGTTAATTAAAAAGGCCAAAGAAACAGAACACAGCTGAAAAGCAGGATATACCACTAAAATTAGGCTAACAGGGAGACATGATATTAATCTAATTTTACATAAAAAGTCACCTGGGTCTAGCCAGAAGCATACTTTCTGTTTGTCAAACGAATTATTCACTGAGTGCATGGACAGACATAATAACCACGAAGCAAGAGCTCAGAGTCCAAAAAGACAGGAAATCCTTGGAAGGTGGAGGCAGTGAATATGTGGCAAACTACTGATTAGGCACAAACCTCCACACCAAGGGTGCTTAAAAGAGCACTTTTAGATTAAAAAGCATAATATGCTCTACCCGTCTTCTCTTATCAGCAAATGATGAATTCAATCCTCCTAGGAGCTGTCATGTAAGCAGACTGGATTCACTGCTGCTTCCTACCGAACTGGCCAGGGGTCCTCCTCGCTTCTTCATGAGATACAGGCTACACAAATATCTGACATTAGGAGAAATTCCACCAAATTGTGTCCCACATACTCCAGGCTGTAGGCCCACTTCCCATACAATACTCACACTTTCCTGGTGTGAGGTCCACCTTTTTTAATAAGGAATGCCCACGCCAAATGCTTTTCTAATGTTTTACCTGAGCCATAACGAATAGCCCAAACACACAGCACATGGCAAAACTTCTCATCAACTTAAAGAACCCAAGAGGTTCACAAAGTCTTTCCCCAGTCTCTAGGTCTCTAAGGCCTATCACAGAGGGAACCTCCTCAACTTTCCAGTGACCTACATGACCTCAGTCTGAGACCAACTCTTCCCACACATCTCTGTAGCTTCACCCCGAGCAGACATTATATGAACAGCATGGTGACCGACACCACACAACTAGGTAGGACCTAGCTATACTTAACACCTGCCTACAGACAGCCACTGCATGCTTGGAGAAGTATGCACCTGAAGTCTGTTTACTAATTCACTGAGGACTAAGGTATGGGGACAGTATATGAAGGTCCTACTGATGTAGATACCTTTCTGACAGGTTTGACAGGTATTTTTATTCCGTACTTGCAGCATTTTTAAAGGGATAAAACATGAAAACATGAAGGAATTCCCTTTTTTTCTTTTTGCTGATTATTTTACCATTTTAGTATGTAAACTGTTTTTATTGTTTTTGATTTTGCTTATTTTTGTAGCACTGAATTACATTCAGGTGAATAATTTCATTTGTAGATAACTCTGGCTCTCAGCACTTGGCCAGCTGTGCCTGCTCCTCCCCAGCCCAGCACTCCAGTGAGTGCTGCAGTGGCAGAACTAAGAGCTGTGACTGTCAGTCACTGCTCTCTGCTCAGAGCTGGCTGAGAACTGAGGGATCAGTGGTCACGTGCGCTCAGTTCTCAGGCTTAGAGGCGGAGGGGGGCACAGCTACAGCATCAGACCCATGCTGCAGCATGAAGGTGAGTATGTACTGTATGCTTGTTTTTTTGTTTTGTTTTTTGGAGGGGGGTTTATAACCTCAAACTTCTCCTTTTAAGAACATCTCATCAAAAATTAAATTTTTGTTGCAGAGCATGCCTAAAATCTGACTTTTATCTTAGTGCAGACTTCTGGGAAAATCAGTGAGCCAATTACACAAGCAGGAAATTACATTTCTGGAAGTGTTCCATATACCAACTGTGTACAAAACGCCTCCAGGTTGCTATATTGAATTACATTTTTACAGAAAACTACAGATTTAAAAGTAAATGTAATTTTTAATAACATTCAATTACAATATGGCTTACTGTATGTTGCAAATATATATGCTATATTATTTTTTTTAATTTGCAAATTTGTTGTATCCCACAAAAGTGGAGTTAGGATTTGAGGGGTTCTTTAGAAACCATATTGAGGTCTGATCCTGGTAAAGAGTGATTTGCAGTAATATAGAGCAGCCTTCAAACAGAAGGCAATCTCCATTGTAGAGATAGGGGTGGAGTGCAGCAATTCATTTAACTCCAGCAATGAAAGAGTTATATCATTTCTCAGAAAAACACCAGTCCACTAAGATCAGCATATTGCAGAAACCAATTTTCTTACATCAACATATATCTGCCTCTAATTCTGTTGCATAGCTCTGGGGAGTTGCTACAAGGTCTGAACAAAGTGTAAGCTGAAATAATATTATGACGCCCGTTACAGAACTAATTTAAAATCTAATGCCCGAGTTGAGTTTAATAACCTATTTATGAACGTGAGTATAAAATATCTAGAAAATATATCACTTTGTAATGCGGTTATTAGAATGGTGGGAAACAATGTAGACTTGTAAAGTATATGTGCCTGTAATTATAAAAGACAGGCACAAACAAGTATTTGTGAGAATGTCAACACATTAGAAACAGAAAGCGTTCACACATTGTTATATAATATACACACAGCCTATGTTTATTAATGTACTCTTTTATATTATAGTATTGTAATGTTTATTGAATATGTTACTGCAAATACAATGATAAAATTGTGTTACTGTATATTAGCGATGAGCTTGATGTTCAGGGTGAACATAAGCGCCGCGGAACGCCCCATAGTGCACTGCAAGATCGCAGTGCATTGTTGTATGATGATTGGCCAAAGCATGCACCTGACCTACATGCTTTGGCCAATCACAGCATGCTCTGCTGAGAAAGCCATAATTGGCCAAAGGCCGTGGCAGCCTTGTGTAGTGTTGTTGTTATATACAGTGGGGACGGAAAGTATTCAGACCCCCTTAAATTCTTCACTCTTTGTTATATTGCAGCCATTTGCTAAAATCATTTAAGTTCATTTTTTTTCCTTATGAATGTACACACAGCACCCCATATTGACAGAAAAACACAGAATTGTTGACATTTTTGCAGATTTATTTAAAAAGAAAAACTGAAATATCACATGGTCCTAAGTATTCTGACCCTTTGCTGTGACACTCATATATTTAACTCATGTGCTACCCATTTCTTCTGATTATCCTTGAGATGGTTCTACACCTTCATTTGAGTCCAGCTGTGTTTGATTATACTGATTGGACTTGGTTAGGAAAGCCACACACCTGTCTATATAAGACCTTACAGCTCACAGTGCATGTCAGAGCAAATGAGAATCATGAGGTCAAAGGAACTGCCTGAAGAGCTCAGAGACAGAATTTGTGGCAAGGCACAGATCTGGCCAAGGTTACAAAAAATTCTACTGCACTTAAGGTTCCTAAGAGCACAGTGGCCTCCATAATCCTTAAATGGAAGACGTTTGGGACAACCAGAACCCTTCCTGAGCTATCTGGGGAGAAGAGACTTGGTGAGAGAGGTAAAGAAGAACCCAGAGATCACTGTGGCTGAGCTCCAGAGATGCAGTCGGAAGATGGGAGAAAGTTGTAGAAAGTCAACCATCACTGCAGCCCTCCACCAATTGGGGTTTTATGGCAGAGTGGCCAGACGGAAGCCTTTCCTCAATGCAAGACACATGAAAGCCCACATGGAGTTTGCTAAAAAAACACCTGACTCCAAGATTGTGAGAAATAAGATTCTTTGGTCTGATGAGACTAAGATAGGACTTTCTGGTCTTAATTCTAAGCGGTATGTGTGGAGAAAACCAGGCACTGCTCATCACCTGTCCAATACAGTCCCAACAGTGAAGCATGGTGGTGGCAGCATCATGCTGTGGGGGTGTTTTTCAGCTGCAGGGACAGGATGACTGGTTGCAATCGAGGGAAAGATGAATGCGGCCAAGTACAGGGATATCCTGGACGAAAACCTTCTCTAGAGTGCCCAGGACCTCAGACTAGGCTGAAGGTTTACCTTCCAACAAAACAATGACCCTAAGCACACAGCTAAAATATCGAAGGAGTGGCTTCACAACAACTCCGTGACTATTCTTGAATGGCCCAGCCAGAGCCCTGACTTAAACCCAATTGAGCATCTCTGGAGAGACCTAAAAATGGCTGTCCACCAACGTTTACCATCCAACCTGACAGAACTGGAGAGGATCTGCAAGGAGGAATGGCAGAGCAACCCCAAATCCAGGTGTGAAAAACTTGTTGCATCTTTCCTAAAAAGACTCATGGCTGTATTAGATCAAAAGGGTGCTTCTACTAAATACTGAGCAAAGGGTCAGAATACTTAGGACCATGTGATATTTCAGTTTTTCTTTTTTAATAAATCTGCAAAAATGTCAACAACTCTGTGTTTTTTTGTCAATATGGGGTACTTTGTGTACATTAATGAGGAAAAAAATGTACTTAAATGATTTTAGCAAATGGCTGCAATATAACAAAGAGTGAAAAATTTAAGGGGGGGTCTGAATACATATATATATATATATATATATATATATATATATATATATATATATATATATATATATATATATATATATACTCTGCATTCTTTGTAGCCTATATCTACAGTGCATTCAGTGGTGTACTGTTTCTAATACACTGCAGGCAGTGTACACAGTATCTAATACAGTGTGTACAGTTTCTAATACACTTCAGTCGTTGTACACAGTATCTAATACAATGTGTACACAGTACACAATACAGTGCAGCCATAGTACAGTTAGTAATACAATGCAGGCGGTGTACACAGTATCTAATACAGTGTGTACAGTTTCTACTACACTTCTGGTTGTGTACACAGTGTCTAATACAGTTTGTACAGTTTCTACTACACTTCTGGTAGTGTACACAGTACACAATATAGTGCAGCCATAGTGCAGTTTCTAATACAGTGCAGAAGGTGTACACAGTATCTAATACAGTGTGTACAGTTTCTACTACACTTCTGGTGGTGTACACAGTATCTAATACAGTGTGTACAGTTTCTACTACACTTCTGGTGGTGTACACAGTATAAAATACAGTGCAGCCGTTGTACAGTTTCTAACACGGTGCAGGCGGTGTACACAGTATCTAATACAGTGTGTACAGTTTCTACTACTTTTTTGAGGTGTACACAGTATCTAATACAGTGTGTACAGTTTCTAGTACACTTTAGGTGGTGTATACAGTATACAATACAGTGCAGCCGTAGTACAGTTTCTAATAAAGTGCAGGCGGTGTACACAGTATCTAATACAGTGTGTACAGTTTCTACTACACTTCTGGTGGTGTCCACAGTAAACAATACAGTGTAGCCGTAGTACAGTTTCTAATGCAGTGCAGACAGTGTACACAGTATCTAATACAGTGTGTACAGTTTCTACTACACTTCTGGTGGTGTCCACAGTATACAATACAGTTCAATCATTGTACAGTTTCAAATATGGTGCAGGCCGTGTACACAGTATCTAATACAGTGTGTACAGTTTTTACTACACTTCTGGTGGTGTACACAGTATAAAATACAGTGCATCCGTTGTACAGTTTCTAATACACTTCAGGCAGTGTACACAGTATCTAATACAGTGTGTACAGTTTCTACTACTTTTCTGGTGGTGTACACAGTATCTAATACAGTGTGTACAGTTTTTACTACACTTCTGGTGGTGTACACAGTAAAAAATACAGTGTAGCCATTGTACAGTTTCTAATACACTTCAGGCAGTGTACACAGTATCTAATACAGTGTGTACAGTTTCTACTACTTTTCTGGTGGTGTACACAGTATCTTATACAGTGTGTACAGTTTTTACTACACTTCTGGTGGTGTACACAGTATAAAATACAATGCAGCCATTGTATAGTTTCTAATACACTTCAGGCAGTGTACACAGTATCTAATACAGTGTGTACAGTTTCTACTACTTTTCTGGTGGTGTACACAGTATCTAATACAGTGTGTACAGTTTCTACTACACTTCTGGTGGTGTACATAGTACACAACACAGAGCAGCCGTAGTACAGTTTCTAATACAGTGCAGGGGGTGTACACAGTATCTAATATAGTGCGTACAGCTTCTACTACACTTCTGGTGGTGTACACAGTATAAAATACAGTGCAGCCATTGTACAGTTTCTAATACAGTGCAGGTGGTGTACACAGTATCTAATACAGTGTGTACAGTTTCTAATACACTTCGGCGATGTACACAGTATCTAATACAGTGCGTATAGTTTCCAATACACTTCAGGCGGTGTATTTATATATATATAGATATATATATTTTTATACAGTCTAATATATATATATATATATATATATATATATATATATATATATATATATATATATATTTATATATATATATATGTGTGTGTGTGTGTGTACTCTGCATTCAGTGTAGCCCATATATTTATATATAGTGCATTTGGTTGTGTATAGTTTCTAATACACTTCAGGCGGTGTACACAGTATATAATACAGTGTAGTGTAGGGTGGTGTTGCAAAACAAAAAATACATGATGTCCGGAAGGCCACCAAGGAGAGGCAGAAGCTCAGAGGCCACTAAAAGAGGGCAAGCAGCCTCTGTGTCTACAGTCAACAGTGGTGGTCATGGAACTGGTGCATCCTCTGCAGGTAGCCGTGGGGCACACATGTCCTTTTTTGCTGGTCCCCAAACACTTTTTATGGCAATATCTTTCATATAAGCCTTTAAAATTAGCATTTTTTTTCAAGTTCTCGTATTCTCCCATAGACTTTAACGGTGTTCGCACAAATGTTTTACCTGGGGGTGTTCGGCTCATCCCTACTGTATATGTTAGGTAAAGATCCCCAGGTTACACATGCCTCAATGTACATAAAATGCTTTGCCTTCCCTACCAATAACATATTTTAATCTAATTCCCAGTGGTCCCATGGTGCTGGTTAGTATTCTCCAGTCAGCTCAGCTGGCATGCATGTACAGTTGGGGAAATCGACACAAAAATATTTATCTAAGTCAAGGACAACCTTAGTCACATACATAAAAATGCTGCAAAATGTTAAAATAAAAATGTGTATGCAGGAGGGTTTCACATCTTACAGTCAACAGCAGCACCAAAATATCAACCTGTCTTCCTGTTGTCTGTAATTTTTTGCTGCTATGGACTTAAAGCGGACCTTCAGTCATTTTTTCAACTTTCTATCTATTAAATCCTCTGCCCTTGTTGTTTTAACTTTGGATGGTAAAACATTTTTTTCTGCCAATAAATACCTTATACCACCCACTTCCTGTTTCTTGTCTGGCCATTAGCCTAGGCCTATGACATCATGCACAGCTCTCTCTCTAACTCACTTGAGAGTTTGCCAGGAAGGGAGGGGGGATGAGTCATTAGAGGGCCAATGAAAGCTGCAGGGCTGCAGGGCTGCAGGGCTGCAGAGCTGGAGGTGTGCCTCTGTGTGTCTGTGTAAATCCAGGGAGTGAACAGGCAGCAGCTTCAGCTGCCCACAGTTAAAATGGCTGCAGCCAGACTTAGTGGAGGGAGATTTCTGCAACATATTTGGCAAGTACAGAATCACAGTATACATAAAATAATATGCAAAGTGGTTGGAGGGAAGCTTCAGAATGACAAAGATATTTTTATTACAAATTATGTGAGCAGACTGGAGTTCCTGTTTAAGAAAATCAGTGTTCCTTATTTCTTGTACTGTCCACAGCATCCTACATACACACTTTTATTGTCGCTATATAGACGATTTGCTCTTTATAGCTGGACAACACACTAGCTTAGATGTTTGGCTACAATATATTAACAAAAATTATTTAAATTTACATTTCACTGGACATTGCTCGGAGTCAATAGAATTCTTAGACGTTTTATTAATGAGCGATGGAGATAAGGTGGTATCTAGTCTGTATAGAAAGTCATCAGCAGGGAACACCCTTTTAGGAACAGATTCCAGCCATCTGGGACAAATAGTGTAATTTAAAATATACCGGTAGGTCAGTTCCTAAGGTTGAAACGAATATGCAGTAGGGATGTGAATTTTAAGACAGAAGCCATGGAAATGGCCTCTAGATTTAAGGAAAGAGGATATTCTGAAGCAGTTGTCCACAGGGCCTTTAACATTGCAGAAAACACCTCACGGGCTAAACTATTTGATGGTATATCTATAAATATTCTAGTTCTCCTGTTTTCTCTACTCCATATAGCATGGAGATTGAGAAAGTCAGGAAAATTGTTAGAAATATCTCCCTGTTCTATCTAATGATTCAGTTTACGCAAAGATTCTTTACAATGATACATGGACTGTGTCCAGGAGGGCTCCAACCATTGGAAAATCTTTGTCTCCTAGTTTACTAGCAATACGTCCACTGCACACTGGTTACAGTTTAAGGGTACTTTTAAATGCGGCATGAATAGCTGTGCTTATTGCTCCTATATTAAGAAAGGAGGTTTGGTATTTTCAAGGTCCACGGATAAGTCCTTTTAAATCTTATCCTTCATTAACTGCAACACATGGTTTTTGGTCTATGTCATTAGATGTACATCATGCACAATACAATATGTGGGTCGGATGACCCATAGGCTGAGAGATCGTTTGCATGACATAGAAAAAAAACACTCAACCAATATAGCCAGACATTGGAATGAATACCACAACAAGGACGTGTCCAGCCTATAAGTTTAGAATGTTATGCAAAAGAGAGGTGTTTGGATATTTCACCTAAATACCGGAAAAATAGTGATGTCATCGCCTTAGTGATACTGTACCTTATGCATTTATTTATTTGTGAATCCCCCCCCCCTTATTTTGTATGATTTTTCCTTCTATGAGATGCTTCTTTAATAGTGGCACCTTTAGCCGACACTATTATTGGGATATATCAACATCTGCCCTTTAAGGGTTTGATTAGATTTTTCTGGCTTTAACATAACATTTTTTCATTAGGCCTCTTTCACGCGAGGGATCCGTATGTCCGCTTTTCATCCTTCCATTTTCGGATAAAAAACGGACATACATGTATCCCTATGGAGCGTCGGATGTCAGCGGTGACATGTCCGCTGACATCCGACCCGCTCCGATCCGAAAAGTGTAACGGAGGAAAAACCTACTTTTCCATCCATTTTCGGATCGGATCGGGTGACGACGGACACTACGGTCCGTCATCATCCGATCTCCCATAGGGGAGAGCGGCGCTCTGACAGGTCCGTAGCTGCACAGTGTGCAGCGATGGACCTGTCATCTTTCTGCTCAGCGGGGATCGGCGGAGCGATCCCCGCTGAGCAAGCGGGTGTTCACGGGGCGGACCATCACTGATCCGCCCCGTGTGAAAGACCCCTTATTCTTCTTTTTTTCCATGTAGTAAACATGATTGATAGATATCCTTCTGTTTTTGTTTTTGTATTATTCTAGTCATCTTCCATCTTTAATTGTTGTGTTGGTACCTACATTTTTACATGGGTTTGCTGGAGGTTTTGAGATATATGAATTATTATCCTATTTTCATTTTATATGAAATATATATATATATATATATATATATATATATATATATATATATATTTATTTTTATTTTTTTTAATAATAATTCTGTATTTTTTATACAAATATGTGATTTTTTCAATATATCTCACTCCGGTATCCCCATGATATCATACATATTTTATTCATTGAAAATATCTCGTGATTTTTTTTGTACCTTGATGTTTTTGTTCATTTATTTTTATTTGTACATATATATGTTTAGTCGGTCTATGTATATAGTTTTGGATTGAAAGACCCTGAGATTGGTGCAGGTTTGTGACAAGAACAATTTATTTTTGGTTTAATCATGTTTAATCTCATGTTCTATGCAGCCGCATTCTTTTATGTGTTTTCAATATACAGTACTTTGGGAATCAGTTTTGACCATAAACGTAGGCGATTTTTTCTTTCTAACAGCTTTGTGATTGGTTGTCTATTCCCATATATACAGATGGTCTACCTGATTCCCATTAGCTATGATTAAGGTAGGTGGTGTGAAACGCATTAGCCCTTTGGATCCTGGTTCCTGTATCTCTGTTATCCTGTAACCGTATGGATTACATTGGATTTCAATAAAGGTGTTGAACTGGAGTGCGGCCGTCCAGCTTCTTTCTTCTGACTTTACTGTCTACAGCAGTGGTTCTCAACTCCTATCCTCAGGACCCACCAATAGGCCGGGTTTCCAAGATAACTGAAATACATCACAGGTGATATCATGTGCTGATCAGTGATTGCAGTATTCTAGTCTGCATCTCCCCAAGATAATACATAAAACCTGGCCTGTTAGTGGGTCCTGAGGACAGGAGTTGAGAACCACTGGTCTACAGCATCCTTACTCAGCCAAGGTTCCGATGAACCCCAGGGTTCCTCCAAAGCTTGTTCCTTGATCAGTGGCAGATTGATCTTCCTCCTGACTGTGTCTGCATAGTGCCAGCACTGTAAAGTCAACATGTGGGATAAGTAGAGCCTTTTTTCTTGTCTCTTAAAGTGTTTGTAAACCTCAGACATGAAATATGAACAAAGCATATCATTCTATAGTGTGTACAGGCGGTCCCCGGGTTACAAACATCTAACTTACAAATGACTCCTACTTACAAACAAAGGGAGACAACAGGAAGTGAGAGGAAATCTACCCCTGGGAAGGGAAATTCACTCCCGTAAGAGTTACAATGGAAAAAAGTGTCTCCATAGGAGCTGTATCACCAATCCTTGTTTCTACAACAAACCAAAAATTTCAAAATCCAATTGTCACAGGGACAGAAAGTGTGGTGAAATCTTCTGAACAGGGACATAGACAGCAAAACAAATGGTACAGGGGTGTTAACCCTTCCCTATGCTATCCAAAAAACCTAATAATTATTGTTTTGGCCTGAGCTACACTTAAAAAATGTACCTGTTCCGACTTACAAACAAATTCAACTTAAGAACCAACCTACAGACCCTATCTTGTATGTAACCCGGGGACTGCCTGTAGTTGTCCCAATTTAGAGCATTAAGTGTCACTTGTGTCTGCTACTTAAAGCGGGGTTCCACCCAAATTTTGAACAATATCTGTATGTATTCTCTTCCTTGCCTAGATGCTGATATGCCGTTTAAAAAAATTTAAATCGCTGTAATTGCCTTTTATTTTTCTATTCTTCTTTGCACTTCCTGGTTCTCCTCCCGTGGGAGTAGGCGTGTTTCTAGCCTCTCCCAGACTCCTGGGAGCTAGTCTCAGGCTTCCCAGGATGCCACTGAGCATGTGCGGGAATGAGCGGTGAATGCTGGGAGCACAGCATTCATCACATCCAGGAAATAAATGCTTGTGGGCTTCAAATGCCCACAATGAAGATGGAAACCGCCTGCAGTGAATAATATAAGTTATTCTTTCCGACGAAATCTGACACAGGCGGACTTGTTACACACAATATGTGAGTATGTAATGCTGAGAAGAAAAGTTTGTGAATGAACTAAAAAAAAAAAAAAACGATAGATAGGTGGACCCCCGCTTTAATTCCTTCCGCTATCAGCATGAATCACTTCTGAAAAGTTCAAATGACACCAAGAAAAAAAAAGGTGACAGAGGAGGGACCTCCAGCAGAGTGCCACCCTCAGCTCTGTTCCTGTGTGCTGTGTGAAGGGGGGGTGTTTATTCCCTCCAATCATCAGAACTCTTCTCACTGAGCTCTGCAGAGTATGACTTAAGCTCCCTGATCCCCTTTTTTATGAATTCTCAGAGCAAAATCCAGCACTTTGAATGGATGTAGAGAAAAAAGGGCTGCAGATAAGCAGATACAACTTATGTAGGAGGATTTATTTAATCTGTGTGTATCACCTGAGGTCAGTTCCCTTCACTATGTAAGGGTTTATGCCAATTTTCAAGTAAATTAAGTGGTAATGAATGTTAAAGGCACCTATAATGCACCTACAGCACATCATAACCACATAAGTAACCACTATAAGGGGATCCTGCATCCACTAACCATCAAAAAAAAGGGAGACATTTCTCCCACTGATCATCAATGGGACTTTATTTACTCATTAGCAAGCACTACACAAGCTACTAATGTAAATGGAATGTTTTTACTGACCTCCAATGCAAGGGGGCATCATTGTACCATATACACTCACTGGCCACTTTATTAGGTACAACTTGCTAGTACTGAGTTGGACTCACGTTTGCCTTCAGAACTGCCTAATTCTTCCTGGCATAGATTCAACAATGGTGTTGGAAACATTCCTCAGATTTGTTGGTTGCACATTCATGATGCAAATCTCCCGTTCCACCACATCCCAAAGGTGCTCTATTGGATTGAGATCTGGTGACTGTGGAGGCCATCGAAGTACAGTGAACTCTTAGTCATGTACAAGAAACAAGTCTGAGACAATTTGAGCTTTATGACATGGTGCATTATCCTGCTGGAAGGAGCCATCTGAAGATAAGTACACTGTAGTCATTACATTGTAGTCATAAAGGGATGGACATGGTCAGCAACAATACTCAGGTAGGCCATGGCATTTAAACAATGCTCAATTGGTACTAAGGGGCCCTAAGTGTGCCAAGAAAATATCCCCCACACCATTACACCACCATGGATCCATGCTTTCATGTTGTTTACACCAAATTCTGAACCCATAATCTGAATGTTGCAGCTGAAATTGAGACTCATCAGACCAGGCAACATTTTTCCAATATTCTATTGTCCAATTTTAGTGAGCCTGTGTGAACTGTAGCCTCAGTTTCCTGCTCTTAGCTGACAGGAGTGGCACCGGGTGTGGTCTTCTGCGGCTGTAGCCCATCTGCTTTAAGGTTCGATATGTTGTGCGTTCAGAGATGGTATTCTGCATACCTTGGTTGTAACAAGTAGTTGTTTGAGGTACTGTTGCCTTTCTATCATCTCAAACCAGTCTGCCCATTCTCCTCTGACATCAACAAGGCATTATTTTTTGCAGGCCATTCTCTGTAAACCCTAGAGATGGCTATGTGTAAAAATCCCAGTAGATCAGCAGTTTTTGAAGTACTCAGATCAGCCCGTCTGACACCAACAACCATGCCACGCTCAGTCACAAATCCCCTTTCTTCCTCATTCTGATGCTCGGTTTGAACTTGAGCAAGTCATTCTCATCAAATCTAGATGCCTAAATGCATTGAGTTGCTGCCATGTGATTGGCTGATTAGCAATTTGTGTTACCAAGTAATTGAACAGGTGTACCTAATAAAGTGGTCGGTGGGTGTAAATCATGTGTGTACTACCTCATTTGCTTCAATGACCAAATAAAAAAAGGTTTATGTTTCTAAAACTGGCAAATGGCTCTTCTTCTCCTGAAGCCTGTATAACTAAGCCTTTACAATAAGAAAAACTAGCAAAACATTAATATTGAACCCCTCGCCAACCTCGAAAAGCAATGTGCCAGTGAACAATAGCAGGCAGTAGACCCCCGAGATCCGCCCCTATTCTTGCACCTTCTCACCTCAGATCTACCTCAATTCTTGCACCTTTTTAAACCTCAGATCAGCCTCAATTATGCACTATTAGAAATACAGGGGTTCTGCATTCATACCTGCTGCCACTGTCGGTTCCAGTAGGAGGATGACAAAAGCAGTTGCGGACAGGCCGCGGTATTAGGAGGAGGGCCAACCCCACAATATGAAGCTAGACCCTGTTCACATCTATGCATTTTAGGTGTGTTGTGGTTATGTTTTGCTGAAGGTGCATTATAGATGCCTTTAACATACATTACCCATTACCACTTAAAGTGTTACTAAACCCAGGACCCTGCATTTACTATATATTTTCTCCCACAGTACACAGGACATAGAAATGCAATTATTTTAGTAAATATAAACTGCTAAATACCCTTTTCTCATCAGCAGTATATAGCAGTCTTGTGACATCTAGCAGTGTCCAGCCAGGCCCTGGTTAAAGCTTGTAGGAGGAGTTTTCTGACTGCCCTATGAGACTGCAAGACCCCTGACTTTCTGTCTAGACAGTGCTGATTGGCCTTTTGCTGATCACATGCACTCTCCCAAGTAAAAAAAAAAAAAAAAATCCTCTAGCAATACACACCAAACAGAGCATGTGCAGCCTGACTCTATAGGCTCTGGGTTATCAGGAAATTATCAGGGGACATTGGAAGAAGGGGAGGATCAGAGAAGACAGGATCAAACAGCTTTTTTTACACAATGCGGAAGATCACCCCTTTAGGTTCCACAGTGAGTATAACAAGCATGCTTTACTGCATATACAGACTGATTTAACTGTTGTGGGTTTAGTAACACTTTAGTAACACTCATTGTAATATGCGTTTTGGTTGAAATTGCAAAGATGGGGAAGCAGAATATTTTTCAATGTACACACCTAGAAAATTCCTAAAATGTGCTAATTTTCTTCTATTAAAAACAAAATTTGCTAATTTGAACAGCCTTGCAGGGTTGCTCAAGTTCTCAAGATGGTCATGCATGACACAACATGTTCTATGTACAGTAAAATCATGTACACATAAACAAATATGGAGCTAGGAAATAGAGTACTAGCTCCATAAAGGCTCCATGAATTAGAAAATGAATTTTAAAGTAAAAACAATAAAAATAACAACATAAATATTAAAATCTAATTCATATTGTTTCTTTAACTTTATAAAGTAATATTACTCTATTTTATACTGTAATGTTTTCCTAATTTCACAATAATCACAATATATACTGTATTATATATTTTATATGTACATATATTGCATTATGTTTCATATGCATATTTACAGTAGCTGAATTTACTTCCTAAAGGTTAGTAATAAAATTAATTTTTAGGCACCAGAAATATTTATAGCTTTGAGAGGACCTCATTAATCAGAAAACAACAGCTGGAGCCTGACATCACATAACAACCAGTGAGTGGAATTCTGAATCCAGCGCTATGCAATGAACTCTGAACAGTGTTTATGAAAGCTGTCCACAATGGTTTCTTCCATTTGCAAAGTTTTGTTAGTGTGTTAATAGTTCTCAAATGAAATCATGAACATGGCTCTAACAGAAAAAAAGGAATGGAAATTTAATAGATCAAAGTATAGCATATAACTGCATAGTACAAACAAAAGTGAAAACGTGTTTTTTTGAAAATTCACTCATATTTATTGTAAGATAATATACCAATACAGGTTATGGTGCAGGGGCATAGATCATTGGGTTTAATCAATGTGTAGCACAGTAAAACCTTTTTAAAACAGAAAGTATTCACATAAACTATATTACCAGAAGTATTGTGATGCCTGCCTTTACACACACATGAGTTTTAAAGGCATCCGAGTATTGGTCCGCAGGGTTCAATATTGAGTTGGCTCACCCTTTGCAGCATTTCTATACACTGCACTGATGATAGCCAAAAAGCCACAAAGTTAGGAGCATGAAATTGTCCAAAATGTCTTGGTATGCTAATGCCTTAAGAGTTCCCTTCACTGGAACTAAGGGGCTAAGCCCAACCCCTGAAAAACAACCCCACACCATAACCCCCCCCCCCTCCCCTTCACTGGAACTAAGGGGCTAAGCCCAACCCCTGAAAAACAACCCCACACCATAACTCCCCCTCCCCTTCACTGGAACTAAGGGGCTAAGCCCAACCCCTGAAAAACAACCCCACACAATAACCCCCCCTCCCCTTCACTGGAACTAAGGGGCTAAGCCCAACCCCTGAAAAACAACCCCACACCATAATCCCCCCTCCACCAAAAGCAAGCTGTGGAGCTAAAGTCTGTCTTACTGATTTCCTGGATATATCTTCTGACTCGGGACCATGATTTAAGTGGGCTAATAAGGAAGACCTCAATATTTAATGTGATAAGAGATCATACATATTACTGTGCTTCGGCACTCTCTCCAATCATTTGGAACTAAGAAAAAGCCTTTCTGAAGGAAACAAATATATCTTATGATTCTAAAATGTCAGTACACCCAAAGCACTACTGTCTAGCTTTCATTGTCATATTATTAATTTATTTTACATTACAAAAAATGCAGCAGCAGCATTGAGACTATATCCAAAACAGAAGGTTCCAGTGCAGGGATATGTTGTATGTTATGGCAAAGGAAGGGTTGGTTTGTAGTGCAGAGGATCCCAAAACAGGAGAGGTGAGAATACAAGCAAGGGGCTTACATTAGAAAAGAGTTAGTGTTAGGGTTACAGGGAGGGTTAGTATTAGGGTTACAGGGAGAATTAGTTGAGCTCTGCACCAAAAACTACCAGGGTTAATCGCTCACCACTAAAAAATAATGGAGGGAGTTCACTAAAGCTACTGCACCACTTTTTTGGCATTAATCCCTCTTGTTAAGCTGTTAAGCTGTTGTACCAAATTAATGAATTCGGCCGGCACAGTGGTGTAGTGGGTAGTACTCTCACCTAGCAGTAAAAAAAGGTTGCTGGTTCGAATCCCAACCACGATACTACCTGCCTGGAGTTTGCATGTTCTCCCTGTGCCTGCGTGGGTTTCTGCCCACACTCCAAAGACATGCTGGTAGGTTGTTTGGCTTCTGTCTAAATTGGCCCTAATATATGAATGTGAGTTAGGGACCTTAGATTATAAGTATCTTAAATAATAATAAATTACTGCGACTTGTGCACCAAATTCAGCTAGTTCTAAAATGTGCCACATTTACAATTCAAAATAAAATATCAAAAGTTCATAACTTTCAAAAGTCCAGCTAATTAAGACCAACTCTCTTTTGGCGTACAGAGAGAAACCCTGTGGGGAATTCAATAAACCTGTTGCGCCACTTTTCAGGTGTTAATCTCTTTTGTTAGTGTAATGTGCCAAATTCATGAAGTTTTTGTGTCACTTTAGTTCTGCCCGTGACAAATTCAGGTAGTTCTAAAATGTGCCACTTTTACATTGTGTCACATTAAATGTGTCAAATTTGAAATAAAATACTGACAGTTCATATCTTATGAAAGTGAAGCTATTTAAGACCTTGGTGCTGACAGATTTTGCAAAAGCATCTTGCCTGCATTCTAAAAATGGTGCACAATGCACCAATTTCAAGTACAAGTTCTAGACAGGTACATGAATTTGGTGCATGCTGCTCCACTTTTAAAATGCACAAGAGACACTTTTGCAAAATCTGTCTGTGCCAGCCTTTATGAATTCCAGGGAGTTCTAAAAGTGGCGCAGCATATGCCAAATTCAAGTACAAGTTCTAGAACGGTATATGAATTTGGAGTACACTGAGTCTTTTAGAATACAGATGAGACACGTTTGTGGAACCTGTCTGCATCGGTCTTTATAAATTCCAGCGAATGAGTCTACTACACCCGCTTTAAATCAAGTAGACATGTGTAAATCGTTTCGTTCTGAATTCCTTTTTTAACAAATTTCGAAAAATGTGTTCATTCGGAAAAATCCCACTTAACGATTTTTCCCTTATATGCATAAATTCGAATATTTGAAAGTTCGTGAATTCGTAAATTCGAAAATTCATAAATTCAGAAATTTTTTAATTCAGAAAAAAAAAATGTGGAAATTCAGAAATTCAAAATTCGAAAAAAACAAAAACCCGGAAATTTGAAAATCTGAAATAATAGCTAACTAATAATAACTTAACTATTACAAACTACTAAATTATAGGTATTGGAATTTCCTTTCAAATTTGGCTGTTAGTGAACGTAACAAATACAAATTTATCCTGAGTTACGAATTATCCGAAATAACGAATGCCGTATCTAAACCAATAGAACGTAACTAATTAATAATAATAAGTAACAATAATAATAATAAAAATGTATTATTATTATTATTATTACTTATTATTTTTAATTTGTTCCGTTCAATTTGTTTAGATGCGGAATTCGTTATTTCGGGATAATTCGTAACATCAGATAAATTTGCGTTTGTTACGTTCACTAACAGACAAATTTGAAAGGAAATTTTAATACATATAAGTTAATAGTTAGTTATAGTTAGTTAGTTAGTTAGTTAGTTAGTTAGTTAGTTAGTTAGTTAGTTAGTTATTCCCATGAATTTTTGGATTTTCTTTCTTATTTTTGGATTTTAGAATTTTAGAATTGAATTAACATCAGGGGTGATCAAAGGTGTTCCCTATGTGTGCTTTCTAAGTGTGTGGGGGATACTGACACTAGATGAAGAGAGAGATCGGTGTTCCTGATTAGTGGGAATCACAGATCTCTCTCTTCCTCTATAACAGAACGACGGTCTGCCTTGTTTACACAGGCAGACTGTTGTTCTGTCATTCCCCCAAATGATCATGGGAAGTGGGTGTCCAATCACAGTAGTAGGCCGGTGGCGCGCGCCCAAAACCAGGAACTGCGTACAGGTACAAGGTACAGGTACGTTGTTTCGCAACAGCCGGGCTGCCCTGCCACTGTATACGTGTGGTGGGCGGTCCAGGAAGAAGTTAACCTAATGCTGCGTACACACGACCGGTTTTGCTGTTGGAATAAACTCAGAAGGTTTCTCCGACGGAACTCCAACTGAATTCCATTCAAGCAGTCTTGCCTACACACTGTCAACCCAAAGTCTGACCAAAGTCCGACCGTCCAGAACGCGGTGACTTACAACACGTACGACGGGACTAGAAAAAGGAAGTTCAGTAGCCAATAGCTTCCATTTCGTACTTGCTTCAGAGCAAGCGTTGTTTTTGGTCCTTTGGAACAGCATACAGACGAGCGGTTTTCCCGATAGGAATTGGTTCTGTCTGAAATATTTAGAACATGTTCTATTTCTAGGTCTGTCAGAATTTTAGAAAAAAAAGTCCGATGAGGCCTACACACAATCGGAATAGACGATGAAAAGCTTCTGTATGACTTTTTCTGTCGAACATTCCTCTCGTGTGTACACAGCATAAGACTCAGGAAAAAAACTGTTAGGTATATTATGGCTAAAAATGATGCTGTTTTATGCAGAATGGTATATAATATGTTATTTTGTTATTTATGGTTTTGTTAATAAAAAGGCTGCTTTGGCCATTTAAATCCAAAGTAAGTGCTTGTGTCCTTTCTGGGGTAGACAGGGGTATGGATTAGAGATGTAAGGTCACGGCAAGCTGAAGCATCTGCAATACCCTTTTAAACCAAATGTTTGCACAAATGTACGTTTGAAAATCTACTAGTGTACAGATAGCCTAAGATGGATTCTAGGGATGTGTTCTACTATACAGCTATTCCTGTATTTGATTGTGGTTGCAGATGTTAGTTATCAAACTAGAAATTTTAGTCTTTAGTTCCACTGAGTCTATCAGTAGAGTTGTCAGGGAAACAAAAAGAAAATGAGCAGTTATATCTGAAAACTTGCTTGATTTACGTGCATAAATTAAAAGAACTAAGGTGTTTTAAAAGTACACTTATTCTTCAAACATGCATAAATGTTTAAGGGTGGATTTTATACCGTGGTAATATATATTAATCAAATCCTCATATTTAGCAGCATGTCTTAATGCACATCTAAAGGTTATTGTAGACAAGCCCATTTGTCAGCGTGCAGTACAATGTGTTTAATCACTCTGTCACTTGATCAAAAGGCATAAGTTTGAGGCAAGAGAAACCAAAGTAAGCAATGACAGAAGGATCCCATTCTGGACGTGACAGGTAATCTGGATGCATTTAAAAGTCCCAATGGAACAAATCATCGCACAAAATGTGAAGTTCCTTTGATTCATAGTATGTATCAGCAGTAAATGTGAATGATGAATACGGCAATTTGCAATGACAAAGAGAATGCTAAATTAACCTCCATTAATCATATATAGGTAATTAAAGCTCTAATTATAGTGTGATTATGACCAAAGCAAACCTTAACCTTGGCCTCTTAGTGAAAAAAGGTTGCAGTAATTAGTGAGCTATATTAATACTAATGTGTTCTTCTGCATCTGTATTGTGATATTATACAAACGTGATTCAGTATACAACCACTAACCTTCCAAATCCATCACAATTGGATCACCCTTTGCCTATGCTTTAACAAATACACTGTTTTCTAATGTCCATGATTTTGGAATCCAAATTTCAGTACATTTGGAAAGTTTGGAAATGAAGTCTGCATTATTGTTATGAAAGTTGAACTCCGGGGAAAACAAAAATCACCCCTTGCAACGGAGCTTCCCCTTAACTTCAAACGTTAAATGCTCGTTAAGGTACCATAAAAATTAGTTTTACTTTGCCGATTCCTGGCTCCCAAGGGCTTCCTCTGTGCCGCTAGACTGCTCTGCCTCTTCTCCTCTATGCTCCAATGGTCGCAGGTCCTCTGATGTCTAACAGTCCTGTACTAGATGTGAGGATGCCAATGGACAGTCCACTGCCAGAGTGTAGGGGGAGTACAAGAGAGCTTCAGCTGCTGGGCACAGGGGGGATTGGGTATGTAAAATAGCTTTTTCTATTACCCTAGACATAAAAAAGCATTTAAAGCCTAATACACACGGGCCGAATGTGGGGCCGGTTCAACAGAAACTGGCTGAAATTCAGCCCGTGTGTACTGTAGTCGGTCCGACAGAAGCCATCCTTTCAGCGGACCCGAAAAGCTTGGCCGATTGGCTCCCAATCAGCATTCTCAGCCAATGGCTGAAAGTGCTGACCGAAGTGTTCTGGCAGGGGTGTGGGGCATCCCCTTGTCAGAACACAATAGATCAGCGGGGGAGATCACTATACTAAAGTCAGATTGTTAGTACAGCGGCTCCTGTCAGTTTTTTTTTCATTCAGCCTTGCTGGGTTGAACGAGAGAAAACTAAAAACTACTAGTGTCTACTAGGCCTTAATCTACACAAATACTAGATTACTCATCAATGTCCTTTAAGAATGAGCACACAGACAGATAAATACACAGTAGGTTCACACTATGCAGGCTTTCATTCTCTCTGCAGAATGCCCGTTATTCCTTTTCTCAGGCCAAGGAAATGCTTAAAGGATAAGTTCACCTTTAGTAACATGTTATGTTACATCCACCTGCACCCCCCACCCCCCATGCGTTAGCAGATGGGGATTCATCTTTCCATACCCACTGTCACTTTTTAAATACAGCTCCGCCTGCACAGCTACATCATTCATTCACAGAGATCTGTGAATGAATGAACTACAAGCCCAGTCTTGCACTGTGGCAGACTGTAGTTCTTAGTGAAGTTGTTCACTGACACTTCCTGCAGCTAAGCTACTGTCTGCCCTTATAGAGGTACAGGCAGAAAGCTGTCAGCAGTGTCTGCAGGAGCCTGACATTGCATCCGCAATCTACTGATCGAGGTTGCAATGCTATGCAGGCTCCAAGGTAAAAAAAAATAAATGCACATTTTTATTAAGCTGCAAAACCATGTGCATTTTTTGTTTTATATTAAAGGTGAAGTTAGCCATTAAAAACACTCCTCTTCCTCCACACCACAGTGTTATTAGGAGTTAAAGTCCAATAACAAACTATAGTACAGGGATGGGAGTTCTGAACATAAGGGGGTGTTTATAAGAACATCATTGGCTGTCATGTGATAGAAAGGGATGACACAAAGGTGATCAAGCAAGCAATCAAGTGGATAAAAACAGCCACAGACATCAAAGCTGGTCACAAACATCAAGATTGCTATATAGCAGATATATATAAAAGGAAAAATGGAACAACAAAACTGCCAAAAATTGCAAAACAATATTGTTGAGTTATTAATTTAGGATGATCAATGTAATTATTAATAATACGCTTTTCATTTAAAGTGATGATGTATTTATTCACATAAAAAAGGCTGTTTTTATCCACTTGATTGCTTGCTTGAGCACCTGTGTGTCATCCATTTCTTTTACATGACAGCCAATGATGCTCGCATAAACACTCCCTTATTCTAGGAACTTCCATCCCCATGATTAAGCTCCAAGGGGCTGAGCAAAAAACTTTGGGGGCGTGGCCTGACTGGAGTCCGGGCAGAAGCTTCTATTCATCTCACTTTATGCACATGGGTCTGCTTAATGATGTGTGGCTTATGGATCTTTTCCTTTGACATTGCTATAGCTTTCACCGCACTATACACTTTATCCCAACAGCCGTTCTTTCTGTTGATCATATTCTATTTTGTTTAAGGTGAAAGGTCCACTTTAAGTACAGAACATTTTCGATGTTTGGTTTAACAAGCCATGCAGCACTGGAAAACCCGGGCAAAGACTGCAAAAACAATCTACAGTATATGATATGAAATAAAACATTTACACCTTTTAATCTGCTACATAACAGCTTCCTAAATCCTTGCTTTTGCAACATGCCAGATCTCACTCTGACCCCTAAATGAAAGTTATATTAAAATGCATTGACTTGGGCAGCTGGCAGTCTCTGGGAATATTCACCAAACAAGAAGATTATTCCATTACTTAAGTAAAAATATTTTTGTTCATCCACTTATCTCCTGGGGAAAAGAAATCTTAGCCAGCGAAGGTGAACAGTAAGACGTAAAAATGCAATCATGCAGAAAGTAAGCCTAGTAAAGATAGCTATAAGTACAGAATGACAAAAGGTAGAGCGTAAATGCTTAACATGTTAGAAAGTGTGAGCTTTGGGGCGGGGCATCGCGCTTAACCACTTTAAGACCAGCCTCGTTTTGGATTTTAGGTGTTTACATGTTTAAAACAGGTTTTTCTGCTAGAAAATTACTTAGAACCCCCAAACATTATATATGGTTTTTCTTCTAACACCCTAGAGAATACAATGGCGGTCATTGCAATACTTTTTTTTGCACCGTATTTGCGCAGCGGTCTTATAAGCGCACTTTTTTTGGAAAAAATTCACTTTTTTGAATAAAAAAATAAAACAACAGTAAAGTTATCCCAATTTTTTTTTATATTGTGAAATATAATGTTACGCCGAGTAAATTGATACCCAACATGTCATGCTTGAAAATTGCGCCCGCTCGTGGAATGGCGTCAAACTTTTACCCTCAAAAATCTCCATAGGCGACGTTTAAAAAATTCTACAGGTTGCATATTTTGCGCTACAGAGGAGGTCTAGGGCTAGAATTATTGCTCTCGCTCTACCGGTCGTGGCGATACCTCACATGTGTGGTTTGACCACCGTTTTCATATGCGGGCACTACTCGCGTATGCGTTCGCTTCTGCGCGCGAGCTCGTCGGGACAGGGGGGTTTTAAAAAATTTTTTTTTAATTTTTATTATTTATTTTACAATATTTTATTTATTTTTACACTTTTTAAAAAAAAAAAATTGTGTCACTTTTATTTCTATTACAAGGAATGTAAACATCCCTTGTAATAGAAAAAAGCATGGCAGGACCTCTTAAATATGAGATCTGGGGTCAAAAAGACCTCAGATCTCATATTTACACTAAAATGAAATTAAAAAAAAAAAAAAAAAAAGTCATTTGTACAAATGACCTTTGAAAAAATATGCCTTTAAGAGGCGTGGACGGAAGTGACGTTTTGACGTCGCTTCCGCCCAGCAGTGTCATGGAGACGAGTGAGCACCATCTTGGCCTCACTCGTCTCTATACACACCAGGGGAGAGGACGCGATCGCCTCCGCCGCTACCGACGGCTCCGGTAAGCGGCGGAGGGCACCGGATCGCGGCGGGAGGGGGGGCCCCTCTCCCGCCACCGATAAAAGTGATCTCGCGGCGAATCCGCCGCAGGGACCACTTTTATCTGAAAGCCGGCCGCCGCACGAAAACGGGGATACCGGGGTTATGGCAGCTAGCTGCTGCCATAACAACGATATCCCCGTTCAAACTTAGGACGTACATCGTACGACCACATGCCGACCATATACAAATTCTTTTTACATTTTTTCATAAAAATAATATGCAAGAGTTAAATTGAGACCCTGACGCATTTCACACACACAGGAGATTAATTATAAATGTATGCCTTTAATCATAACTCAATGACTAAGTGCCTATGTGTGTAACATGCACCCGAGGTTTAAATTATATTGTCAAGTATATTGTTTTTATGAACGAATAAAGAGTTTGGATACAGCTGATTTGGGGTGCATTTGATTTTCTTGTATAGCGGTTGTCAGCAAACTAGCTGGATGGTGTGGCAGGCCAAGCCCATGCCACAGTTTAAAATGGCAGTCTAGGCCAGATTTAGCAGGAAACAGGCCCACTAATGGTGCAGGTGTGTGCTGGGTTTATATTAGAGCCAGGATTGGAGCTCAGGGCCCCACCCTTCTGAGGTCAGTGTGTGTTGGGAACAGAGATAGGTACAGGTCTGCACCGTGCTGTCCAGGACAGGACAGGACAGACAAAGGCATGATTCTGTGAAGGAAGAAGCAGCAGGGAGCTTCAGAAAGACAAAGTCAAGCTGACAGAGCTACAGTGATTGGTGCACAAGCACTGGAAAATGTGTTAAATGGTCTGAGGGATAAAGGCATGACACTATTGGTGCACAAGCACTGGGAAGTATATTACATGGTCTGGAGGACCAAGTCATGAGGCCTGAGCAGTAAAGCTGCAAAGAGAGCCACAAGGCTGAATATTGGTCTTTTGTCGTATTGATGGTGAAAACCCCCTGCATGGGAAGATATTCCTTTGTGAACTTTTGCTTTCTTTTAAATAAAAGTGGGCTGGAAAAGCCCTGAAGCGTACTTCTTGCATTGAGTAAACTCACTATTTTGCACTAACAACGAGCTACAAAACCCCCAACTTGTCACATTGGGCACCCGACTAAAAGCCTGCAAGTGTGGGCTAACCTGGAGCAACACAGGGCTTTCTTTATTTGAGAAGGCTACACTTCTACTGCTATTTCGCTCTCTCCCCTATTTTAATATAATTTGCAAAAGAAGAATGCAAAAAGAGAGGTAGGAACACCCAAAACTAAGCCCAAAACTCCAAGGTGTGTGGAGATATCTACAGAAAGTATGACAGGGAGATCCTTCCATTTAAATCCTCAAGAGCTGTATTAAAGTGGTTGTACACTCTGTATAACCACTTTTTCCTACAGGTAAGCCTATATTAAGGCTTACCTGTAGGTGCTTGAAATATCTCCTAAACCGTGGACAAAAAAGCCGAGCGCCGATGACTATGGCGCATGCGCCGATGTCTATGACGCATGCGCACTTTAGAAAGGGCACATCGTGCCGTTTCTAATAGGGGTCATGCCGTGACTGGCGGCATCACGCGACTCCAGCCAGTCACAGAGCCGGAGTTCGGGGCCCCGGAAGAAAGAGGGACGAAGATGGACGCTCACTGCTAATGGGGACAGCAGCGACATCGCAGGCTCCGGTTTCAGGTAAGTGACACATAATGCTTTACCTTTACAGGGAAACAAAGAGGAAGTAGAACCCACCAGGGTTTACTTCCTCTAAGCCTAGGGCTGATTTATTCTACAAACCTCCATGTAGTTAGCTTTGATATTTGTCTGTTCTTGTTACCATGACCTCTGAGTGCATTCGGGGCCTGGCTGCAACCATTTTGGGCATGAGAAGGTTCACAGGAGGAATATAAAATTTACAGTAGTAAAGGGTTTAAGGTTGAAGTGTTTGCTACCCCAATATTTCATATTCCTGATATGGGCCTTCTGTACCATGTACTTGTATGATAAAGAATCTTTGTACTTCCTCCTTTGTGGTAAATCCCTGGTGTTCCTGTTTTTGTCTTTTTTTTTTCTATTAAAAACTGACCACATTAAGCAGGAGAACACACCCTGGTCAATTCTTTAGCTATGCTGGGAAATCAACCTGCCTTCCTCCAATGATCAGACTTGTCCTGACACACCCCCTTTCACAGGCTTTCACTGGGAAGACCAGTGTTTTGTTGTTTCTCCTACCCCCAGCTCTTATGCAGCTGAGAATAGAGGGAATGTGATCACTTATAAAAAAGGGAAAAAATGTATTTATATATTTTTTGTATCTATACACAAATGTTTTACCTTTATTTTATTTTTTAAACGAAATGGGTTGTTTTGCAAGGTGATCATTTACAATCACTTAAATTCCATCCACTATGCCAAAAACAAGGCAAAATGTAAACGAATCCCAACCATGGCAATACCTGCCTGGAGCTTGCATGTTCTCCCTGTGCCTGTGTGGGTTTCCTATGGGTACTCCGGTTTCCTCCCACACTCCAAAGACATGCTGGTAAGTTAATTGGCTCCTATCTAAATAGGAGACATTGCTGGAAGTGGCAGAAGACGAGGGGCCACTACGAGATCGGGTTGCATATGAAAGAGGTTTGCAGAGAGTCCTGGAACTACATCTGGATTCCACAACGTTCCACTGTTAAACCCCACTTCATTGTCTGGTGGCAATACAAGCATTATTGACTCAGGTGACATACGTCTCTCTGAGTCCAATGGTTCCGGTAAGCCTGCATTGCTTCCATACGGAGGACCCATTTATTTCATATCACTTCTTTTGAGTTTGTTATCCACGTGGTGTAGAACACCACCATTTATGTGGGACTTTTATTTGTCTTCAGATCTTATATGTAATAGATGCCTATTGGAACTCCCTTTCAATATTTTTTTGGGAATACATGATGTTAGTAATAACGGTCTGATATATAGATTTTTTGTGTAATTTGAAAAATCCTTATCCCAATCAGCGCTACACTATATACACCTACAATGTAAAGTAGTGAGTGTACAGCTTGTATAACAGTGTAAATTTGCTGTCCCCTCAAAATAACTCAACACACAGCCATTAATGTCTAAACCGCTGGCAACAAAAGTGAGTACACCCCTAAGTGAAAATGTCTAAATTGGGCCCAATTAGCCATTTTCCCTCTCCCAGTGTCATGTGACTCATTAGTGTTACAAGGTCTCAGGTGTGAATGGGGAGCAGGTGTGTTAAATTTGGTGTTATCGCTCTCACTCTCTCATACTGGTCTCTGGAAGTTCAACATGGCACCTCATGGTAAAGGACTGTCTGAGGATCTGAAAAAAAGAATTGTTGCTCTACATAGAGATGGCCTAGGCTATAAGAAGATTGCCAAGATCCTGAAACTGAGCTGCAGCACGGTGGCCAAGACCATACAGTGGATTAACAGGACAGGTTCCACTCAGAACAGGCCTTGCCATGGTCGACCAAAGAAGTTGAGTGCACATACTCAGCGTCATATGTTAAGGTTGTCTTTGAGAAATAGATGTATGAGTGCTGCCAACATTGCTGCAGAGGTTGAAGGGGTGGGGGGTCAGCCTGTCAGTGCTCAGACCATACGCCGCACACTGCATCAAACTGGTCTCATGGTCTGCATGGCTGTTGTCCCAGAAGGAAGCCTCTTCTAAAGATGATGCACAAGAAAGCCCACAAACAGTTTACTGAAGACAAGCAGACTAAGGACAAGGATTGGTAATTTAAGATAACCTCGCCACCACTCAAAATACACCCACTGAGCCACAAGACAGAAGGCCTAGCTAAAAGCTGCCACTTTAAGAGCAATCAAATGAAAACTGTATCTTAACCCCTTATCAAAAAATATATATGTGACAATAGGTCAAAATAGTGGCGCTACATACGTGCTGAGCAAAAACTGTTTGTTCAACCCAATGTGACTAAAAATCAATACATAAACATGTGAGTAAATAGGTAAATAAATAAAATAATAAAGGAATCCCATGATTAAGTCCTTGTGACAAAACATGTCAGGGGCGTGGCTGTATGGCAATCATCATCACTGACGTAGGATGCTGAACGTCGGAATAGGAAGTGGAGGAGCGAGTTGAGATCTACTCTAGGTCCAAGGAAGGGGTGAGAGTTGTTTACATGCCAGCACACCTCGGGTCCGCCGTGACCGCAAGATCCAATGCTTTATTGCTGCTTAAAGATCTGCTGTGATTATTCTTGCTGATTTTGAAGCTCTACAATGTGAGTGTAAAGGTTGAAGATTTGAAGTGATTTTAATAAACTGTTTTTTTACGTTATCACACTATTGGGCACCTTGATTATCATTTACATGTGGAGAAATACCTTACATACACGGTTGGATTTTGGATACTCGTTTGAAACCCTGTCCATGAGGTTTAAAAGCACCTTAGTCTGACAAGAGAGTGCAGGCATTTAAATTTGGTGAGTGTGTTTCTTTAGGGGAGTGCAATCACTGGCACATTGGTGTGGTGGATGGAACAGGAAGATTTCACATCGATTATGAATTCACTTTATGGACTATTATTTGTGATATTTTCATTATCATTCTTTTTATTTTTTTTTTTAAGTTTCACTTGTCACAGGGTGGAACCATTACTTATTTATTTACCTATTTACTCACATGTTTATTTATTGATTTTTAGTCAAATTGGGTTGAACAAACACTTTTTGCTCAGCGCGTATGTAGCGCCACTATTTTGACCTATTGTCACAAATATATTTTTTGATAAGGAGTTAAGATACAGCTTACATAAGGACATGGATTACTGGAACCATGTCCTGTGGTCTGATAAGACCAAGATAAACTTATTTGGTTCAGATGGTGTCAAGCGTGTGTGGCGGCAACCAGGTGAGGAGTACAAAGATAAATGTGTCTTGCCTACAGTCAAGCATGCTGGTGGGAGTGTCTTGGTCTGGGGCTGCATGAGTGCTGCCGACACTGGGGAGCTACAGTTCATTGAGAGAACCATGAATGCCAACATGTACTGTGACATACTGAAGCAGAGCATGATTCACTCCCTTCGGAGACTGGGCCGCAGGGCAGTATTCCTACATGATAACGACCCCAAACACACCTCCAGGACGAACACTGCCTTGCTAAAGAATTTGAGGGTAAAGGTGATCAACTGGCCAAGCATGTCTCCAAACCTAAACCCTATTGAGCATCTGTGGGGCATCCTCAAACGGAGGGTGGTAGAGTACAAGGTCTCTAACATCCACCAGCTTCATGATGACATCATGGAGGAGTGGAAGAGGACTCCAGGGGAAACCTGTGAAGCTCTGGTGAACTCCATGCCCAGGAAGGTTAAGGCAGTGCTGGAAAATAATGGTGGCCACACAAAATATCAACACTTTGGGCACAATTTGGACATTTTCACTTATGGATGTACTCACTTTTGTTGCCAGCGGTTTAGACATTAATGGCTGTGTGTTGAGTTATTTTGAGGGGACAACAAATTTACACTGTTATACAAGCTGTACACTCACTACTTTACATTGTAGCAAAGTGTCATTTCTTCAGTGTTGTCACATGAAAAGATATAATAAAATATTTACAAAAATGTGAGGGGTGTACTCCCTTTTGTGAGATACTGTATATATATTCAGTATGTATATATATTTGAAACGCTGCATAAACTGAAAATGCTATATAAGTACCTGTAATAAATAAACAAAATTATATTTTCGTTGTAGTTTGCCATTATTATTTTTTATTATTATTTGTAGTGTACCATTGATGGCAGATACACTGTATGGTTTCGCAATTGATATTATTAAATTAAACATTCTTAGTACAAAAAATATGTCTGCATTAATATTTTATTCTGCATTTTTTGGGATTCCCATAAATAACAATACCCTTTTCAAGTTGGTTTAACTAACTGCAGAACACTAGTGTATCTTCAATGTATCATCCCGAGTTAAATGTCTATTCTGTGCACCAGTCAATGGAATCAATAGCTATAAGACCTGTTAGCACTTGAGTCCCAATCGAAGAGCTTTAATCTGCCCAGTTTAGGGCAGAGGAGTATGGGAAATCCATGACACTGCTGGCGAGGTTGATTATAACTGCAAAATGAATACACTCAAGGCTTACATTTCCCAATCAATTTCAAAACGCAATTTTTGTTTTCTGATCCTGTTCCTCGAATGCTAATCCTTTACAGGCTGTATTCTGGATGCATTTGTGCTCTCTAAATAAAAAATACATGAACATTTAAAGTAGAACTCTTCTGATAAAGAAACACTCTTCTTCAGGATCTCAAGGATTTACCATATTGCAAATTGTTAAAATGTACTAAAACCCAAGAACCCAGAAAAAAAAAGGATATAATACATTTTGTGGTGATCAGCCCCATGCCTAGGTCAAGAACTATACAGTATCTGGCAAGTGATTATTTTGCCTTTAGCATCCCCTGTTCCCATAAGGCAAGCAGGTGCACTGGTACTCACTTACCCCCAGGCCTTAGAATAAAATGTTATATTTCCTGATCAGAAATGGGACTGAACAAATGAGACAAGGAAGGGTATCTACAGTTTAGTGGCTGATCAGGCAAAAGACTATGGCTTGTAGCAAAATCCTAGGACAGTCCAAGGTCAGGACAGACAGTGAGTGCTTGCAATCCAGTAGACAGTTCTGGGGTCAGGCGGGTAGCGGGCAAGCAATATCAAGTAGGCAGTTCTGAGATCATGGCAGGTAGAGAGCAAGCATAATCCATTAGACAGTTTCAAGGTCAGGACACATAGTGGGCAAGTGTATTGCAGGAAATCTGAAGACAAGTCAGGTGGCAATCCAAAAAGAGTAGTCAGGATACAAGGCAGGGGTCAGCAGTGATCGATCCAATCAACAAGTAGCATACCAGGCAGGGCACAACAGGTAGGGGAGCCAGGTAGCAGATGTTATCACAAGTCCAAAGCCCTGGGTTTGCGATGCTCACAGCGTTGTGGTCATTCAGTCTAGAGGGGCAGGAACAGACAACACAACAGTGTTGGCTTGTAACCAGGATGCTGTGGAGGGGGACATGGAGCCATCGCCCAATCAGGGGGAAGAAGGTGACCCAGGCAGAGAGAAGCTTATGGCAGTCTCCAGCGAATAGGAAGAGAGAGGCATTGCCTCTGTTGCTTGGCAACAGAAATGCAGGCTGACACAAGTGGTGCGGCATGAAGTAAAATGTGAGCCTGACTCGTGTACCTAACAATATTGTAGTTTGCCAGTCCTTAGATGTGGTGGCTGCATTCAGTTTTTTTTCACTCTTTTATCAACTTTATCACCCTAAGACAGGAAGTGTGTTAGGACTATGGAACGCCTCTCCCCATCTTAACAATATAGGGGGTGTTTTGTAGTTCACACAGAGAATTGAGAATAATACTAACTGATAACAGTCCTAGTAACATAGTTGGTAAGGCTGAATAAAGACACCAGTCCATCCAGTTCAACCTGTATGGGTGTGTTAATGTCAAAACCATTTTCCATATGCCTGTATATTGTGTTCAATAAAATACTCAACTAAGGGTTTATTTAAATTATTTAGTATACATGTTTTATTGAAATTATTTTATCATTATAATTCCTGCTGACACCATCGATTGTGGAAGGTCCACATCCTTACCACTCTGACAGTAAAGAACCCCTTACGTTGTTTAAGGTTAAACATCTTCTCCTCCAACGTGTCTTCTTAAGCTCCCTGAGACCAGTGGCGGCTAGTGAAGTTTAAGGATGGGGTGGTGCCAGACCCCGCCCTTCCTTTTTGATCCCTCTCACTTCTCATAAGCCCCACCCCTTATAGAATCCACCACTCCGTCCCCTGTATTCCACTTGCTTCCACCCATAGTGTCAGGAGTATACAGCTCAGCATCATAGGACAGGGTATACAGCCCCAGAATCACAGGACAGAGTATACAGCCCCAGAATCACAGTATATAGCTCAGCATCACAGATCAGGTTATATAGCTCAGCCTCACAAATCAGGGTATGTAACTCAGCATCACAGATCAGGGTAAACAGCACAGCATCACAGCTCAGGGTATACAGATCAGGGTATACAGCTCAGGGTATACAGCTCAGCCTCACAGATCAGGGTATACGGCTCAGGGCAGACAGCTCAGCCTCACAGATCAGGGTATACAGCTCAGGGTATACAGCTCAACCTTAAAGATCAGGGTATACAGCTCAGGGTATACATATCAGGGTATACAGCTCAGGGTATACAGCTCTGCCTCACAGATCAGGGTATACAGATCAGGGTAGACAGCTCAGGGTATACAGATCAGGGTATACAGTTTAGCCTTACAGATTAGGGTATACAGCTCAGGGTGGACAGCTCAGCCTCACAGATCAGGGGTATACAGCTCAGGGTATACAGACCAAGGTATACAGATCAGCCTCACAGATCAGAGTATACAACTCAGCATCACAGATCAGGGTATACAGCTCAGGGTATACAGCTCAGCATCACAGATCAGGGTATACAGAACAGGGAATACAGATCAGGGAATACAGCTCAGGGTATACAGATCAGGGTATACAGCTCTGGGTATACAGCTCAGGGAATACAGATCAGGGAATACAGCTCAATGTATACAGATCAGGGTATACAGCTCAGGGTATACAACTCTGGGTATGCATATCAGGGTATACAGCTCAGCATCACAGATCAGGGTATACAGCTCAGGATATACAGATCAGGGTATACAGATCAGGGTATACAGCTTAGGGTAAACAGATCAGGGAATACAGCTCAGGGTATACAGCTCAGGGTATACAGATCAGGGTACACAGATCAGGGTATACAGATCAGGGTATACAGCTCAGGGTATAAAGCGCAGCCTCACAGATCGGCACTGACAGCACTGGTCACTCAGCCTCACTGATCGGAACTGACAGCACTGCACCCCTGGGCTCGTGGCACTGCCCTGACAGCACCCCCCCACGGGTGGTCCGGCATTTACCGCTGGGCTGTGCTATCCTCTTTGAGTGCTGAGTCTTGACTGCGTTGTCTCCACAAGAGCAGCAGCGGTGGCAGAGGTATCCTTCCTTGAGTCCAGCGCATGTCTCCTCTGCTGGGGCCTCCTCTTCCTAAATGCCAGGCATCCAATAGGATCGCCTGGCGCTTTGGCCAATCGGGAAAAAGGTCTCCTGATTGGTGGGGAAGAATGTTAGTGTGAAAATAGCGAAAATTCATTCACTATCGTCACACAATTGGGTCCAAATTTGAAGCCTGGCTCCAATCAGGTGCTTAAAAAAAATACCCCCTCCCACCCCGACCATAGGAGTCCATGTGTCCGGCGTCCTGAAAGGGGCGGGCACATGGATAGGGGGGTGGCGCCCATGTGCCCATGATGCATGGGCCACCACTGCCTGAGACTGAACAGTTTTCCTCCTATGCTAGGATCACCAGTCAACAGAGACAAAGAACACACAAAGGTATAATCTCACAAGATTTCTAACATGATCATCAGGTTTTTTTGGCATTATAAATGCCAAATATATATAAATAAATAAATATAACAAAACACCTTCAGGGGTATAACAGATCACAAGGGAGCAAAAAAAATAAGTTCATGTTTGGGTTTACATACAATTTGATTGCTTCTTTTCTCTAGCTAGTGCTACTGAGAAAGGCTGCTGTAGTAACTTCCTCAAACTTAGTGCTAAGAGGAAGGGGCTGTCTCCTCTAATGATTACAATCAGTCTTGTTGAGGCTGTTGAGAAAATTTACATCCAGTCTCTATTTAAACATATATCAAGTATATCACCAGTAATGAAAGATTGCATGCAGTACATGAAAGGATGTTGCTTGGGGTGCCTAAAAATGTAACTTCATGTTCTGTTCAGATTTCTGACCAATAAGTGAGCCAGTCACATTACATGGGCAGGAAATGAGATTTCAAGGCATGTTCTGTACATCACTAGTGTCATTGGAAAAAGTTTGAAATATTGAGCAATTTTAGAAACTCACAGGGATTGTAAGATAAATTGAAAAAAATAATTTATATAGTAGTAAATTATCAAATAGATTTAAAGCAAGGATGATTTCATATAATTTGTTTGTTTTTTTTACTGTAATAGAATGTGTAGGTAATTTCTCCAATGAAACATAAACAGCAATAAAAGCACTTTGTTGTATTATACTTGGGAAGGGTTAGAACCTTTGTTAGGCTTTATTTTGCTGTCTTTATCTCCATTGGGAGGTTTCCAGCACTTTCTGTGTCAGTAACGTTCCATGTATCAGAATGTGATGGGTTTTCATTGGTATAAAAAGTGAGGAAAATCCTTTACAAAAGGGAGACCTAAAGAAAAAAAAGTTTTCAACCCTTGTCACACAGAATCATATGAAAATGGAAATCACATTAACCACTTTAGCCCCGGAAGGATTTGCCCCCTTAATGACCAGGCTATTTTTTGCGATACGGCACTGCATTGCTTTAACTGACAATTGCGCGGTCGTGCGACGTTGTACCCAAACAAAATTGACGTCCTTTTTTCCCACAAATAGAGCTTTCTTTTGGTGCTATTTAATCACCTCTGCGGTTTTTATTTTTTGCACTATAAACAAAAAAGAGTGACAATTTTGAAAAAAAAGCTATTTTTTACTTTTTGCTATAATGAATATCCCCCCAAAAAATATAAAAAAATGAATTTCTTCCTCAGTTTAGGCGGATATGTATTCTTCTACATATTTTTGGTAAAGAAAATTGTAATACGCCTATATATACTAGTTTGCGCAAAAGTTATAGCGTCTACAAAATAGGGGATATATTTATGGCATTTTTACTAGTAATGCCGGCGATCTGCGATTTTTATTGGGACTGCGACATTGCGGCAGACAGATCGTACACTTTTGACACTATTTTGGGACCATTGACATTTATACAGCGATCAGAGCTAAAAACAGCCACTGATTACTGTATAAATGTCATTGACAGGGAAGGGGTTAACACTAGGGAGCAATCAAGGGGTTAAATGTGTGTCCTAGGGAGTGATTCTAACTGTGGGGGGATGGGACTGCCTGGGGGAGGAGATTGATCGTTGTTCATACTTAATATGAATAAAAGATCAGTCTCCTCACCCCTCACAGAACGGAGATCTGTTATGCCCCGTACACACGGTCGGATTTTCCGACAGAAAATGTGTGATAGGACCTTGTTGTCGGAAATTCCGACCGTGTGTAGGCTCCATCACACATTTTCCATCGGATTTTCCGACACACAAAGTTGGAGAGCAGGATATAAAATTTTCCGACAAATTCCAATCGTGTGTACACAAATCCGACGGACAAAGTGCCACGCATGCTCAGAATAAATAAAGAGATTAAAGCTATTGGCCACTGCCCCGTTTATAGTCCCGACGTACGTGTTTTACGTCACCGCGTTCAGAATGATCGGATGTTCCGACAACTTTGTGTGACCGTGTGTATGCAAGACAAGTTTGAGCCAACATCCATCGCAAAAAATCCTAGGATCTTGTTGTCGGAATGTCCAAACAAAGTCCGACCGTGTGTACGGGGCATTAGTTTACATTGACAGATCTGTCTCTCTCAGGAGCGATCGCAGGTGCTTTAATAAACATATTTTCCAAAAAAAAAACACAATCATAGAGAGGAGCGCTGTGGAGCGCGAGCTCCTCAGGGTCAGTTTCGGGGACTGTGCAGATTATCAGACCCTCCACACTAAGAAGTGACCTCCTCCTCCTATATTTCAGTTGTTGTAAAATGTGGAACTGATTGAACATAACCACTGATAATTTTCTGGCCAGTTCTCTTTATTGGTGTCATGCTGATTAATTCCAGTAGAGCATATGTATGGTGTCAGCAATTTAAAGTCTCTGTAACCTCTCCATGGGAGTCCATCATAAGTTGAGCTTACACCCTTGGGGATTTCTGAGCTGGTACTACACAAAAGATTCTGATATCACTTTTTGTTAGATTATTTAGTGACATCTTTTGCACAGTGGAATTCTTATTCACGGACTGGAATATTTTATGTTTATTTCATCCTCACTTTACATTTATGTTTATTCACATGTGTCTTTCATGCATGGTTGTGTTTTTGAATATAATTTCATATATGCATATCGATACTGAATTCATATGATTTTGGTTGTACGTTGGGATTATCACCTGTTGATTTTTTTGGGTGTTGTGGATTTATTCACACTTTTTTGGATTTGTATCAAAATCTGTAATTACATGCCCCTGCTAAACAGGGGCAGAAAAATTGGGCCTTTGGTGGTGGTGGTACCAGAACCATCCTCCCTCCTCATCACTGGAGCAAACTTGGCAGTATGCTGCAGCTGGGGGAACATGACTGCAAGTTTCTTGTCCTTCTTGGGAAACCCCTCTCTCTAGGCTCACGTTACTCCCTTCCACAACCTGGGAACCAACATCAGAGCCTTCAAATTGCTGCGCATCCTCCAGCAGCATGTAACCGACACTGGTCGAATAATTCTGGGGACTCCTCCGTGCATAATGGTGGAGCTATGGAAGGAGTGACTGTGGACAAGGAGCCGGTGGAATAGGCCGCTTTGGCAGCTGCGTTGGAAGGCAAACTACTCTGAGCCTGGGTGACAGAGGATGAGGAGGATGAGAACGGCTTTGTTATCCACTCCACCAACTCTTCTGCATGTTCTGGCTCAATAACATGGCCAGCAGCAGAGAAAAAGGACAAGCATGCCCCATGGCCAGCTGCAGAGGATACACCCTGTCCACGACCAGCACTGTTGACTGTAGACACAGAGGCTGCTTGCCCTCTTTTAGTGGCCTGTGAGAGTCTGCCTCTCCTTGGTGGCCTTCCGAACATGATGTATACTTTGTTTTGCAAAACCACACTACACTGTATTATATAGTGTATACACCACCAGAAGTGTAGTAGAAACTGTAGACACTGTATTAGATACTGTGTACACTGCCTGCACTGTATTTGCAACTGTACTATGGCTGCACTGTATTGTGTACTATGTACACCACCAGAAGTGTAGTAGAAACTGTACACACTGTATTAGAGACTGTGTACACCACCTGCACTTTATTAGCAACTGTACTATGGCTGCACTTTATTGTGTACTGTGTATACCACCAGAAGTGTAGTAGAAACTGTACACACTGTATTAGATACTGTGTACACGGCCTGCACTGTATTAGCAACTGTACTACCGCTGCACTGTATTGTGTACTGTGTACACCACCAGAAGTGTAGTAGAAACTGTACACACTATATTAGATACTGTGTACACCGCCTGCATTGTATTAACAACTGTACTACAGCTGCACTGTATTGTGTACTGTGTACACCACCAGAAGTGTAGTAGAAACTGTACATACTGTATTAGATACTGTGTACACCGCCTGCACTGTATTAGCAACTATACTATGGCTGCACTGTATTGTGTACAGTGTACACCACCAGAAGTGTAGTAGAAACTGTACACACTGTATTAGATACTGTGTAAACCGCTTGCACTGTATTAGAAACTGTACAGCGGCTGCACTGTATTAGATACTGTGTACACCGCTTGAAGTGTATTAGAAACAGTACACCACGGAATGCACTGTAGATATAGGCTACACTGGATGCAAACTATAAATATATATATATATATATATATATATATATATATATATATATATATATATATATATATAAAATACACCACCTGAAGTGTATTAGAAACAGTACACCACAGAATGCACTGTAGATATACGCTACACTGGATGCAGAGTATATACAGTGGGGACGGAAAGTATTCAGACCCCCTTAAATTCTTCACTCTTTGTTATATTGCAGCCATTTGCTAAAATCATTTAAGTTAATTTTTTCCCTCATTAATGTACACACAGCACCCCATATTGACAGAAAAACACAGAATTGTTGACATTTTTGTAGATTTATTAAAAAAGGAAAACTGAAATATCACATGGTCCTAAGTATTCATACCCTTTGCTGTGACACTCATATATTTAACTCAGGTGCTGTCCATTTATTCTGATCATCCTTGAGATGGTTCTATATCTTCATTTGAGTCCAGCTGTGTTTGATTATACTGATTGGACTTGATTAGGAAAGCCACACACCTGTCTATATAAGACCTAACAGCTCACAGTGCATGTCAGAGCAAATGAGAATCATGAGGTCAAAGGAACTGCCTGAAGAGCTCAAAGACAGAATTGTGGCAAGGCACAGATCTGGCCAAGGTTACAAAAAAAATCTGCTGCACTTAAGGTTCCTAAGAGCACAGTGGCCTCCATAATCCTTGAATGGAAGATGTTTGGGACAACCAGAACCCTTCCTAGAGCTGGCCGTCTGGCCAAACTGAGCTATCGGGGTGAAGAGCCTTGGTGAGAGAGGTAAAGAAGAACCCAAAGATCACTGTGGCTGAGCTCCAGAGATGCAGTCGGGAGATGGGAGAAAGTTGTAGAAAGTTAACCATCACTGAGGCCCTCCACCAGTTGGGGCTTTATGGCAGAGTGGCCCGACGGAAGCCTCTTCTCAGTGCAAGACACATGAAAGCCCGCATGGAGTTTGCTAAAAAACACCTGAAGGACTCCAAGATGGTGAGAAATGAGATTCTCTGGTCTGATGAGACCAAGATAGAACTTTTTGGCCTTAATTCTAAGCGGTATGTGTGGAGAAAACCAGGCACTGCTCTTCACCTGTCCAATACAGTCCCAACAGTGAAGCATGGTGGTGGCAGCATCATGCTGTGGAGGTGTTTTTCAGCTGCAGGGGCAGGACGACTGGTTGCAATCATGGGAAAGATGAAGTGCAGGGATATCCTGGACGAAAACCTTCTCCAGAGTGCTCAGGACCTCGGACTGGGCTTCCAACAAGACAATGACCCTAAGCACACAGCTAAAATAATGCAGGAGTGGCTTCACAACAACTCTGTGACTGTTCTTGAATGGCCCAGCCAGAGCCCCGACTTAAACCCAACAAAAGTGAGTACACCCCTCACATTTTTGTAAATATTTTATTATATCTTTTCATGTGACAACACTGAAGAAATGGCACTTTACTACAATGTAAAGTAGTGAGTGTACAGCTTGTATGACAGTATTAGTTTGCTGTCCCCTCAAAATAACTCAACACACAGCCATTGATGTCTAAACCGCTGGCAACAAAAGTGAGTACACCCCTAAGTGAAAATGTCCAAATTGGGCCCAAAGTGTCAATAATGTGTGTGGCCACCATTATTTCCCAGCACTGCCTTAACCCTCTTGGGCATGGAGTTCACCAGAGCTTCACAGGTTGCCACCAGAGTCCTCTTCCACTCCTCCATGACGACATCACGGGCTGGTGGATGTTAGAGACCTTGCGCTCCTCCACCTTTTATTTGAGGATGCCCCACAGATGCTCAACAGGGTTTAGGTTTGGAGACATGCTTGGCCAGTCCATCACCTTTTCCCTTTAGCTTCTTTAGCAAGACAGTGGTCATTTTGGAGGTGTGTTTTGGGTCGTTATCATGTAGGAATACTGCCCTGCGGCTCAGTCTCCGAAGGGAGTGGATTATGCTCTGCTTCAGTATGTCACAGTACATGTCGACATTCATGGTTCCCTCAATGAACTGTAGCTCCCCAGTGCCGGCAGCCCTCATGCAGCCCCAGACCATGACACTCCCACCACCATGTTTGACTGTAGGCAAGACAGACTTGTCTTTGTACTCCTCACCTGGTTGCCGACACACACGCTTTGCACCACCTGAACTGCATAAGTTTATCTTGGTCTCATCAGACCACAGGACATGGTTCCAGTAATCCATGTCCTTAGTCTGCTTCTCTTTAGCAAACTGTTTGCGGGCTTTCTTGTGCATCATCTTTAGAAGAGGCTTCCTTCTGGGATGACAGCCACACAGATCAATTTGATGCAGTGAGCGCCGTGTGGTCTGAGCACTGACAGGCTGACCCCCCCCCCCTTCAACCTCTGCAGCAATTCTGGCAGCACTCATACCTCTATTTCTCAAAGACAATCTCTGGATATGCTGAGCACGTGCACTCAACTTCTTTGATGGACCATGGCGAGGCCTGTTCTGAGTGGAACCTGTCCTGTTAAACCGCTGTATGGTTTTGGCCACCTTGCTGCAGCTCAGTTTCAGGGTCTTGGCAATCTTCCTATAGCCTGGGCCATCCTTATGTAGAGCAATAATTCTTTTTTTCAGATACTCAGAGAGTTCTTTGCGATAAGGTGCCATGTTGAACTTCCAGTGACCAGTATGAGAGAGTGAGAGCGATAACACCAAATTTAACACACCTGCTCCCCAGTCACACCTGAGACCTTGTAACACTAAGGAGTCACATGACACCAGGGGGAGGGTAAATAGCTAATTGGGCCCAATTTAGACATTTTAACTTAGAGGTGTACTCACTTTTGTTGCCAGCGATTTAGACATTAATGGCTGTGTGTTGAGTTATTTTGGGGGGACAGCAAATAATAAATAATAAAATAGTTACAAAAATGTGAGGGGTGTACTCACTTTTGTGAGATACTGTATATTTAAATTATTCACAAGCAGTTCTGGGTGTGCATCTGGGAAATGGGGAATAAAGGAAGGATTTACATGGTCCCATAATGATGAATAACCACCTTATTTTTGGGATATGCGATGAAAAGAAATACACTATATTACCAAAAATGTTGGGCCGCCTGCCTTTACACGCACTTTAATGGCATCCCAGTCTTAGTCCGTAGGGTTCAATATTGAGTTTGCCCACCCTTTGCAGCTATAACAGCTTTAACTGTTCTGGGAAGGCTGTCCACAAGGTTTAGGAGTGTGTTTATGGGAATGTTTGACCATTCTTCCAGAAGCACATTTGTGAGGTCAGGCACTGATGTGGACAAGAAGGCCTGGCTCGCATTCTCTGCTCTAGTTTATCCCAAAGATGTTCTATCAGGTTGAGGTCAGGACTCTATGCAGGCCAGTCAAGTTCTTCCACCCCCCCCAAGCTCGCTCATTCGCGTCTTTACGGACCTTGCATTGTGCATATATATATATATATATATATATATATATATATATATATATATAAATATATATATATATTAATACACCGCCAGAAATGTATTACAAACAGTACACCACAGAATGCACTATAAATATAGGCTACACTGCATGCAGAGTATATATATATATATATTAATACACTGCCTGCACTGACTGAATATAGAGTAAACACTGAATATATAATATATAGTCTATGCTAAATGCAGAGTATATATATATATATATATATATATATATTAGACTGACTGTGTATATATATATATATATATATATATATATATATATATATATATATATATATATATTTATATATCTCAAATACACTGCCACTAACTGAATAACCTGCCTGCTTAATCTAAATCATGCTATCTCTCTGTCCACATCAACAACAATACACACGGCTGCCGTATAAGCAGCCTTATATAGTGTGGGGCGTGGACTTAGTCCCCCTGAGCCAGGTTGGCCAAAGGCACCCTGCCTTTGGCCAATTATGGCTCTCTTAGCAGAGCGCGCTGTGACTGGCCAATCATCATACAGCAATGCACTGGGATCTCGCAGTGCATTATGGGGCGCTCCGCGGTGCTCAAATTTGCTGCCAACACCCCATAATGTTCGCTGTTTGGCGAATACCTGATGTTCGAGTCGAACTTATGTTCGAGTCGAACTTATGTTCGACCCGAACATCAAGCTCATCCCTAGTGTGAACCTAGCATTAGGCTGATATTACATCAATATTTTGTGGTAACATATGGTAAAACACATGTTTTACTGTAACAGATTATTCATGGTGCACCGTGTTGCCCTACATTTTGAATTTTAAAGCATTACAACACACAGTGAACCATTTGTCCATTGAATTGCAATGCTTTAAAAAAAATGGTGCATGTCCAATGTGTTGAGGTGCAATGGCAGCCTATATAAAATGAATAGGTAGCATTAACACAATGCATTTTAAGACTAAAAATACCGCACCACAGGACACCCAGCAGATGTGAAGGGGGCCCTACATTTATAAACCGTTTATCTTCCTTTTACTGTCTCACTTTTTGTTCTCAAATCTTTCTTTTTTTCAGGTATGAACACATCTTTATTTAAATGTTCATTAAAGAGTAGTAAATGCATGTCTTGTCTGAAAGCCAAGCATATAGAATTAAAACATTAAATCCTTCATTTTGTCTCATGATACTACTGCAAAAAAATGTATTGAAATTAAAAAAAAAAAAATAGATTAAGAATGATTTACAAAATCCCTTCTGAACGTTAAAAATGAAACTTTAATAATAAAGAGATCTAGATTCAAATTACAGGCACTTGAAATACCAAAAAAATAAAGATATGCAAAATGTGTGATATGATAAAAACTTTTAGTACATCTAATCAGTACATCTATTTAGCATTAAACCGCAATGATGCCATAGAATGAATTTGAAATCTTCTGATGTGTGCAGAGATACTTTATGTATGTAGTGTAATAGGGATTTTATGTGTATCTGCGGGTCCCGACAGTTTATTTATTTGATGTGCATATACATTTCTGTTTAATAAAGTATATTATTTTAATTAAGGTAAATAATAATTTTTAAAGGGTGGGCACATTTAAAGCAGAACTACTCTGCATCTGAGCACCACAAACCAAAAATACTATTTCATTGATTTTTAATATTCAAAGCAAACTCTTCCATCCATCTCTCCATGCTTTATTTTGTAGAGAAAACATGGCTGTGGCCATCTTGAATATAGACAGTTGATTCCTGTAGCATTTACTTCTTAGAATCCACCTGCTCTTAGCGCAGACATGCCGTCAGGAGGGTGTGCTTAGATGAGAAAAAAATTGATCAATTGTATACGTATGCTAGCTGATTTGACCTATTTATGATATGCTATATTGGCTTTTATCCAAAATCTTTTTTGTATTAAGGCGGATCTAAAGGGTGAATACTTATTTGTTCAATGGTTTCTTGCCGGCACCGGCATCTTCTTCTGAGTGCTGGTCTTCTGGCCTCTTTATTGGCTGGCAGGGGACATCACTACTGAGCATGCGCATGAGCAAGTCATCCCCGCACTTAGAGACCAGCCAAGCACTTAATCCTCATGCTGCTAGCATCAGTAAATAGGAAAGTATATTATAATAACTTGTTTTAAACTTTTTTTTTACATTCCTTCAGCAGTTACTTCCTGGTTTACAGGTCTAGGCAAATTACATCATACATCCTAGGAGTCTTCAGGAGGTGAGGAGGGGCTTTCTCAGCTAAGCACACCTTCCTGCCTGCATGCCTGAGCAAGGATAGATGGATTCAAGGAAGTAAAAGCCACATGGATCATCTGCCCTTATTCAAGATGGCCACAACCAAAAATGCTAGGGGGCATTTTTCAAGATGATTTTTGCTTATGCGCACTTCAAGGAGAAGTGTGAAAAGCATTTTTCACCATACTTCTCCAATGGATCACAGGAGTGCTGAAGCCCACTGTTGGCTGACATCACAGAGCCAATCCAGGCTCTGAAAAGATCCTGACCATATGGTTGAGATCTGCCCAGAACCCTGGATGGACAGCTGGCTCATCCTCTCAGCGATCCACTGAGGGCCCGAGCCAGCCCCTTCCATCCCCCTCCATAGCCCAAGGTTCCAGTGAGTGCTGAAGAGGCAGAGCAGAGAGCAAGAGACTGACAGTCCCAACTCTCTGCTCAGAGCTGAGGGGAGAACTGAGTGATCAGCGGTGTTTAATCGCTCAGTTCTGCAGAGCCAGTGGGGGACTGCAGAGCCAGTATACACTCACCGGCCACTTTATTAGGTACACCTGTTCAATTGCTTGGTAACACAAATTGCCAATCAGCCAATCACATGGCAGCAACTCAATGCATTTAGGCATCTAGCCGTGGTAAAGACAACTTGCTGAAGTTCAAACCGAGTATCAGAATGGGGAAGTAAGGGGATTTAAGTAACTTTGAACATGGCATGGTTGTTGGTGTCAAACGGGCTATTCTGATTATTTTCAAAAACTGCTGATCTACTGGGATTTTCACTGCAAGGGTTTATAGAGAATGGTCCGAAAAATAGGAAATATCCAATAAGTGGTGGTTGTGTGGACGAAAATGCCTTGTTGAAGTCAGAGGACAGAGGAGAATGGGTAGACTGGTTTGAGATGATAGAAAGGCAACAGTAACTCAAATAACCACTCATTACAACTAAGGTATGCAGAATACCATCTCTGAATGCACAGCACATCAAACCTTGAAGCAGATGGACTACGGCAGCAGAAGACCACACTGGGTGCCACTCCTATCAGCTAAGAACAGGAAACTGGGGCTACAATTCACACAGGCTCACCAAAATTGAACAATAGAAGATTGGAAGAACGATGCCTGGTCTGATGAGTCTTGAATTTCAGCTGCCACATTCAAATGGTAGGATCAGAAACAACATGAAAGCATAGATCCATCCTGCATTGTATCAACGGTTCGGGTTGGTGGTGTAATGGTGTGGGGTATATTTTATTGGCACACTTTGGACCCCTCAGCGCCAAAGTGTTGTTTAAATGCCACAGCCTGCCTGAGAATTGTTGCTCATTTATGACTTCAGTGTACCCATCTTCTGATGGCTACTTCCAGCAGGATAATGCACCATGTCACAAAGCTCAAATCATCTCAAATTGATCTCTTGAATATGATAATGAGTTCACTGTGCTCCAATGGCCTCAGCAGTCACCAGATCTCAATCCAATAGAGCACCTTTGGGATGTGGTGGGGCGGGAGGTTCACATCATGGATGTGCAGCCGACAAATCTGTAGCAACTGTGTGATGCGACTATGTCAATATGGACCAAAATCTCTGAGGAATGTTTGCAACACCTTGTTGAATCTATGCCACAAAGTATTAAGGCGGTTCTGAAGGCAAAGGGGGTTATAATCCGGTACTAGCAAGGTGTACTTAATAAAATGGCCGGCGAGTGTAAATGTTCATTATTTTTCAAAGTCCAAACGTCTCTTTTAACATTACAAAAAATATCTATTGCTAGATCCACTTTAACATACAACTGACAGCATTTAGGGATTAAAAACATCTTCTTCAAACATACCCTGCAATGTAAGTAAATATCTTATAATAATATAATAAACAGTATGTATTAATTCGTTTTTACCATATGTCAATATAGAATTTTACCAGTCTTGTAATTTCTTTTGATGTGTTTGCATTGTAAAATCTGCATAAATAAAAGACTTAGAATTGTATCTTAATCAGTGCAGCTTATCCTATAGAACCCCGAGGAATACACAACACATTGCATTCACCATGTGGTTATTTTAGACATAAACAAACAAACCAACATTTAAAACAGGTCTTTATTTGTGAAATCAAATATTAATCACATCACAAATTCCCAAAGCGAACAAAAAGCATATGTTATACTTTTCAGATTATGCAGAATGTTATAGAATATTTTTTTCATATTTCTCTAGATAACAGTTTGCATGCAAAAATCACACATTTCCAAGGTATGTATTGTAAATGAGAAAGTGAAACGCTATGAAGATGGAAGTGAACTCCGACGTACGCATGGGGGTGCTTGGCCAATGAAAAGACCAAAAATCGTTATCCGGAAGCAGAATGGCTGAAGATGTTAGCGGTGAGCTCTGGGACACTGCAGTGCTGCAGTGAAGGTGAGTATATCTTCGCTTTAACGTTAGCTTTATAGCTTCATCTTAAAATACATCCCTTCTGCACCCGAGCCCAGGCCTGAGTCGTCCCCCCCCAGACTGGGGAGGTAGTCTCAAAGGCCCCGACAGCCTAACACCCCATCTCCATCTTCCACCTGAACTCCACACGGCCCCAGCTGGGCTGACCCTGAGTATTTGAGGGAGCCTACCCCCTGCCAACCCTTCTGTTGGGGATTGATCAGTGCCCTCAGAATACTCCAGCTAGCTCCTCCTAGACTCCTCCTAATTGCTTCTGGAACCTTCTCCAAGTTTCTAGCAATCAGGGAGGAGTTACCAGAGAAGGTGCTGCTGAGTCATCCAGCCTACCTGAGTCACTCACCCGACCCAGAAAAACACACAGGCTTGGCTGCCAGCCAAGCCTGAAAAATTTACCTACACTAACACAAAACATCCTACTTTAGCACTCTAGAAACTCTAGAGGGTGCTACATGTGTATTACTGTTGATTTAAAATCATGTGCATTACTGTATCACACCAAAGTGAATGAGTATTAGTGTTTTCCTACTGACCTGGAGTTCAGCTTTACAACAAGGTTAAGGCAGCCTGGTCTATGACACTTCATGTTCTAAAAGGTGGTTGGATCTTTACGAATGGCTTCACAGTGATATTGTAAATATGTTGTGCTCTTTTATAACTTACAGAGCAATGAAAAAATTATACTTGCCACACATGGTTTTCCTTCTATACAACCCAGAATGAGCACAATATCCTGTTTGCAAAGTTAATACTGAATTCCTGGATAAGCAAATTTTGTCTAACATTATTATATATTGTCGATTGCACAGATGCAAGAGTCATGTTTACGGTGAAGCAAAAAACATGTTGAATGCTAGTATGGCAGAGGTGCCCGTGATATCATGGGATATTGGTTTGAAGGGGTATGAGTTGTCATCAATATAATAAATGAACATAAAATTATTTACTACACTAAAAGACATGCTTCATGGCTGAAATATAGAATGTCCTCAGTTTGACTGTGCTACACAAAGATTCCACACTTCCCGATAACTGGGCAATCACCAGCCCTGATATTCATCTTTTGGTGTAATAAATTGAATGTTCATTACCTAGAACTACAAGGACTCAGACCTCTCCTTAACAAATATCCCATGATACCCCAGGTGCATCTGCCATTTGCTTCACCATAAACAAACTGATCACCCTCCTGATGTTCCCCATGTGGAGCTAGGACTGGCTCTCCAGGGGCATTGAGACTGACCTCCTATTTGGGAACCCTAAGGGTTGTGTCTACCAATACACTTGGTAGTTGGCAACCTTCCAAATATTTTTTGGGGATGTGGAAATTATGCTAAACACAGACAATCTTGTACAAACAATTACTATAAACCTGCAGATAGCAATGGCTATATAGCCATGGATAGTTGTCATTACAAGCCGTGGCTATTGAATATACCGAGGGGACCATTTTTCTGTTTGCGAAAAAATTGTACAACAGTAAAAGATTATTTGCAACAGTCGGAAATCTTTGAAAATAGGATACAAAAAAGATGCCAACCATGCCACCAAACTTCTCCCGTGAGCTGTGTGAGGGTGGGGAGGTGGTTCCTGTTGCTTCTCACTGGTTTCCATCTCCCCGCCCTCACACAGCTCCCGGGGGAAGTTTGGTGGCATGGTTGCCATCTTGTGCATTCATTCATTTACTTTTATGGACGTTTTGTTTTGAAGTTTGTCTTTTTAAAAATTTAGGGTGGTATACTCACCCGAATACATTAATCTCTCGACCACTCTATAACTAGTCATCTATGCGACGCCAGTAGGCCAGGATATTTTCATCAATTGTAAGTGGAAAATACTGGATTCTACATGTAAATGTTTGGCACCTCCTTTGTTTTCTGGTCTATTTATTCATTTGTGCTTTTGATCTCCAGGCATCTATCTGTGCTTCTCCCGAAGAAGCGAGACTCCTCTCGTGAAACGCATCGAGTCCTAGCACAGCTATCCCAGACTGTTGACAGTCATTTTCATGACATATCCAGGTCTCACAGAAAGGCTTATTACATGAATGTAAAATTTACCAATATGTTGATGCTTAAAATATTTTCTTTTTTCTGTATTACACGCTGTTTTGAAATGTTTGTTAATAAATCATTTATAAATTTCACTTGGTATGTTCTGAGGTGTACTCTTTAAAAGTCCCATGGGCAATTTTGTTTTTTGTTGTGTGTATACTATTGAGGACTGAGTATCACCTTCACCCATCTCATAGCAGCTATATTTTTCTTTGTAGTATACAGACTGGGAAGGCTCAACTGAAGCTACTAAAAAAGAAATTGCGTCAGAACCAGCTGATGGATGGATGGAGGATACAGCATGCCAAAATACGAGACTATACATTCCACTCCCCTGTACACGATACATACTCAACAATTGATTATTCCCTGATTGAACATAGGCTATTGGATTTAGTGATTAGTACAAATATAGAAGTCACATCCTTCTCAGACCATGCCCCAGTGACTATGAAAATTAAGATAATTGGGGCCCAAAATAGGGTACATTTATGTAGATTAAATGAAGAACTAACCCAGGGAAAAGAAGCGGAAGATAGGATAAAAAAAGAGTTAGAACACTATTTTAAAACTAATTATTCTGGATCAGTATCAGTGGCAACGCTGTGGGAGGTCCATAATGCCTACATAAGAGGAATCCTGATAGCAATGGGAGTGGAGTAAGAAAAAGGGAAGTACTAGCCAAGGAAATCCATTATTTAGAACAGCAGCATAAAAAAAAAATGAGAGCAAGAAGTATACTACGCGCTCACCTTAAAAAGGGATGAATTAAAAAAACCAATAGAACAGGAAACCTGTAAGACCTTTAACAGAATTAAGAAAGAGAGGTACCTAGGGGGAATAAGAATGGGACCTGCCTGGCCAGAACACTAAAAAATAAAAAAAATAAAAAAAAAATATAGAGAAAATTCAAAGTAGCACTGGTGAAATGGTATTTACAACAAAGGAGATAGCAGGTGTATTCCAAAAATATTATGGAGAACTGTACTCAGTAAAACAGAAAGACACTCCAGAGCATGCAAAGGAGAGGATAAAAAAAAAATGGAAATCTTTCTGAGGGAATGTGAGCCTAAAAAATCCCAGAAGACAGATTAAGTGTCCTAGAAGAACCTATTACAGAAAAAGAGATCTTAAAAGATACAGCCTCAGGGAAACTCCAGGCCCAGATGGGCTGAAGACATTTTATTATAAGAAGTTCAAGGAAATATTAACCCCCAGACTATGCACCTAAATGAATGGGATAGGAACAAGTTGGGAGATGAGAAGGGGCACTCTAGCAGCTGTCATTACCATCATTCCAAAAGAAGGGAATGATGCTACCCTATGTTCAAATTACAGTCCTATCTCGTTGCTAAACAAACATACGAAACTATTCGCCAAGGTATTAGCTAGTAGGATGAAAGTGGTAATGAAGGATTTGGTTCATGTGGACCAGGTCATATTCATCCCAAGAAGGGAAGGAAGAGATAATGGGGTTAGAACACTATTACTGGTACAGGAAATTAAAAAATGTAGGTCCCCAGGGCTACTATTCTCAATAGACGCTGAGAAAGCATTTGATAGGGTAGACTAGGGATTCATGATGAAGACATTGGAGGTAATGGAAGTAGGCCCAAAGATGACCAACTGGATTGAAGCACTGTATATTTATCCAACAGCTAGGGTAAAGGTCAATGGGACGGTATCTATGCCCTTCGAGATACATAATGGAACAAGACAGGGCTGTCTCTGTCCCCCCTATTGTTTGTTCTGTCATTTGAATCACGGTTGGCAGGGATCAGACAGAGCTCAGATATAGGGGGATTATGATAGGGAATGAAGAGCATAAATTAGCAGCATACACCGATGATATACCATTCTAGGTCACCAAACCTAGAGTAACCCTGCTCAATTTAATGAAGCTACTAAAAGCCTATGGAGAGATATCAAACTTCAAGATGAACCCCTCTAAATCAGAGATTCTCAATATCAATGTGAGGAAACAGGACATGTAGATATTCCAACAAGAGTTCCCATTTATATGGCATGAAAAGGAATTAAAATGCTTAGGAGTAAAAATAACACCATCCGAAGAGACAATATATCAAGCAAATTTTATCCCACTTCTGAATGAAATGAAAACGGAAATTAATAAAACTGCAACAGGACACCTCTCTTGGTTAGGAAGGATAAATATGTTTAGAATGGCAATGTTGCCAAAGATCACGTATAAAATGCAAATGCTGCCAATCCCCCTCCCACATGCATACTTTTGTACACTAAAAACGCTACTACCTAGGTTTATTTGGCAGAAAAAGAAGCTGAGAATAAGTCTCTCGGTATTGAATAAAGATAAAAAGCAAGGGGGGCTGGGGGTGCTGGATCTCAAAAATTACTACAACGCAATACTATTAACACGGGTGTTAAAATGGGTAAAAATGAATGAGGAAAAAAAGATTGGTTAAATTGGAAAACACAATTAGCAATGTAACACTGGGGAAAATATTATAGATACCACCTGAGTATAAAGAAATTAGTTAAAATACACATGTAATAACAAAGAAAATATTGGCAATTTGGGATTTGATGCACACAAAGGAAAAATGGGAATTTAATTCACCCCTGATACCATTAAAAGAAACTAACTTTTTTCCACCGGGGAATGGATAAAAAAGACATACAATTAAAAGATATCACGATGAAAGTTAAAATACACACGTTACGGGATTTGAAACACAAAAAAGACCTAATGGTAACTGACGAATGGCGGTACTCCCAGCTGAAACATTTTGTTACATCACTGCCTCAACCAGTAAGATCCAAGGAAGACCTACGGCCATTTGAGCGGCTATGTATGGCAGCAGGAACAAACAGGGGGATCTCTGGGATCTAATAAGTGCTTGTGGGATGGAAGGGGCCAGAAATACCACCATTCATAATAAAGTGGGAAGAAGAATTGGGTAAGGGAGAGAAAGACCAAGATTTAGGAAAAATTCTCAAGATGATACATACCACGGCAATCAATAGCAACACCATAGAAATGAATTACAAATGCTTAGCACGCTGGCATATAACACCTGAAAAGGCACATAAATGTCAAAAGGAGGTCTCACGATTATGCTGGCGGGGATGTGGTGAAGTGGGAACGATGGCCCACATATGGTAGAAGAGTCCAAAAATTAAAAACTATTGGAGAGCGGTGTTGCAGGTAATTAAGGAGAGTACCAATATAGAGATACCAGAGGAACCTTGGAGGTGTCTGTTTCATGGGGTGAAAATGCCAATTAAACAATACCTGAGAACATTGGTTCCCCATCTAATGAACGCAGCTAAAAGTCTAATACCTCGACAGTGGCAGGAGATAGAAAGCCCTAAGATGGGGAGTTGGTGTAACAAATTTGATAAAACTTATAATATGGAATATCTTAGATTCTGTGGAGAGGAGGGAATGGAAGAATCTTAAAGTATGTGGAAGGGAGTAGAAGCAGGGGAGAGGAGGGGAGCCACGGCATGTTAAGTAATAAAAAGTGGGATGGGGGGTTTAATAATGGCAAATTGTGTTGGTGTTTGATAAGTGTTTTTTATTCTTGGATATACATTAATAATAAAATTAATAAAGAGATTAAAAAAAGAAAAAATTAGATAGAAGAGGTTAAGAATTTACAGAGAAAAAGCCTAATGATAGATAAGGGTCAGGCAGTCAGTGTTTCTAAGACGGGGGGGGGGGGGATTTAGAATCATAATGGATTTTAATGTCCAAAGAAGTAAGGTTATAATATTTTTGGCAGCTCCTGGGGTAATTGACCCACCGGAAAAAAATAATGGGAAATGAATTCCCTTTTTATTAGGGTTCTACCCATGTGGGAAACAGTTTAGCCTGTAAAACACCGGAGGTGAACAAGTGAAAGAATTTATTGTGACAGCTACAGGCTTAACATATAGTATAAAAGATTTCATTACTTGTACATCAAAAGGAGCAGTTTAAATGCTAGAGTGTCCTTGCTCCAGTCAATATGTTGGACAGACTTCTAGACCTATGCATGTGAGGATACCTGAACATAATATTAATATAAAAAAAGGGAAAAAGGAACATAGTATATCAAGACACTTTAGAGATGTCCATAATAGGACAACCACTGGAGGGGAGGGAATTTTGTGAGGTATTTAAGTCAGTGGGATTCATATTTGATCCATGAGACCAAAGTGTTAACACCTCAGGGCTTAAATGTCAATTTTGATTTAAACTGCTTCATAAGTAATCATTTTTTAGATAAATATCATCACTGTCTTTCATATACCGTATATTTTATATAGATTTTACATATTTATTTTAAGCATTGTTGGTTTATAAATAAATATATATGTATTTTTTTAATGTTGTAATTAAGAATGTACATGACATCCGGAAGTGTTTCCTCACATAGGATATAATAAGGAGAGTGTGGTTAATATTCTTTGCTATATTTATAGGTTTAGTCAGGGTCCCCATTGACTAGATTGGGATATTGAGTTATTTCCTGGGGTTTAGTGGAAGCAGTCCTAATGAACCTGTCACTTCCAGTTCCCATGGGATGAAATGTGTATGGTGTAACCATGGAGATGCAGCTTGTAGCTATTTAAGGGCTTGGGTGAGTCAGCTTTCCGCCTACTGAAGAAGCCCAATTGAAGGGTGAAACGTGTCTAGAAGGGAGAAGCTGAGCCCGTGACATCACGCTGTCGCCGTATGAGTGGAGAGCAGGCTAACAGTTGCATTTTAAAAAGCGCATTGAGTACTTCTTTCCTGTAAGTGTTTTATATTAGCGGGGATTAATAAACCTTTTTACAAATGGAAAGAACTATGTTGTTGCTTTTCTGTTCCATATAATACATGTTGGATGTCACACGAGTATACTGGGAATCGGAGGGTACTTCCATCCGGAGCCTGAGGAGAGCTGTGGAGGGTTTGCTGAGCTTGAGATCATTACCAGTTGGAGGATACAGATGAGCTGGTTTTTAGCTTGCTGGAGTTCAGGAGGTTTTTCACCTAGTGGTGGACGTGCACAAGTCATGTGAAGTAGTGGAGATAGCCGGTCACTTTATTGCACTTTTTTGGGTGCTGGACTTATTTTAATTTTTGTCTTTTAAGTATCCTCCATCTCCTAATTGGCTCACTGGCTGTGATTGACAGAAGTGGGAACCAATGACTCCTGCTGCTGCCAAAAGCAAATCAGGAGTGTACTGTAAGTCCCCGGAGAGGCAAGGCTCTCCTGGACATAGCTGGATTGAGAGGGGACTCAGCTAAATATTAGGAGGGGCTTGAGGCTGCTGCATGCAGAAGGTTTTTTACCTTCATGCATAGAATGCATAAAGGTAAAAAAACTTGTGCCTTTACAACCACTGTAATTCTTTCTATTTTGTTGAACATCATGCACAAAAATAACACTGTTGTGCTATTACATTCTACGCTATAAGAGCTCTCCCGCCTCCCCTCTTATTTCCATTTTTTCCAGTGGATACAATGGAGCTCTTGTGCGCTAGACATGTGCACTGGCCAAAAATGTTTTTTTTTTCTTTTCATTTTTCAGGTGAATTCGTTACGATCCAAATTCGTTATTTTGAATACATTTGTAAATTTGAAAATTCGTAAATTTGAAATTTCGAAAAGTCGAAAATCCTAAAATTCGAAAATAAGAAAGAAAATTTGACAATTCGAAAGAATGAAAATTCAAAAATAAGAGGGAAAATCAGAAAATTCAAAAATCCAAAAATTCGAAAAATCTGAAAAAATTACGAACTAACTAACTAATATTAACTTATTACAGTATTAAATTATAGGTATTGGAATTTGGCTGTTAGTGAACGTAACGAATATGAATGTACCGTATCTGAAGTTACAAATTATCCAAAATAACGAATGCTGTATCTAAACCAATGAAACTTAATGAATTATTAAAAATAAATAATAATAATAAAAAGTTTTTATTGATATTATTATTATTTATTATTATTAATTTGTTACCTTCCATTTGTTTAGATGTGGCATTTGTTATTTTGGATAATTCGTAACTTCCTAACTTCGGATAAATTCATATTCATTATGTTCAACAGCCAAATTTGAAAGGAAATTCCAATACCTATCATTTAATAATTAGTAATAGTTAGTAATAGTTGGTAATAGTTATTATTAGTTAGTTAATTACTAATTTCAGATTTTCGAATTTTCAGGTTTTCAAATTTTGTTCTTATTTTCAGATTTTCGTTCTTCTGAATTTTCAGATTTTCATTTTTATTTTTGGATTTTTGAATTTTTGTATTTTCACATTTCCGAATTTTCGTATTTTCGAATTTCCAAATTTTTGGATTTTCAAATTTCTGAATAATCGAATTTCCGAATAATCAAATTTCTGAATTTTTGCTTTTCGAATTTTTTTAATTTTTGGATTTTCGAATTTCGGAAAATTTAATTAAACAGGTTTTCGATAATTCAAATATTTCTGAATTTGTCAAATTTTATCAAAAAAACTAATTCGGAACATGAAACAATGTCTATTGTGCAGCCTTGAGGACCACCACACCGTAAACATTACAATAGTCATGTGCATTCTTACTGGAATCTTGGTGGGCTTTGTGCATTTGTTCCAAACCTGTGCAGTAATGTAGTTTGAAACTCTTCCTTTGGGCAGGAGCTTCCTGTGTTAAGACCAGTGACTGCTGTTCTTTCTCTTTGTGCAGAGTGACTGGTAATTAGAAGAGGCAAGGTCTGGACAGCCGCACTCCAATAAAAACGCCTTTATTGTGCAAAATAACAAAAGTACAAACCCACAGCAGGGTACAGGATAAAAAACTGAAGCGTTTCACACTCTCAACAGTGGTTAGTCATAGCTATGCAGAGTGACTGGTCTTATATCTGCTCCTGGAAATACAAGAAGAGATTGAGGGAGGTGTACACCCCATAGTGTAATAAATAGTTTAAAGATTTATTGAAACAATAGGTAAAATATTGCACTCACAAAGCAACTAGCATGTCAGGTGGCTGGAACATTGGACCAGGAACACTAGCAACCAAGTATCCCCACCTTGGCCACAGGCTAGGGAAAGGGTTGACTGTAGTAAGTGTCACACTGCTTGCACGGATGGATGGAACCGCAACTGGAGACTGGAACCTGCTGTGCATCACGCTGAAACAGGGATGTGTTATAAAGCAATCTTGCTTCTTCCTCAGCCTGGCCAGGGACAACCCTTTCCCCAGCCGGTTGGCCAAGGCAGGAATCCTCCGGTTGCTAGTGTTCATGGTCCAGTGTTCCAGCCACCTGTCATTCTTTAGCACCTCACTGGTTGCTTTGTAAATGTAACAAGTTACTTTTTTTTTCAATAACACGCACATCCATTTTAAGAGGGAAGTTTCAGGAACATAATAAAATTTTACATAAGGAACTTTGAAGCAAAATAAGGGTCAGTGCCCATCTGCAGCCCCACCATTACCATTAATGCAGCCTGATCAATGCCCATATGCAGCCTCACAAGTGCCATCAATGCAGACTCATCAGTCCACATCAATGCAGCCTCACAAGTGCCATCAATGCAGCAGCCTCACCATTGCCATTAATGCAGCAGCCTCACTATTGCCATCAAATCAGCAGCCTCACCAATGCCATCAATGCAGCCTGATCGATGCCCATCTGCAGCCTAGAGGTGACAGGGAGGGGGGTGGGATTATCGCAGACAGATTACATACAGTGAGAATCTCCTATGACAGACAGAACAGTGGTCCAATGGCGGCCCAGGAGACGGGACCTCCTATTACAGAGGCCGCCAAGTAAACAAGAGATTCTCACTGTATGTAATCTGACGGCGCTGTTCCCGCCCCCCACCCTGTGCCCTCTGAGGTAGCTAAAATTGAGGTATTGGCGTATAACACGCACACGCTATTTGCTCCCAATTTTCAGGGTGAAAAAGTGTGTGTTATATTCCAATAAATACAGTATTTCCTACACTATAGGGTGCTCCCCTTGTATCTCCACAGCTTTGCAGCGTTAGCCCACGCAAATTAGAAGCAGCACCTCCACAGCCACAACAGCTTTTCTGATGTTTTTTTTTACTTCTGGGCTCTTTGGCGTGAACTTTTTTTCACACCAAAGTTCCTCCCCGCCAATCAGGAGGCAGGTCATGAAACCTGTTTTCTCAATTGGCCAAAGCGTCAGGCGATCCTATTGGATGCCTAGCACTTTGGCGGAAAAGGAGACACAAGCTTGACACAAGACACAAGCTTGAGGAGTAGGCACTGCCTGCACTCCAGGAGAGGAGGAGAAGACACCACAGCCCGCCACATGAGCGGGCACCTGGGGGGTGCTGTCAGTGCCACGCCACCGGGGGGATGTTGTTTGTTTGCCGCCCCCCCAAAAGAAGAACCCACCAGCCTCCACTGAGTCTAGGGGTGAGGGCAGTGGGTCTGATAGGTTCAATAGGTTCATCCTGTTTGCTGTCTCTTGTATCCGCTCCTTCCTGTAGTTTTCTGCAAGCAACATGTAGAGGGTGGACCTGCTGAGTCCCTCCCACAGCTTGGCTCTTTGCACAAGCTATGTACAGCACAGTGATTATGTCAGTGCTTTATTGCAATGTGATATCTGGGTTTTCAAAGGAGTTTGGTGCACACAGAGTAGATTTTTATCCTTTGTGACTGTTTGGGAATATATTTTACAGTAACGTTTTTGTGCCTGGAGTTTAATTTTAAATATGATAATACAGCACTGCCTGTTGAAAGAGAATGCAAGTCCAGAGGTAGAAATAGAAGAACATTTTCAAAAGCTTCCACTCAGTAAAGGTTTAAATCCATGTTAGTGTTTTAGTGCGAATCCTTTTTCGGAAAGCCAGCTGTCATTGTCAGATGTAACTTGACAATGGTACTTGGAGGTGCAAGGAAAAGGTGCTTGTCTCATCCATAAGGGACACACTATCTACGGCAGGGAATAGCAAGTGAATGCAGTTTCACGTTTCAGATGTGAAAGATAAATGGATCACTGCACAGCAGGCCACAGAACAGAGCTAGATATTCTTTGTAATATATAAAAAGGCAATGAAAGCACACAGGTCTGAAGGTGACAAGACATATTGTTAAAACGAATCCACGATTGTATCAGACTCCCTACATACTAGCCTCTGACTCTGCCTTTTCTGTCTAATATGTCACACAACGCTTTCTGACCATCAAGGCCAGAGGTGAGGAAAAGGGGTTTTCTCCTCTACAGACAGTGGGAAGGAATGTTCATCATGCATCCAAACCACAAACTTAATGAGAATCCACCATGAAGCAAAATGCCTGTGTGATCGGGCTCTGATGGTAGCAGACCTACTCTGCAGAGCTGGGAGCCAGTGAGCTGGTTTACCTACACTAGGCCAGAATATGCACTGGACATGGGACATAAGACAATGGCTGCTAACAGAAAGGCTCAATAACGCAGGTCTTTTGCCTAGTGATTAGTTCACTTTAAACTCAGAAATCCTTATAAATATGTTAGTTACTAGTCATCCTTCTTGTAAGCTGTGAAATTTTCATCTATTTTATATGTAATGTCACAGAAAGAACTATCTACGAACCAACAAAAGTGTATATGACCATTCATAGCCAATAAGGTGTCTGTAATGCATGCTGGGAAATGTTAACTAAAGCTGTTGTCACTAGCTGTATAACATTGCGTATTCAGTTTGATGTGGACACCTGATCTGCTGTCTGCAGCCACTATATATATTCAGCGTCAATATACTGTATGTTCAGCATTAAAGCAGTTGTAAACCGCAGGTGATAAAAAAAAAAAAACACCTGTAAGACAATGTCATAATGTGCTAGTATGTATTGCTGTGCGACACGTTCGAAATGGAACACTGGTGCGCAAGGCTGCTATTGGAAACCACAGGGCCCCATACAGACAACCTGACACGGGGCCCCATACAGACAATGCTTCAGTTATAAATTAACACAGTGAGTGATCAGTACCAATCACTCATTGTGTTCATTCAGGAAAGGAAGGGGCTGGTAAATATGACATATTTACTGGATCTTTCTCCCACTCTCCATCTTGAAGGATCCTTGAAGGGGGGGGGTAAAGGTATGGTGCACCTGGAGGATGATCCGGTGTGTCAGGGGGGGCAATTACTGGAACCAATCTCCAGTGTGGCTCTCTGCAGCAGCTGAAAGCCCTACATGCCATTACTACTTGGTACAACATCCATTCCTGTCAAGTTGCAGCCTGTCATAGACAGGTTAACAGCTGGATGCTGCACCTGTCCCTCTCAGGCATACTAAAGTGCCGGGGGGGATGCACTGCAGCTGATTGGCCCAGTGTGCTAGGGGCCTAATGCCCCGTACACACGATCTGAAAATTGGACGACAGGTCGTCCATTTTTGATTTTTGCATGCTAGTTGTATATTGAACATGAAGAGCTTACTAAAGTTCTGAAAACTCTTGCATGATAGAATAAAAACTCGGAAGTGATGTCACGTGTTGTAGTGTATTCGTATTGTATTTTCGGACGACAACTGTACTATTTAAACGAAAATCGTATGATTGTACAGTTCGAAAATAATATTTTGTGCTTGTCCAATCATATAATATCATATGACCTGTCATGACCGGCTCTCGAAAGCTGTGTACTAATCCGATTATCGTACGATCGCTTCAAAGTTTTTCGTACGATTTTTGGATCGTGTGTACAGGCCATGCCCCTCATTGGTTGCTCAGTTTTTAGATCGTGTGTACAGGCTATAACCCTCACGAGTTGATCAGTTTTGTACTTAAAGTGAATGTAAAGTGAATAGCCTCAGAAGATACACAGAGATAAAAAAACAAATCCTCCTACATAAGCTTTACATGTATATCTGCTCTCTTCATCTGTACATATCCTTTAGAAAGTGCAGATTATGTTCAAGTTTTTCTCTTTCTGGGAATGGATTATTGGAATAAAGCCAAGACAGCTGATTGGAGGAATTGCACACACCCCCTCTCCACATAGGCAAAGGAAGAAAGGAATATGCAGAGCTCTGCTCTTAGATGGCAAGCTGACTGCTAATCTCTTTATAGCAACCCCCCCCCCCCTAACTCAATGTGCCCAACTCAAATTTTATGAATTGGGTTTACATCCACTTTAACCACTTAAGGACCAAGACTTTTTCTGAGATTTGTTGTTTACAAGTTAAAAACTGTTTTTTTTTTTGCTAGAAAATTACTTAGAACCCCTAAACATTATACATTTTTTTCTAACACCCTAGAGAATAAAATGGAGGACGTTGTAATACTTTCTGTCACACCATGTTTGTGCAGCGGTTGTGCGGCACTTTTTTTGGAAAAAATACACTTTTTGAATTAAAAAATAAGACAGTAAAGTTAGCCTAATTTTTTTTTTAATATTGTAAAAGATAATGTCACGCTGAGTAAATTGATACCCAACATGTCACGCTTCAAAATTGCGCCCGCTCATGGAATGGTGTCAAATTTTTACCCTTAAAAATCTCCATAGGCGACATTTAAAAAATTCTACAGGTTGCATGTTTTGAGTTACAGAGGAGGTCTAGGGTTAGAATTATTGCTCTCGCTCTACCAATCGCGGCAATACCTCACATGTGTGGTTTGAACACAGTTTTTATATGCAGCCACTACTCACATATGCGTTCGCTTCTGCGCGTGAGCTTTTTACACTGTTCTTTAAAAAAAAAAAAATAAAACCGTGTCACTTTTATTCCTATTACAAGGAATGTAAACATCAATTGTAATAGAAAAAAAAAGCCTGACAGGACCTCTTAAATATGAAATTGGGGGTCAAAAAGACCTCAGATCTCATATTTACAGTAAAACGCAATAAAAAAAAAATGCCATTTAAAAAAAAATGGCCCTTTAAGAGCTATGGGCGGAAGTGACGTTTTGACGTTGCTTCCACCCAGCATTGATATGGAGACGGGTGGGAGCCATCTTCCCCTCTCTCGTCTCCATGTCACACAAGAGAGAAGATCTGATTGCCTCTCCCACCGTCGATAAAAGTGATCTCACGGCGAATCCGCCGCAGAGACCACTTTTATCTTGAAGCGGACCGCCCGCTGAAGAAGAGGATACCAGGGTTATGGCAGCTAGCTGCTGCCATAACAACAATACTCCTCTTTAAGATACCGACGTATAATGACGGTGGGTGGTCTGGAAGTGGTACACATTTTTTATTTCAGGCTTTGGACTTTCTGTTGCAGCACTGCAGCTCTAGTCTCATACTTTGGGCACTTGTCTGATCCTCCAGACAGTACTCACACTTATACAGCCTTCCATATACACATTTGCTGACAAGCTCCTCCCAGCTGTACTGACTACTGAACTGTAGTCATTTCCCATTCCATAAACCACGTACAGAGCTGCACAGGGATGCGGGTTGACAGCATGTGGACCAAGGAGGCTTCATATATCTCCAAGATTCTACAAAGCCTCTAGGCTCCAGCAGAAACCCTACCTCCTGGAGTCTGCAATTCCTCAACTGCAGAACTGCACTCTAAATGGCATTTTTCATATGTATTTAAAAATACTGTATAATAATATACAGTGGGGAAAATTATTATTTAAAACAGAAAAAATCTTTACCGCGCTACCTGAATCAGAATGGGAAAGCTGCAGCTCAAAAATTGTGGGATATACACAAATACAATAGATAATATAAAAACGTGAGCAGCGCTACAAAAACAAAAGTGAGAAAAATATATTGAAAATAAGTGATAATTAAATCAATAGATAAAAAAAATAAAAAAATATAGTGTACCAAAACAAACAATATTATTGTCAAATACCATAAAAAGTGGTGCAAAAATAATAAATGAATAGTCCCAACAATAAAAAATGTGAGTATAAAAGTAGGAAGTCCGTGAATGAAACATCCAAGGTAATCACAGAAAGTGAACAATGAAGTTAATCGATCACACAGACACCAACATGTGAGGAAATCCACCACTGTGTGAATTGCACGCTTACCAGAAGGCAAGCTAAAATAAGCTTGTATGGCATCCTGGCGTTCAATCACTAGTAGCGTCACACCACGGCTTTCCAGTATAGGACCAAAGACAGACAGGATGGCCCCGTCCAGTACGACAGTCAGTAGGGGGGAACCGAAGAGATAAAAAGCGGCTCTCCATAGTGTGAATCAGTAAGACCCAGGTTTATTAAAGATTAAAAGTTGCACTTACATGAAAGATGCAGGTAAAAGCATTAAGTAAAAAACAGCAGCAGCAGCCAGCCGGCTTACAGACACCCGTTCGGGACGAGGTACTCAGCGATGACGTCAGCGCATCAACCATCCGACGTACTTTTCATCTCAGATAGACATCGGGTTCCCTTGACGATGTCTATCTGAGACAAAATGTACGTTGGATGGTTCCCCCCCTACTGGACGGAGCCACCCTGTCTGTCTTTGGTCCTATACTGGAAAGCCGTGGTGTGACACTACTAGTGACTGAACGTCAGGTTGCCATACAAGCTTATTTTAGCTTGCCTCCTGGTAAGCGTGTAATTCACACAGTGGTGGATTTCCTCACATGTTGGTGTCTGTGTGATCGATTAACTTCATTGTTCACTTTCTGTGAATACCTTGGATGTTTCATTCACGGACTTCTTACTATTAGTATTAGTAGTAGAATAGTATCCTGATCCGGAAATCAGACACATAATTGAATGTAATAAAATAATGTTCCAACAGAGGCCTTCGGGAATCACTAGCTGGTGCACACATTACAACAAAGCATCGATCTGAAAACCACGAGTCTGAAAAAGTGTGAATCGTCTCTCACCAAACTTTTACTAACACGAGATTAGCAAAAGGAGCCCAAAGGGTGCCGCGCTTGGTTCTGAACTGGCCTTTTCTAGCCTCGTCGTACGTGGTGTACATCACCGCGTTCTTGGCGATCGGAAATTCCGACAACTTTGTGCGACCGTGTGTACGCAAAACAAGTTTGAGCCAACATCCGTTGGAAAAAAAACATCGATTTTGTTGTCGGAATGTCCGATCAATGTCCGATCGTGTGTAGGGGGCATTAGTGCGCAGGGTTTAATATTGAGTTGGCCCACCCTTTGCAGCTATAACAGCTTAACTCTTCTGGGAAGGCTGTCCACAAGGTTTAGGAGTGTGTCTATGGGAATATTTGACCATTCTTCCAGAAGCGCATTTGTGAGGTCAGGCAATGATGTGGACGAGAAGGCCTGGTTCGCAGTCTCTGCTCTAATTCATCCCAAAGGTGTTCTCGGGTTGAGGCCAGGACTCTGTGCAGGCTAGTCAAGTTCCTCCCTCTCATCCATGTCTTTATGGACCTTGCTTTGTGCACTGTTTCTGTTATGGCTAAATTATATACTCTAAGCTCTCAGGGATCCTTAACTTTTTTTTAGATCCAATCTATGATGTATTATGCCATTGTAAAGCCTGGTACACGCCACTATTTTTTTTTTTACCTAACATCTAAGCTAACATCTCCAGTCGAATATGCTGTACTAATGATCCAAAGTTAGTACATCAATCCCCCCTGCTGTTCTATTGTGTTCTGACAGGGGGGCACCCCAGGGACGAGCCAGCCAAAAGGCTGGCTTCTGTCGGACCGGCTGCGATACACACGGGACGAATGTTGGCTGGTTTTTATTGAATTGTCCAATGTCGCCCGACATTAGGCCAGTGTGTACTAGGCTTAGCTCACTGCCTAGTGTGTACTGTTTGTTATTTTAACCACTTCTTGCCCGGCCTATAGCAAAATGACAGTTGGGTGGTGGTTCAGTTATCCTGACTGGGCGTCATAGGATGTCCAGCAGGATAACAGCCACCACTCGCCCGTGGGGGCACGCATTGCGGCGATCGGTGGTGCGGTGTGTCAATCTGACACACCGCTACACCGATCCCGGGAAAAGAGCCTCCGACGGAGGCTCTTTACCACGTGATCAGCCGTGTCCAATCACGGCTGATCACGATGTAAACAGGAAGAGCCATTGATCGGCTTTTCCTGACTCGCGTCTGGCAGACACGAGTAGAGGAGAGACGATCGGCGGCTCTCCTGAAAGGGGGGGTCTGCACTGATTGTTTTTCAGAGCAGTCCCCCCACGGATGCCCACACTGGACCACCAGGGAAGCCGCCAGCATGTGGATGGCCAGGTATGTACCCATGGCCATCCACATATAAAAAAAATATGCCCAATACATGCCAATCAGTGCCCACAAAGGGCAATGACTGGCAACATTATGGATCAGTACAGACAAGTGATGCCCAGCAATGCCACCCATCAGTGTCATCAGTGCCACCCATCAGTGTCCATCAGTGCCACCTCTCAGTGCCCATCCATGTCCATCAGTGCCCATTTATCAGTGACCATCAGTGCCCATCCGTGCCACCTATCAGTGCCACCCATAAGTACCCATCAGTGCCACCTATAAGTACCCATCAGTGCCGCCTATGAGTGCCCATCAGTGCCGCCTATGAGTGCCCATCAGTGCCGCATACCAGTGCCACCTATCAGTGCCCATCAGTGCCGCCTATCAGTGCCCATCAACAGTGCCCATCACTGCCACCTTATCAGTGCCACCTCATTGGTGCCACCTCATCAGTGCCCATCGGTGCCGCCTTATCAGTGCCTGTCAGCCATATTAGTGCCTGTCATTGAAGAAGAAAACGTACATATTTACAAAAAATGCGCAAAAAATAAAAATTGCAGAGGTGATCAAATACCACCAAAAGAAAGCTCTATTTGTGGGAACAAAATGATGTTTGGGTACAGTGTAGCATGACCGCGCAATTGTCATTCAAATTGCGACAGCGCTTAAAGCTGAAAATTGGCCTGGGCAGGAAGGTGTATAAGTGCCCTGTATTGAAGTGGTTAAACTACTGTTTTTGCCTAGAAGCTCTGGAAATTCTTGGGAAATCTGCCCACCCACAGCATGGCTGGATTACTATGCTGTTTTTACTGTTATTGATGCAATGTTGGAAGCTATGAGTACTGTACCCTATTTCTTTGTATCATTTATATTTTTTTAAAACAAAAGATTTAAGGTAAAAAAAAACAAAAAACATCACTACGCAGTGTCAGAGGCTGTGTAATAGAGTAATGCGAGCAATGGCGAGTGCTAAATGGTCAGCAATGAGGATCCTTTTGTGGCTCCTTTTGAGGCACTGTCCTGGAACAAAACAGAGATTTTCATTGGCCAGCACAGTCATGTTGGCAGTGTTGACATATGAGTGCTTGCCATTGTGAGCAATGCAATATGCTGCTATACAGCCTCCAGGTCTGTTTTGTGACGTTTTAACCACTTGCTACCCGCCCACTGTCAAATGACGGAGGAGAGGTGCGGCTCTCGTTCTGGGAGGACGTCATATGACGGTGGGGCTCTTTAACCATGTGGTCAGCTGTGTGCAATCATAGCTGGTCACATGTAAATGAGGAAGTGCCGCTAATCGTCTTTCCTCACCTCATACTAACAGAGTGTGTGGCAAGGAGAGCCGATCAGTGGCATCTCCTCGCAGGGGTGACCAGGGCAGGTAAACAGGGCACTGATGATCAGTGCCCTGATTACAGGAGAACTAACCATTTAAAGAAGAACTCCCGCTTTTGCTCCCCAAAACAACATATTTATTGTGCATGTAAATGAATCGCAACCCCACTGTCAGATTGTTGATCAGTGACCAACAATGATCAGTTGATCAACAATGATCATTGATGATCAGTGCCCTGATTACAGCAAAGCCCCAGTAGTGCCTATCAGTGACATCAATCAGTGCACATCAGTGACACAAGTGGCCATCAGTGACACCAGTCAGTGCCCATTAGTGAAGCCAGTTAGTGCTGCCTTTCAGTGCCCATCAGTGCCTGCTCATCAGTGCTGCCCATCAATGCCCATCAGTGCTGCCCATCAGTGCCCATCAGTGCTGCCTATCCATGCCACCTATCAGTGCCCACCAGTGCCGCCTATCAGTGCCCACCAGTGCCACCTAACAGTGCCCATCAGTGCCGCCTTTAAGTGCTAATCAGTGCCGCATATCAGTGCCACCTCATCAGAGCCCATCAGTGAATCCTATCAGTGCCCATTAGTGCTGCCTCATCAGCACACATCAGTGAAGGAGAAAAAATACTTATTTCCAAAATTTACTGACAGTAACTAAGAAATTATTTTTATTTTTTTTCAAAATGTTCTGTCTTTTTATTTATTTATTTTTAGTAAAAAAAAAAAACCCAGCAGTGATTAAATACCACCAAAAGAAAGCTCAATTTGTGTGAAGAAAAGGATTACAAATTTCATTTGAGTACAGTGTTGCATGACTGCGCAATTGTCATTTAAAGTGTGACAGCGCTGAAAGCTGAAAAATGGCCTGGGCAGGAAGGGGGTGAAAGTGCCCTGTACTGAAGTGGTTAAAGTGCCTGACCATTATACCACTTGGAGAGGGATTTGGAAAATATGGATCATATATGGAACATGCAGATGGGTCTGAGGGGCGGGGAGGGTGTTGTAAGCTTGGTCAACTTTTCATTTTTTGTTCCCGGCCGGCCGGTGGTGTTGATACACAGCCCGCGGCCGGCTCCACACAACTTTTAATTTTTTTGTAAAAAGGAGAACTAACCATTTAAAGAAGAACTCCCGCTTTTGCTCCCCAAAACAACATATTTATTGTGCATGTAAATGAATCACAACCCCACTGTCAGATTGTGTGTAACGTACCTACTTTAGCTGTATACAGCAGGTTTCTGTGTCTGAGATGTCACCTCTTCTCCTGGCTGAATTTCAAAGTTTTTTGACTTCCTGTTCTTTGCTTAGCCAGTCTTGATACTACATGTCCCATGATCCTTTGAGCCTCTGTAGTTTCAGGGCAGGCTATGGGAGTCACTTGTACCAGTACAGGGAGTTGATGTGGGTGAGTCCCAGGGTTACTGTGGGTGTTTCTGGGCCTTCATGTGGGTAGCGAAAGGAGAGTATTGGAATTCTGCTCTCACCAATCACACTCCATTCCTCTCTGCAGTGAGTGCTGTACAGGAAGTGTAACCTTACAAACCATCTCTTGTATAAGAAATGTGCTATTATAGCTATAAAGGGCACACAAATATAAAACTGATCACATGACCGTGTTTTTTTCTGCACTGATCTCATTCTTTTTATTAGAGAAAAAGCAAATTGTCTTTGTTATAGGCATAATTTGCAATGTGCATATAGTATTTGCACACACAACACACAAAGTGTACAGTATGTGTAGTCACCAAACACCAAAATTGTTGTGATCAGAAATGCGCACGCCTTCTACAAAGTGTGAATGGGGCCTTAGATGCGAGAGATCACTACCATACTAGAATCATTGCAGTCTTAGGGCTTGTTTAACCACTTCAGCCCCGGAAGATTTACCCTCCTCATTGACCAGACCGTTTTTTGCGATACGGCACTGCATTGCTTTACCTGACAATTGCACGGTCGTGCAACGCTGTACACAAATAATATTTATGTCCTTTTTTCCCACAAATAGAGCTTTCTTTTGGTGGTGTTTGATCACCTCTGCAGTTTTTATTTTTTGTGCTATAAACTAAAAAAAAGACAGACAATTTTGAAAAAAAATATATATATATATTTTACTTTTTGCTATAAAATATACCCAATAAAAAATGTAAAAAAATCGAATTTCTTCTTCAACTTAGGCCAATTTGTATTCTGCTACATATTTATTGATAGGTTTGCGCAAAAGTTATAACGTCTACAAATAATGTGATATTTTTATAGTATTTTTATTTAATTATTTTTTTTACTGGCGGCAATCAGCAATTTAAAGCGGGAATGCGACATTATGGTGGACAAATCAGACACTAAGTGACACTTTTGACACTTTTTTGGTTACCAGTGACACCTCCAGGGTGGAGGTGCTTGTACTGTAAGAAGACAGAGATCCGTGTTTCTGCTTAGCAGAAACACAAGATTTCCATCTTCTCCTGTCACAGAACGGCGATGTGCCTTGTTTACATATGTGTCCAATGACAGCAGGAACTGGTTGCTGGCGGCACACGTGCACGCCCCAGACCAGGAAGAGCAAAATCTCGTACAGGCACGTGATTTTGTGCAGAGATGCCAGCCTGCTGCAGTAAATGTATGTGGGGCAATCCAGAAGTGGTTAAATAAATAGTGTTATAAAATGCAGCACAACCACAAGGTTTTACCGCCCCCCAACTGCTCCCCCTTTAGCCAAAGGGACAGTGGCTGGGGGTGAACACATGCCACGACTGTGATACTCTGCTTCATGGCAGTGGTGGGAACTATACCTCCTGTTGTGCTTGGTGGGCACTACTGTCTGCCAGACACAACCAATTCTAGTGCATGAAGCCACACTGCAACTGCGCACAATGTGCATGTTTGCAGTGCTGTACTGTAGTATTTAGGGGGTTAAAATAGGTGATCAGGAGGTGATACAGCTCCTTCTCACTGCCTGTCAAATGCTCTCTGAAGAGTGATTCGAATGCAGATTACTCTTCAGTCTGAAAAGCAGGTGTAAATGTGTCATTCCTGTCTTGCAGCATGCCAATGAATAATTGCTTACTGCACGACTACAGAGGAAGAGATATGAGAGGTTATTATGAAAGTGTTTCCTTCATATGTAAATGAATCGGATAACAGAGAGCAGGGATTTGGTCGGCATATTTTAATGGGCAGGCATGAATTCAAATTGTGATCCATTTAATCCTGCCCAGCAGCAGCAGAGTTAGCTTTCAGAACAGGCTTTGTATGAAGGCGTTTCCTATTGGATTTTGAATAATGCTGGGATCTGTGAGATGGGACTTGGGAGGTTTGGACTCTTCCTGTGACTGGGCGGGATTGAATACTAATTAGGATGTATTTAATCCCACCCACTATCAGAGCTGTGACGGAAGTTACATTTGCAGATTCGCAAAGACTACAGAGGGGTGCATTTTAGGCTAGAAATGCAGCAGGAAGTGTCTATGGAAGGGTCTCAATCTCAGTGGCGGCTGGTGCTCAATTTTCTTGGGGGGGCGGCCCGTGGTCTCCCCAACCAGACAGCCACTCCCTCCCCCCTTCCCAGCCAGCCATTCAAACAAACAATCACCCCTGGCGCTCGCTCTATCGCTAGCTGCTCCCCCCATCCCTCAATCACTGCATCGCTCACCTGTTGCTCGCCAGGCCCCCCGCCAGCCCATGCACTTACCCCATCCAGGTTTCCCCCTGCCAATCAGGACTTAGGACCTGCGGTTAATCCGTCCCTAGGACTCCTGGCTAATCACTTCCTGATTGGCCGGGAGGAGAAACAGAAAGACATTAGCAAATATTATTCGCTAATGTCACGCAACTGGGTGGGCTCTAGGTGCAGTGCTCTACACCCGAGCCCACCCTTCTTGAAGCCAATTAGAGCCTCTGGCTCTAATCATGGGCTTTAAAAAAAAAGCTTGTAGGAGGAGTTTTTATTCTCCCCTGATCCTCTGTCTGGACATGTCTGGACAGTGCTGATTGGCCCTGTGCTGATCACATGCACACACCCAACAAAGAAAAGAAAAACTCTCTAGCAATACACATGAAACTGAGCATGTGCAGCCCATCCCCTGGCTCTGTAAATATCAGCTTATTTTTTGGAGACAGTGGAAGAAGAGGAGAATCAGAGAAGACAGGATCAAACAGCCTTTATACACAATGCAAAGGATTAACCCCTTAGGTTCCCCAGTACGTATAACAAGCAAGCTTTACTGCATATACAGACTGATTTTACTGTTGTGGGTTTAGTAACACTTTAAGTTACTAATAAAACCAAAAATCATTATAGTGACGCATAACAGCTAATCAGAAAAACACCAAAGCCGTGCCATATTCTTTTTTTCCTGTTGCAGTGTGGCCTAAAAACATGGCAGGGAATTTCATAAGTACATCCAGTTACAATCCTTTGTGGGCAAATAAATAAAATCAACAACATGCACAGATACAACGTGAAGTACAGTGAACAAATTGCCTCTGAAAAATGAGAATCAATTAATACCTCAAGGATACATACAGAAGCCTCATTGTTCAAGAAAATGAATCTCTGCAAACGGCACCAGGCAATCCTGAAAAACTGCTTTGACTGGTGTCTTGATGGAGCTTCGGTGACATAAATTTGTGTGAAAGGATAAAAAGCAATATTACGAAGCAGTGATGCTTAAATACTATAATCATTTTTGGACAGTCAGCTTTGCCGATATTTTTAAAGGGAATTGGCGGAAGAAAAAATAAATTAAAAAGAGCTTTCAACTCACGTAAAAATAAGACGACGGAAGAGGACTTGTCAAAACGGAGTACCAAATGTTAATATCTAAATGAACAATTACAGGAAAAAAGCACGACTGTACGATGTTTGTTTAACTAATGTCGTGTTTACCGACTGTGTAAATGCAAAAAAAAAAAAAAAAAGCGCTATGGTATTAGTTCATCTAGTGCCTATCTCTGCAATTACTAAGACAGAGCAATCTAAAATTCCACAGCTAACGACAAATCAAACTGTGTTATGCTATCTGCCGAGACACAAATGGAAAATAAATACTGGTAACTGTCACTTTCCATTAGGTAACAGAAATTCAATTATTTTTCAAACAAGCTTCCAAGTCAACAGAATAAATCTGTTTCATAAATGAGCAGGTAACCATATTTGATTCTAGTTTCCCAAAGGGAGGGAAAAAAAATCAATATTAATCACAATTTTTCACTCTGCGTGCAAATGTTTCTGAGAGACATACATCACCTTGCCTAATAAATATTATTGTGATGTGAATTAAAAAAGAAATAAATAAATGCAGGATGTGGTGTTATGCCGTGCCTGTGCATTAAATCTTCTAGGGCGGGTCAAGTAAGAGAACAAATTAATTAGTGGAGTGCAAAATTTAAAGGCTAAGTACTTTTAAAACTGATATTCAATCGCCCACATCTTTTGCTTGAAGCTGTATTAAACCAAAAAGCAATCATTTATTATATTGCAGATTGCGAGATATGCTTAGATGTGGTGGCTGCATTAGTTTTCTCTTTAATGATTTCTTTCTTTTATTTTCACCTGGTTATCCTGCCAGTAAGTCTGCTGTTACAGAACAAGCGGTCCTGCAGATGTAGCAGATAGAGGGTTAAGACAATCCATTTACCACTGAGAGGGGTGCTTACAATGGTCATATTTTATTTATTTATGTAACTGCTTATAAAGTGTTAGCTGGAGTTTGACTTCAATTTGTTTAGTGTACTCAAATCTGCTAGTACATTTAACACTACCCTCCCTCCAGACTGACAGCAGACCTGCACCGCCGGTGCCCTCTTCCTGTACACCGGAACGAAAGAGAAGGAGTTAAGTGAAGGGCATACATGGAATCTGTGCTAGGTGCACGGCTGGATCCCATACCCTTTCTGACTACCTATCATATTATCATATTTTTGGAGGCTTTTAATTGCAAGGTGGGAACATCTACAAAATGTTCACAATTTTAGGAAACGATCACTGTAAGGTATTTGAAAAAAGATGTTAAAAAATGGTATTGGTTAATGGTTAAGGTGTTGAAAAAATTATTATTATATTATTATTCCGGATTTATATAGCGCCAACAGTTTTCGCAGCGTTTTACAATATAAAGGGGAACAGTACAATTACAATACAGTTCAATACAAAATAAATATGAGCGGCCTGCTCATACTACAAATTCTTAGAATGTAAACAAAGAAAATGAAAAATGCATTCAAAAATGTATTCATAATTCAAATGTGGTAATTTTGCAGATGTTTCTACTGTCCTGGCATTTCAGGGCTTGCAAAAATGTGAGAGTTAGTCGGGAAATCAGATGCGTAATTTATGCCTCTTGAATGCCTGAATGTGCTGCTTAGATTTTGAGCTTCCACATGGCTAGGCTGTGAACAAGTCTCCCACATGTGGTATCTCCATACTAAAAATATAACTAAAGGCAAAGATTTTTCTTTAGGTTTGGATAGAGTGGCGAGGGATTGTTTTTTATTGCTGTGCCCCCATTAGGGAGAGTCATTCTCTCTATTTACTTTGTTTACCATTATCATTGAAAGTGAAAGAAAAAGGAAATTCCACATTTTGGGTTGTCCCTAGAAAAGTAATAAAGGGGATGTTCCAATGGAGACACTAGTTCTTTTATCTTGGAGGTCCCAAAGGGATTCCCCAAATTTGCAGGGATTTCCTCTTGCTTCCTGTTTTGGCTATGGATAAGGAATTGAAGGAAAATCATCTCAATGGGGCACAGATGGCAAAAAATAAACCAACAGTAAATAATTAATGTAAAAGAGGAAATTACCACTAGAGATGGTACAAACACCCCCCCTGTTCGGTTCATAGCAGAACTCCTGAACATGGGAAAAGCTCTAACCCGAATGGCGAACCCCATTGAAGTCTATGGGAGCCAAACAGGAAAAATCAAAAGTGCCAATTTTGAAGGCTTATATGCAAGTAATTTGCCATAAAAGGGGTATGGGGGTCTGGGTACTGCCCTGGGGGACATGTATCAATTAAAAAAAATGTTTTAAAAATGATCAGATTTTTCAGGATTGATTTTAATGATGCTTAAAGTGCAACATTTAAAATGAAAAATGTATTTAAATATAGTGCCTGGGGGTCTACTTAGTCTGCCTGTAAAGCGGTGCATCTTTAGCAAAAATGAAATTTCTAAAGAAAAAAAAACAAGTCAAAACCTAGTTAAAATGACTCACGGTTGCAGTTGCCAGAACCCGGCTATTGAAAAAATAAAGAAAAAAACAGTGTGGGCCCCCCCCTCCCAGTCCATATCAGGCCCTTCAGGTCTGGTATGGATTTTAGGGGGAACCCCACTCCAATTTTTTTTAAACGGCATGGTATACATAATCCATACCAGACCCTTATCTGGGCATGCAGCCTGGCATGTCAGGAAAAGGGGGGCACGAGCATGCACCCCCCTTCTGAACCATACCAGGCCACATGTCCTCATCCTGGGGGGTGGGTGCTTTTGGGCAGGGGGGGCACCTTATAGCACCTTATCCCCATGTTGATGGGGACAAGGGTCTCATCCCCACTACCGTAGCCGGTGGTTGTGGGGTTCTGCGAGCGGGGGGCCTATCGGAATCTGGAAGCCCCCTTTAACAGCCCTCAGATCCCAGACCCCTTTTTTTAATAAAGAATTGTCAAAAACTGTGTCTTTATTATTTTTGACACTTTTTTGGTGAATGGGTAGGGGTACTCATTCACAGGTGGGGGGATGGAATCTGGGGGCCCCTTGTTAAAGGGGGTTTCCAGATTCTGATAAGTCCCCTGCCCGCAGACCCCAACAACCACAATCCACATTTGTGGGGATGGGGCTCAACATGGGGACAAGCACCCACCCCCATGTTGAGGACATGTGGCCTTGTATGATTCTTGTCCTCCCCTTTTCCTGACCTGCTAGGCTGCATGCCTGGATAAGGGTCTGGTATGGATATTAGAGGGACCCCACGCCGTTTGTTTTTTACTTTTTTTTTACCAGCAATTTTTTTTTATGTTTAGAGTGGGGCATTAAAAACACAAAACTCCTTTAAATACCATGCTTGGGGAATGTCCCAAACCTGTCTGTAAAGTGGTGTGCATGTAGGATGTGTAGAATCTTCTGCAGAAAAATGTACGATTTTTGGAAGAAAAAAAATGCCATTTGGCACTTTGCTGCCAGCTTATTTTTTGCAAAAAAAAAGAAACAACATGGAAACCCCCCAAAATCTATACCAAGCCTCAGCCATAAGTGGCAAACCCCAAGGATGGCTGCATGTTTGTAAACAAGTTTGCTGGCTGATCAAATATGATCATGTCCATATTTGGACAATGATGTCATCCAGAATCCCCACTCCTGTGATTACATTCAGCTGCTGGCTGGGAATCTCCTGGCTGGCAGATGAATGGTGGATGCTTCATTGATTGTTAGGATGTCAGCGACCACTAGATTCCCAGCCCAGGAGCCCTGAGTGGGAAGCTGTGACATGTAGCAACGGTGGTAATACCACTGCTAAATGTATGACTTCCCGCCACAACCAAAAGTTTGGCTAAGCCAAACTTACAGTCCTACTTTGAATCTCATCTCTAGTTGTATCAAGGTAATTTGAATAGCTATTGCCTTACTATTAAACTAAATGTTAACCCATTTACAAAAATCGTATATAATCTTTACTATGCCATTTCAAAAATAATTTTCACTTATTCTCAATCTATAGTTTTCCCTAAAATAATACCTGGTAATCCCACCAAAAGGCTCCTTGTTCATGTACATTTCTTTATTGTGGTGACAATGCTCTGTTTCCTATTTACCTATCTCATGCACTTCCTGCGGAGACTATAGGCAATCAGGCCAGTTCGTATTACACAGGCATGTTCTGCTGTTGTCACTATTAGGAACCCTGACTGAGAAGTGACATTCCGCTTCCAATGAGTGCATGCATGTAGACGCAGAGTGGTTGCAAAGAGGCTGGAGAAGATCACTGAGATGTAAAAATATGTGAAAACAATAATTTACTCAAAGAAAAAACCTGCTTGTAGTCCTATTAGGCTATTTTCACATTGGGGCCGCGTTAGCGCTAAAGTGCCACTCATTTTAGCGGCGCTTTAGTGCTGTTTAAGCGCTAGAAGCGGGTAGAAGGGGTTAATAGCGCTTGTGTTGCGGCGCTTTGGAAGCGCTGCCCATTCATTCCAATGGGCAGGGGCGGTTTGGGGGCACTGAAACTACCCAAAAGATGCTGCTTGCAGGACTTTTTCTAATGTCCCGCAAGAGCACCGCCCCAGTGTGAAAGCACTCGAGCTTTCACATTCAAGCGGCATGGGAGGCTGTTTTCAGGCACTTTTTATGAAAACTGCCTCCAGTGTGAAAGGGGTCTTATTACCAAAAAAATTCCCAAACTGTGAAAAAAAAACATTCGGTCTCCACATATTTTATATTAAAATGAAACTTGGGTAACTAAGTATTCATAATTTCTGTTTATTAGGACTTACCACAGAAAAATTGATAATCATTTTCTCTATTACTTGGTGACTTCAGAGAGAAATGCCTGCATATGTACCAAAAACCTTTTGTGAAGCTTTCAGTAAAAAAAAAATTGGCAAGCAACGATGTAAATCCGCCTTTGGTTGATGACATTTCATTCAGTTATGAGAAGTGGATAGGTCCATTTTATATGATTGCACAGGAGAGATACAAGCTCCATGATGATGTTTAAACAGCATTTTTCTATATGCACTAGCTGACAGAGTCATTAAAAAATAAATGACATCTGGTGTTGATTTATTCAGCATTTTTTTTCCCCATTATTATAGACCCCTTTTGTGTAAATGATATTGTAGAGCCCTTTTAGGAATCAAAACATATCGTGATGCAGATTTTTTTCTGGGAAACCCTAACCTCCTGTCAAGATGGTTATTCCAATCAGTAGGTAATAATTAACTTCCTAATATATGATTTGGACCAATAGGAAATGTATACAATAGGACTGACAAATAGGCATTCTTGTCCAACCTGAGACCACAGAAAATTTGGAGGATTTAAAATTCATTTAAATTTGTGAATGTTCTTTTTTTTTTTTTTAATTGTTTATTTATAGAAGTTTGTGAACATCATACAATGTGATACAGAAAAAAAGGGCATTTCAACTTTTGAAAGTACAGAGCAGAACTAACAGTCGTATGTGTAACACATCATGGATACAGGTATATTCAGATGAAGCTTTTTCCAACAAGGGATCATCGAAGCATATTTAACATACTGTATCTTATAGCAAACATAACATGGAGAAAATATTTAGCTCTAAATAAAAGAAAAAAAAATAAAGAAGAAAAGGAAAAAGATAACATAGTACAATCAAAAGGTGGCACCAGGAAGGTCAAGTGCAATGAAAATTTTCAGATTCAAGTGGAAATTCTGAATCATCCCAGAGTTTCCATGTTTTATTAAAAAGAGGTAATGTGTCTTCTATCTTAGCAGTCAAATGTTCCATCCTACGTGTATCAGCCATTATTGAAAGAGCATGATGGAATGTGGGAGGGGAGGTGGAAAGCCAATGCCTAGGGATGGCTCTCTTTGCGGCCAAAAGAATAAAGGACATAAGTTTCCTTAAAGCTTTAGGTAATCCCTGGAGAGGTAGGCCTAAAAGGAAATGTATAGGAGTCAAAGGTATAGGAATAGCTAATGACTTTTGTAGGAGCTCTTAAATTTTAGTCCAAAAAGGGCCAACGAGAGGGCATTCCCAAAAGTTATGAAAAAGGGAACCCACAGCTTCGTTACATCTCCAACAGAGCTTAGAGATGGTGGGATCATGGACGTGCATCAAATCCGGGGTCCTATACCAAAATAGCAAGATTTTAAAGGCAGTTTCCCTCTGCACTACACAGCGTGAGATTTTTGACGTAGAATCCCATATTTTTTCCCAATCCAATAATGAAATTGGACATTGTAATATATGAGACCATTTTTTCTATGCTATGTGTAAGTTCTGTTAGAGGCAGGGTTTTGTGTAGGAGTTTATATATGGATGCAATCTGTTTGGATTCATATGGACCATTAGTGCATAAGATTTCAAAATCTGTGGGTTTCTCCAAGGAGAGTGAGGGGGATTCAGAAAGAAAAAAATGTTTAAATTGTACGTAGGAATACAGGAGGGAGGCAGGAAGATCATGTTTTGCTTGTAATTCTGGGAAAGAGAGTACGTGTGACCGGGTGCACAAGATGTCGCAATTGAAAGATTCACGCTTCTGTCCACGGATACATCCTCTCATAGGACAGTCCATCAGGGATGTCCTGGTTGCAAAGTATATTCCGGAGCTAGGAGCATTTGGATGAAAGGGAGAATCTTTCTGCTTATGTCCTCCAAATAGCAAGGGTAAAAAGCAACGGCGCTAAGTAAGGGGATCTCAACTGAGGCATAAATTTAGAAGAGGAAGGCCATAGCATATAACAAGGATGCACCGGGACAGTGATCCTCATCTCAATCTCAGCCCATCTGCTAGGTGCTTTTCTAGAGATCCATGAAGTTAGTACTCGGAGGTGAGAGGCATAATAGTATTTGATGATATCTGGCGCAGCCGGACCCCCTCTATTTTTAAGAGCAAATACTACTACTGTGCAATCCTGTGGGAGGCATTGTTCCATGTGAACTTGAGAAGTTTCAATTGCGACATTGGGACTGGGATTAGAAGAGTTTTGAATAGGTACAGCAACTTAGGAAGTATCGACATCTTAAGGACGTTAATCCTACCTAGGAGAGAGATCGGGAGAAAAGTCCAGAGATTTAAGAGACGAGGGGCATGGAGATTGGTCGACTCTCTTTCCTACTATGGTTACGGAGACCACTAAGCCTGATTTGACTCCTGTTGTCATATGGTAAATAGGGTCAACTATGTCCAATGGCAATTTTATCACATGGTACACTGTATTTCATCGGAAGATTTGTTATTTGCTGTTTATGCTGTACATCAGACACTACGGTTCATCATTACAAGGATGTTTTACACCTGAAAGGATTTATTTTTAGTGGATGTCACTATTTTTAGTGAGTTATTTCAAAATTTTTGGACTTTTTTCGCATGAAATATATTGTATTTTATTTATGAATCATATTTAATTTTTCATATTTAAATACATTCAAATGTACAGGGCAATTTATGAATCATTTTTATGTCTTATTAGAGTAGCTAGTGTTGTTTTTTCACATGGAGTGACTCCGATGGTTCACCTTATAAAATTGGAGTCACCTAAGTGGATATTTTTTTTTTTAAATGAACAGAAGATGTAAGCAGAAGTAAATTAGGTTCCATCCTTAATTGAAAAATTAAACAATCAATTATTATTGGTAATATCTTCACATATCTTCCCATTTGTGTTTTTAATCTCTTTTAGTCTCTTATAGCCATCTTATTCTGTGTCTATTTTTTATTCTATTTCTGTTTCTTTTTAATAACAGTTCCAGAAAATGTTGGGCTTATAAATATTGTATATGACCCCTGTTATGAAGTTGACTTATCCACAAAGTCTTGAAAACTGGTGGGGAAAAAAGTCAGCCAATGTCCAGAAAAAAAGATGATAAATTAAAAATGGCATATAGATTAGAGAGATATATAAATGATAAATAAATGATACATGATGGATAGAAAGATAAATAGATAGATAGCTGGATTATATAATAGAAAGAAAGATCGATAAAACATAAATTATCTGATAGATAGTTTGATAGATAGATAGATAGAATATAGATTATATAAAAGAAAATAAATAGATACAGTAGATAATAGATAAAATAAAGCTTATACAGGCAGTCCCCGAGTTACAAACGACTCCTACTTACGAACGGCCTCAAATGCTGGCCACTTGTGCTCCACGCTGGTCCTGGATACCTCCGGACACATCCCACACTGCAGTACTACATGTACTGCATGGCCAGAAGAGCCCCAGATAACATAACAAGCGCCCGGAACATCCCACATCCATGCACAGGTGGACGTTACACTTACAAATGCAGTGTTCCGACCGGAAGTTACACTTACAAATGCAGTGTTGCGACTTACGAACATCTTCGACTTGCGAACAAACCTACAGTCCCTATTGTGTTTATAACTCGGGGACTTCATGTATAATAGATAGATATAATAGATAGAAAGATAAATAAGATAAAATATTCCCGCCACTGTCACAGATTCGGCTCAGCCATTGTTTCGACTGAATTCTCCATTGGTCCGAATCTGAATCTAACCCCTAGTGTTTCAAGAAAATTGAAATAGCTATTACAATACTTTTAAAGTAAATATTAATATGGTATATACAGTGCCTTGAAAAAGTATTCATTCCCCTTGAAATTTTCCAAATTTTGTCATGTTACAACCAAAAACGTAAATGTATTTTATTCGGATTTTATGTGATAGACCAATACAAAGTGGCACATAATTGTGAAGTGGAAGGAAAATGAAAGATGTTTTTTCAAATTATTTACAAATAAATATCTGAAAAGTGTGGTGTGCATTTGTATTCAGCCCCTTCTCTGATACCCCTAACTAAAATCTAGCGGAACCAATTGCCTTCAGAGGTCACCTAATAAGTAAATAGAGTCCAACTGTTCAATTCATCATCCAAAAATGGATGTCATTTACATTTTTGTAACATGACAAAATGTGGAAAATTTCAAGGGGTATAAATACTTACTGAATAGACAGATAGATAGATAGATAGATAGATAGATAGATAGATAGATAGATAGATAGATAGATAGATAGATAGATAGATAGATAGATAGATAGATAGATAGATAGATAGATAGATAGATAGATAGATAGATAGATAGATAGATAGATAGATAGATCCTGTGTTAGAGGTTTCCACACATAAAAACACACAATAACATCTATCTCTAGGCTGAGACACACGGGAAGAAGAATGCACAGAATTAGAATGTACACTTTCATCCAGTTATATAAATAGCATTTTTACATTTCCCTGGTGAATTCTAAATGGCTCATTTATCCCCTAAATATAGCTGCAGGCAAGGTTCCTCAAATGACGTACTATCATCCACCAAGTGGGAATCAAAACCTAATTTCACTTTAAAACGGAATTGGTGGCAAATGGGCTGTACCAAAGCGTGGCCGGTCCTAGTCTCACTATGTTTTTTTTTCTCTTTTCTAAACTCCTATAGAAAAAATGCACTACTTTAACAGCTGGAACACAAGAAAATGAGAAGAAAAAACATCAATTTGCCCGTTGTAGGAGACCGAATTGCATCTACATAAAATGACTTAGTTCCAAGGCACGATGATGGACATCGGTCTGAATTGTTCTGCAAAAGGTCACCGCCAGAGAGAACGTGGTTCTTTCAGACTGAATCGAATACAAATGAACAGAGTCTTTACAAGATGGCAAGAAATCAACAGTAAGCTGTCAGTAGGCTATGTAACCACTTGACATGAGCAGAAACACTTGGCCTTTCTCATCTAGTGTACTGTAAATTCTGTCCTAGCGGTGCTCAAAGAAAAAAATCTTGCCTGTTAAGAAAGATGAGACGGATCTGCTAAATGTGACTAGTTTATCTTGCAATGCCAAAGACATTTGTTTTCCCGAATGCCTTGCAGAGAGCAGATTGCAATAGATGTAACTTTTTTTTTTAATACTTTCCCGCAAAGTTTTTTTTTTTTCTTAGGGAATAAGAAGGTGAATAGAGATAAAAAGCATGTTTTAAGGTTCATACAGATGTATACAGCAGCGTGTTCTTGGTATTGTAAAGGGCACATGAACATTTATTTATCTCAATGGTGAACACAGTTACAGTTTGAAAGGAAACTACATTGATACATCTAGGAAAACAAACACACAGGAGGTGCTTTACCTGCCAAAAGATTTCCAAAGTAATGTACATATGATCATGAAACACCCACCCCTGCTGTGCTATAGGACTGCATATCAAATAGAAGGTTGCCAAACATTTAAAGGGGCACTAAACAATATCCTTATTATTCAAAAAAAATCCATACACATGCTAATGGTCCAATAATATATATTTTATTAAATTGTTTCTTACCGCGTTTTTTTCTGCCTTCTTGTAATATCCTCCATTACCTCCCAAACCCCTCCTTTTCCCAATCACATCCATTTGTTTGGATATTGAAGGATTGGAGGTAAAGAATGACTCATCTGCCAGAGTCAGCCAACATCTCAAGATTAAATGCAAGCAAAAGTTTTCCCCAAAGAGGGTGGGACTTTAAAATTAATTAAAAAAGTGATTTCACAGAAATATTGATTATTTGTATCACATGTACAAAAATATTTTTCAAAAATGTTAGTAAATATGGATAAAACTTTGGGAATGCAAGGTGTCTGCAACGAACTCAAGAAGACAAGATACACCCAAAGTGTGGTATCATGGAAGCATTCAATAAATCCTACACGTTACAGTGTGTTCCACACTCCTTCTTCAGGGATAGTTCGATATGCATAATTCTGTGCATGTAACCATCTAAAATGTAGAGAGATATATATATTATCCACAACATAGCTAAGTCAGTGCGTCAGTGCTTATATTCATCAGAGGCAGCAGATGTTCCAAAAAATACGTCAGTGAAGCTACCTTACTCACGCATCCAAAGAGCAACCAAAGTCTGGGCAATGAGGCTTAATAGATAGAAACAAAGAGATATAAAGTTTGCCATTCGATGAGAGAGGCGGGCATGGATAACAGCTGGACGCAAACTGGGACCACAAACAGCTGGAAGCTGATAAAAGGAAGGAGCAAGGTATGTGAAGGTCACAAAGAAAAAAAGGAAAATGACCAAAAAGCAAACAAAGAGGCATGGCCAGAGAGCACATGGCCAAATATCATATATATATATATATATATATATATATGTATATATATATATATATATATATATGAAAAATAAGCTAAAAAAATATAATATAGAGTATGTCCAAAATATGTATGAAGTATATATAACATGTACCTCAAAATCAAATGCTGTGTGTATCCAAAACGGGACGTGAATAGTCCTGAGGTGCCAGATCAGGGAGGAAGTTCATCCTAGGTCTGTTGTGCTTCAAAGTTTAAATATAAGTATAAGGCTTGAAAAATAGGAAGGAGATCAGACCAGGGCTCTAAAGATGTCCCATGGATATACTCATCCGCCAGAATATCCTCTATAAATTATAAAGGGGGTGGTGTAAGTAAAATCCACACTCCATATAGCCAAAACCAATACCTGAGTCTACCTATATTTGAAGTCATATTTACCTAAGTAGGCACCCTCCGAGAGCAGACCGTCCTGTGGAGATCACAGCACTGAGTGCGCCATTACTACAATGGCTTTAAGTACACATGCTCCATGGGCTAGCCCCAGCCTCCTAGCAGGGGTGGGTGATCTCGCCTAATGGCGAGCACCTCACACGTGCATAGCTGTTGGTATTGCAGTCCCCCGACTGTGCAGCGCATGGCGCCACCCCCTGCCCACATCCAAGATGGCGAAGTGGGAGGAGTGACATCATGCGTCGCGCTCCCACCGACACGCATGCGCGGTCACCCGGGGAGCCACTAGACATAGGGAGGAGACAGAGGAGATGATGTATATTCTCCTCAGACTGTCGCAACGGTCCATTTGTTTGGAACAAGCAATGGGGTTGATTTGCTAAAGGCAGATAGACTATGCACTTTGCAAGGTGCAGTTGCACTCTGAATGAGCAGTTGCTTCAGAGCTTAGTAAATTATCAGAAGCTCTGCTACCTTCCATCATCTAATCACGTGCAAGCAAAAATGCTGTTTTTTATTTTCGTTGCACGTGATTGGGTATTCTTTGCAAAGTGAACCTTTACCTCGTTTACTAAGCTTTGGAGCAACTGGTAGTACACAGTGCAACTGCACTTAGAAAAATGCACAATCTATTTGCCTTTAGTAAATCAACCCCAATGTGTGTTAGTTGCAGTCATAAGCACTACTATATGCACACTACACATCCTATAGTCCAGTGTTTCTCAAACTTTTTTCAGTCAATGCACCCTTTAAAATTATAGATAGTCTTGAGGCACCCCATTCTAAAATGTAAAAAATATTCATAATGTAGCAACATCCACACACATATGGAAACCAAACATGAGAGGTGATTTATTCTTCCAAAGCAAATAAACTTTTGCAAATTGGTACTGACTAGTATTCCAATGTTTCTCTTCTCCCTCACTCCCTCAGCTAATGTGACCCTAAAACTGATGAAAAGGGGCAGGGGAGGGTCAAACAAGGATGCTATGCTGGTGACTGACATCCTCTATCAACTGATGATGTCATCGGTTGTTAGGACGCCGGCAGCAAGAACGTTGTAATGGTGCACAAAAAAAAAACCTGTAGCTTTGTGTAACTAAAAGGCAGGCTTCATCCACACGCCAGCTTGTATAAAATTTTTAGGAATGTTTTAGACATTTTTCCAAGGCATTCATGAAGAAAAACTTCAAGGCACCCTGGTTGAAAAAGGCTCCTAGTCCATCTTGGGAGACAGCAAGAGAGGATAGCTACATGCCTACACATGGAGAATGAATGTAGCCACCCTCTAACCGGAAGTCAGATAACAGCTAGAAAAAAGCAGCAAAAAGGAGATTTGGGGGATACTGAAAACAAAAGAAGGTCCTTTTTTGAGTTAGGAATACATATTTATATAAAATCTCATCCCAGAGTCTAGGACGAGAATGTAGACATCAAAAGGTGCTTGCAGGTGTTTTTGTTATTTACTTTACTTTATGAAACTATATATCATAAATCTTGAATTAATAAGGATAAACATTTTATTTTACTGTTGGGGCAGTTGGAACTCCTGCATCATAACACTCTAAAATGGAACTACTAACTTTTCTAGAGAAGTCAGAGCTTCAGTTTAATTTTTATCTCTTCCTACATCATGCCATTGGGCAATCAAAGTGGTTGGTGGCTTCAGTGATCGACAGTAAGGTGTTGATGGTGGGACTTTATGCGAGTTGGTCAGTGGAAGTAGATGATTCCATTATAGTGTGCCCCATGTGTAGGGCCTTCCAGGGCACTCAAGGGCTGAAGGTATGTTCAGTAACATCTGGACAGCTGCATCGCTATTCTGCTTCTAGTTTGTATGCTAATGAATACAGTTGAATTTTACCAGCTTGCTATGAGTGCTCTTTGAACTTCTGATAACAGTCACCATACTGATAACTTCCATCCAGAACACTCCCTCCTGTAGACTCCTAATTGGCTCCTTCCTATCCCCACACAGAGAAGGCACTCCTTTGGCAAGCCTGATTACAAGTATCAGCCTGCATTTGACAGCTGTAATTAAGACTAATTTCAGGTAATGCATTTTGAAGGAATGCTTATCTGAGCTGACTTTATATACATTTTCCACAAGTTGTTCATAAATGTGTTTGGGAATATGGAGCACAACACAGTCCAAACTACATTAATCTGTAATTAACTTCAGAGCTGGTTTAACACAGGAGGAAAACACAGTACTTTCTCAGGCCAATCACAAAAATAGTGGCAATAGGTGAATTGTTGGTTAAGGAGGCCAACAGCTGTTCTAAAATAAATTAAATATCAACTTTTTTTTCCATAACAGTTACCTTCTTCAAGATGATAACTGCAGGATAAATAAGAATGACCATACACAGCAAAAGGCACTCATTGTTGCTTACTAGGGATGAGCTTCGAGTTCGAGTCGAACTCATGTTCGACTCGAACATTGGCTGTTCGCAAGTTCGCCGAACACCGAACAATTTGGGGTGTTCGCGGCAAATTCGAATGCCACGGAACACCCTTTAAAAGTCTATGGGAGAAATCAAAAGTGCTAATTTTAAAGGCTTATATGCAAGTTATTGTCATAAAAAGTGTTTGGGGACCCGGGTCCTGCCCCAGGGGACATGTATCAATGCAAAAAAAAGTTTTAAAAAGGGACGTTTTTTCAGGAGCAGTGATTTTAATAATGCTTAAAGTCAAACAATAAAAGTGTAATATCCCTTTAAATTTCGTACCTGGGGGGTGTCTATAGTATGCCTGTAAAGGGGCGCATGTTTCCCGTGTTTAGAACAGTCTGACAGCAAAATGACATTTCGAAGGAAAAAACTCATTTAAAACTACCCGCGGCTATTAATGAATTGCCGGTCCGACAATACACATAAAAGTTCATTGATAAAAACGGCATGGGAATTCCCCACAGGGAAACCCCGAACCAAAATTAAAAAAAAAAAAAATGACGTGGGGGGGGTCCCCCTAAATTCCATACCAGGCCCTTCAGGTCTGGTATGGATATTAAGGGGAACCCCGGCCAAAATTTAAAAAAAAAATGACGTGGGGTTCCCCCAAAAATCCATACCAGACCCTTATCCGAGCACGCAACCTGGCAGGCCGCAGGAAAAGAGGGGGGCACGAGAGTGCGCCCCTCCTGAACTGTACCAGGCCACATGCCCTCAACATTGGGAGGGTGCTTTGGGGTAGCCCCCCAAAACACCTTGTCCCCATGTTGATGAGGACAAGGGCCTCATCCCCACAACCGTGGCCGGTGGTTGTGGGGGTCTGCGGGCAGGGGGCTTATCGGAATCTGGAAGCCCCCTTTAACAAGAGGACCCCCAGATCCCGACCCCCCCTGTGTGAAATGGTAAGGGGGTACTTACCCCTACAATTTCACTAAAAAAGTGTCAAAATAGTAAAAAATGACAAGAGACAGTTTTTGACAATTCCTTTATTTAAATGCTTCTTCCTTCATCTTCTTCTTCTTCTGGTTCTTCTGGCTCTTCTGGTTCTTCCTCCGGCGTTCTCGTCCAGCATCTCCTCCGCGGCGTCTTCTATCTTCTTCTCCTCGGGCCGCTCCACACCCATGGCATGAGGGGAGGCTCCCGCTCTTCTCTTCATCTTCTTCTTCATCCTCTTCTCTTCTTCATCTTCTTCATCTTCATCTTCTCTTCTTAATTTTCTTCTGCGGGCCGCTCCGCATCCATGCATGGAGGGAGGCTCCCGCTGTGTGACGGCGTCTCCTCGTCTGACGGTTCTTAAATAATGGGGGGCAGGGCCACCCGGTGACCCCGTCCCCCTCTGACGCACGGGACATGACGGGACTTCCCTGTGGCATTCCCCGTGACGTCACAGGGAAGTCCCGTCAAGTCACCGTGCGTCAGAGGGGGGCGGGGTCACCGGGTGGCCCCGCCCCCCTTTATTTAAGAACCGTCAGACGAGGAGACGCCGTCACACAGCGGGATCCTCCCTCCATGCATGGATGCGGAGCGGCCCGAAGAAGAAAATTAAGAAGAGAAGATGAAGATGAAGAAGATGAAGAAGATGAAGAAGAGAAGAGGATGAAGAAGAAGATGAAGAGAAGAGCGGGAGCCTCCCCTCATGCCATGGGTGCGGAGCGGCCCGAGGAGAAGAAGATAGAAGACGCCGCGGAGGAGATGCTGGACGAGAACGCCGGAGGAAGAACCAGAAGAGCCAGAAGAACCAGAAGAAGAAGAAGATGAAGGAAGATAGAAGAAGCATTTAAATAAAGGAATTGTCAAAAACTGTCTCTTGTCATTTTTAACTATTTTGACACTTTTTTAGTGAAATGGTAGGGGTAAGTACCCCCTTACCATTTCACACAGGGGGGGGCCGGGATCTGGGGGTCCCCTTGTTAAAGGGGGCTTCCAGATTCCGATAAGCCCCCCGCCCGCAGACCCCCACAACCACCGGCCACGGTTGTGGGGATGAGGCCCTTGTCCTCATCAACATGGGGACAAGGTGTTTTGGGGGGCTACCCCAAAGCACCCTCCCAATGTTGAGGGCATGTGGCCTGGTACAGGTCAGGAGGGGGGGGGCGCACTCTCGTCCCCCCCTCTTTTCCTGCGGCCTGCCAGGTTGCGTGCTCGGATAAGGGTCTGGTATGGATCATTGGGGGAACCCCACGCCGTTTTTTTTTTTTTTTTGGCGCGGGGTTCCCCTTTAAATCCATACCAGACCTGAAGGGTCTGGTATGGAATTTAGGGGGAACCCCACGTCATTTTTTTTTTAAATTTTGGCCGGGGTTCCCCTTAATATCCATACCAGACCTGAAGGGCCTGGTATGGAATTTAGGGGGACCCCCCCACGTCATTTTTTTTTTTTTTAATTTTGGTTCGGGGTTTCCCTGTGGGGAATTCCCATGCCGTTTTTATCAATGAACTTCTATGTGTATTGTCGGCAATGCAATAGCCGCGGGTAGTTTTAAATGGCTTTTTTTCCTTCGAAATGTCATTTTGCTGTCAGACTGTTCTAAACACGGGAAACATGCGCCCCTTTACAGGCATACTATAGACACCCCCCAGGTACGAAATTTAAAGGGATATTACACTTTTATTGTTTGACTTTAAGCATTATTAAAATCACTGCTCCTGAAAAAACGGCCGTTTTTAAAACTTTTTTTTGCATTGATCCATGTCCCCTGGGGCAGGACCCAGGTCCCCAAACACTTTTTATGACAATAACTTGCATATAAGCCTTTAAAATGAGCACTTTTGATTATTCATGTTCGTGTCCCATAGACTTTAACGGTGTTCGCGTGTTCGAGCGAACTTTTTTCCTGTTCGCATGTTCTGGTGCGAACCGAACAGGGGGGTGTTCGGCTCATCCCTATTGCTTACAGAGATTTTCCAACATGGTTAGAAATCACAGCGCTACCAAACATTTATTATTCTCTTTTCTGTGGGTAAAAGAAAACAAGGTCTCTATCGCACATGTGCATAGTTATCCATTGGCTGATAAGAGGATCGTGGCTGGTCCATTCAGAGCATAAGTCAACAAGCACAACTCGGTGCCCAAAGCTTTATTATAATATAACAGATATATAAAAAAAACACCAATTGATGTAGTTATGTTTTTATTAAAATATGTACATGCATGTTTTACTTGCAGCTAGTGTAAATGCCAGAATTTGACTTCAGCCTCTTTGAATCCCCTGCACAGCAGCACTGGGAGGGGCAGAACTAAGGGCCAAGAAGATGCATGTGGGCAGGCTGTGGGTAGTAAGATGGCCTATCTGCACTGCATAACTGCCAAGTCACCAACTTGGCTCTGCTATCTGACAAGGCTGCATACATCTTAGGAATGGCTGGACAGAAATACAAAACCATAGACAGGTATAAAAAAAGTTCCTATGCATCTATTCAAAATGTGTGTTTAGGTACTTGCCTTAAAGTGGAGTTCCACCCAAAAATGGAACTTCCGCTGTCCGTATTCCTCCCCCCTCCGGTGTCACATTTGACACCTTTCAGGGGGAAACAGATACCGGTCTAATACAGGTATTTGCTCCAACTTCCAGCAAAAGATCACCTCAGTATCCATGGCAATCTTCACCATGTCCCAGAAGGTCCCAGAAGACAGCAGGGACCACTCAGAACGCTCAGCGTGACTCACGCATGCGCAGTAGGTGACCAGGCAGTGAAGACGCAAAACATCACAGCCTGATTCCCTTACTAGCAATGCCGCTGCCTGCACCCGGAGCAGAGGGGACGGATCAGCTTCGGGTGAGGACATCCCGGGCGCCCTGGACAGGTAAGTGTCAGCAGTTGCAGTATTTGTAGCTGCTGACATTTATTTTATTTTTTTTAGGCGGAACTGCGCTTTATTTTTATTAATTCTATCTTACACAAAATCATTTCTACAAGCACTCTTTATTACGTATCAATTGTTTTGGACGCAGGCCATTCCTTATTACCTCTATATTACATATACTTTTATATACATCTATTACTATATGCATTATTATTTGTAAGAACTGTGCAATATTCCCCCGGGGTTCAGTAATTTTTTTTATTACATTATCATATTGTGATAATTCTACATTATCACATTAGGATCATTTCTTTCATGAGCACACTTTCATATTTATATACTATATATTTCATGTATATTGTTTCTTCTTTTTAGTCCTGGTGAAGAGGGACTGGTGAGCCTAATAAACAAACTTGCTATTTCTGTGGTAAGGTGAGTAACGGGGGGGTGAGGGGGGATGCTGACAATCTAAACATTTTCTACCTTAATGCAAGGAATGCAGCATTTTCTATAATCCCTTTGCAGCTTCATTTAGCAATCATTTCAGATTTTTTTTCTAGTTGGGTATGCAGCCTCACAAAAATTTTTTCAGTGACCAACGCTGTCCTGGACAATCAGCGTGACACGGAAACCATACACAAACTTGGGTACATACTCACAACAATACGGGCAACTACAGGGATATACCCGGTAGGCCAGGGAGGTGCAGAGGGTGAATGCTAGGAAAATATTTATCACCATTCAGTAAGAAGAGGGGGTCTGGGGTCAGCTTATCTGCAATTTTTTTTTTAATGCAGGCTATTGTATAACTTTAAATAATCCTTGTTTAGGATACACAAGCAATTACGACTACTTATATTCTGGAGATTCACCTTATCATTAAACCATCGTTCTCATTTGCAAATCCCAAGACAGAGATGGCAGCATCTGGAGTGCTGAAGGCTATCCTTGAATTAAAGGTACACATAAATTAATTTCCCTTTCCTAGAGCTGTCATTGATTAGAAAAACGTTAAGGATAAGGATTTATTTTATGATGGAATCATATGGATAATAATACATATTAATTTCAGTGTTGCATAATTATTAAGACTTAGATTACTCCTTTGGGAAGGACTCATTTAAAAGAGAGTTATCCTTTTTTATTAACTTAATTTTAGGTATACTGTATGTGTGAATGTTATTAGTTTACTGTAAACAATATTGTAGCATTCCTGTTTTTTAATTACATGCTACGGCCATATTTGCTCAATGCCTATACATGATGTGCTAACAATATAGGATACAATGGGGATGATTTTTTTGTCAAAGCTTAACTGAACAAGCTAAAGTTAGAAGCTGATTGGCTACCACGCACAGCTGCACCAGATTTTGCACTCTCCAGTTTTAGTAAATCAACCTCATAGTTTAGCGATTCTGCTAGATGACCCTTAGCTCAATAAAAGTGCATGTGAAGCCTGAGCCCTAGCGATTAACTGAAATCTCAAGGAGTGTTTTTGAGCAAAATATCAAAGAACAAACATTAAACTTTCTCAGTGTCTTAAAGTGATTTTTCAGCATGAGCAAGGGGGCTAAGGGATATATTTTGAAAGCAGTAAATGTGACATTCATCAAATGGTCACAACAAGTGTAACTTCCTGGTGTAAGTTTTTAAAATTACAGTGATCTGATTCACCTGAATGAATGTCCCTGGTGGTATGATTATGTCAGATTTTTGATGCTGAAAGCGGTACATTGTTTCGCATGGAAATTTGGCGTTTTATATTGTAGGCCTGTAATTCTTAGGAATAACTCACGTAAATCTGTCCAAACAAGAGTCTAGTAGACATCCTGGGTATGATAAAGTTTGAAACACAAAATCATAATAATAAATAATAATAAAATGTATTCAATAATGTAATCAACTCAAAAACACAGAAATTTGCCCAATTCTGCAAGTGTTCTAATTTACTATCGCTGTTTTCTACTGGTCTAAAACCACTTTTGATGTAAAGGACACTTTTTGGTTGCCATGGACAATATCAAGTTTCCAGGCAGAAAGAACAGTATATATAATATACAACTGTATGCAGGGTACTGGACAAAGCATTAGGGACAAAAGGGAGGTGAAATAATTTGATACAGTAATGTAATCTGTAAGATTACAGTGTACTGTATGTGTTCTGTTTTTTGCACTTTTTGAATTTCCCGCCAGGCTCCGTCCCCATGCGTTGCGACACTCGCAGGGAACGGAGCCCGGCACACAGAGCATCAGGTGGAAGACACAGCCGCTGCACACAGTGGGGAGACATCAGAGGATCCTGGGGACAAGGTAAGTAACTTTCCCAGGATACTGCAATGCAGCACCGAATGTGGCTCGGGGTTACCGCTCTTGGTATGGAAAATTCACCCCGAGCCACACTCGGGAATACCGCTAAGAAGGTTAAAGCATAAATATAAAACTTTCAGATCAAACTCAGGAAGTGCTCATCAACAGCTACATGTATTGCTGGAAAGATAAAGCAACCGTCAAAGGCGTTGATTTATAATAGTATCATTTAAAAGACCCTTGATCTTACAGACATAACAATTGCAACCATAAGCTGGAACCAGAACATTGGGGTGATATGTCCAATCTGTAAATCCTATATACAGGTCAATGTTATCCAAGAGCCCTTGGCACTCAAAATATTTAAAGTGGTTGTAAACCCTCTGCTATAGCCAGTGAAGTGAACGCCCACAGATGATACACAGAGATGAAACAAATCCGCCTACATAAGTTTTTCTTGTATATCTTCTGTCTTCCCCTCTCTACACTCTTTGAAAAGTGCAGATCGTGTTAGAAATCTTTCTTCCTCTTTAAGCACATGGTGCATAATATTTTGCTAAACATTTATAGATATTCTCTGGATGAAGCTGTACAAACTCCGCAAAACATGTTGAGAGCTACAATATCTGTGGGAATCCACCACATTTTTATCCTCCTGCATAGGGGACACGTATGCTGGTGACACATATTGATTGTTACTATGCACCTTTTATGGTGTATTCAAAATGTCTTGTCTTTTGTATTAATAAAATTGTATAATTATTTTATCAATTTTGAGTTTATATTGTCTAATCTTGGTACTAGTCCTGCCCAAATGCTTGTTTCTGGGTGATCGGTTGGGGACCATTTTCCTAGTCCTTCCTTTCTCTTTTAGCAGAGGACAGGGAGTCTGGGCTTACACTGTGTGAGAGCTGATTGGAGGAAAGGTGCTTATGTACCTCTAATTTTCAGCCACTGTTATCTCATGTGTCGGAGAACTTGTCAGAAATTACTCTGCTGATAACAGAGGAACGAAGCACCAGAGATAAACGGCACTTAGAGCTTTTCATACCCCTTTTCCTTGAATTTCATCTTGAGGACAAGACTTTGTTCTTCATAGTCATGTTCCAGGGTACAAGTCCACCTGAGTCTACAAAACTGGCCAAAGGGGACATTTCAAATCCATCTAGGATGATGGTGGCTCCCGGCATGAAGGTATGAATTACCAGCTCTCAGTTTGAAATGGGTTTTTGAATAAATGGCCCCAGTGCCATCAACCTGTAGCTCTAAGTCCAGAAAGACCAAGGACTTATTATCCACCACATGTGTAAAGGAAATCCCAAATGGGTTCCCTGCACAATGTGCTAGAAATCCTTTCAGCTCCTCATCAGAACCACTCCAGATGATGAGAACATCATCTATGTACCGTGAGTACAGTAATAGGTTCCTCCCAAAAGGGTTATTAGCCCAGATGTAATCGAGCTTCCAATAACCCATAAACAAGTTTGCATAGCTGGGAGCAAATCTAGCACCCATGGCTGTACCCTTTACCTGCCTGTAGAATCTGTCCATGAAAGTGAAGTAATTGTGAGTCAAAGTAAACTCAATACATTCATAAATAAATCGAGCTTGCATAGGATCAAATGAGTGTGCTTCTGCCAAATAGTATTCAATAGCTCTAAGCCCGAACTCGTGCTGAATGGATGTGTACAAGGATGTCACATCAAGCGATAGCCATCTATATCCTTGCTCCCAAGTGTATGCACTAAGTACCTCTAGGGCATGGCCCGAATCCTTGATGAATGATGGCAGGTTTACTACCAATCCCTGGAGGAAGTGATCAATGTAGCTACCAAGATTGCTGGTCAAGCTATCAATCCCTGCAATAATAGGTCTACCTGGAGGCTTTTCCATATCTTTGTGTATCTTTGGGATATGGTAAAAGTGAGGAACTACTAGGTGCTTAGAATACAGAAAGTGATACTCATTCTTAGTCAGGACCTGATCTGACCCGACTTCACTAGCAATTCTAGCTACTCCTAGGCAACCCTATGGTGGCCGGAAGCAGCGGGTGGAACGCAAACACACCCGCGCTTCTGGGCCGTGCCACCTACACACAGCGTCCTATGACGCCTGCGGAAGGGGAAATGACGCCCCGATCGGCCGGAAGTTGCGGGTGGAACACAGGAATGCCCGCACTTCCTGGTCCTTTGAGCGGCGTGCGTTCCACACGCGGCCAACAGTGCCTCCATGGCTCCTGGGAGTCCGAGAAGCCCAGCCCACAACAAATAACTATCACAGGAGCAACATATAGGAAGCAAGGTACGTTGGTTCACCTCCCTTTGGAGGTGTGTTTGTGGAACACAGGAATGCCCGCACTTCCTGGTCCTTTGAGCGGCGTGCGTTCCACACGCGGCCAACAGTGCCTCCATGGCTCCTGGGAGCCTGAGAAGCCCAGCCCACAACAAATAACTATCACAGGAGCAACATATAGGAAGCAAGGTACGTTGGTTCACCTCCCTTTGGAGGTGTGTTTGTATTTTGTGATTTATGATTTATGCTGATGATACCACATATATATTGGTTCAGCATGTATTAAACAACGATAAGTAGTATTTGTTCCCAGCTGTTGGGGTAAGGGTCATACTTAGGAAAGATGGGGCCAGGGAGGGGAAGCCCTAATGGGTGGGCATTGCCTATTGGTGGGCGTCGCTATTGGGCCTTGTAAACACAGACACACATACACATATATATAGAGGTAACTACGAGAGACCAGCCATTGCCCGCTCAGGCTCTGAAGAAAGGGGTGCTCCCCCGAAACGCATTAGCCATCGGCCATTTGTGTCGGTCTAACCCTCTTGACAATAGGTCCTGGTGTGTCGATCTTCAGAACAGCGCATCTGCTCCCTTGTCAAAGCCGTTTTTGATAGCTCATTTGTGAGTATACTTCTTGCTGTTTTTATGCTGTAATAAAGTTTACCAGTGGTAATGCACTAGTTCGGTGCGACCTCCTTCTTTTCTTGTTTCTTTTTAGTTTACGAATACCCATTCAAAGGAGGGCTGCAAGACATCAGTCATTACCTCACTAAGGTGGTCGCACCACATATTTAGTCACTGGACACCTGAGCGCAGTGTTTTTGCTTCACACACAGCTTTCTACAGGGACCACTGAGATCACACATACATGGCTTACATATAACTTACATATAACTTATTATGCTAGGAGCCCATTAAATAGATCAGCCTTTTTAAACCAGGGTGTCCAGGCACCCTGGGGTGCCTGGAGGTTTCTTCAGGGGTACCTTGGCAGAATGCCTAAAAATTGTCCAAAAATTGTATACAAGGTGGCGGTTGGATGAAGCCTGCCTTTTAGTTACACAAAGCCACAGGTTTTCATTGTGCAGCATTAGGACCTTCTGGATGCCGACCTCCTAACGACCATGATGACATCGTCAGTTGATAAGGAGGATGTTAGTCGCCTGTATAAAATCCTTGTTTGACCCTCCAGTGATGGAGAAAAACTGAGGAAGAAGAGAAACATTGAAATACTAGTCAGTACTAGTTTGCACCTCAAACGTTGGACTCCTATGTGTGTGGATGTTGCTGTATTATGTAAGCCTATTAGAATAGTTTTTACATTTTAGGATGGGGTGTCCCAAGACTGTCCATAATTTTAAAGGGTGCCCGAAACTGTTCATAATGCACCTAGGGAAAAATAATCCCCTGAGAGAGTATAACATAGGGGGTACAGTGTTAGCTAGCACTACAGGAAAAAAAGGTTTGGGGGGTACTTATTTCAGATGATTGCAATATGAGCAAACAGTGTGACCAGGCAGTGGGGAAAGCGAATAGAATACTATGATAGATCACTGGAGGAATCACCAGCAGGAGGAAGGAGGTCCTGATTCCCCTATATAGATCTTTAGTGATATCTCAAGTAGAATAATGTGTCCAGTTCTGGAGACCTCACTTACAGAAAGATATTGATTAGATAGAACAAGTCCAAAGACGGGTAACAAAAATGGTGAAAGGTCTGGGGGATAAAACATATTGAGCGTGACTTGAGGAACTTAATATGTACAGTCTGGAGGAAAGAAGGGAAAGGGGCGACATGATTGAAACCTTTAAATATCAAGGGGGTGAATAAGGTTCAGAAAGACAGTCTTTTCAATATGACATCAAAAACACAGGGACATGACCTCAAACTAACTAAGTTCAAAACGAATCTTAGAAAGTGTTATTTTACTGAAAGGATAGTTGATGGTTGGAATAAACTACCAACAGAGGTAGTGGAACGGTCAACAGTAAATGTCTTCAAACATGCTTGGGATAAACATAGATCCATACTCAGACAACAAGATTAATGAAAATAAATAAATAAAAATAAAATGGGCAGACTCAATGGACTACTGTCTTTTTCTGCCGTCACTTTTCTATCATTTTGGAGGGTGCCTCGAAATTATCCATAATTTTAAAAGGTACCTTAACTTCAAAAAGGTTGAGAAACACTGAAATATATGACCATAAAGAACATAAAAGTTCACTCACTCTGACTCCATTCCATGTGTAAATGCCAATGTCCATTCATCAAAGAGGAATATAGGGAGCACCACCACAGAATTAATAAGAGAGAAAAAAAGTGTCTGACCGGTTTCGATGATATCCCAACTTCCTCAAAGACTGTGCCTATGGATGCATCAGTTTAACTCACTGATATTAAATGGTGCTCCAAATATCTGCTGATTAGGGATGAGCCGAACACCCCCCTGTTCGGTTCGCACCAGAACTCTATGGGACACGAACATGAATAATAATAATGAACATGAATAATCAAAAGTGCTAATTTTAAAGGCTTAAATGCAAGTTATTGTCATAAAAAGTGTTTGGGGACCTGGGTCCTGCCCCTGGGGACATGGATCAATGCAAAAAAAAAGTTTTAAAAACGTCAGTTTTTTTGAGAGCAGTGATTTTAATAATACTTAAAGTAAAACAATAAAAGTGTAATATTCCTTTAAATTTCGTACCTGGTGGGTGTCTATAGTATGCCTGTAAAGGGGCGCATGTTTCCTGTGTTTAGAACAGTCTGACAGTAAAATGACATTTGAAAGGAAAAAAGTAATTTAAAACTACTACGTTACCCCGCCCCCTTCTGACATCATGGAGAATGCCACAGGGAAGTCCCGTCAAGTCCCTGTGCGTCAGAGGGGGGCAGGGTAACCGGGTGTCCCCGCCCCCCGTTATTTAAGAACCGTCAGGCAAGGGTTGTGGGGATGAGGCCCTTGTCCCCATCAAAATGGGGACAAGGTGTTTTGGGGGGCTACTCCAAAGCACCCTCCCAATGTTGAGCGCATGTGGCCTGGTACGGTTCAGGAGGGGGGGGCTCTCTCTCGTACCCCCTCTTTTCCTGCAGCCTGCCAGGTTGTGTTCTCGGATAAGGGTCTGGTATGGATTTTTGGGGGGACCCCACGCTATTTTTAAAAAAAATTTTGGCCGGGGTTCCACTTAATATCCATACCAGACCTGAAGGGCCTGGTATGGAATTTAGGGGGACCCCCCACATAATTTTTTAAAAAATTTTGGTTCGGGGTTCCCCTGTGGGGAATTCCCATGCCGTTATTATCAATTAACTTTTATGTGTATTTTTTATCAATTAACTTTTATGTGTATTGTCGGACTGGCAATTCATTAATAGCCGTGAGTAGTTTTAAATGGCACCTTTTATGACAATACCATGCATATAAGCTTTAAAATTAGCACTTTTGATTTCTCCCATAGACTTTTAAAGGGTGTTCCGCGGCTTTCGAATTTGCCGCGAACACCCCAAATTGTTCACTGTTCGGCGAACTGGCGAACAGCCAATGTTCGAGTCGAACATTAGTTCGACTCGAACTCGAAGCTCATCCCTACTGCTGATGTTTCTTTTTTTAGTCTCTCCTTTTCACTTGAAGAATAACAATTTAATACTTATACTTACTTAAACTATAACTTTTTTTGAGAGTAGAGTAGAATGGAGGAAATATCTTTCAATAGGCGCACTAGTTAAGGTGACCCTAATGACATCCAAGAATTCCGTCACATTTTGGAGGGATTTCCCTTCACCTCTTTGGATTTAGGACAGGCAGTGAGGGAAAATCTACCCAATGGGGCACAGGTGGCAAAAAAACTGACCGTTTTAACCCTCCTTTTCTCTATCCAAAATGGAAAAAGTTCTACTTTAATAATAACTACTTTTTATTCTGAATTGTAGAAAAAGATCAAGTGTATCACTGTATGAGCTTGTATTGCCATAACAAAATGTAAACCTTCAAGCCCCATACAAAGATGATATCTGTTCATACTGTATGCCGCTTAGTAGTGTACACATGTTTTAAGACCCAGGGTCCCCACAACTGTGCACCTCCTCTTAAGAAAGGCACTTTCTAAAAAAAATAAATAAAGGAAATTGTTCAAAATAACAATGTAATCCAAAATTTCACTTTATTATAACAAAGTAAAAAAGAATCTAAGGGATCGTCTTTCTAATTATTGGTTTCCCTTTTGTAAAGAAGGCTACCAAGCATTAAAGCCTGAGTAGAATAGCTTTAGAAGCACAAGCAGTTTCTCACTGGTATTGACCATAGCAATCTGGATTATGGAATTTTTTTATGTACTGGTTTGATAAATCATTCCTTCACCAAACAGAAACATAGATACATGCTTCCCTTTGAAGGGTACCACAGGTGTAAAAGAGACAATGTTTTGGGAGTGTTGCCTTTGGGGTAGTGTCTTCTCTATGCTGATGTTTATATGGGCTGCTTCCAATAAAGAAGGAGTCTTTCAGCTCTCTTGCACTGGGAATACCCTCCTCTATGCGAAAAATGTGTGTGTGGGGGGGGGGGAGGCTTGGGTTTGTTATTTATTCTATCCCCTAAAATGTAATTATAATATTCTAGATACAAATTTATATTTCAACTGTAAAAACACAGTCCTGGCTTGCCCCAGAGCTATCCTGCTGTATAGGCTTTGTGTTCAAATATTCAAAATGAATAAATACCTTATTAACTACTTGGTAGTCTTATTTTATAAGACTATTTGAACACACTAAAAATCTTTGGCCAAGGAGGACCCATGATTTCACGTAATTTTTTCTAATACCCAAATTCCAATACATTGGTTGCAGCAACAAAGACCATGTTTGTGAACCTGGGAATTCCTGGACTCCTTGCACCCAGAGCAGTTTCTACAATGGAGACACATATACTGTATACAAAAGATGCATTTTTGTAACAGCACAAACAATGGAACACAAGTGTTTCTCATGACAGACCATATATATTATTAAATACAAGAAATAACATTTTTCTTTTTTAATCCTGAACTGAAAATTTACAGACTTTATTGCACACTGTATGTCACAAATACTCTTCCTGATATTCGTATATAAGCCAGTAAAGAATTCACTATATATTCCATTATGAAATATGTATGATTCTCTAACCTGTGACATGGCTCTGAGCAATGAAATATACAAACACTATTAGTTACATAGTAAATCAGTCACAAGCAGCTTAGTTTGGATCAATAATAATAATTTTGAATTTAAAGGGCTTCCACCACTGTTTGTTTTTACAATGAGGAATGTCAGTTTGTTTTATGAGATATCAAACTATTGATTTAAGTTCCATTTTTAATAAATTCTCTGATTGGTACTGCATAAACCGTACACAAAGGTTATGTGGATTGCTGGACAGCTGCATGGATGTATACTTTGTGCTAATATCATTATGGATCTATGCACATGTTTTCATAATAAAGAAAGTGTTTTACTATAAAGCTGATGAAGTCAACATATTAGCCTCAGTAGAACTACATGTTTAGCAAACTGCTGATCTAAGATCTGCCTTCGGCTATTTAGAACTAACAATCCCAGCAAGATTTGTCAGGCTAGTTTTTATCAAAGTAACTAAAGTCTCAGCTTAGATATATGCTGTGTATTTATTATCCCCATTTTTTATTAAAACAAAATAAAAGGTACACTCTAGACAAGCACTCAAAATTAGCATTTCAAGATGTCACACCCTGCCTCTTAGTGACTCTTGTTTATGTCAACTCTTACACATCTTCAAAATAGCCTCAAAGCTGAACTAAACCCACCAATTTAGCTGTTTCCCAAAACAGTTATGCCGCGTACACATGATCGGACATTACGACAACGAAATCCTGGGATTTATTTCCGACGGATGTTGGCTGAAACTTGTCTTGCATACACATGGTCGCACAAATGTTGTCAGAAATTCCAATTGGCAAGAACGCGCTGACGTACAATACGTACAACGGCACTATAAAGACGAAGTTCAATAGCCAGTGCGCCACCCTTTGGGCTCCTTCTGCTAATCGCGTGTTAGTAGAAGTTTGGTGAGAGACGATTCGCGATTTTCTGCCTTGTGCTTTTCAGATTGTTACTGCTCTTCAGTTTGTGCTTGTGGGTTCGTATCTGTTTTTCAGTACGTGTAGTCAGTTCGTATCTGGTTTTCAGTGCGTATTTTTATATTACGCATTTGATTTTCAGTGTGTTCTTGTACGCTCGTTTCTGAATTTCAGCTCACTCTTCTCAGGCCTTTCTGATTTTCAGCGCGTTCTGTTAGTTCCTTCTGACCAGCCGACCATTTTGAAGCCATGTTGAGGGTACGTACACATCGTAGAGTTCATGCTGTGCAGCGGCTTGGTGTTGGGGTTCTTACTTTGACCCAAGCCCAGTCCATGAACAGGGCGAAGAGGAGTTCATGGACCAAGAATTGGTTGCTCCAGCGTGACCAATTCTCTCATATGCCTTTGTTGCGGGAGATTCGTGAGAATAATCCTGATGATTTCAGGAATTATCTCCGGATGACAGACCCTGTTTTTCACCATCTGTTGTCTTTGCTGTCCCCTTATATTACGAAGCAGGACACCTGCATGTGACAAACCATCACTCCCGAGCAGAGGCTCGTCACCACCTTGTGGTACTTAGAGATGGGAAGGAGTCTGCAGGACATCAAGTTCTCGACAGGCATCTCCCCCAGGCTCTGGGGATCATTATTCCAGAGACCTGTTCTGTCATCTTTCAGGTTCTGCAGAAGGACTATATTAAGGTAAGATTTCTCCTTTAACATCACTTTATATGTATTTAAATAAATGTATTTTTTCAAAAAATTTGTATTTTAAACTGAAAAATATTTCCTTTGATTTACTGCTTGTGTCTCTTTTAGCTGTCTCCTAGGTTCTCCAGTGGGCTTTTTTTTGGCCATTTTCAATAGTGCAAATGTAATTTCTTGGATACATGAGGTGACAATTTCTTCTTCAGCTAACTATTATGTTGTGGTTCTGCTACATACACACCTTGTTTTTGTTGTTAATGTATGTAATGCATTAATGATAAAAAATATTCATCATTTTCAGTACCATTAATTCATTTTTTGGAGTGACGAAAATGGCCTGATTGATGCAAATTATAAAGCACTGTGGGTGTTATTTACTAAAGGAAAATCCACTTTGCACTACATGTGCACTGCAAAAGTGCACTGAAACTGCACTGAAAGTGCACTTGTAGTACAAAGGGGATTTGCCTTTAGGAAATAACCCCCATTGTCACTGTAAACACCAACTTAAGCAAAAAACTGCTATTGAGCATTAAAAGAAGAAGCCACACATTGTTGAGTAGAAAAAATTTTACTCTGTGCACATGTACATATGTGTTTAGAAAATGGTTTTTGAACAAACCAACATATTTTTGGAATAACAATTTTTTTTTGAACAGTAGAAATATCCTTTTTTGTGGTAAACAGGCAAGTTTTTAAAAACATAAAACAATACACAACTCAGGAACTTACAAAGTTCAACTTTGAAAAATTGAAGGCAGTATCAGACATTAGTATGTCCAAACTGTGTTGATCTTGCCTTCATCAGATGGGGTGATATCACCTCTGTGAAAGCCAAATTTTGAAGATGCACACAAATTGGGAGTACAAATGGGGATTTCTCTTCTAATCCCATTCCTAAGGTCAACATGTGCTAGCTCCCATCATAGGGGATCAATGGACGTGTTTCGGGGGTGCAACCCCTTCCTCTCAGCTACTTTAGTTGCGAGGAAGGGGTTGCACCCACAAAATGCGTACATTGATATCTCGTGATGGTAGATAGCACATGTTGACACACTGTGTGCATCTTCAAAATTTGGCTTTAAACATTTTTTAGAAAAGTTATAAAAAAAAAAATTCAAAAATTTTGTTGTGTTTTAGATTCTGCCTAAAACATCAATGATGTTTTTGAGTCTTTTTTTCCACATCATTGATGTCTTCCTTGATTTTCTGTAAATCACAATTGCACACCATGATCTCCCCGATGAGGATCTGTGCACTTGCACTTGTGAAATATGTTTCTTCTTCCACAACATCCACATCCCCTCACCTGCTGTGGTCACTATTTCACCCACTTCATAAACCTCTCTTTCCTCCACATCCTGAGGTTGTGGTTTTGTGATTTCCCCTTCTTTAGGAGGTTGTGGGTCCCTGGTGTCCTCTGATGTCCCAATTCTTTTCTCCCCTATGTGAATAAAAAAAAGGTTTACTTATCACACAGATATTTGACGGCAGAAATAATAATATGAAACATTGCTTGGAAGTGTCGTATAATTGTCTATTTTGGCAGAGTTCCAAGCTGAAGACATGATTTTTTCCCTTTCTGGGGAGCTGGAATACTTACCTGTTTTGTGCAAGTTTCACACATGTAGAGACCCCTAGTATCCACTGTAGGACCTGTGTGGGACACCCTAAAAAGTTTGTTCTGGTGTCCCACACTAGTGCTCCTGCGTCCAGATGTGTAAACAGTTGCTGAGTGTCTTCTCCTTACACTGAATCAAGTTTGCATTTCATTCTAGTTACAAACCCATCTAGACAACAATGTACTAAACTTCTTTTAATCCAAATAGGCATGAACAAATGTTGTTAACCTGCATCTGTCAAAAACATTGCATTAGTGGGCAAACAAACAATGTTTATGATGAACGATTACTGTGCCCACAAAACTAAAATTTGCCATTTTAAACTGTACAACAGTAAAGAAAAGTACATGGAGCTCCCTCAATTTGAGGTCTGACCATCGTTTCCTCAGTTGATCCTTGGAACGCCATACCCCCAAATTCCTGTGCAGACTTTTCACAACTTTAGTCATGATCTTGGCCTTTCTGACATTTGGGTTTGGGTAAGGTCCATGCTTCCCATCATAGTCTGCCCTCTTCAAGATGTCCATCATCTCCACTATCTCTACAAAGGCCATATTTGAGGCCTCCTCCGGGATTGGGATGTTCGTGGCTCTGTTCTTTTGTCGTTGCTGCTGTCTTCATGCACTTGTTCTTCTCTGCCATGTGCTCTCCCACTGCGCCAAAAGAGAAGGGGCGGGGAATATACTATAAGGAAGGTCAGAGGCGAGCGGAGTTTCGCGCATGTGCAGAGTATATAAAGCGTAACACACGTGCGTCATATGTATGATCTGTGAGCGGAGGACAGAGTAGCGGAAGCGCAGTTCGGTCTAACGAAGGTACAATTTTGACTTGGGGCATCAGTGGCCTATACTGCTTATAGATTGAGGCCTATATTGGGACAAGATTATGGGAGTTTAGCCTGACATTAGGGTTTGTCTTATGTTGTGTCTTGCAGATAAAATGGATCCATTCAACGATCATGATTTCCTCCCCCAATTCATTGATTTGTACAGAGAGCTGCCCTGTCTGTGGCAGACAAAACACCCCTTTTATACAAATCGACTAAAGAGGAAGGCAGCACTGGATAAATTGTTGGAGGTGGCTGGGGAAAGTGGCAGCCAGGAGGTTGCGGGGGTAAGTGGTAGCCAGGAGGTGGCCGGGGTAAGTGGCAGCCAGGAGGTGGCCGGGCCCAGTAGCCTGACCGAATCCCAGGTCCCTCTCCTCTGCCTTCAGCAAAAAAGGCCCAGGAAGTGGAGTAACGTGGAGGAGTCAGCACTTGGGTTAATTCGGCTGGCTTCTGCGGCCCTCAGAACCCCCCCGTCTAATTGAGGCCTATGCCTGCATGGCTGCCAACAAAATGCAGAAAATGGAGGTGGGCCAACACCTCTTTTGTGAGGAAGTGATATATATGGCCCTAAATAAGGGGTTGAGGGGCGAACTCACAAGCAAAACCCACCTGTGTGAGTTGGACCATCCTCCTCCTCCACTTCCTGCCACAAATCCAACACCAGAGCCACAGCCTGGAAGCAAGCATGGAAGGAAGCATTTAAGGAAGACAGGAGAGTGATGGCCTGGGTTTGGTCTGGTCTGGCAAAAGACCACAGCCTGGGGACATATATGTCACCTGCTGCTGTTCCTGATCTTTCGGAGTCCTGGACCGGATTGTGCTCCCTATTAAATGGACTCCTCAGGCTCCCAATTTTGCCTGTCAAATAGTTGATGTGTGCCCTGGGGTACAAAGGCTTCGCTAATTTCACCAGTTTATCCAGCGTTTCCTTCTTCTTTATTTTGTTATGACCCCTAATAAATGTTTTTTTTTTGTCTTATATCATTGGCTATGTGTTATAATTAAAAAAGGACAGTTTGTTTGTGAGTAGGCAGGTAAATTTCAAAAATCCAATGTCAAATTAACAAGAGACACCAACACCAACCAATCTCTTTGAGGTTAAAAAATACAAGATAATAATGGTGTTGTGGTAACTTGACACACATAACGAGAAAAAATATTATTGAGATCACTAGAAAAAAATAAAAAACAGGAGATCTTGATTTTAAAAAAAAGGAGATCACTATAAACAAAAATTATAAATATTATTCTGGAGATCTGGCGAAAAAATAAAAAGAGATTATTCATGAGATCACAAGAAATAATAAAGAAATCAGGTTGTCAGAACTCTGTGTGAATATCAGCAGCATAACAACTTCATAATTCTAGCATTATAAAGAAGAAGAGAATGCGCTGCATTGAAAGATTTCAAAATTTGCAGCGTGACGAATTTGCTATCTCCATTACGAACGCTAGTTTTACCAGCCCGAGCGATTCCGTCTCGTACTTGATTAAGAGCATGCGTGTAATTTTGTGCTTCGGAATTGTGTACACATGCTCGGAATTTACACACGAACGGATTTTGTTGTCGGAAAATTTGAGAACTAGCTCTCAAATTTTTGTTGTCGGAAATTCCGCCAAAAAATTTCTGATGGAGCCTACACACGGTCAGAATTTCCGACAACGAGCTCCCATCGAACATTTGTTGTCGGAATGTTCGATCGTGTGTACGCGGCATTACATCCAAGAAATTATAAATTATTACCATCACTTTTACTTCTGCTGCCCACTAAATTGTCAAGCCAACAAATGGTTGGTGTCATAATTGATCACATGTGCAACACTATGGCAACTGCAACAGATCAAACGCAAAAGCATGACACGCAAATTCGTTAATCATTCCATATTTTTCACCACAAAACTTCTAATCCACTCCCTGGTCATCTCTCCCTTGACTACTGCAACTCAATTCTCATTGGCTTACCTTTAAATAGGCTATCCCCTCTTCAGTCCATCATGAATGCTGCTGCCAGGCTCATCCACCTTACAAACCACTCGGTGTCTGCTACCCCTCTCTGCCAATCCCTTCATTGGCTGCCACTCACCCAACAAATTAGATTCAAGATACTATACTATACTAACAATAACTTACAAAGCCATCCACAACTTGGCCCCCAGCTTCATCACTAACCTAGTCTCAAAATACCAACCAAATCATTGTTTTCATTCCTCCCAAGACGTCCTGCTCTCTAGCTCCCTTGTCACCTCCTCCCATGCTCACCTCCAGGACATCGCCCGAGTCTCTCCCAACCTTTGGAACGCTCTGCCCTAGTCTGTCCGACTATCTCCTATTCTGTCCACTTTCAGACCTTCCCTGAAAACTCAACTTTTCAGAGAAGCCTATATTGCCCCCACCAAGCAACTGTACATTTATTTACTCCATCTAGGTTGTAAGCTCTAACAAGAGGGCCGTCTGATTTTTCCTTTATTGAATTGTATTGTAATTGTACTGTCTACCCTCAAGTTGTAAAGCACTGCATAAACTGTCGTCACTATATAAATCCTGTATAATGACATTAAAATCAAGGCTAAGATGGCAGCGCCCTTGTCTGTAAAGAATAGGAGGGTTTGATTCTACTTTAAATATATGTCTATGAAAATACATGTCAGACTGTTCACTATTCATGTATTACCCTCTCTCTGAACACATTGCAAGAATATTCACATTTCAACTATTGATCTTTACAGCAAAATTCTGTTGATATACAATGGGGGCTGCTTAAAAGGAGGTTCAGAAAAAGAAGAGAGTTATTGAAACTCATAAGGCTGAAAAAAGTTCAAAAGTATTTCTAATAACTGGGGTCTCTACCAATCTACAATCTGGCAGATAATCTACAAATAGAAAAAAATCAACTACCATTGTTATTTCTCAGTGAGTGGATGTCAAGATGCAGGGACATGCCATACAGACACAGACAATTAAATAAGAACCCTAGGGCAGAAGCTTAGTATCTGCAGTTATTTCTGGCACTTGATGACCTGCCTTAAGAAAAACACCGAACAAGAGTGCTGTTCATCACCACAAAGGCACAAGAGGTCTTTAAACAAAAAATGCTGCACTCTAGTTTGGTAAAGACAGAAATCTTTACCACCGCTCCAGGCTATTCAGGCTCAAATCTCCTGTCCTCCACTGTGTAAAAAGGTGAGAGCTCCAGGTGCTGGCAATTGCTGATGCAATTGTATACGTGCAGGAAAAGATCTGGACAGCCGCACTCAGGAATACAAATGGAAACTTCTTTATTCAAAATCGTGGCATAAAATAGTACATGACACCGCTGGAGCAATACAGGTTAGCTGCTAACGCGTTTCACGCTCTCACAGAGCGCTTACTTATAGCTAGCTTACATAAGAGTGATAACCACTTTTATACATAAAACATGTATCTCACATGACCCACCATTAATGAGATTATTATTATACGAGATTTATATAGCGCCAACAGTTTACTCAGCGCTTTACAATGTATAAGGGGGACAACACAATTACAGTACAGTTCAATACAAAAGGTACAGGAGGGCCCTGCTCGTAGAGCTTACATTCTAAAGGGAGGGGGTGGTGGTACAAAAGGTAATAGCTGCAAAGAATGATTTGATGGGGGTGGCTCAGGGACAGTTATGTGGGTGTGGGATAGGCTTCCCTGAATAAATGAGTTTTCAAGGATCTCCTAAAGGTGGACAGGGTAGGGGCTGATCGGACATACTGGGGAGGATGGGAGAGGCTCTGGAGAAGTCCTGAAGGCGAGCATGGGAGGAGGTAACAAGGGAGCTATAGAGCAGGAGGTCCTGGGAGGAGCGGAGGGGGCGATTTGGGCGATATCTGCAGATGAGGTTGGTGATGTAGATGGGGGCGATGTTGTGAATGGCCTTGTATGTTATGGTTAGCATTTTGAATTTTACACGGTGGGGTAGGGGAAGCCAGTGAAGGGATTGGCAGAGAGGAGCAGCAGTCACGGATCGATTAGTGAGGTGTATTAGTCTAGCAGCAGCATTCATAATAGACTGAAGGGGGGATAGCCTGCTTAAGGGTAGGCCATTAAGCAGAGAGTTGCAATAGTCGAGGCGGGAAATAATCAAGAAGTGAATAAGTTGTTTTGTAGTGTCATTAGTCAGGAAGGGTCGAATTTTGGAGATGTTGCGGAGGTTAAGGCGGCAGGATTTAGCCAGTGATTGGATATGGGGGCTGAAGGAGAGGTCAGAGTCAAGGATTACACCCAGGACTCTGGCATGTGTGGAGGGACCAATGGTTGTGTTGTTGATAATAATGGTGAAGTCACAGGAGGGGGACCGTGAAGGAGGAAATATAACAAGCTCAGTTTTAGAAAGATTAAGTTTGAGGAAGTGGTGTGACATCCATACCGATATGTCATTCAGCAAGTTTGAGATCCGTGAGGAGATAGTGGGGGTGAGTTGGGGAGTGGAGAGATAGATCTGTATGTCATCGGCATAGAGATGGTATTGGAAGCCATGGGAGGTGATCAACTGGCCCAGGGAAGAGGTATAGAGTGAGAAAAGGAGAGGCCCAAGGACAGAGCCTTGGGGTACCCCAACAGAAAGAAAATATCAATTTCACTATTGCACTTTAAAGTTTGTCACAGTTCTATCCTAACAACAAGTGATCCACACAAGTGAGTCACTTTTATATATATTTTTTGATACATTTCTTATTTTAGTAGTTCATTTATGGATACTTGTTGTTTTTTCACACTCTACATTTGTATCAGATGTGATTCCACCGCATGTTATTAACCCGGCTGAATCAGCACCAAGATCTCATGGAGCCAAATTGTCAACTGCTCGGCATTATCTCATTAATGCTGGGTCATGTGATATACATGTTTTATGTATAAAAGTAGTTATCACTCTTATGTAAGCTAGCTATGAGTAAGCGCTCTGTGAGAGCGTGAAACGCGTTAGCGGCTAACCTGTATTGCTCCAATGGTGTCATGTACTATTTTATGCCACGATTTTGAATAAAGAAGATTCCATTTGTATTCCTGAGTGCGGCTGTCCAGATCTTTTTCTGCACGTATACATTTGGTAAAGACAGCATATATGTTTTACATTATTATAGAAACAATGTTCTAGGTTCGATAAAGCAAAAGTTTAACTTTTTGTAAACATACTCAGTGTTTTGTTTTTGGATTTAGATACACTTTAATCAGACCACTGAAGCAAAGATATACATGAACTGAAATGGCTTTGTATACAAGAAAATTTCCCCTTATTGCTGTGAAGGTCTGTTTAACAGAACTGGTAAAAGTTATTATTGCCAGCTAACAATGTCCTACCGCATAAAGTATTTAAAGTTCACACACTCCTTCTATCAGTGACCTTGATTGTTTACCTAATATTTTCAGCACCGATATGCTAATATTAAACTTTCTATCTGTTATTTGGAAAATAAGATTCTTTTGACAAGGAAAATAAGATTCTACATCATGACTTAGAGGCAGAAATCCAAAAAACACCTAAAGGTTCAAAACTTCTTCTCCCAACTCTACATTGATTCGGTTAACCTTAACCACTTTTTCTTCTTTTGACCTTCTTCAGACTCTACAGGCAAATGCAATCTAAGTGGTCACACCAAATAAAAAATCAATCAGATAAAAAGTCGGGCAAACAGAATAATATAGTTCTAATTCCCTCAAATTATCCAAGCCTGTCACATTGCCACAGAGCTGATGCCTGTGTTTAACGTTTGCATCGATTGACCTCACACATGAACAACACGTCAGAGGACATAAAGTACTGAAAATGTTACGGGCGTATGTATTCACCTGAATATAAAATGTTACGTATTCCCATTACATGCAAAAAAAAAAAAAAGCATTATGTAACTCAGCCATTTAATTCACCAAAGGTCATCAAATTCACACCAAGAAATAGTTTGCAAGTAATGTAAGTCTATATTGTATCCCTATGTGATTATATATTATCTGTGTATGTGAGTTGGTACCCAAAAAAGAGAAAAATTATAGGGAGTTTGAAGGAATGGCATCATGGCTGGGTTTAGGGGACTCATCTTTCTCCATTGTGTGGTGGTCTTCATGGCTCATAAGTGCAAAGCCCCAGAAAGAAATCTTCAAACGTGCACTTCCAAAACCTTCTGTCATAGGCAATCTGTACTTTTCCAGTCAATATGTACAGTATACTCTGTACTTTTAGTGTGGTTTGTCATAGGATCCAGTATTCAAAGAAAGACTAAGGATTGCATCAAATAAATACATAAAAAATACATAAACATAAAAGGATGCATTGTTTAATTTAGACATCAAATAAATGCATTAAACTGGAGAAAATAGTCATAATCACACATAAATGGATTTCCAAGAAGGAAGATGTCCGTTCCTATCTACCTGTGCATTTTTACAGCTCCACCCCACAAGCAAAAACATTCTCTCATGTTTTATTTAAACCAATGCTTGCAGTTAAGCTAACAGACCCAGTAAAACCAGTGTACAAAGGGTAGGTCACATGAGGCACTGTGCCAGCCATTCCAACAATTCCCAAAGCAGAGAGCCTAAGAGTAGTAGTTTAGTGAGGACAAAAAAAGGGAGATAAAAGGCTGTTCTTCCCAAAAAGCGACCCCTTGATTATGACTCAGGCTCCCTATACTACTATTGCTAGGAGAGGACTGCTTATTTCAGTCAAGTCAATTTTAACTTTATTGTGCTTGATATATTTTTGCTAAATGTGTATTTAACCGTGAGAGTACTATTGGGTTCATTTTGATCTTAGCCATTTTTGTTCTCTTTATTGACTACTAAATTAAAATTACTGGGGACCTATAAAGTAGTTTGTAGCATCTTGTAGTGCCTGAAATTACCCAAGTTATTCCTTAAAGTAGATGTAAAACCTAACTGGATAACATTTAGTTTGTTAAATCATAAGCAATGCTAAATTATGAACATTTAGGCCAGTTTCTGTTTCCATGTAGAATTTCTTGGATCCTAGGCCCAGGCTGCTCACAGGGCTTTGACTTCTGGCCTCAGTAAGTCCTGTCCTTCCGAACACTAAGCCTTCACTCTTCCATGTAACTGTCAAAAGACAGAAGCTCTTTTGTCAACTAAAGGTTCTCGTACTGGACTATCTAGCAGTAGAAAAGAGAGAGTGGGGCTTATTGCTGATTTAAGACGATGCCCTGTGTACTGTACACTGTGAAACTAGGATCCAGATGGCTCCTAAAAAACATAGCAATCTAAAGAAGTAAGCATGCGAGCTTGTATAAACCTCCAAAAGTAATTAAACCTTATTTTAAAAACATTAAATTTTTAATGTATAGAAAAGATATAAAACCATGGTTATTCCATTATAAAATACATTACATATCACATGTTCAAAGTCAGCAAATGGTATCAACAAATCATCTCTGGGACATCCGACATAGAATGCCACAATTATGTTAAGATGGGGTCAACGCACTTTGCAGACATACCACTTCCTTAGGACCCCTTTGGCCTCTCTTGTATCCACATATAACACAATGTATAACTAAAACTAGAAATAAACAAAATATTCAAATTGAAGCGGAGTTCCACCTAAAAATAGAACTTCCGATATAAGTGATGGTGACCCCCTGACATGCCACATTTGACATGTCATTTTTTTTGGGGGGGGAGCGGATACCCTCTTTTTAGAGGCATCCAGCTCCCACTTCCTCCTGGGGCTCTGCAACACCGGAAGGAAGTTTACCTCTCCCCCCTCCCTCCCTGCAATCTGCTGGGACACGTCACAGGTCCCAGAAGATTGAGTGGCCATTCACAGCGCGCAGCGCGTTTCGCGCATGCATAGTGCGTGCCCGGCTGTAAAGCCACAGCCGGACACCCACAGTAAGAATTTCCCGGTGCCGTGGAGAGGAGGGGGAGAGGAACGGGGCTTCGTACGCCCGCATCGCTGGACTGTGGGACAGGTGAGTGTCCGATTATTAAAAGTTAGCAGCTACACTTTTTGTCATAAATAGCCATAATTATATAGGACAATAATCAAGGGCATGGGTTGAATAAGGTAAAGGATTCATAAATTCACTTTAAAAGTGGCCATCATTTATTTCCCTTTTTAATAAAAAAAAACATAAATATTGTTATGAAGATGAATTCAGGTATTCGCAAGCACTACAAGCTCTGCAACAATTATTTGTGTCTGTATTTTATTTACTTTTTGTCGTCTTATAGCAGATGGGGAGTGCCGTCAATAATCCCATGGGCTGCAAGTATATATTGTGGTTGAGAGTAATAATGACCCCAAAAACCAGTTCAATATTTCCCTTTGACTTGGAAAAATGACAGGCGAAATCTGACAGGTCACTGCATATAACAACAACATATTTAAAAAACTAGAAAAGGTACAATTTCTGGGGAAATTGTGAAAGTGTTCTTGCCTCTACAACTGGAGTGGGCGGAGTAACTGGGTGGGGTGGAGTGGCTTGAGTAACTGTGAAAAGTGTTAAAAAGCTTAATATTTTAAAAAGTATAAATAGTAGTAAAAAAGTTCCATCATTCGCTGAAAGAGCTGAACATTTTTTTCAAAAGTAATTTTTTTTTTCAAAAATGAATTTTTTTTAATCAAAAATGATTTTTTTTTTCTTCAAAAATGATTTTTTTTTTTCAAAAGTAATTTTTTTTTTCAAAGGTAATTTTTTTTTTCAAAAATGAATTTTTTTATTTCAAAAATAATTTTTTTTTCGAAATTATTATTTTTTTTAAAGCAATTTTTTTTTCAAAAATTTTTTTTTTTCAAAAATATTTTTTTTTTTCAAATATATTTTTTTTTCAAAAATAATTTTTTTTTTAAAAGAAATTTTTTTTTCAAAAATATTTTTTTTTTTCAAAAATAATTTTTTTTTTTTCAAAAATAATTTTTTTTTCAAAAATATATTTTTTTTTTTCAAAAATGATTTTTTTTTTTCAAAAATTATTTTTTTACTTTTTTCAAAAATTATTTTTTTACTTTTTTCAAAATTTTTTTTTTTTTTTCAAAAATATATTTTTTTTTACATGGGGCGGTCATAATGTTTTGGCTGATCATGGGGTGGTCATAATGTTTTGGCTGATCATGGGGTTGTCAGCTTTTGTCACTTCCCACTCTAGTTTTGAACATTTCGCCATTCATTCCTATGGGACCAATTTCGCCGCAAAAACGTCATTTCGTGGACCATTCGGCAAAACATTCCACAAAGTAATAACACACCAATCGGGAACAATCCGCTCGTTTCGGTATATTATTTGTCTCTGTAGTGTGAAAACTGTGGGAGGAGTCTACAAGCATTATCAAGTCTAGCAGATGAAGTCACATGCATTTGGAGTGTCTCAGCATCTTGTGTTTACAACCACTGTTTCCTAGCAACGCTCATGCCCTGTTTATGCTTCCCAAATACTACTTCATCAAAACTGCCCCATCAGAATTACCCCATCAAAACTGCCCCATCATATTCCTCTATTATAAATCAGTACATGGTGTGTCTGTCCCCTCCCCCGGGCTCTGTAATCAGCTGAGATGCTCCAGCCACCTTCCCCCCTGTGTATAACAGAAGCTTTGGTAACCATGGCAACAAAACAAACACTAACAGTAGACTCTGATTAATGGCTAAAATTTCCTGAAATGACCTCTAAACAAATGGCCGTATTTTAAAAACTATACATCCTACAGCGAAGATCTTTATATTGTGAGAATCACAAGACCCAGACCTAGATTTTGATGTATAGTATGTCTCTGAAATATTAAAAATGAAGGCACAGTCGCAGTTTAGAAATTGCCCTTCAAATTTGGAGGGGGCTAGAGTGTAGTTTCAATGAATGTCAATGGACGGCGTGAGTTGCAAACAAATGGTCATATTGTGAAAACTATCAGGACTATGGCTTAGCCGTGGACATGTTTAGTGGCAGCAGGGATAGCTGAACGTTTTGATATAAGATTTGTGTAGGTGGGCTTGAAAATGAGGGAGTGGCGGCAGTTTAGAAATCATGTTCTGATTTTCCAGCTTTTGTCATCTCCCACTCTAGTTTCCCCATTCATTCCTATGGGACCAATTTCGCCGCAAAAACGACGATATTTCGTGAACCATTCGGCGAAACGTTCCACAAAGTAATAGCACACCATTCGGGAACAATCCGCACGTTTCGGTATATTACTTGTCTATGTAGTGTAAAAACTGTGGGAGGAGTTAGGGTGGTAAATTTGGCTATAATAAGAATAATAATATATATGTGAGATAACAGTAAGTGGTCTTGCTATGCAAGAACACTTAATAAGTAACTCAGAAGACTTAAAAATAAAAAAAAAACTGACTGTACTGCTAAAACCCTCCCACTTTGACTACAGTGCCTGAGAGGAGGAACGTGGGAGGCACTAATGAACGAGCATTTGGCTGACTCTGGATTCATCTTTGGGTTATCATTTTTTTTTTAATTTATGAGACCTCTACTGGATTTCGGACTTGTTTAGACTGCCACACAGGAGCCCTTAGATGTGCTTTAATATATTATACTGTTTAAAAAAAACACCATGGATAGGACAATGCTTACATTTAAACCAATATAAAAGAAAGGGGTTATATTATATTATGTGATAAAAATAAACTTTTTTAAAACTTGTCCTAGGAAGCTTTTCAACTTCTTTTACTTTATTATACTATATATTAGTTATTTTATTGTATTGGCCTGTATGTGTATATGCTGTATGTGGCCTGATTAGAAATACTCTACGATTCCTCTTTTTCTGTATATTTGATTCAATTTATATGAGCTAAATGATTCTCTTGGCTTCCCACATTAATATTAATTGAGCAACATAGTAAAAAAAATGCACTCCAATTTAATAAACATGTCATAATTAATTATGCAGTGCCCCACTGCACATAAAGGGCATAGTTACACCAGTTTAGCAGTAAAGTGTCCCTTGCCATAATTTTAAATTGTCAGCAGCCATCTTGGCAATGGCACTCACTGTGGAAAAATAACACTGATGCTCACACTTTTGTAAATATATTGTTTTATTAAGTTACCTGTAATAACCTGCCCCATTGTTTTTTTCCAAAAACACACATTCTTTCTCCATAAAATGCAGCCTAAACAGGCAAACAGCCTGCTACCAATAAGCAAATTTAGACTTTTTGCAAAGAGTCAATAGCAAAGCCCTCGTCTTTATCTCTAATCACTTCAATGCAGAGAGAAGTGACACAAGACTGTCACAGGAAGGGCAGAGTTGTCTTCGATCTGACAGTCTGGCTTCACCTTCTCTAAGCTGTGCATGGGGCAAGATGACAGTGCCTAATAAGGTAGAGTGACCAGACATTCCATGTTTTCTGGAACAGTTCCAAACTAATGGATGTCTGCAGATACAGTGCCTTGAAAAAGTATTCATACCCCTTGAAATTTTGCACATTTTGTCATGTTACAACCAAACACAGAAATGTATTTTAATGGGATTTTATGTGATAGATCAACACAAAGTGGCACATAATTGTGAGGTGGAAGGAAAATGATAAATGCATTTCCAAATTTTTACAAATAAATATCTGAAAAGTGCGGCGTGCATTTGTATTCAGCCCCCTTTACTCGACAACCCTAACTAAAATCTAGTGGAACAAATTGCCTTCAAAACTCATCTAATTAGTAAATAGAGTCCACCTGTGTGTAATTTAATCTCAGTATAAATGCAGCTGTTCTGTGAAGCCCTCAGAGGTTTGTTAGAAAACCTTAGTGAACAAACAGCATCATGAAGGCCAAGGAACACACCAGACAGGTCAGGGATAAAGTTGTGGAGAAGTTTAAAGCAGGGTTATACCAGGAAATAGCAGGGTATGAAAAAAATCCCACGCTTTGAACATCTCACAGAACACTGTTCAACCCATCGTCCGAAAATGGAAAGAGCATTGCACAACTGCAAACCTACCAAGACATGGCTGTCCACCTAAACTGACAGGCCAGGCAAGGAGAGCATTTATTTAGAGAAGCAGCCAAGAGGCCCATGGTAACTCTGGAGGAGCTGCAGAGATCCACAGCTCAGGTGGGCGAATCTGTCCACAGGATAACTGTTAGTTGTGCAGTCCACAAATCTGACCTTTATGGAAAAGTGGCAAGAAGAAAGCCATTGTTGATAGAAAGCCATAAGAAGTCCGGTTTTCAGTTTGCGAGAAGCCATGTGGGGAACACAGCAAACATGTGCAAGAAGGTGCTCTGGTCAAATGGGACCGAAATTGAAGTTTTTTGCCTAAAAGCAAAATGCTATGTGTGGAGGAAAACTAACACTGCAGATCACCCTAAACACCATCCACACTGTGAAACATGGTGCTGGCAGCATCATGTTGTGGGGATGCTTTTTTCAGCAGAGACAGGGAAGCTGGTCAGAGTTAATGGGAAGATGGATGGAGCCAAATACAGGGCAATCTTAGAAGAACACCTGTTAGAGTCTGCAAAAGACTTGAGACTGGGGCGGATTTGTACCTTCTAGCAGGACAATGACCCCAAACAAACAGCCAGAGCTACAATGGAATGGTTTATATCAAAGCATATTCATGTGTTAGAATGGTCCAGTCAAAGTCCAGACCTAAATCCATTTGACAATCTGTGGCAAGACTTGAAAATTGCTGTTTGCAGAAACTCTCCATCCAATCTGACAGAGCTTGAGCTATTTTGCAAAGAAGAATGGGCAAAATGTCACTCTCTAGATGTGCAAAGCTGGTAGAGACATACTGTACATGTCCCTGAAAGTGTCACTGCCTCCGTGGTCCCTAAGGTGCAGGAGCTGAACATCCAAAGCATTCTAGCTGGTGGAAAGGCCTGCAGGAGGGAGCAGAAAAGGAGGGTTTAGATTGACCACCCCAGCAGTCCAGACTTAACCCACCATAGAGGAGGGAAGACAGAGTGGCTAATGAGTAAAGGGACACAAAGTCTGGAATAAGCTGGTGGGGGATTGTAGTCTGCTGAACCATCAGAAAGAAAAACAAAAACTGCAAAGCTGAGTAAAGAGACAAATGACCACATTTTTATATTTCTTGCTTGAGTTGTGTTATTTCACTTACTGTACCTTGAGCTGCTCACAGACATTAAAATGTAGTTTGGGGTTCCAAATATTAAATAATCTTCTGTGTAAATAATTATTCCATTGATATACAAAATGCAATAACTATTATATTTCTTCTAGCATCTTTCTGTTTTCTCTAAGATAAATCACAGTCATGTAGACATTAAATCCTACTTGCTTTGTAAAGTGAAGAACAAATAATGCTGCTTACTCTACCAGCCTAAAGCCTATCTTGCGCCAACCCAAGTCTTATTCATTAGATAGCAATAAATAATACAATGATTGTGACTGAAACTACCCTAGAGATATTAACTCTTCTCTACAAGACCAGACCCAGCTGTTCTGTATAATACCTACTATGCTGGTGTTATTAGCTAATGGACAGATTACATGACATCTTCACAATGTACTGTATACTAGAAGCACAGAAAGAACTGAAATAACAAGGAAGTTATATTGACTTTGTCACTTGACAGTCTGCCATGAAGTAGAGTTTGTGGTGTCCTCACAAAAAAAAGACATGTTTAGTGTAAAAGTAGATTTTAAATATTTCACTAATCAGACATTTTTACTAATAAAAATCTCCACTCCTGAGGCCACATGTGCACTGGATGTTTAGCCCATGTGTGTCCAATGCTGGCGTTTTTGTGCACCTGGGAGGCAAAGATGCAGCATCCAGCCTCACTGCAGCCTGTCTAAAGCCGACCATACATAGATTGAAATTCATCCGGTTCAGCAGAGACCTGCTGAATTTCAATCCATATATAGGCACCCTGATTGTACACAAGTCGATCTATTCAATGACTCATGTACAACAAGCCTGTCAGGTTTTTCCTGAAGGATTAGTGCCACTGGCTATAGCCAGCAACAGTAATCATTGTGTTCTGCCAGCAGGGAAGGCTCCCCACGTTCCTTGCAGGCAGACTACAATAGCTCTGTGGGAGAGATTCCCCCACCAACACTGTCAAATTCCACTCCATCCTGTTACTGGACAGTGAGAAAACAGGAACACATCGATGAGGTCACCCCTGTGCTCTTAGCTCTTGACAAAGATCATGGACGTTCAGGAGTTTTTTTGTTGGTGACCGTATTATAATATAAAGTATAAAAGTAGCAAATTACAAAATACAAAAATAAAAGTTTTATTTTCCACAAATTATTTCAACTATTTAGCTTTTTGGTTGGAGCTCAGCTGTAAAGGAGAACTGCAGCCATATTTAAAGTCACTACTTACCATTTTTTTTCTATTAGGGCCCATTTCCATTTTTGTAGTGCATTAACACTAGTTATGTTGTGTGTTAACAAGCCTTGCATTAAGGCAGCCAGTTTAATGCAATGGGATGCCAATGTACCAAAATGTCCCAAAAATCTTCACAAAATTTGCAAGACAACTGGTGTGTTGGCGTGCGTTGCAGCATACTGCAAGGATTGTGTACCTTAGTGCATTGAGTTGCCATTCAAAATGAATAGCAGTGCAACACAGATAACCTGCACTGTTGCACATGTTTTAATGCATAGATTTATTGGCCCTCAGTAATTGTGAGCTACACCAGAGAATGCAAAACTATTCTCTATTTCAGCCCAAGTTCCTTCTACCTCAACTCAAAAGGAAAAACTATTCAGTTGTATTTTAAGTAGAGGTACCGGCTATATATTTGTGTTCTTTTCACTTCTTGTAATGTGTAGCACTTATAGACAGATGACAAGTAGTGTCAGGCTCCTCCTTCTCTGTCCAGTTAGTAGGCTGGGGTAGAGAGTTGACACTTAATTCCTTAACTAGAAAAGAGTGTCATTCTCCTGGCTTCAAGTACAGTATCTCACAAAAGTGAGTACAGCCCTCACATTTTTGAAAATATTTTATTATATCTTTTCATTTGACAAGACTGAAGAAATTACACTTTGCTACAACGTAAAGTAGTGAGTGTACAGCTTGTATAACAGTGTAAATTTGCTGTCCCCTCAAAATAACTCAACACACATCCATTAATGTCTAAACCGCTGGCAACAAAAGTGAGTACACCCCTAAGAGAAAATGTCCAAATTTGGCCCAATTAGCCATTTTCCCTCCCCAATGTAATGTTACTGGTTAGTGTTACAAGGTCTCAGGTGTGAATGGGGAGCAGGCATGTTAAATTTGGTGTTATCACTCTCACTCTCTCATACTGGTCACTGGAAGTTCAACATGGCACCTCATGGCAAAGAACTCTCTGAGGATCTGAAAAAAAGAATTGTTGCTCTACATAAAGATGGCCTAGGCTATAAGAAGATTGCCAAGACCCTGAAACTGAGCTGCATCATGGTGGCCAAGACCATACAGCGATTTAACAGGACAGGTTCCACTCAGAACAGGCTGTGCCATGGTCAACCAGATAAGTTGAGTGCACGTGCTCAGCATCAAATCCAGAGGTTGTCTTTGGGAAATAGATGTATGAGTGATGCCAGCATTGCTGCAGAGGTTGAAGGGGGGGGGGGGGGGGGTCAGCCTGTCAGTGTTGGGATCATACACCACACGCTGCATTAAGTTGGTCTGCATGGCTGTCGTCCCAGAAGGAAGCCTCTTCTAAAGATGATGTACAAGAAAGCCTGCAAACAGTTTGCTGAAGACAATCAGACTAAGGAGATGGATTACTGCAACCATGTCCTCTGGTCTGATGAGACCAAGATAAACTTATTTGGTTCAGATGGTGTCAAGCGTGTGTGGCTGTAACCAGGTGAGGAATACAAAAACAAGTGTGTCTTGCCTACAGTCGAGCATGGTGGTGGGAATGTAATGGTCTGGGGGTGCATGAGTGCTGCCAGCACTGGGGAGCTACAGTTCATTGAGGGAACCATGAATGCCAACATGTACTATGACATACTGAAGCAGAGCATGATCCCCTCCCTTCAGAAACTAGGCCGCAGGGCAGTATTTCAACATGATAACAACCTCAAACACACAACCAAGACAACCACTGCCTTGCTAAAGAAGCTGAGGGTAAAGGTGATGGACTGGCCAAGCATGTCTCCAGACCTAAACCCTATTGAGCATCTGTTGGGCATCCTCAAATGGAAGGTGGAGGAGCACAAGGTCTCTAACATCCACCAGCTCTGTGATGTCGAGTGGAAGAGGACTCTAGTGGCAACCTGTGAAGCTCTGGTGAACTCCATGCCCAAGAGGGTTAAGGGAGTGCTGGAAAATAATGGTGGTCACACAAAATATTGACACCTTGGACCCAATTTGGACTATTTCACTTAGAGGTGTACTTACTTTTGTTGCCAGCGGTTTAGATATTAAAGAGGAAGTAAAGTCTTCCTCTTTAATTGTACCTACAGGTAAGCCTATAGTAAGGCTTACCTGTAGGTACTGTAAATATCTCCTAAACATGCACCGTTTAGGAGATATTTACTATATACGCTGCCCCCAATGTCATCAGCAAATGCAGACTGAAGAAACAGCCCACTCTTGCCATTTCTTCAGGACCCGTGCCATGCCCGGCAGCACCAGTGCGCATGCGTGAGAGTGACGTCATCACGGCTCCTGCCAATCACACCACCAGAGCCTGAGAACCTGGAAGTAACTCCAGAAAAGATGTCAACCGTGTGAGCGGAGTGTGGACGGCACTGGAGGGCTTTGTTCTAAGGTAAGTATTCATAATGAGCTACTATTATGCCTTTGTCTTGCAGGTTTGTTTTTTTGGAAATTTTTTTTGGAGGTTTATAACCTCTTTAATGGCTGTGTTGAGTTATTTTGAGGGGACAGAAAATTTACAATGTTATACAAGCTGTAGACTCACTACTTTACATTGTAGCAAAGTGTAATTTCTTCAGTGTTGCCACATGAAAAGATATAAAATATTTACAAAAATGTATGATCATAAAGCAATTACTTTGCTGGATCGCAGTGAAGAGAGGTTCACCAGTGCACCTACGGCCTTTTCCAACTCCCCTCTGCACCCAAGAGAGTCAGAATCCCACACAATAGGAACTTTAACACATAGTTACATAGTTAGTCAGGTTGAAAAAAAGGAACACATCCATCTAGTTCAACCAAAATAAAATAATACAATCCCGTATACACGATCCTTCACCCACAGTTGATCAGGAGGAAGGTGAAAAACCCCAGTAAAGCATGCTCCAATTTGCTACAGCAGGGGAAAAATTCCTTCCTGAACCCTCGAGAGGAAATAGGATTTTCCCTGGATCAACCTATAAATGTTAGTACCCAGTTATATTATGTACACTTAGGAAAGAATCCAGGCCTTTTTTAAAGCAATCTACTGAGCTGGACAGAACCACCTCTGGAGGGAGTCTATTCCACATTTTCACAGCTCTTACTGTGAAGAAAACTTTCTGTATTTGGAGATGAAATCTTTTTTCCTCGAGCTGCGCATACGCAAGGTCGAGGGAGATGGAAGCTTAATCCCTGCGCTCCACACCACCGGACTCTGACAACCCGGCTTACAGAGCACCATCTCCACCTAGACAAGCCTGTCCCAGCGCCCACGATCGCGGACACCACCAGCAAGCTGCAGCCGAAAGTGTCTCCTGCTGTGGGGAAGGGCAAGATGGCGTCTGACCCTCTTGAACATGACACCACGCGACTTTCGGCTGATGATCTGGTCTCCCCTGCAGATAGCTTCCAGCAATTCCCCACTGATCTGGTAAGCCCTGCTACAGCTGACCCAGAGGTGTTACTGTCCAAATTCCGTTCTATAGTGAGGAATAAGATAACTGCAGCCTCTCGTAAGCTTTCCTCTGACCTCATCTAGGGCCATAAATAGCTAGGCCACCGCACAAATCAGCTAGAGCACAGGATGGATTTAACTACCACAGTGCTGGAAGGCCATGAGGATAAGGTGGACAAAATTAATGCTGAACTGGACAGCTTGCATGACAAGCTGGAGGACACAGAGAATAGGGCCCGCAGGGATAATCTCCGAATCCACAGGATCCCAGAGACCATAACTGACCTGCAAGGTGCCACCACAGCCTTCTTTTAGAAATTAGCACCTGAGATCCCACCGTAACGTCTGGAATTTGACCGCATCCATAGGTCCCTTGCACCGAAACCTACAGATGGCCCCCCTAGGGATATTATAATAAAATTCCACTTCAAGGGGCTTCTACAAGCGGTGAGGGAACGTCCAAATCTCTCCTTCCAAACTCATTCTCTTCAGCTGTTTGCGGACCTTTCTCCAGTTACCATCGCAAAGAGACAGAACATGACACCTTACCTACAAATCTTGCAAACCCATGGTATTAAATATAGATGGGGGTTCCCCTTTAAACATTCCTTCTCTTACCAGGGCCGCCAGTTCCAGACGTCCTCATTGCCTGAATTATGATGACACTTCCAAGAGTAGCACTTGTACCACCATCTCAAACAGAACCGTCCTCCTCATCCTCCCGTCCACGGTTGTCTCAGCTTCCTTGCAAACAGTCTCAGGTGTCTCTGCAAGGTTCCCAGGCCCTTCGCTCTCTACAAGCGCACCGCTTTTAGGATGTCCCCATCGGTTGATGACTTGGACTCCCTTTGAGGCTTTAATTTTACCATAAGCCTGGGTGTTACCTTACGCTTTCTACTTTTTGTAGCCTGTATAGGCTGCATTTGCGGGGACAGGACCAGTCTCCTCTTGGTAACTGAGTGGCTCCCCTGAGCCACATTCTTGGTATTCTACTCTAGTTTCAGTTTTTGTTTTTCTTTAAAAAAAAAGAAAAGACAGAGGGAATAAAAAGTTGTTTTGCATTTACTTGTGGTTGGCGATGCTCGAGGTGGGTTTGCCAGCCTGGGCCGCCCAATATGATGGATGGCGGTCCTGGCTGGAGGTTGCCCGCGTCCGGCATGCTGACTGTATACTTTCCTCCTGATTTATGTGTTGTGCCATACGCTGCCCGCCTTGGTTGCAGATTCTCTCCATGCCTATCCTGGTCATGGAGCCACTATTGTGCCTTTAACTTTTTTCCCACCATGGCATTGAACTGGTTATCACTGAATGTTCAAGGTATGAATTCACTGCAAAAGAGAGTGAAGGTCTTTAAGTATCTAAACAAACAGCATATAGACGTAGCATGTCTACAGGAGACCCATTTCTCTTCCACCGCCTACCCTAAGTACTTTGATGCACAATACCCTCAGGTTTTTTTGGCCACGGGCCCAACTAAACAGAGCGGAGTCCTCATAGCGTTCCGTAAATCTGTCCTCTTCCATTGTACCAAACAGATAGCAGATCCAGATGGTAGATACCCCCTGCTTCAGGGTACCATCTATGACATAGAGATCACCATAATATCCTACTATGCGCCCAACTCCAATCCCGGACCCTTCTTGACCCATGTTTGCTCCTTATTGACATACCTCCAAAAGGGTACTAGGGTACTCTCCTACTGGCAGGGGACTCAAATGTAGTATTGGACCCTGCCCTGGATAAATATCCCTCAGGACGTGTAGCCATATCACCCACAGCAAAAAAATTTCCACACTCTCTATATTCTCATGATCTGGTAGACCCCTGGAGAGAACTACACCCACTGGGTAGGGATTACACATATTTCTCCCACCCACACCACTCTCATTCTAGAACTGACCACGTGCTCATGCTTAGAAAACATCTTCCTCTGGTTAGCTCAGCCTCTATTCTTACTGCCCCATGGACAGTTCATGAATCTGTCCTGGTGGTCTGTCTGTCCTTGTTGGGTAAGCCTCCAACATTCCCCCGGGTGATGAACGATTCGCTCCTGTCTCTTAAGGGCATTCAGGAAGACCTCTTGAAAACCTCTGTGGAATACTTTCATCTTAACTCTGACTCTCTATCCTCACAGGTGGCTCTGTGGGGGGTATATAAGGCTGTACTTAGGGGACACATTATACAGTTGGCCACGAAACGTAAAAGGGAACATCAACAGTTCCAACAGATGTTAAAAGCCCGTCTAGAATCTATTTCTACTACTTTTAGACAAACTCCTACACCCGCTAATTGTCATCTTTTGGATCAGGCACACATGGAATTGGACTATGCCTTACCGACAACGTGCTTTACGTTGGTCCCGCCAGAATTTGTACGCAAAGTCAAATAAACCAACTGCGATGATGGCCAGGAGATTACGTACCTTTAATCCCAAAATCACTCCTATCACCTTGCGCACTCGTCATAATGTCCTTACCGCAACCCACACCGGATACTGGATGAGTTCCGTCATAGGCTTACGACTTTATACTCGGCTCATAACTTTGCAAATGACCAGGATATAGCTGCTTTTTGCAACGGTCTACACTACCCACACTATCCACAATGCACCTGGACCTTATGGACCATGACATTCAGGAATCTGAAGTCAGGCAAGGTCTTAAAGAATCAAAAGTGGGCAAACGGCCCGGTCGGGATGGCTTCACGGGACTCTACTATAGAAAACTAGTAGATGTTAACTTCAGACCTATTTCCCTTATCAACATTGATATGAAAATCCTTACAAAAATTTTGGCCAACCATTTAAATTCATTCCTCCTCTGTTGGATTAAAAAGGACCGGGTCGGATTGTGCCTCAAAGACAGGCAGGGGATGCCATTAGACAAATTATACAGCTGCAACACTTTGCCCATAACCGTTCTTTGGAAACAATGATTTTATCATTGGATGTGAACAAAGCATTTGACACCCTGTCGTGGCCTTACCTTATGTCTCTACTCCAGCACTATGGGTTTGGTACTTCCTTCTTGAGTTGGTTGATGGCATTATATGATGCCCCCCAGGCCAAAATTAAATATCATAGATTAGAATTATCTCTTTTCTCTATCCGGAGGGGTACTCATCAGGGTTGTCCACTTTTGCCACTCCTTTTTGTCCTGCCCTTGGAGTCTTTGGCAGAGGCGATTCGTTCACACCCAGATATAAAAAGCATTGAGGTTTTGGGGACTGCCCATAAGATCTAATTTTTCGCAGATGACATTCTGCTAACTCTGACGACGCCTAGAGTTTCACTGCCCAATTTATTATCTCTTTTAAGTACTTTTGCATCCCTTTCAGGCCTGCATGTTAACTCAAATAAGTCTAATGCCCTGTACACACGGTCGGATTTTCCGACGGAAAAAGTGCGATCGGATTGTGTTGTTGGAAATTCCGATTGTGTGTGGGCTCTATCGGACTTTTTCCGTTGGAATTTCCGACACACAAAGTTTGAGAGCAGGCTATAAAATTTTCTGACAACAAAATCCGATCGGTTAAATTCCGATTGTGTGTACACAAATCCGACGCACAAAGTGCCACTCATGCTCAGAATAAATTAAGAGATGAAAGCTATTGGCTACTGCCCCGTTTATAGTCCCAACATACGTGTTTTACGTCGCCACGTTCAGAAGCTTCGGATTTTCGACAACTTTGTGTGACCATGTGTATGCAAGACAAATTTGAGCCAACATCCGTTGGAAAAAATCCATGGATTTTGTTGTCAGAATGTCCGATCAATGTCTGATCTTGTGTACAGGGCATAAGGCTTTGTCGGTGAATCTTTCTCCCCCGAATTGGCTTCACTGAAAGAGATTTTCCCATTTCAGTGGCTTCCCTCTTTGCCTTATTTAGGGGTTCGACTTACCCTTAAATATGACGGGCTATATCAGGCCAACTTCCCCCTTCTCTTTAGGAAACTGACAGATATGCTCTCCTCCTGGTCTCACCTCCCATTATCTTGGTTTGGCAGGATTGCTGCAAATCGTATGTCTTATCTTCCGAAACTACTGTATTTTTTCCAAGTATTGCCGGTCTCGATCCCTTCACATATACTGCGTATTCATCAAAGTAAACTTTTGAAATTTATATGGGGCTCCGTTTGCCACCCCAAATCAATCAACCGGTCTTGTACACTCAGAGGATCAATGGAGGACTTTCGGTTCCCAACTTACAGGCATACTATACCACAGCAACCATAGCCCCATTATCTCATCTCCATGATACAGTCAGGTCCATGTCCATTCTAATCTTTTTTGGCTCTATACACCACCACAATAGATTTGAAATGAAACAAACAAGATGTGCTTTAACTGCAGAATTTCAGCTTTAATTTGAGGGTATTTACATCCAAATTAGGTGAACGGTGTAGGAATTACAAATTCAGCAGGTTTAATGTCCCCCCATTTACCTCTACTTCACCTTATACACTGCCCGCTATTCCCTCCCGGCTGCGGCAATCCTAAGCAATTCTCTTGGTGGACTGATAATGGTTTCACTGATATTCATTCTTTGCTCTTTTGAATCTCTTAGATCTTCCCATGATATTCCCCTACAAGAACATTACAGCTATCTACAAATTAGACACTTCCTCCAACAACTGATAAAATCTCAACCTATCCCATATACTTTGACCCCTTTCGAGAGTTTATGCAGGGCATGACCCCATTCCCTAGGAATAATTTCTTTGCTCTACTCTTCAATCATTTCCTACAGGAGACCCCCAGTACGATCCTACCATTCACAATTTGAAAAGGATTTCGGAAGGCAAATTGGATCCAGAGGACTGGCAGTTCATGAAAATAGCCCTTTCCAAAAGTTCCAAGAATGTCCTTATATTGGAAAATGCTTATAAGGTGTTTTATAGATGGTACTACACGCCTACTAGGTTGGCACGTTTCATTCCATCCTATTCTCCTCTCTGCTACTGGGGCTGCTCGCAAGATGGTACAATGGCTCATATTTGGTGGACATGTCCCAAGGTCTGCAGACTATGGGTCAGGGTCTATACTCTTCTTCGTAACATGTTTCACATCAGACCCCTATGAAGCCCTTCTTTGTAAACCAATCCCGGAACTGCTTCGCCCTGAGCGCCAACTGGCCCTACATCTTTTTACTGCCACAAAGTTGACCATTGCAAGAGCCTGGAAGTCCCCGGTGCTTAGTTTTGAAGCAGTTAAGCATCGGATGAACGATATTATGATCAATGAGAAATTGTCAGCCCTTGCTTCAGACAACCACAATAAATTTCTCAAGGTATGGCAACCATGGATAATGTACTTCCAACCTTCCAGGTTCGACAATGGACTTCTTTCAATTTAAAGGTCTCCCGCTGCACCCCCCACTGGAGCCCCCCCCTTTTTTTCTTCTATTCTTTTTTCCCCCTTCTTTCTTAACCCTTCTGCTTTTCTCCATTCTTTCTCTCTTACACTTTAGTTTCCGCCCTACTTCAATAATTTTTTTTATAAAATGGTTACAACGTTTGTACATCACCATTAATGTACTGTATATTTGCTTATATAGGCAGCCTCTCTTTTTCGATTGAACTGTTTTGTACTTTGCTCGATCATTAGATGCGCCTAAGCCTTATTTTACCATGCACCGTAATCTGGAGCACTGACTGACGCCTTGAGGACATTACATTGTTTTGGTGACATTTCCGATATTACAATCGCATCCCTTCCTTGGGATTCTTTTCGGTATGCTATGTTTAATGCAACCTTCTAATTGTCAACGTAACCTGTTCAATTTAGTTTTTCTACAAATAAAATACTTTGTAAAAGAAATCTTTTTTTGTCTAGATGTAAAGAGTGCCCCCTTGTCCTCTGTGATGACCTTAAAGTGAATAACTCAACACCAAGTTCATATGGATCACCTATGTATTTATACATGTTGATAATATCCCACTTAATCTCCTCTTCTTAAGAGGGGTTAGATTCAGTTCCTCTAATATTTCTTCATAGCTGAGCTCCTCCATGCCTCTTATCAGTTTGATTGCCCTTTTCTGCACTTTCTCCAGTTCCCCGATATATTGAGAACTGGTGCCCAAAACTGAACTGCATATTCCAGATGAGGTCTTACTAATGATTTGTACAGGGGCAAAATGATATCTCTCTGTCTAGAACATATGTGGCCTCACAATACAAGATAAACGGGTGTATCTTAATGAAATGTACCATCGTCCAAATTAATTGAAGGAAATAGTTCAGGAGTATGGGCCCCACCCCAAACTCACCAAAAAGAAAAATGGCAAGTGGACTATTGCGGTACATGTACAAGAAATATAGCTAATAATACAAATAACTGGTAAAATTTCACAAAATTTATTCATACAAAAATATCAAAAGAACAACACAAAAACACATGTAATTAAAAAGGTTCAGATGACATGGAATTTCAACATGTTTCGCGGATTTACCGCTTCATCAGGACAAAACTGTAAATATAAATCAAATCAAATATAAATCAAAATACAAAAATAAATACCATATAGGGGATTTTTTACACAATTTAGAAAAAGGGGAAGGTGACATAAAGTAATGGAGCTGCTTACCCGAGCCTCAAGGGGTATATGGCAGCGAGGTAGCCCGGCTGGGTCTCCCCTGGCGATTTGGAAGGGGATATATAAACCACCAGCCAAGGTCAAGATAAGGTAATATAGGGATGAAAGATCATATAAACAATGCAAGTACTCATATCTCTCTGTCTGGAGTCCATACCTCTCCTAATACAAGAAAGGGCTTTTCTCGCTTTGGAAACCACAGCTTGGCACTGCATGCTATTATTGAGTTTATGAACTATCAAAACCCCCAGATCCTTCTCCACCATTGATTCCCTAAGTTGTACTCCCCCTAGTATGTATGATGCATGCATATTCTTAGCCCCCAAGTGCATAACTTTACATTTATCAACATTAAACCTCATTTGCCACTTAGTGCACTGAGGTTGGCTTGTAAATTGGAGACATCCAGTAAGGACGTTATTCCACTGCATAGCTTGGTGCCATCTGCAAAGACAGAAATTTTACTTTTAATCCAGACCCAATATCATTTATAAAGGTATTAAAAAGTAAGGGTCCCAACACTAAAGCTTGGGGTACACCCCTGATAACCTTAGACCATTCATAGTAAGAGTCATTAACCACTACTCTCTGAATTCTAACTTTTAGCCAGTTTCCTATCCATTTACAAATTGATCTTTCCAAGCTGGGAGACTTTATCTTACACATTAGTCGTGTGTGGGGAACTGTGTCAAACGCTTTTGCAAAATACAGGTATACTACGTCCATAGCCACCCCTGTGTCTAATGTTTTACTTACCTCCTCATAAAAACACAGTAAGTCAAAGAACGGTCAAGGGAGAGAGAAGAGTTTTATTTTTGCAGAAGGGATCTAGCTGCAGGGATCAGCCAAGGGACCTTGCATCGACACCCAGTCGTAGACTTTTATTAGATGTGGGGACAGTTGTGGCAGTCAGGATGCTTAAGGCTGCTTGGGCAGCCGCCTTAGGGCACCAAGATGAGGGGGGGCAGTAAAATGCACCTTCACCTCAGTAGACAAAAATCCTTGCACCGGCCCTGCCTGTATATATATTACATTTTAAAGTTGGGTATAAGAGACTCATGGACTAGGCATGCTAATTTACCAACCCCTTATAGCTGAGCCATCCACACTGCATCTAACAGGGTCTAGTTCTTTGTCTGAGTAATGTAAAGTTACTATTACTTAACCCCTTCCCGCCACCTCAGCACTTCTTTAAACAGTTTGGAATGCCCGGGAACAAGAAGGATCGTCGATCATGTGACTCTGGTCACAATGACCACATGATTAGAAGCAGGGCCCACTGGCTACTGATTTTTAGTCCAGACTGAGAGCTATGTTCGACAGATCAGTCTTTGTTCTGACAGTGCGCAGTGAGTGCACGCTAAACACATAAACATCAGCTGCCCAGTGACGCATATGTGCGTCGTGTGAGCATTACAGTGTATGTAAACTCTCACCTTGTAAAACAACCCATTCCATTTAAAATATAAATGAAAGGCAAAACATTTGTGTACAGATATAAAAAATATTATAAATAGCTTTTCTCACCTTTTTTTATGAGTGATCACATTCCCTCTGTTCTTAGCTGCATAGGAGCTGGGGTGGAGAAACAGCAGTACACAGACCAGTGAATGGCTGTGTGGGGGGGGGGGGTATCAGGACAAGTCTGATCATTGGACGAGAATTCCTTGAGTTCACCTTTATTGATGTAATGCACGCATGTAAGGCTAACAATACTAGACACACATTAGCATCTAAACTTCATGTAAATTTTAACTAATTTTAAAACTTTTTTGGGGGGGGGGGTTTAGATACAGTGGAGAGGGTTCACAGCATCTGTGATTTTTTTTTTTTTTTGCTGTATTTGACTCCGTTAGGGAGATCCACCCCCTTTAATTGTCTTAGTGACTATTATAACTGAGAATCAAAGTGAAATCAAACTCCAAATTATAAGTTATCACCAGAACAGAAATAGAGGAGAAATCTTCTTAATTATGGTAACCCTGGTGACAATGAGGGATTTCCCTCATTTTGGAGGGATTTTCTCTTAGGCTGGGTTCACACTGTTGCGAATTGGATGTGGGTTTCCTGGCATCCAATTTGCATAGCAGGAAATTGTGATCTCTATCTGTGCTATTATGTATGGAGGAAAAAGAACACGCATTGTCCTTGGCAACTACTTATATTATTCCTTTCTGGGGCCTCGTTATCCCTCCAGTTCCCATCCCTGACTAATGTACTTTATACATTTTGTTGTACATACATAGCCCCGACCAACTCTATGTCTTAGCAGCTGTTGACTTCTTCTTTAAGGTAGGCTCATATATATATATGAAAAATAAATGTAATGGAAGAGTTTCTTTTTTAAAAATTATCCTTTGTGCTGAGGTTTATGTGTGTCTATGAGACTGTCATTGGTAGCACAGAACGTAGATGTATTTTGTGAGTGCAATGACCTTGCCATACAGTATGTGTGCAGTGTATACAGCAAATAGGCACAGGTTCTGTTTAACCATCCCCTTTGAGGCATCCCAATTGTTAGGTACAATCTTGTCACACCCATCATTTGCAGATTTTGTTTCTACTTCTATCCTATGATGCACCAGTTCATAAACCTAGTCATGCTTACATTTTGTTATACTGATGCTGATTACTAAAGCTGCAAAGTGCAAAATCAGGTGCAGCTCTGCATAGAAACCAATCGGCTTCCAGGTTTTGTGTCAATTGACACAATTGAATAAGTTAAAGTTAGAAGCAGATTGGCTACCATGCACATCTGCACCAGATTTTGCACTCTACAGTTTTATTAAATCAACTTAACTGTTTTGACTTTTTAAGCCAGGCAGATTATCTTTATAGATATTTTTAATGTTTACATTGTTTATACGGGTTGTATATTGATTGTAGTGAGGATGTCACTTTAGAACTTAATTAATAGTCACTAATACTTGGATAATTTGTAACAGTTAAAGAAGAACTCAATTCTGCAAATACCCACCATTGTTCCAGCAGGAATTGTGGGGTTGATTTACTAAAGGCAATTAGATTGTGCACTTTGCAATGTGCAGTTGCACTCTGCAAGTGCAGTTGCTACAGAGCTTAGTAAATGAGGGTAAGTTCTACTGAATTCCATCATCCAATCATGTGCAAGCTAAAATGCTGCTTTTTTATTTCCCTTGCTTGTGATTGGATATTCTTTGTAAAGTGAAGCTTCACCTCATTTACTAAGCTCTGGAGCAACTGCACTTGACAAGTGCACCTGCACTTTGCAAATTGCACAGTCTATTTGCCTTTAGTAAATCAGCCCCTATATGTCTCTTCTGCAATAAAAAGCCTACCTGCTTGCAACTTTTTATTTCTGCACTTCAGTTCTGCTAACTAACTACAGTTTCAGTCATTTTGCTTGAAAAGGATTTTGTTTCTTTGTTTTTTTTTTTCACTTTAGTGTCTCCTTAAATAATGTTGTATGAAATTACAGTTTCTTAAAAATTACTTCCAAATTTAATTCTCAAGCATACATTTTGTGCAATACTGCATAATATACTGTTAAATATATAATATTATTATTATCCTCAGAAGATGTAGTAACGATAGAAGATTAAATATTATTATCATACTAAGAAGATCAAAGACTGAATTTTAGTGGAAAAGAAAAAATATATATATAGCCTATGTAATATACTGTATATTACGTTGCTAACTTTTCACGGATTATCAGTTTTATGTTGCTACTAATAACTAAAGTAAAAATAAGCAAATAAATGTGCCAATTTTAAATTACCTTATAGAGTAGAGGATCGTTGCATTTTCCAAACTGCGTAACAGTAGCGTTGAATAAATATTTTTTCCCAGTCATTAACGTTCATTTGAGTTACACTACGTATAAATTCTTTACATTTATGGCAACACGACTTACATTTTAATAGTAACAGAGCAGTATTTTATTTAATTAACATTCTATAATTACCCTGATTAAACACAGCTAGGAGACCGTAAAAACAGATTAAACATTATAGCTACAAAAGTTGGAAAAAATTACCATAAAATGACTATTAAGCCCGAGGTAACAAAATTAATATGTGAAGTAGAGTTTTACAACTCTACCTTATGTCTACTCCTCTTTAAACAACACGAGAGGGACCAGGAGTAAAGGAAGTATTACAACCTAAGCATCATGGGAGGTAACTTGCTAAGTGTCCTTTACAATTAATTATGGATGGAGATTGTTGTAATTTGCCATCTGCTGTAGATAAACTATTACTATATTAAATTATACATAAAGAAAACATTGGTGCTTAAGGCAAACTGTTTGACACCCAAGTGTCATGTACAATCCACAGTGTATACGTATTTTACAAAAGAAACCGTGATGGAATGGTTTATAAACTCTTTTACTAACTGTGGGAATTTATAATATATACTGTTATACTGATAGATAGATAGATAGATAGATAGATAGATAGATAGATAGATAGATAGATAGATAGATAGATAGATAGATAGATAGATAGATAGATAGATAGATAGACAGACAGATAGATAGATAGATAGATAGATAGATAGATAGATAGATAGATAGATAGATAGATAGATAGATAGATAGATAGATAGATAGATAGATAGATAGATAGATAGATAGATAGATAGATAGATAGATAGATAGATAGATAGATAGATAGATAGATAGATAGATAGATAGATAGATAGATAGATAGACAGATAGACAGATAGACAGATAGACAGATAGACAGATAGACAGATAGACAGATAGACAGATAGATAGATAGATAGATAGATAGATAGATAGATAGATAGATAGATAGATAGATAGACAGACAGACAGACAGACAGACAGACAGACAGACAGACAGACAGACAGACAGACAGACAGACAGACAGACAGACAGACAGATAGACAGATAGACAGATAGACAGATAGACAGATAGATAGATAGATAGATAGATAGATAGATAGATAGATAGATAGATAGATAGATAGATAGATAGATAGATAGATAGATAGATAGATAGATAGATAGATAGATAGATAGATAGATAGATAGATAGATAGATAGATAGATAGATAGATAGACAGATAGATACGGTAGATATATAGATACATGTGTGTGTGTGTGTTTAAAAAAAAAAATATATATATATATATATATATATATATATATACACACAGTATATAAATAAACACACAGTTTATTTATGCACAAATGCAAAGTGAGCAAAGTGAGCAAACAGAATTATAATCTAAATCAAATCAATATTTGGTGTGATTACCCTTTGGGTAAAACTGCAAAATAGCATCAATTCTTCTAGGTACACTTGCACACAGTTTTTGATGGAACTCGACAGGTAGGTTGTTCCAAACTTCTTTGAGAACTAACCACAGATCTTTTATGGATGTGGGCTGCCTTAAATCCTTCTATCTCTTCATGTAATCCCAAACAGACTCCATGATGTTGAGATCAGAGCTCTGTGGGGGCCAAACCATCACCTCCAGGACTCCTTGTTCTTCTTTACACTGAAGATAGTTCTTAATGACATTGGCTGTATGTTTAGGGTCGTTGTCCTGCTGCAGAATAAATTTGGGGCCAATCACATGCCTCCTTGATGGTATAGCATGATGGGTAAGTATCTGCCTGTATTTCTCAGCATTGAGGACACCGTTGATCAAGCAACGTTGAGGACCATACAGGCAGTAGTCAGCTAAGGAAACCTAATGCAGCAGATGAAAGACACATCATGATTACTTCCCTTCAACATCGGAAGATATCCAGTAGTGCCATCAGCATGCAAAAAAAAAAAACAGTGGAACCCAGGTACGCCCATATATGTTATATACTGTATATATACTTGGGGTTGGAAGCAACATTAAAATTGTGTGAAAATGTGTGAATGTATAATATATATATTTAATGGGGTTGGACACAAACTTAGAATGGTCTTTTAAAAAAAAAGACTTGTGCGGAATTATAATAAGTGTGTGTGTGTGTACACATGGATCCAAAATTTAAAATGGTAATTTTTAACTACTTTACCTCTGAAAGGTTTTACCCCCCCTCATGATCAGGCCTTTTTTGTTATTCAGTACCGTGTTTCTTTAACTGGTAATTGCGTGATCATAAAACCCTGTACGCAAATTAAATATATATATGTATATATATTTTTTCATATAAATAGAGCTTTCTTTTGGTGGTATTTGATTACCACTGGATTTTTTATTATAAATAAACAAAAAAAACAATTAAAAAAAACAATACTTTCAACATTCTGTTATAAAACATAGCCAATAAAAAAAAAATTCATAAATTTAGGCCAAAATGTATTCTGCTACATGTGTTAAAAAAGAAAAATCCCAATAAGTGTATAATAATTGGTTTGTGTAAAAGTTATAGCGTCTACAAACTACAGTATATATACTGGAATTTACGCAGCTATGGACGCTATACTGTAATTGCGGTGATCAGCGACTTATAGTGTGGCAGCAATCTTCCGCTAACAGACACTATCTGGGAGGGTCACTTACTGACACTGATGTCACCAGTGATAATACTGTACACTGACAATATACAAGAGACATTGGCTGGGAATTGGTTAACATATAAGAGCAATCAAGGGGGTAACTATGTGCCTAACTAATGTAATGTGTGTAATGTGTGTAATGTGTACAGTTTTTAATGACTAATTTGGCTGTTTTTTCTCTCTACTTTTCAGTGAGAAGAAACAGCCAGATCGCTGTTCACTGTACAGAGTGTTCTGTGCTTTTGTAAACACAGAACTCTGTAGGTGATTTGACACAGCCGATTAGCAGGTTTCAGCTGAAATCATGTGCTGCCAAACTCATGCTATGTCCAGTCACAGCCAGGAAAGGCAGGGCGCACACATACGCGCCCCAAACTTGGGTGAAGGCTGCCACATATGTACATATACGTGATTGTACCTATACTTGCCACCCGCTTGCAGTATATTTACTGTGAGCAGGTGGTTAAAACACTCATGCGGAAATGAAGTAGATCTAAACCTAATCACTAAAATCTCATGTTAATGTAACTTCAAAAGTAATCCTGCCAAAGGTCTATGTTTAGTCACTTCCTGTTTTGGGGTGGAAACTGTCTCCCATTTGCAGGTTGGAGGTCGGTAGCCAAGACAAGATATACTTTAATGCAGTTTAATCGGACCATTAGTAATCTCTGCTTCAAATAGAGAGCCAACGTTTTCATCGGCTCTCGGGTGCTGCCGCCGCCATAGCCTCTAAGGGAAACTGGCAGTGAAGCCTTGCAGCTTCACAGCCAATTTCCTACTGGCATGCGCAAAGCGCACTGCTCTTTCTGAATGGCATGGCAGCGATGAAGGAGGAGGGGGACCCAACTTCTGACGTACCTCGCCGTGAGGACAGGTACCTGTCAAAAACAGGTACCCACGCCCCCCTTCCCCCCGAAAGGTGCCAAATGTTGCACTTTTGGGTAGAACTCCACTTTAGGTCAAGGGGCAGGTTCAGCTGGTTAGCCAACAAGTGTGATATTACATTTATGTTTGGACCATGTGTCTACTATGGCAGCCAGCTTGCATGCATGATATAGGGTGAGATATTTATGGCTCTGTGCCTGTTACAGCAGTGAGAGTCCGGGCTGGTATACCCAACATTCTCATATGTTACGCTGTTTGTGAGTGGTGGCACCTCAGATAAGGGTGAGTATTTCTCTGTATTCAGGGACTGCGATTTTGCTATGCACAAAATTAGTTTGTCAGCCAGCACTCTAAACAAACCCAGATTTTATGTTTCAGGTTTGTTACTTGTATTGAATTGTATTGAGACAATTATTCCATATTATTTTGGGCCTGCAGAAGAAAGCTGAAGGATTGTGACCTCCCTTTTGCACTGAATATAAACCAGCCATCACATGTAGTGCAATTTAGACCAAAAGTGACCATGCCCAGTACCCCGTATTTGATCACCTCATCTAAGGACTTATAAACTGCAACATATTGTGATATATTTAAAGCATTTCTTTCTTTTAATTTTGATGATTATGGCTTACAGCTATGAAAACCCAAAATTCAGTATCTCAGAAAATTATAATATTACATAAGACCAATAAAAAAAAATATTGGGTTATTGAAAAGTATGTCCATGTGCAGTACAGTATGCACTCAATACTTGGTTGGGGCTCCTTTTGCATGAAGCACTTCATCAATGCGGTGTGGAATGGAGGTGATCAGCCTGTGGCACTGCTGAGGTGTTATGGAAGTCCAGGTTGCTTTGATAGCGACCTTCAGCTCGCCTGCATTGTTGGGTCTGGTGTCTCTCATCTTCCTCTTGACAATACCCCACAGATTCTCTATGGGCTATATGTCAGGCGAGTTTGCTGGCCAATCAAGCACAGTGATTCAATGATCATTAAACCAGGTATTGGTAATTTTGGCAGTGTGGGCAGGTGCCAAGTCCTGCTGGAATATAAAATCAGCATCTCCATAATGCTGGTCAGCAGAGAGAAGCATGAAGTGCTCTAGAATTTCCTGGTAGAATGCTGTGCTGATATTGGACTTGATAAAACACAGTGGACCAACAGATGACATGGCTCCCCAAATCATCACTGACTGTGGAAACTTCACACTGGACCTCATGGAACTTGGATTCTGTACCTCTCCACTCCAGACCAGAGACCTTGATTTCAAAATGAAATGCAACATTTTCCACAGTCCATGATGATTTGGGGAGCCATGTCATCTGCTTGTGTTGGTCCACTGTATATTAAGTCCAAAGTCAGCGCAGCCCTCTATGCATTGATGCAGAAATTCTTGCAAAAGGAGTCCCAAGCAAGTACTGAGTGCATACTATACTGTACATGGACATACTTTTCAGTAAGCCAACATTTCTGTTTTAAAAATCCACTTTTTTGTTGGTCTTATGTAATATTCTAAATTTATACAATACCGAATCTTGGGTTTTTACTATCTGTAAGCCATAATCATCAATAATTAAAAGAAAGAAATGCTCGAAATATATCACTCTGTGTGTAACGCATCTATATATAATATATGAGTTTCACTTTTTGAATTGAATTACTAAAATAAATTAACGTTTTGATGATATTATATAATTTTAAGAAGATGCACCTGTAAATGGGTTAATTTACTAAAGGCAAATATGCTGTTAACGTTCATGAGAAATTGCACTTTGCAGAGGAATTCGTTAACGTGGTAAAGTTTCACCTTGTAAAGAATACCCAGTTATATGCAAGTAAAAAAAAAAAAAATCATATGACAAATGGTGCTATTGAAATTCTGGCGCGTTGCCTATCGATTTCAAAAGCACCCCAAATGTGACGCGATTTTCCCGCAATTCGTCGGGCGACAATCAGAGTAAAAATGTGCCAACAGAATCACGGCACACCTGTCGCTCAAAAGAAATACAGGAGCTTCTTTTGGGCGACGGGCGTCCCTCCATTCTATTTGCGCATTTTTACCGCAATTGTCGCCCTCATACACCTAGATGTAAAAGAGCCTTACTGTCTTTAATTGTAAATAACTCTGCACTTAATATGCCAAAGTTGGATTACTGCACAGAACTGAAAGGAAAACATAAAGCACACCAAGATTCATATAAAATTACACATCTCTTGTACTTTGACAATACTTTCTTAACCAGGGGTTTGGCTCAACAAATGCTGAGACAAAGGGGTTGATTTAGTAAAGGCAAATAGGTTGTGGAGCTCATTTTCCCTTAGCTTAGAAAGTGTTATGAAAATTCATGTTGAAAGAATTAACAATAACACAGGGAAAATTTTTAAAGATATGTATATTTTTGCTTGCCTGTGGCTGGGTGATGGAAATCAACAGGCCCTCATTTAACTGTGAACGAAATTCCCTTCTAATGTCAACAGTCTATTTGTCTAGTAAATCAACCCTCTAGACTTCCATTGTGGAAAGGGGTAGTTTCTCAACTGTGACCCATGGTTTGTTTAGTGTGCTGCTCAGGCTCGATCACTATGGGGAGTAGTGTGGGTAATGCCGCAACCACTGCAGGAGTGCCAGCAAGGGATGGAGCTTGTCCCAGCTCCTGTAGTCACTAAAAGGAAGAGAGGAAAGAAAATGAGAGAGACAACCTCACCCTGGGCTCCAACTAGGCCATGCCCCCTACCTGTTTCACTCCACCCCTTGGAGCTTAGTCATGACTTAGTCATGTGCAGCACCAGGGATCTTTCCTCTCTTCCTTCCAGTAGTTTCCCAACTGCCAGTGTAGGACTGCAAAGCCAGATGGACCTGTATTTGTAATGAGCAAATATGACTGTCCCATGAACATTTATGTGTAGCGCTTACCCCCGAAGGAGCGGCTGATTAATTATTATATCCGTAATTCACGTTTACCACCTGACCCATCGCAGCCCATACAGTCAGAAACAGTCCATATTGTATTTTTCTCTTGCTTTTATTAAGTAACATGAACTGGGATAGGAGAAGGGTTTCTTTTGAGATGCTCTTTTGTTGCTTTGTAATCTTTTCTTTGCCTCTTATGCAAAGACCTAGCATCATTGCGGATAGTAAAAAATCACTCTATGTGATTTCTTCATCGGGGAAGATGGAAGTAGATTTGATAGAGAATAATTGATAAAGAGTCACTCTGAATAACTTCTTCATCTGCAGAACTTTTCAAGAACAGTCTGTACTAGTAGCTTTACTGCTACCTCTTTACCACTACTTCCCATCTGCATGGTACTTCCAAGTTGAGCTAAAGAAAAGTTACTCTGAATAACTTCCTCCCGTTTGACTGATTGTAATCCCGGGGCATTGTTGAACCCAAAGTCACAGGCCATCACCACCTGTCTCACTGACTTGCGTACCAACATCCCTCAGCCTCTGGCAGTACCCTTCCCTTGGGCTTTCACTCACGTGATCAATAGTCCATGTGCCACTCATAAACGATCGATCGCCCAGTTTCCTTCCGCTTTGTTGCTACTTCTTCCGCAATGATTCTTTGTTCCCTTTCCGCTTTATGGCACGCTCCCTTCCCCGCAGGGGCAGGCCAACGACACCAGCGACTACATAAACAAACAGGCCTATAGTGCTATAGTGGTACAAGCCTGCCTAAATTTACCTGAAATTGTAAGCTAACAAAAAGGTTACCTACATAAAAGTAGGTGCCTGCTACATATGATTCTAAAAAATTACATAGAAGCAAGGTTTTAAAAACATTAACACATGTTAATAAAAAGAATGCTTACATCAGGCTAAACTTTTTTTTTCCCTTTATAACAAAAAAAAATTAGACTGTAGTATATATTCCCTTCAAGAATGCAATAGATCAAAATGTAATTGTCTTGTTAAAATAATTGCTTTTTTTCTTCCAGAGTTGTGTTTTGTAGGTAAGAAAATGCACATATTTACCCTGCTGTATTTTATTACCTTCCTTTTCTGGATACTTTACATTTTTTTGCTCCAAACTCTATTACATTATAACTGATATGGATAGTATGTGATTTTAACTCAATACTTTTATAATCGTTACTGTGGATGATGAACATTTTCTTCTCCTTTCACTGGCAGGAAATCTGATGAACGTGGTGACTGATTTTTGTAGCGTGTCTACTAATGGGCTCTCTTCTTTCAGATATTCCCAGTCTTCCAACTACAGCTGTAATTGAGTGGGAGGACAGTCTTACTTTTTTTTTCTTACATGGAGCTACGACCAATTAAGTAGCCTCTTAAATTGCCTTATGGGCTTCCCAATTTGTTCTGGATTGGTGTCAGCACATAATTTTACCTGGAAATAATTAGTCATATCTTATCTAATTATGGTTCTCTGTACATTAGATGCTAACATAAACTCCTGTGTTCCCCAATTAGGTGAGTTTTGCAGCTCATCTACCTTAAATGAGATTAGTGCTATTACATGGACATATTTGCAGAGCCCCATCTTTGCTTGTCAAGCACATGCATATAAAGACACATGAGGATAGGGTTATATGGGCCAACATCAATCACAAGAAAAAAAAACACAAATTTTAATGAAAAGCGGCAAACCAACCCCCAACACTGGATTTTAGGGTAACACCTGAGTACATTCCAAGTTATAGCTCAAATATATTTATCTAGCTATTTTAATTTGCAAATGTCAGAAGAAGGGGTGCAGAGTACACCAAGGTATCACACGATGATAGATCAATATAGGACCAAAGTAATATAAAATATGCAAAAGTAGTATGTCCAAAGTGAATAGATCTGTTTAAATAGTACATTCCATTCAGTGTTGCCAACCTACCAGATTAAAATTTACTGCCATGACACCCAACATTTACTGGAACAGCCAAGTTTTTACTGGCAAGTGCAAATTTCTATAATGTGCAATTATCAATGTAATTTAGGGTAGATATTTAGGCAAAACATATTTCTTCTTTTATTTTGGATAAAGTTGCACAGGGACAAGACTTCAGAGGGCAAGAAGTTATGCTGGCCATACACTATATGAAAAATCATTCAAACCCATATTAAAGAAAACGAAAATTCGTTAGTTTTTTCACATATACCTAGTGCAAACAGTTTGGACGGGAAACACATTAACCTTTCAATTTATCGTTCATTCGGCAGAAAATTTCCAAACATGTCCTTCGTTTTTTTCAGCTCAAAAACATCCCAACCGATTACCAATTTGTGCCCACTAACTGGCCGAAAAACGAACGAACTGTCTAAATGACAGAATTTCAGACGTTTTTTCGTACAGTGTATGGCCAGCATTAGAATGGGCAGGCACACACACATGAAATTGACTCTCACAGCATAGATGATGATTACACCTCCTGAGTCACAGTGACAGTCTCTCTCCACGCCAGGTGGTCCCTTCTATCCACTCCAGTCCAAACAGCACTGATAGTCCCGCTCCTGTCCCGCAGACACACACATGAGGCTCGCTTGCACCATGACATCACAGGACACACTCAGGCACCGCCTCTGCCAGTGCCACCCGAACACACTATAGCAGGCATTTGGATAGTCTCGACCAGCTCCAGACTGAATTGGGCATGTGCAGTTCCGAGCCAAGCGCCACAGCCATATTTTTTAATGCCAACTTTTTCCTGTCACTGGTATTTACTGGCAGGAGAAAAGTGCCCATTTTTTACTGGCTACCAGTAAAAATATTGATTTTGGCAACACTGATTCCATTATGAGATAGAATAGGTGACTGGCCAATTTCTAGGCTACATACTGGTTCAGAGTTAAAGTGACTGTAAAGGCAAAAGGGTTTTTACCCTCATGCATTCTCTACATAAAGGTAAAAAAAAACCTTTTATGTGCAGCTCCCCCCCAGCTCCCCCTAAAAACTTACCTGAGCCTGATATCAATCCAGCACTGTGCCTGAGAGCGGCGGCACTGCTCTCTCTTTCGCACCTTACTGCACTGCTGTCAAACAAATCCAGTGATAAGAGAGTGGGGGTGGGGCCGAGCAACACTGTGTGTGCCAATAGAATGTTTACAATCACTTAATGCATTGTGAATGAGGGGTAAATACCCCAGAACCAGCGCAAAGTGGAAGGATAATTAGTGCAACTAGAATAATTTTAACAGGTCAAAGATGGTAAGGAGCAGCACGTTGTAGAAAAGAAAAATGGATAAGTAAAAATCAATACTAAATTGATTAAACTGCGCTCCTTCCCTAATAAAGTGCAAACATACAAAAGTGATTTCAACTGAGCACCAACATGATAATATAATAATATGTTTATAAAAAGTCCAAACACAAAATAAGTTCAGTAGTGCAAATAGTGAATGTTCAAACAATGGGGGTTATTTACGAAAGACAAATCCACTTTGCACTACAAGTGCAAACTACAAGTGAAATTGCACTGAAAGTGGACTTGGAAGTGCAGTCGCTGTAAATCTGAGGGGTAGATATGAAATGAGGGGAAGCTCTGCTGATTTTATTATCCAATCATGTGCAAGCTAAAATGCTGTTTTTTTTACATTTTCCTTGCATGTCCCCCTCGTATCTACAGCGACTGCACTTCCAAATTTCAGTGCAATTTCAAGTGCACTTTGCACTTGTAGTTTACACTTGTAGTGCAAAGTGGAGTTGCCTTTAGTAAATAACCCCCATTGTATCAAAGTCTTCAGATAATGTATCAACCTCTTCAGATATTGTACACCGTATCTTCAAATCCCTGCTGAACAGTAGGTAAATTTGACTGAAATATCTTAAACCACCATCACCTGTCACACATCTTACCAGACTTCCATGACCCCTATTTACAGGTAGTCATAAAGCACATATGGGTATATTCAGCAGGAGTTGTGCACGATCCCAATGTTGGTCCCAGCATTTAACCGACCTCCAGGACACACACACACCAAAGTGAATCCAGATCATTTGAGCACATTCCCAGGAACAGAACGATTTGAAGGGAGTTGTCCGATGGTTAGTGGGAAAAATTAAACAGAAAGGGCTTCCATAGTGAAGTATGTCACAGTATTTATTCCAAAAAAAACAAAAAACAGATAAAAACGGGATAAAAACAGCAAATTCTTGCAGCTTAGAAATCCATGTGCATGGAAACACCATGGTGTGTTCCAGCTGCGCTTCAAAAACAGCGGAGATGACATATCGTATTGATTTTTACTTATCCTACTTAATGTATTGGCCTCCAATCAAGCTGAGAAGGTTCAATTTGACTGCTCTGGAAAAAGGTCTGCAGCCAATTTAAAGAAGACCAGGGAATATTGCAATGGAATCCTAGTTATGCAAACATATGCTCAAAACTGCTATCACAAGTTGTACCCAGTTAGCAAAAGCTGTCAGAGGCAGGAGACGATCTAAGATGTACCAAACTCAAGAGCAGAATAATGTCCACAAAGGAGGCACAGAGAAAACATATGTTTAGTAGAGTTAGGAAAAGTTAGAACTTCTCCCAATATTTTACAGCTGTCTGTGCCTTCCTGTCTCAGGGACAAGCACCATTTCTTGCATACAGTAGGTACCACAGGGACAGAGAATTAGGGTAAATCTCCTTAATGGATAATATACAGTGTATATTTGGGTTTGAGTTAAGCTGTAGCTGAAAAGCCAGGAAAAGTAGAATAATACCAGAGAAAAACTCAAGGAAATTCACTATGTATGCTAAAAGTGTCAAAGATAATTTAAAGCAAGTCAGCAAAATAATTAAAACTGTAAAAACTATTTATTATATATTGTAATAAGGCATGTTTGCAAAAGCAATAACCAGTATCAATTGTACCAGACAATCATTTTAAGACCGTCTTATGGAAATGTCCTTTTGAACATCACGTTTTGAAAAATGAAGGTCTTTTTATCTTGTTAAATACAGCACATTAATTTTTCACATTTGCCACTTGTAGCCAGCAGGTGTAGCTCTATTTAAATTGTGCTATAAATTATATTCTCTGAAATATTTTCAGTTCAGAGAGTTGTCATGGCCATACACTATACGAAAAATCTTCCGAAATTCGGTCATTTGGCCAGTTCGTTTGTTTTTCCGCCAGTTAATGGGCACAAAATTGAAAATTGTTGGGATGTTTTTGAGCCGTTTGGAATTTTTCTGCCGAGCGAACAATAAATTAAAAGGTTAATGTGCTTCACGTCTGAACTGTTTGCACTAGGTATAGGTAAAAAAAAAATTGATTCATTTATGTGCACTGAATGATGTATTGGTCATTAAATGATGGCACTATGGTTTGCTCTCACGGCCGAATGTTGTTTTTTGAAAAGATTTTTCATATAGTTTATGGCCAACATACTGTGCTAAAAACTGACTGTGAGGCAGAACACACCCCCTCTTCTCTCATTAAAAGTAATAGAAACCTCTTAACTGGTGGATTGGTTCAGTCTGCCAGAGAGCATAAAGTACTGCAAGACCCAGCATAGTTTGCTAACATAGTTTCACAGATGCACCCTGTAATGCATGTTTATTTTTAATTTATCCACTTCCCGCCCGGCCTATAGCAGAATGACGGCCGGGCGGTGGTTCAGTTATACAGACTGATTGTTTATCAGCGCAGCCCCTCCCCATGGATGCCCACACTGGACCACCAGGAATGCTGCCAGGACCACCAGGGAAGCCCCCAATACGTGGATGGCCAGGTATGTCCCCCATGGCCACCAGGGATGCCACAGTGTGCCCAATATATGTCAATCAGTGCCTAAAAATGGTGTCAGTCAGTGCCCATTATAAATGCCTGCCAGATCAGTGATGCCCGACAGTGCCACCCATCAGTGTCCACCAGTGCCACCTATCAGTGTCCATCCATGCCCATCATTGTCCTCCTATCAGTGCCCATCATTGCCCATTTGTGCTACCTATCAGTGCCACCCATAAGTACCCATCAGTGCTGCCTATCAGTGCCCATCAGTGCTGCCTATTAGTGCCCATCAGTGCTGCCTATGAGTGCCCATCAGTGCTGCATACCAGTGCCACCTATGAGTGCCCATTAGTGCCACCTATCAGTGCCCATCATCAGTGTCCATCAGTGCCACCTCATAAGTGCCACCTTATTGGTGCCACCTCATCAGTGCCCATCAGTACTGCCTTATCAGTGTCCGTCAGTGCAGCCTCATCAGTGCCCATCATTGAAGGAGAAAACTTACTTATTTACAAAATATTATAACAGAAACAAAGAAAATGTTTTTTTTTTCTAAATTTTCGGTCTTTTTTTATTTGTTACGCAAAAAATAAAAACTCCAGCAGTGATCAAATACCACCAAAAGAAAGCTCTATTTGTGGGAACAAAGTGATAAAAAATTGGTTTGGGTACAGTGAAGCATGACCGCACAATTGTCATTCAAAGTGCGACAGCGTTGAAAGCTAAAAATTGGCTTGGGCAGGAAGGAGTTGTAAGTGCCTGGTATTGAAGTTGTTAAAGATTTCCCACAAATTAAAAAAAGAAATACAAGATCAGTGTATAAATCAGTTAAGTAAAAAATTTAATTAATAAATACAATTGACCAAAACCAATAATAGTTTTCATTTAATGCTGTCTATTTGTAAGACAAAACTAGTAAATGTTACATTACATTTTATTTGCTTTGCTCTTGATCAATATAAATAAAATATCCCTTGGAGCACTGTGTTATACCACACATTGAAATAAATGTCGCCTGCACTATTACTTCTCACTGCTGTTTTATTACTACATAAATACGGCCAAAACTGTAATTACATACGGACATTCTGGGATTTTGTGTGGAAAAAAAAAGAAAAGTTTAAAAGTTGTGTGTCTTATTTGGTTTAAGTAAAATTTCTACGGAAAGACCTTATAATAATTAACCATGCATTAAATAATGCCTCCAAAGAATAAGTATTTTTTATTAAAAAATAGATTGCTGCTAATTATTTTTTTTGTCACGCTCTGTATTTTCATTATTTTGATAAATTGACAATACCTCGAGGCTCTGTAAATTAAAAAAAAAAAAGAAAAGAAAAAATTTTAGAAAACGAAGGATAAGATATCCCAAAGAGATACTGAGGGTGTTCTAATGAATGCCAATCACTTTCTGAAAAAGATGGAAGAAAGAACTTGTCGCACTCCGATAACATCACATAGATTCTATAGCACTGTAATGCCCCGTACACACGGTCGGATTTTCCGATGGAAAATGTCCGATCGGAGCGTGTTGTCGGAAATTCCGACCGTGTGTGGGCTCCATCGGACATTTTCCATCGGATTTTCCGACACACAAAGTTGGAGAGCAGGAGATAAAATTTTCCGACAACAAAATCCGTTGTCGGAAATTCCGATCGTGTGTACACAAATCCGACGGACAAAGTGCCACGCATGCTCAGAATAAATAAAGAGATGAAAGCTATTGGCCACTGCCCCGTTTATAGTCCTGACGTACGTGTTTTACGTCACCGCGTTCAGAACGATCGGATTTTCCGACAACTTTGTGTGACCGTATGTATGCAAGACAAGTTTGAGCCAACATCCGTCGGAAAAAATCCTAGGATTTTGTTGTCGGAATGTCCGAACAAAGTCCGACCGTGTGTACGCCCTATAACAGTCCCACTCTTGGGACCTCCCCTTTACTGCATTTCACCTGAAAGGGCTTACTCATTGAGATTTCTACAAGTAAACACTTTTGGGTGAAACACTTTAGAGGAGAAGTCAGAAGGGCGGGACAGTAAATGTTGCCTTTAACCACTTCAGCCCCGGAAGAATTGGCTGCTCAATGACCAGGCCATTTTTTGCAATTCGGCACTGTGTCACTTTAACTGACAATTGCGCAGTCGTGCGGCGTTGTACCCAAACAAATTTTGCGTCCTTTTTTCCCACAAATAGAGATTTCTTTTGGTGGTATTTGATCATCTCTGCGGTTTTTATTTTTTGCGCTATAAACAAAAAAAGAGTGACAATTTTGAAAAAAACACAATACTTTGTACTTTTTGCTATAATAAATATCCCCAATTTTTTTTTTTTTAAAAAGCACATTTTTTCCTCAGTTTAGGCCGATATATATTCTTCTACATATTTTTGGTAAAAAAATGTAATTTAAATTTTTTTTACTAGTAATGGCAAAATCTGTGATTTATATCCAGACTGCGACATTATGGCGGACACATCGGACACTTCTGACATATTTTTAGGCTATAAAAATGCACTGATTACTGTATAAATGTCACTGGCAGGGAAGGGGTTAACACTAGGGGGTGATCAAGGGGTTAACTGTGTTCCCTATGTGTGTGTTCTAACTGTAGGGGGATGGGACTGACTATAGGAGATGAGAGATCATGGTTTCCAGCTCGTAGGAACTCACAATCTCTCTCTCTCCTCTCCTCACAGAACAGGGATTTGTGTGCTTACACACACACATCCCTGTTCTGCCTCTCTTGCCCGCGATTGCTCGTGGCCAGCGGACATCGCGACCGCCGGGCACGAGCATAGGCACCCCCGCTGTGCAGCGGGCATGCGCGCGTGCCTGCTATCCCGCTTAAAGGGACCGACGTATAGCTACGACATTTCGCGGGATCGTGCTGACCTGCCACAGTTTAATGACAGCGGGTGGTCGGCGAGGGGTTAATAAATCAGAATCTATGTGATGTTATCGGAGTGTCACGAGTTCCTTCTTCTTGTCTATGTGTTGGAGCACGGACATCTTCTTGAATCGCTTGAAATAGTTACTACACCATTTCCAATAAAATTATGGTTAGGTGTTTATGTTAGACCAATAAATGTGTCCACTTTAAACATCCAACCTTGAACTCTGATTACCTTTTTCTTTCTCCTTTTAACAAAGTCAGACAGGTCCAGTGGGTGTGAGTGTGAGTACTGCCATTCCTATTAACCCCTAGGTTCTTAGGAATATATTGGATTTTCTGGATCACATTTGTTTCTACTTTGCAAGTGTACAAACATACAAAAACAGCATCTGTACGCCTATTCCCATCTGTACAAATCTGACTCATTGGTATCTTAGTGCTACACAATGTAAGCCAACAGGTTTTTTATCCTCATTATTATTATTGACAGTGATGAAAGTTCTTCTACATTAAAGGCTAATTTTTACTTTGTACTTATGTAAAAATCTCATCTTTGTGCTATTCTTTTACTCAAGAGAGCTTGGAAATTTTGGGATGACTATCTGGGGTTCTGCTAAGTATTTATAAATAGTATTAGGAATCATTACTGGAAAATGTATTGTTTCTCTTTTATCTCCTTCTTGCTAATTGAATCCTATAATATAAATGTATTTAAATCTGCTATCATATTATAGCCGTATATGTACCCCTCTCAGAAAAAATAGTGTATAATGAGAAAATGGTAGTGGTCCCTAAAGGGTTGATTCCCTGGGATGAGTTTGTAAATAATGTGCTGCCATGCATTTTGGTAGATTTTCAAGCACATGCAAAGGGTCATCTAAAAATCCATTGCTTTCTATAAAAAATGCTTCACACCACTGTATTGTATGTCTTGAAAAAAAAATCATACAAACTGGATCTAAGGAACTCTTACTTGCAGTTTGCCATTCTAATCAATTTAAATGGAATCTTTCAAAAACACAAACACAATTAATTTTAAATTGGAAATTTAAATTGAAGCCCAGCTTTTAAGTTTATGCCTTTGATAAATTACCACAAAGGAATGAAACCCACTCAGTTAAATATTCAGCTTTCAGTGTTGACTGCTCAATAACCAAAGCCTCCCTAGAATATTTGTCTACTCGTCGATGCTTTTATGAACAATGATTTCAAGGAGATATATGGGGTTATAAAAAAAAAACATATATACTCACTGTCACTAGTGTAAAACCAGGCATACTCTCCACTCAAGATTTTGACCTAAGTGTCAAGAAGCTGGATTTGTAAAATATTTGACCATAGACATTGGGAAACATGTGACCATTCAGCCACTGTTGTACAGTCACATATATACCAGTGGCCATATAAACAGATATTGTGTGTTGATTATCTATTTTTTTATTGGCAATTTATAATTCTGTGTGTAGTGCCCAGTCTTGTATTTCTAGATCTGTCACACAGAACTCTTATGGCCAGATTACATTTTTGGTTTTGCTCCCAGTCTCATTTTGTGGTGCAATCTTTTGCAAGCTATGCCTCGTGTAACATATTTTATATGTATTTGAATGCTAACTTTTGTGGATTTTTCTCCTGAAGAGGTACAGCATATGCAAAATAAATGTGATAAGTAAGGAACAGTACAGACAGCCATCTGGATAATGTGTATGTTTTGCTGCTCTAGACCCCAGGCTCTATTACTTTCTGTGATATCATACTAAAAGTGTCAAGGTTTGATATCAAGGCAAAGGAAATAGCTACTATGTTTGAAGACTACAATGGGTGGAGACTTTACATACAAGCATACAGGAAAAAAGTATGAGGTGGTATCAAAAAGTTTAGAGGCTAGCTCTGTTTAGAAGAAAGTACTTTATTTATCTACGTTTACACATGATCACCTTCAAAATAATCCCCTTGCATAGCAATACAGCATTTCCAACAGTCCTGTAAGTCTTATTTTCGAAGCGTGTCAAGCACCTTCTGTGACTCGTACTGGATCTCCTGCAATGGTGTGTGACATGAGATCAGGTTTCCAGCAAGAAACTCTTGTGTGAGGAGAGCATAGTGACAGGGTGCATTGTCGTCGTGGAGCATCCAGTTTTTCACATTTGCTCTTTGTTCTAACTTGCTGTTCATGATGAAATAGCAAACATGGTAACACATGTGGTCAGAATAGCACCAGTTGCATAGCTCCCAATGTACACAGGACAATGTTTTTTGGCACACTGACTTATGAAGGTTGGCTGTGCGTGCAACCTTGTGCTGCCCTCTGTTGGCATGTTACAAAACGAGTCTCAAAACTTTTTGATACCACCTCGTAATGTAATTTCAGGAGCAACAAAGAAAGCACTTAAAGCTCTTCCATTCACTTGCAGATAGGCTGCCCATGTTCGGTGGAACTTATACTACCAATAAGGTAACAGTAACGTCCTAAGTGGGGTTATCACCCAGTACCAGTAAAGTGGTACTGCTACATGGATCCCCCAATGATAAGAATACTCATTTTCTATTGACAACAATCCCTTTCCACAAGGCAATGGAAAGGGTAGCCCTGGAGCAGATTGTACCTATGACAATTGCTAACTTAAGAAGCCCAATAGATTGCCTGACTCCAACAGCCAGAAGTGTCTATATTGATTTTATTTTTGGTGAATGCCAAGTTAGTGTGCTGTATTTAAAGCGATTGTAATGGTGTTTTATTTTAAAATAACAAACATGTCTATATTATACAATGAAATTGCACAGAGCGGCCGCAAACCTCCTTTTCTCTGGTGCCCCACCGGCACTCCTGACGCCTCCTCTCTGTCCAGTGCCCCCATGGGAAGCAGCTTCCCATGGGGGCACTGGACAGAGAGGAGGGGTAAGGAGTGCGTGTTCGCTCCTAAGTCCTGTTGCTGCCTCCCTTGACACAGGCAGCAGGACTCAGCCCCCGTCCCCTGCTCCCTCATCACTGGCTTTGATTGACAGCCAATGGCTCCCAGTGCCCCAGCAAAGCTAGCGAGACACGGAGGTGAGGGGAGAGAAGAGCTGAAGATGTGCTCAGTGCTGGATCGAATGAGGGCTCAGGTAATTAAAAGGGGGGGGGGGTTGAGGGGAGATGCATTAAGGTAAAACATGTTTAGGCTTTAAAACCACTTTACTTATACAAGTGATAGAGTAATACAATGCAATGTAGAATCATTTTACTGCATAATCATTGCAACTTTTTCAGCTCTACTTCAAGAAGAAATACGCCATGGTCATTTACATATCTTTCACACTTTAGCTGTCTTTTTTTGTGTCAGAGCCACCCTAATCTATTTAGATAAACAGCAGTAAGCTTATGCCTATTGTCTTTGGCACCCCTGAAGTGAAACTGTGTTCTATTTGAACAATAGTTGGAACAGTGTAATTGAGTGGGGTCTGATAAGGTGATATTTGTACTGTGTACATTTCAGAAGTTCTATGTTTTTATTCATATATTAGTGTTCTATTAAAGTAAAGTTTTCCTATAAAAAATAGCAAAGTTACATAGTTAGGTTGAAAAAAGACACAGAGACACAAAAGACAAAGTCCATCTAGTTCAACCAATAAAAGTAAATAAGAAAGGAGTGTGGGATTTTAAATGAGGCAATTGACTTGTGGAGGTAGTTGGTAAACATTGTTTATTTGTAACAGTAGTATGAAACAAGTTAAAAAAGTATTTTCATATATATACATACACATGTACACATGGAATGAGCATGATGGATACATAGGTTTCAGCTTGACAACACATGAGAAGTATTGAATATTGATAAAAAGGTATAAATACAAATATGTAACATGTCATAGAGACGACATTTGGCAATAAATGTAAATGGCACATAAAAAGTTACATAGTACTCAATGAATTATGAATGTATAAAAAGTATATAAGGGCCAGTTACTAGATCATGAGCCAGATCTGACTGAGCACCCCATGGAAACTCGACGCATTTGATGGCTATATGCCATTCATCAGGAATACGGTACAGAAATAAAAGGTCGGCTAAAGCACTGTGCTGGGCTAGCATCGAGAGAGATGGGACCCCAAAATGGTTGTCTGTTCCGGAGCTGAGGCAAGGGACCCTGCCCCAGCCAAGAAAACATCCACATAGCATGCTCGATTGCCACAACACATTCCACATGTGTGGGGATGATTGCAAATACAGTGTTGTGTGTGTATCCAATGAATGAGCTGTGTGTGCTACCTCCCTGGTGTAAAACACAATAAAAGAGAAAAAAAAGATCACACACGCCCATATACCCAATCATATATCCATAGTTGATCCAGAGGAAGGTGAAAATCCCCAGCAAAGCATAATCCAATTTGCTACAGCAGGGAAAAAAATTCCTTCCTTATTCCCGAGAGGCAATTGGATATTCCCTGGATAAACTTTAACAATAAATGTCAGTATCCAGTTATATTATGTACATTTAGGAAAGAATCCAATCCTTTTTTAAAGCAATCTACTGAGCTGGCAAGGACCACCTCTTGAGGGAGTCTATTCCACATTTTCACAGTCTTTCTGTATTTTCTCTAGATGTAAAGAGTTCCCCCATGTCCTCTATGATGACCTTAAACTGAATAACTCAACACCAAGTTTACTATATGGACCCCTTATGTATTTGTGTATGTTGCTCATATCCCCCCTTAATCTCTTCTCAAGAGAAAATAAATTCAGTTCCTCTAATCTATCCTCATAGCTGAGCTTTCTCCATGCCTCTTATCAGTTTGGTTGCCCTGCTCTGTACTTTCTCCAGGTCCCTGATATCCTTTTTGAGAACTGGTGCCCAAAACTGAACTAGATTTTCAAGATGAGGTCTTACTAATGATTAATACATGGGCAAAATGATACTGTATCTTTCTCTCTGGAGTCCATACCTTTCTTAATACAAGAAAGTACTTTGTTCAATTTGGAAACCGCAGCTTGAAAATACAAGAAAGTAATTTGCTCAATTTGGAAACCGCAGCTTGGCCTTGCATGCTATTATTAAGCTTATGATCTACCAAAACCCCCAGATCCTTCTCCACCATTGATTGAACGTTGCAACATCAGGGTCTTTAGGGCCAGGATTCCTAAAGCTCTGACTCAGTCCAACATGCAAATCTCAACTTTTATTTTTAAATCTGAAACTCTGTATTGGTTCCTCAAGTAATGGGTGGCCCAAATGTGCAAAAAGGAGGAAAGTAGGAGAGAAAAGCTCTTGAAAAATTCTGAGAATAGTCAAGATATTTATACTAGTGAGATCAAGATTTTAGAGCTCCCACAAAACTCATGTAGAAGATATTGGGGTTGATTTATTAAGGGCAAATAGGGTTTACTTTTCAAAGAAATTTTCCTTAACCTTTGTAAATGTGGTTAAGCTCTACTGACGTTCATCATCCAATCATGTGCAAGAAAAAAATACAGCTTTTTTTTGTTTTGTTTTGTTTTCCATGCACATGTTTTTAGCAAAGTGAATTTTCACCACTTTCACTAATGAAAACTTCCCTTGCTACATGAAAATCCTCTTCCAAAATCAGCAACCTATTTGCCTGTAGTAAATCAACCCCCCGAGAGGTGTGTTGGCACCTAACAACTGCTTAGACTGCCCATTATTTTCAAATGATAGGTTTACTGTATATGAGTCTTTATACTTTAATTACACAATCTTATTGTTTTTTTTGATTTGAGAATTTAAATACATTGTCAGAATAATTGGTACAATTTCTTTCACAGACGACACAGAGAAAGAACAATGTTACCTATGTTTAAATAAAACGCATCAAATTATATTGCTACATGATTTAGACCAGCAAAAAAAGAATTTCATCTCACTATCTTGAGTAGAGCATTCTATTGCAAATGTTTTGGCCTTTGAATCTCTTTTAAGTACCGATTGTTCCCAGCTGAACTTCACTGCTGTCAAATAAAATGTAATCTGGTTGGACGTGTACAGTCACAAATGACATTTTAAAGAAATCGATTTCTTAGTAATCCACACTTTCTACTCAGTATAAAGTAACATATAATTCTATAACATTTTGATGAGGTCAAATTACCTTATTACCAATCAGAGCTTTTAAAAACAGGGATATAGAGGCCGTGACTCAATAGCTGCATTTGATTCCCCATTGACTTTGTTGCCTTTCTTTCTTATTTTTAGCTTTTCATAATAAATATTCTCTACATGAAAAATAAAGTGAAAGTCAAATAAGATAATAGAACAAGTTATACTGACATAATAAAAGCCAGGCTAAGCTTTTTTGCAATATATTTGTCAGCTACAGGTTTTTCAGAACCAGTTTTGAAAAAGTGTCCAACAAAGGTTTCTGAAATATTCAGAAATAAATTTAACTCAAATGTGGTTACAATATTGGTGTGTGTAGTTCTTATTTTTATAAAGGTACATCTGTTAGAGTGGGTTCACATCAGCTTGGTCTGCTACAAAGCATTAAACACAAGTGTTAACATGCATTGCGTTAAGGCTGTCCAATAAAATAGACTGCTTAAAACACAACAACAGACCAAAAAAAAAGCATGGTGGCCAGGGGCGTTGCTAGGTCTACAAAAGATCTGGGGCTAGAGCCCATAGCAGCGTAGTAAAGAAAGTCATACGCTTGGGCGGGCATACACATGTATATACAGTAATATAAGTGTGCGTGTGTATATTTCCCCAGAGAGCCCCCCCCACTTACATCAGGGTCCGCAGAGAGCCTCCCCCTTGCATCAGGGTCCCCAGAGAGCCCTCCACTTACTTCAGGGTCCCCAGAGAGCCTCCTTCTTACATCAGAGTCCCCAGAGAGCCTCCCCCTTGCATCAGGGTCCCCAGAGAGCCCCCCACTTACATCAGGGTCCCCAGAGAGCCTCCTCCTAACATCAAAGTCCCCAGAGAGCCTCCCCCTTGCATCAGGGTCCCCAGAGAGCCCCCCACTTACATCAGGGTTCCCAGAGAGCCTCCCTCACATCAGGGTCCCCAGAGAGCCTCCCCCTTAAATCAGGGTCCCCAGAGAGCCTCACCTTAAAATCCGGGTCCACAGAGAGCCTTCCCCTTGCATCAGGGTCCCCAGAGAGCCCTCTACTTACATCAGGGTCCCCAGAGAGCCCCCTCCTTACATCAGAGTCCCCAGAGAGCCTCCCCCTTGCATCAGGGTCCCCAGAGAGCCCCCCACTTACATCAGGGTTCCCAGAGAGCCTCCCTTACATTAGGGTCCCCAGAGTGCCTCCCCCTTAATTCGGGGTCCCCAGAGAGCCCCCCACTTACATCAGGGTCCCCAGAGAGCCTCCTCCTTACACCAGAGTCCCCAGAGAGCCTCCCCCTTGCATCAGGGTCCCCAGAGAGCCCCCCACTTGCATCAGGGTTCCCAGAGAGCCTCCCTTACATTAGGGTCCCCAGAGAGCCTCCTCCTTAAATTAGGGTCCCCAGAGAGCCTCCTCCTTAAAATCAGGGTCCCCAGAGAGCCTCCTCCTTACATCAGAGTCCACAGAGAGCCTCCCCCTTGCGTCAGGGTCCCCAGAGATCCTCCCTTACATTAGGGACCCCAGAGAGCATCCCCCTTAAATCAGGGTCCCCAGAGAGCCCCCCATTTACATCAGGTTCCCCAGAGAGCCTCCTCCTTACATCAGAGTCCCCAGAGAGCCTCCCCCTTGCATCAGGGTCCCCAGAGAGCCCCCCACTTACATCAGGGTTCCCAGAGAGCCTCCCTTACATTAGGGTCCCCAGAGAGCCTCCTCCTTAAAATCAGGGTCCCCAGAGAGCCTCCCCCTTGCATCAGGGTCACCAGAGAGCCTCCCCTCCCCTTGGGGACCCCTGCAGAGACTCGGGGCTATGGGCCCCAGATTCGGGGCTATAGCCCCAAAAGCCACCCCCTAGCAACGCCACTGATGGTGGCAGTATTTTAGCCTGTGAACGTCAATGTGTTGGCAAGCATTGCACTGCGTTGCAATACATATGTGCTAGGAAGGTGTGTTGGGGTGTCAATCAGAGTGAATGCTACCACATCACACCAGCACGTGTGTGTATCCATAATTATCTATGTCTTTCTCAATAGAGTGATCAACGCTTAAGTCTGCATAGTATCATAAAAAGGCATCAAATTACTGTATGTTCCCTGTGAGCTATTGTGAAGGATTCTATAACACATTCACCTTTACACCCTCGGGCTGCAGACACAACCTTCCTCTCTGCTCTCCTCCTCAAGATTCTACTCTACTTTCTTTGCTTTCACTCTGTTCCACACCCCCACTCATCTCCATGTTAACAGTAGTTTGTCTACTCCATCCCTTTATAACTATGTTGCAGTCTCCTTCATGGAAACTATACTAAAATAATTAAAAAGGCTGTCACTGCTGATTTTGCCCTGAAAAAAAAGTAACTTTATAGCTGTCCTATAACTGAGAACAAGAATGCAGGCTAGAAAGTTAGAGTAAAGTCTGAACTCCTGATCTGCATACTTATTCCACGTATGCTGCTCAGAAATTAGTGCACACCTCCCAACTTTCTGAGATGCGAACGAGGAACACTTATTAGCAAAAGTATGTAAGCGTAGGACAAACCCCCTACCCCACCCCCCGTAAAGGAGAATTGTAGAAAAAAAATGATTGGTTAAACCTACAAGTGCTTTTTAATCACTACAATTTCTTTATACTGTCTTTTGGAATTTACAAATGCAGCAATTTAGAAATCGATGAAAGGTTTAGCACTGCAAAACACTTTTTGATAGATAAATAGTGCATTTTATATACAACTATATAGATCAGACCAAAAGGAGGGACACATGAGGAAGAAAAAGGGACAGAGGGACTTTGTTTAGAATGAGGGACAGGTCCTCAAAATCAGGGACAGTTGGGAGCTATGTTATTGAAACCACTGGATCAGCATGAAAACCAGGCACCTTGCCTAGCCTTGTGGTCTATAGTCTTCATGTAGCCTTTCTTTCTTTTCTTATCATTTGGTCGCTACACAGGGTTATGAATTCCTCCCCAAGCCACTGCTCACCGAATTGTTCGGATTCCTAATGTTGCTTTATATAAGACACGGTCAAACTACCCATGACCATATATTCATTTTCTTTCAGTTAACAGTTCTTTCCCATTTTGGTGCCTGCCTCCCTACCATGTATAAATACTGCATATTAGGTCTGTGGCTAAAGTATTTGTGATCATGTGACCACCAGTAATCTACACGTGGCAGAACATTGGGAGACATTTCAGTAATGTGCTGGAGTTCTGTACCATGAAGCCCTGCCACCATATTGATAACCTTTTAATTCAATATGTGGGAGCTGATGCTGAAAGGTTTAGGGATGGTATTCATTTTTTTTTTTTTACACACTCAGAAAAAAGAAAGGACAGCTCACATGTGGTTTTGTTTTTGTGCCAGCTATTCTTCTAATTGTTATTTATTGTTATCTTGTCCTTACCTCATTGTCCTTGAACTTTCCTTCAGTATTCTCTAACGCTCTCCTTCTGCACCCTTGCTTCGTCATCCACATTGTAATTGGTCCATACCGTCTTTGTTGCTGTCCACCTTTAACCACTTGCCGACCGCTGCACGCCGATATACGTCAGCACAATGTCAACCTTGGGCAAATGGGCATACCTGTACTTCCAATTTAATTGGCGGGGCTAGTGGGCGCGCGTGTCTGCGGCGTACAGCGTGACCGTGCCGACGGGTCCTGCGGACTTGATGTCCACCGGTGTCCCGCGATCGTGTCACGGAGCTCCAGAATGGGGAAATGTCTATGTAAACAAGGCATTTCCCCGTTCTGCCTAGTGACATGACAGGGATCTACTTCTCCCTGTTATCAGGAGCAGTGATCGCTGTCATGTCAGTGGTAGCCCATCCCCCCCACAGTTAGAATCACTCCCTAGGACACATTTAACCCCTTGATCACCCCCTAGTGCTTAACCCCTTCCCTGCCAGTGTCATTTACAAAGTAATCAGTGCATTTTTATAGCACTGATCGTTGTGTAAATGACAAAGGTCCCAAAATAGTGTCAAAAGTGTCCGATGTGTCTGCCATAATGTCGCAGTCCTGATAAAAATCCAAGATAGCTGCTATTACTAATTAAAAAAATGAATAATAAAAATGCCATAAATATATCCCCTATTTTGTAAACGCTATAACTTTTGCGCAAACCAATCAATATACGCTTATTGCGATTTTTTTTACCAAAAATATGTAGAAGAATACATATCGACCTAAACTGAGGAAAAAATTTGTTTTTAATATATTTTTTGGGGATATTTATTATATAGCAAAAAGTAAAAAATATTGCTTTTTTTTTCAAAATTGTTGCTGTTTTTTTGTTTATAACGCAAAAAATAAAAACCGCAGAGGTGATCAAATGCCACCAAAAGAAAGCTCTATTTATAGGAAAAAAAGGACATCAATTTTGTTTTGGTGTAACGTTGCATGGCCACGCAATTGTCAGTTAAAGCGACGCAGTGCCGAATCGCAAAACGTGCTCTGGTCAGGAAGGGGGTAAAATCTTCCGGGGCTGAAGCGGTTAAGCACTTGTTCCCCTCTGTACTCCCTAGCTGCTGCAGATATTCCATAATTCTAGAGATGTGCATATCAGCTCCTCCGTCTGTACAAAGTGTTTTTTTTTGCCTGCTTATGCGCCACTAAAATGTGTACAAGCCAGCAGGAGGAATCACTGTAAAAGAAGGGAAGCAACTATTAAACTTATCTGGCCAGTTGAATACTTGCATTGGCTGGAGTGTTGTGAGGCAGCAGCATTTCTATACATGGGCCACTGAAAAAGTAAAGACGCATACACACGAGCGGAGTGTCCGACAGAAAAAGTCTGTCGGAAGCTTTTCACTGTCTATTCCGATCATGTGCATGCCTCATCTGACTTTTTTTATCAAAAATTCTGACGGACCTAGAAATAAAACATGTTCTAAATATTTCCAATGGAACCAATTCCTATCAGGAAAAGCGATCGTCTGTATGCTATTCTGACGGACCAAAAACGATGCATGCTCTGAAGTACGAGACGGAAGCTATTCGCTACTGGCTATTGAACTTCCTTTTTCTAGTCCCGTTGTAAGTGTTGTGTGTCACCGCGTTCTGGACGGTCGGACTTTGGTCGGACTTTGGGTTGACCGTGTGTAGGCAAGACCACTTGAATGGAATTCCGTTGGAGTTCCTTCAGAGAAACCTTCAGAGTTTATTCCGACGGCAAAACCGGACGTGTGTACACGGTATAAGAAAAATGGTTCTTCATTTACAGGGCTGGTCCTTTTTTATTCACGTTTTTTTCTAAGGGTCACTTTAAATCTTTCGGGGAAGTAGAAACTCTGCATACCATTCAGCAGTCATTTCAGCCCATTCTTCAAGGCAGATTTGCTCTGGGCTGTTCAAGTTACTTGAATGATGTTTTTGCTTCTCGGTTTTTAAATAGCATACCAGACTGTCAGTAGGATTGACATCACAGCTCTGACTGGACAATTATTAACACATTCTCCTCTTTGTACTCAAGCAGCTCCAGAGTTAGTTTGGTTTGAGATTTCTGTTCCGCTAAATGAAGAACTTTTGTCTAAGCTTATTCTTTTAACAAGCTGAGACATGTTTCTTGCTGTATTTCTTTGTGCTTTAAAAATAAAAATGTTACCCTTTCCTTTGTCCATGCAAGGCAAAGAAAAGAGTCACTTAGCCCCTCCCCAGGAGCATATATTCTTTTCTTCACTCCCCCCCCCCGCCACTCCATTAAGCCACCAAGACCTAGGAACGCAAACCCTGTGTAAGCTTCAAACCAACTTGTCATAACTTTTATGAAGTTGAGGTGATTGTGAAGGGTAAAGTGTTTTGTTTTAAAAATAAATAACATGTTATACTTACCTGCTCTGCGCAATGGTTTTGCACAGAGGAGCCCTGATTATCCTCTTCTGGGGTCCCCAGAAGCAGTTATCTTTATTTTATATGGGGAGGAAACCATTTTTATAATGAAATGTATTCCTCTGAGCAGACTGTGAATCAGTCTGCTACAGTCCTCAATGGAAATCCTCTCCCGCTGGTGAATGAGGCGCTTTATGGTGCACCATAAAGCGTCCTTAAAGCAACACAGCACCAGCCAATGTCCTCCTGAGAATGAGTCCCACAAAAGAGTCCATTCAACACACCGAAGTGTGTGATGGCAGTCTGTGGCACAAGGTCCTTAAGTTCTGGTTCCAAGGCCCTCAACAGGTCCTGTACAAAGAGGCACTCCCAGAAAACTTGCAAAGCAGTTTCCTCCTGGATGATGCAAAATGGGCAGTACCTGTATCTGCACAGGTTTCTGGCATGCATGAATGTCCTGAGCGGCAACCCCCTTTAGATTGCCATCCATGAACAGTCTCTGCAATGTCCATGGCTCTAATCAACTTGTAGATACTTTTTGGCTTCCACAAGTTTGGCTTAACTCCATGCAGCCCCTGCTCCTTGATAAACTTAAAAGTGTCCAAGTAATACCAAGGTGTGTCCCAGTTGTAGGAGATGGAACTGTCCCATTTGTCCTATCCAAGGGACCTCCAAAGAGGCAGGAAAAAAACGGGACATTAGGTTACCACCAAAGTCCAAGGTTCTGTCAACCAAAGTCCTGCAGATGCAGTTACAAGCAAAGAACACCCTCAGTAGTGTAGCGATGTCAGGCACGCCCTTACCGCCCTTGAAGGGTTCCTTAAACATGACCGCCCACTTCACTCTTTCCATTTTGAAGCCCCAGATGAAGTTAAACACCGCCCTGGTGATGGACTTACAGGTGTTGACCCAGGGGGGGCAGGCCTGGGTGGGGTACTGCAACACAGGGAGAATCTCGTTGCGGAGTACCAGTGTTTTCCATTTGATAGTAATTTCTCTGAGCATCCAGAGTCCAAACTTTTGCCTCATCTCTAACTCCAAGCTATATAAACTTGAATGCTTTTTGGATTTAAGCATATCAGGTGATGTGTATTTGTGTAATGAGGTAGGGTGTGGCCTAAGGAGATTAACACCCTATATCAAGGTGTGCATAATTATTAGGCAGCTTATTTTCCTCAAGCAAGATGGGCCAAAAAAAAAACTTAACTGTCTCTAAAAAGTCAAAAAAGTTTTGTTGAAAATAGTCAACAGGGTCGCAAGAAACGTGTTGAGAAAGAAAGATGCAACTGCCAAAGATTTGAGAAGAATCAAACGTGAATCTACCAGGAACCCATTATCCTCTTGTGCTATCATTTTCCAGAACTGCCACCTACCAGGAGTGCAAGAAGTACAAGGTGTTCAGTGCTTCGAGATATGGCCAAGGTAAGGGAGGCTGAAACCCGACCACCACTGAACAAGACACATACGTTGAAATATCAAGACTGGTCCAAGAAATGTTTCAGTTTTTTTAACTGCCTCTAAATGCCCCTCTACGTTAGCCTATGTGTCCATGCACACATAAACTGTCATAGGGAGTGTCTTTACTGAAAAAAAGCCAAAAACACTAATGCCAGAAAAATGCAAAAAAAACACCAATAAACGCTATTCAAAAATGTGGCTAACAGCGGGTCTTTATTGCTGCTTTTTCCTGGCAGCAGCGCTGGCATTTTTTAAACGTCCTGTGTGCATGAGGCCTAATAGTTGCCCAATAATTGTGCACACATAGATAATCTCCTAAGAAAACCAAAACCTCACTTTTTCTTTCCTAAATATTCAGGTTTGAGGTTTATTAACATTTTGGATTGACCAAGAGCACTGCAGTTGTTCAATAATTAAATCCTCAAGAATACAACTTGCGTAATAATTGTGCACAGAGTGTAGTTGTAGCAATGAGACAGTCGTAAGGAGTATATGGTGACAACACTGTGGATAATTTCTTAGTTAATTTTTAGCTTTGTCACCCATGTCAAGGAAGTGGCCCATCAGCATTTTTATTGGCAGGATCCAAAGGGATAAATACAGCTACAAAGGTACAGTACGTTTCACTTTTACATGCACAATTTTTTGATTGTGCTTGTGCATAGGCTTTCAAGCTTTGTTAAATCAGGCAGATTATGAAGTGATAATTTTATAACTATATGCCATAAACCATAATAAACATTGTAAGGATAAAGATCACAAAGATAATCTCTTTCTTAATTTAAAACATAAAATTCCAACAGCCTCAAAAGAAAATCTTAATTATATCTAATCTAGTTTGTTTCCCATTGATCTATCTGGTCTTTAAATATGTTGGTATGTCAGAAGGATGTCTAGCACACAGGGAAAAATAGATTAAATAAAAATAAAATTATTCATACCAAGAATATCATCAATACTCTGCCCCTAAGAGATCTCGCTTGATGTTCTAAAGCCATACAATATTGTTGTAATTTCAAGCTTCCAGAGCAAGGAAAGCTGATTTATACATTCAAATATTGCATTCTAATGGCCTAAATATTGATGGGCTCTAGATATTTATTTGTAATGCAAATGATTTGTTACATTACCCATAATTGTTATCATTATCATTATTTTTATTGTGGGAACTTAGAGATATGTATTTACAGTGCTTTGCAAAAGTATTCACCCCCTTGGCTTTTTACCTATTTTGTTATATTACAGCCTTTAGTTCAACATTTTTTTAATCTGAATTATATGTGATGGATCAGAACACAATAGTCTAAGTTGGTGAGGTAAAATTAGAAAAATATATACATAAAACTATTTTTCATAAATAAAAAACTGATAATTGGCATGTGTGTATGTATTCACCCCCTTTGTTATGAAGCCCATAAAAAGCCCCGGTGCAACCAATTACCTTCAGAAGTCACATAATTAGTGAAATGATGTCCACCTGTGTGTAATCTAAGTGTCACATGATCTGTCATTACATATACACACCTTTTTGAAAGGCCCCAGAGGCTGCAACACCTAAGCAAAGGCACAACTAACCAAACACTGCCATGAAGACCAAGGGACTCTCCAAACAAGTAAGGGACCATTATTGTTGACAAGTGCCAGTCAAGGTTAGGTTATAAAAAAATATCCAAATCTTTGATCTCTAGGAGCACCATCAAATCTATCATAACCAAATGGAAATAACATAGCACAACAGCAAACCTGCCAAGAGATGGCCACACACCAAAACTCACAGACCGGGCAAGGAGGGCATTAATCAGAGAGGCAGCACAGAGACCTATGGTAACCCTGGAGGAGCACCAGAGTTCTACAGCAGAGACTGGAGTATCTGTACATAGGAAGACAATAAGTCGTACGCTCCAAAGAGTTGGGCTTTATGGCAGAGTGGCCAGAAGAAAGCCATTACTTTCAGCAAAAAACAAAATGGCACATTTTAAGTTTGCGAAAAGGCATGTGGGAGACTCCCAAAATGTATGGAGGAAGGTACTCTGGTCTGACTAAAATTAAACTTTTTGGGCATCAAAGAAAACGCTGTCTGGCGCAAACCCAACACATCACATCACTCAAAGAACACCATCCCCACATGGTGGTGGCAGCATCATGCTGTGGGGATGTTTTTCAGCAGTCGGGACTGGGAAACTGGTCAGAGTTGAGGAAAAGATGGATGGTGCTAAATAAAGGGATATTCTTGAGCAAAATCTGTACCACGCTGTGTGTGATTTGAGGCTAGGACGGAGGTTTACCTTCCAGCAGGACAATGACCCCAAACACACTACTAAAGCAACACTTGAGTGGTTTAAGGGGAAACATGTAAATGTGTTGGAATGGCCTAGTCAAAGCCCAGACCTCAGTCCAATAGAAAATCTGTGGCCAGACTTAAAGGTTGCTGTTCACAAGTGCAAACCATCTAACTTGAAGGAGCTAGAGCAGTTTTGCAAGGAGGAATGGGCAAAAATCCCAGTGGTAAGATGTGGCAAGCTCATAGAGACGTATCCACAGTGACCTGGAGCTGTGATAGCTGCAAAAAGTGGTTCTACAAAGTATTCATTTTAGGGGGGTGAATAGTTATGCACATTGACTTTTTCTGCTATTTTGTTCTATTTGTTGTTTGCTTTACAATAATATGTATCTTATTAGATTGATGTCATGAACGTTCCTCCTGTAATACATCCAACCCTCTTAGCTTCACAGAAAATATTCCTTGACAAAACAATGAAGCCCCCAACCCCATATATTCCTTTCTTTATTGATGTAAAAGAGTCAAACAGTATAAAGGAATCAGGACTGTAATGTCATGCTGAAACTCTATATACCCCATGGTTCTACCTCTTCTGGTCTCTGCTCTATTTTTATCCAATCACACTAAAGAGAAAAGGAATGTTTATCAGTATGCCTACAATAAAATACATGAATTAAAAGCTGGAAATTTTTATTTTGGGCAGCAATTTGAACACAAAGACCAGAGGAGGCCACTGTAAAGAGAGGCACCATTATAATATTGTCACGGTCTCTGAGAAAACAGAAAATTGTATAGTCACCTTTTCGTAATTTTCCTTTCCTGAGAACAGTTGTTTCCTCAACCTAGCCCTTTCAACTTCCAGGCTGTCAGATGCGATTTCTCTGGATCTGGGTGTAAGCATTGGCCTTGAGATAGGATATCCGGGGTTATCGGAAGAGGAATTGGAGGCTGAAGGCTGAGTTGCAACAGGGTCGTGAACCATGGTCTTCCGCTCCTAAACCGCTCCTGCCCATTGAAATCAATGGGGCAGCGCGGCTATACTGCTGGCAGCTGCGCATTGCAGGCGGTATTAACCCTTTTTCGGCTGCTAGCAGGGGGTAAAACTGCCCCGCTAGTGGCTGAATAGTGTGGCTAAAACAACGCTAAAGCGCCGCTAAAAATAGCGGCGTTTTACCGCTGACGCACCCACCGCCCAATTGTGAAACTGGCCTAAAACTGAACATTTTAGAGTAGCCTTTTATTGTGGCCAGCCTAAGGCACACCTGTGCAATAATCATGCTGTCTAATCAGCATCTTGATATGCCACACCTGTGAGGTGGATGGATTATCTCGGCAAAGGAGAAGTGCTCACTAACACAGATTTAGACAGATTTGTGAACAATATTTGAGAGAAATAGGCCTTTTGTGTACATAGAAAAAGTCGTAGATCTTTGCGTTCAGCTCATGATAAATAGGGGCAAACCCAAAGGTGTTGCTTTTATAATTTCGCTCAGTGTATGTATCTTCATTGTTTATTTAGCTGTTTTTTCCTTTAAAATAAACAAAAGTTGGATTGATTTCTGCATTGTATATTAGGAAACTGTATCCACAGCAATCTGCTCATTCTTTTTAATTGATCTCTAAACATAAAAGTGTTTTGATTTTTCTTTCTTCTGATACAAATTTCATATTGCCAAATTATCCTCCCGGCTTCGTGTTGGATTCAGTATATTTATTGTTGTTTACCAACTGTAGGAGTCTCTCCATTAAGAAAATTGAAAAATTGGAGAAGAGCTTTATCTGTTAAGGTGCCATCAATGTTTTATTTCATAATACAGTGACAAGCTCCTGAGTTATTCCACTGAATAGAACATTAGTCTGATTTGAAAAGAAAATATTGTCAGGGGAGTGCAGTAATGTATAGCAGACAGCTGCTGAGAAATACATATATATTCTTTTTATTGCACAGCAGCTAATAAAACTGTTGTACTATCTATGTTAAGGGACTACCTGCTAAGAGGGCAATAAGCAAGGCCGTGATGACTCACCATCCGCTGGTAACTGGTTCAGCTTGTAATACGATAAATAACAATAAATATCTGTAAACATGATTTGCTTTTTTTTAATACTTCATACTTCAGAGTTTCTGTTGCTTTTCTGTATCCCAGCTGCGCTCAACTTAAAAGAACTTTGAACTAACAAAAACTTTTCTATAGTTTTTAAAGTGTAAACCCAAAACTTGAACATAAATATACTCTATGTTTGTCTATGCAAACAAAGATGGTGGGGGTGGGCCCACACCTGAAGTGAGTTACTGAGGACCAGGCAGCTTAAATATGGGACCTTTACTGCAAAATTGTAATACAAAAACTGGGTAAAAATCTTTCCACCACCATCACCTCATCAAAAAGGAATTAAAAAGACAACGTTGTCTATAGTAACAGCAGCTGCACCATACAAACCACTCAAACACATATAGTTCCACACATACAGCCAATGAACTGGTAAGCCAGCCTCAATGGGAGTAGAGAATTCAATATGGGATAGCATTTGATGAGTAAATAAACTTTTCAGATCCACTGGAGTGAAGAAAATGCCCAGATTGTGGGGTCCCAGCTGGCAGGTATGGAATGTGCAGTTCAATGAGTATAGCAGTCTGCGTGTTCTAAGAGCATTGCATTGTATAGTACAAACACTTATTGAGAGAACAGCTATCAGTGGTAAACATGGCCCAAGAAGTTACTGGCCCAGGTGAATTATATGGGCATGTGTATGTGGGGCCGTGTGAATATGGTAAAATTCTCAGTATTGCCAGCAATAGCCCAGAGGTAGTTAAGTAGTTGGGGTAAAGCAAGTAACCATCAAGATGTCACTATGAGATAAAAGGCATAGAGCTGAAAGTAGACCAAGGACCAGCAGAACTGCTCACCCGACCACAAGCGCTGCAGGTTCATGTCTTGGACAGTCTGTGGCGGTCTGTTGTCTCATCCGTGTCTTACATCAGATAGACATGAAGTCCACGAGTAGTGGCTCAGGTCTCACTTGGGGGTGTAAGCGATAGCCGTTCGTCTGAATTAGGCTCTAAGCCCGCATCTCGGCATGCCTTAATCAAGATGGATGCCATGGTACTCGTGGAACTCAGTGAGCATGTGCAAATGTGCAGATTTGCATCAGCGGTGAAGTCAAAATGTCACTCATGTGGTATCGTGACAGCCGACATGTTTTGCCCAATCAGCATGAGCTTCTTCAGGGATATGTTTGTCTCTGCCCCTGTTTATATTCAAACCATATATTATGTTTAATTAATCTCTAGAAATCATGTACATTTTAGTTGTGTAGTAAGTTTAGTAAGTGTTGCAGCAATAGGATTTCAGAGTGACAATGCTCACCCACTGCCTTAGCAGCAGAGGTGTTGGCACCCCGCCATGTGGCTATTGCTGTGGCTCTATAGACTGTCAAGATGTTGCACAGTTTGCCTACAGCCCTGATACCCGACCTGCAGCCCTTTGACAGTTTTTGTGTGTCCCTTGGGGGTCCCTGCAGATACCAATTTGTTTTTTCCTATTGCTCTGTTGTAGCAGTCTTATGTAATATGTCTCTAATAAATGGTTATCCCCAGTCTCCAACAACTCCTATAGCTAGGGTGACCACCTGTCCCGGATCGTCTGGGACAGTCCGAGACAGTTCGCATTTGCAGGTCTGTCCCGGGTCCCGAGCGCCTTCATGCCAGGACAATACTATGTCCCAGAATGAAACTGACACAGCCACCTTGCACAGTGCATTCTGCACCCTGACTGGACAAAGCTTTGCCAAATCAGAGCACAGAAAAAGCTGGTTGTTAAGGCGCGGGGGTGGGAAGCCGTCTGCGGCATCCTTAACAACCGATGAGTCATCAGCTGCCTTCGGGTATGGATTTTAAGGGGAGCCCCACGCCAAAATTAGAAAAAAAATGGTGTGATGTCCCCCCATAATGCATACCAGAAAGTGTGGGGGGAATGAACAAGTGCCCCCCTCCTGAACCATTCCAGGACACATGCCTTCAACATGGAGGGGTGGGTGCTTTGGGGCAGGGGGGGGCTCTGCCCCAAAGCACCTTGTCTCCGGATTCCAATAAGCCCGCTGTCCGCATATACCCACAACTACAGCCCAGGGTTGTGGAGAAGAGACCCTTGTCCCCATCAACACACCGGTTCTTCCTTTCTTTTTTTTTTTCAATAGCCGGGTGCCGGCAATTGCAACTGCGAGTCAATTTAAATGTGATTTTTTTTTTATTCTTTAGAAATGTAATTTTTGCTACAGCATGTTCTATGCATGCTACAGATGTGCCACTTTACAGGCAGACTAAGGGGACCCCTGTGATGTACAAAGTCAGCAGGGGGGTGTCCCTGAATGGCAGTTTGGAAATGTTGTCACCCTAACTATAGCAAGTTCTGCAGCCTCTGACCATCTCTCTTGTATCATGTCTGCAGTCTCTGACCATCTCTTGTACCATGTCTGCGTCTCTGACCATCTCTTGTGTAACGTCTGCAGTCTCTCACCATCTGTTGTATCATGCCCGCAGTCTCTGGCTGACAATCTCTTATATCGTGTCCGCAGTCTCTGACCATCTCTTGTATTTTACTTACTATTCTTTGACTATATCCTGTTGTATGTCTGCTGTCTCTGACACTGAATATTCACATAATTTTATGTGTGATCCTTTGGTAATGTTGAGGGCCGCTCTTGAGGCCTCCCATAGCAAGAAAGTTGACCGTCACTGGCCTATATTCTCTCTGTTCTTTGTGCAAATCATCCAACCCATTAATAAGGAGTGGCCCAAGACATCTATTGCAATAGGTTGTACAGCAAGAACTGCTTGGAGTTGAAGTCCGGAACCCAGCAGTGATGTCACTGGAAGTGACACGCTACAGTGCTTTCAAACCTGCCCACAGCCCATGTGCAGTGATAAGAAGTGGTCACATATCTGTAATTAAAATCTGCAGAAAAAAGGTACATTGGACATGATTTTTATTACTTTTTTTACAGAGTTTGATTCCTAGGAAAACAGAGTGTACCCTGCAGGCTACTACACATTTGTCTCCACATCTACATGGCTGGTTTTCTCTATAAATATATCCTATTAGCAATTTGTCTAAATTTCTGATGCTTTGAAGGCTGGTCACTTGTAAATGTATAGTGGTTTCTGTACATTTTTTTTTCCTTTAATTGTTATAGTCAGGGTTAGAATAAAAGATGGCATATTAATATTATGTAGTCTTTATTAAGGCAGAAGGTGGTGCTCTGCTCTTCTTTTTACATGTGAAGAATTGTATCACTCAGCAATGCTGAAATAAGCAAAACGCACAATCGTTATTCACTGCCATCCGATGGTTTAGTTTGAGGTTTAAGTCAGAGAAATTGAGCCTTACAGCAAGCTCGTCTGCTGGGTTGTCCCTTCAGCTAACTCACTGCACTCTGGAAATGTATTGTGCAATGTATCAAGTATATATTTGTTCATCAGGAACCCAGGTAATAAACAACTCTCCAAGGAAATTAAAGAAATTAAAGAAAACAAACCCGAATTTGCTTTATTTTAGTTCAGATGTACATTTGACCAGCTACATAGCTTTCTTTTTTATCTTAAGCTGTCACACCTGTTTTTATTTAGATTTTATTATGCTGTTTGATATAACCACAGATGTCAGTCTTTGGTCGATTATAAGACAACTACACATTTCTTCTTTTGATCAATCTGTATTGTAGATATACGTTCACTGTGATTCCTTTTTATGGAAACGTGATCTACAAATGAAATGTGAATTCATAATTCATAATGCTAAAATTGCAGCTCTAGATGTAAAGGTTACAATGGACTGCAAGTCAGTATTATCTGATTCCATTAGATCCCACATTTACAGCACTAGAGGTGTAACGGGAGGTGAATTAGAACCCACACTTACAGCACTAGAGGGGTAACTAGAGGTGGATCAGATTCTGCACGTACATCACTGGAGGTGTAACTAGGGGAGGATTAGATTACACACTTACAATACTAGTTGTAGTATATGTGAAAGAGGGAATTCACAATTTAATTCTCAGTCCATTATAAAATTATATTCGCTTTTTGGTGGATGTTCAAGAGTTAAACCACCTAGCAATTTCTTATAATTCTGTTTGTGAGATCTCTAAATTCCTGAGTCTGTACACCTGCTGTGGCAGTTATAATGGGGTCCCACTCTCCCTGTTAATTTGTTTGTATACTTTAATTACACAAAGAAATGGAATTGGGAGAGAGGGGACTTTTAAGGTGCCAAAACAAATGAAACTATAACATGTATAATAAAAAAGGTTTTTATTGTACATAGGTTAAAAAAGTATAGCAATCCTAGTGATAAACATTAAGATCAGACCAAATTATTCAAGAATATAATGTATTACTGTACAAAAACTTATTCTCGACATGTTTCGATAGAGTATATAGCTTCTTTAATTACACAAAGGTAGGTTGGAATACACAACACTCCCATGTAGACAGTGACAGAGTTGAGAATTATAGAAGAATTTCACTGTTATAGTACCCAAGACATTTAGAAAAACAGGGGGTGACTCCACCTATAACTATAACTAATATATCAACTTTGGGTGGACTGATTCTGGTTAAATGTCATTGATAACAGAAGTGATTTTGAGAAAGATTTTTTCAGTTATTATATTATAACCAAACGCACTGTTTGGGGTGCCATAGCATGCAGGAGAGGAATAGACTGTTGAGAATGGTGCAAGTAATGTGCAATGGACCCAAAGTGTAGGAGAAGGGCATTTCTTGACATCCAGTGAGTAAAGCACAGTGGAGTTGATTTCTTAAAACTGGAGAGTGCAAAATTTAGTGCAGCTCTGCATAGAAACCAGTTTCCATTTTTTTTGTCAAAGTTTAATTGAACAAACTGATGTTAGAAGCTGATTGGCTACCATCAGATTTTGCACTCTCTGGTTTTAGTAAATCAACCCCAGTAATCCCTAGTTTGTATAGAAATTAAACAAAAACTGAGAAGAATAGGTACCATACTTGGTAAAGCTACTACTATTTTTTCTAGAGAGAAACAATGCTCTTAAGAAAAATGACTAGTTAAATAATAATGATAGATAAAATAAGAACATCTCTAAAAATCATAAATAAAATATTTTTTCTTTTGTCTTTCAATTTTTTTTTTAAAACAAAACAGAAGTTAGAGTGGTTCTAAAGCCCTAAAGCAGTAGTAAACCACTGGGTGTGTTTTTTTTTTAAACCTGAAAGACAATGTCATTATGTGCTAGTATGCTTTGCATATTAGCACATTATGTGAAACTTACCTGAAAACAAAGCCTTCCAGCAGCACGCTGTCACTGCGGAAGAAGCTTCCATCTTCACCCTGTCTTCCTTCCGGGTTCATGGACTCCGGCTGTGTGAGTGGCCAAAGGCACGATGATGTCACTCCCACACATAAGCGCGGGAGCCACCGTTTATGGTACAGGACTCACATGACTCTGAAGAAATGGCACATGGCACAGGGGGCATGGCGTTACTTCAGAGCGCATGGCCCGGTGACGTCACTAGCTACATGTACAGTACACATTTCCTAAATGGTGCACATATAGGTAAAATTCATACATGGGAGTTTACTCCCACTTTAAGGTTTTTTACCTTAATGCATTCTATGCATTAAGGTAAAAAAACCTTCTGTATTGCAGGATTCCCCCAGCCCCTCCTTTATCGTACCTGAGTCCGATCCGATCCAGCAATGTGCAGGAGAGCAGCGGCTCTTGCCGTTGTCTCCTCCCTCACTGGGCTGATTGATAGCAGCGGCTACCATTGACCGAGCCGCCCACTCTGTGTTAATAGACACAGACAGGGCACCTCAAAAGCGGGCCTGCATGGGTGCCTCATGGAAAGCGGCTTCCCACGGGGAAGGCTGGGGGACCCCAGATGAAGAGAATCAGGGCTGCTCTGTGAAAAAGCATTGAACAGAGCAGGTAAGTATAAGTTTGTTATTTTAATTTAAAAAAAGAAGGTTTAATGTCACTTTAAAGCTCTACTATTTCTAATTCCTACATACCCTACACAACCTAATTTCTACCTACCCCTTATCAATTAGTCTCCTTCTCAGTCTGGTGGTATCACAAACTCCTAATCTTCTCTGTTAGTGGTGATGAGCAGTCCTTACTCCTGCATGATAACACCACCCGAAGGAGGGGATTGCAGCTAAAAAACTGTATCTATTTTATTTTTATTTCTTTTTTAAATATTGCTGGACATTGGATTTAAAGAAAGAAATAAAAAAAATAATTCAGCTGGAAAGGCTTTATCTGCCCAAACTGACATTTCACTCACAAGCTTACTTTTATCTACCAGTAACTTCACCAAAAACATTAATGCATCTCATATGTGCCACAGCCAGGGCAGCCATCAGAAATTTTTGGGCCCCTCGCACATCTTTAGGAATGCCCCCCCCTCGAGCCTGACCACCAACATTCCCCTGGGCTTGCCTACAAGCCATCCTACCAAAGCCACACACTGGCCACCTCACCTGTACGCACTCCTATAGCCCCCCACACACCTGTCTTCCTACCTAGTCCCAGCTAATTTTCACAAAGCAGACATGTTGCTGAGAAGCATAGTATAGACAGATCACACGAGGGGTGCACATGCACATAATTGCCAGAGGTGGCAGTAAAGAGCTTGATGTCTGAGCTCAATGTCACAGGGAGTATCAGACGCTGTGAGATTGTTTCTGTAATGCACAGCATGGCTCCCCTTCACCCGTCCTGCCTTCTTCTGGCCCCAGGGCCCCTTACAGTTGTAACGGCTGTACCCCCCCCCCCCTAATAGCGACCCTGGCCACAGCCATTGTAATTGTGACCCATTTACACTGTCAAAGCTATATTTACCCTTACAGAGAAGACAAAACAGGGGAATGACCTATAGCAATAAGGAACAAAAGCTTGGGATAACCAGCAGGGAGATCTTGCAACCTTCAAGAAATATGCTAAGTAATTTGATGATTCATCCAACCAGAATCCATCTATAAACCATAAATTCCATTGTTTTATCATAATAATAAATATATAATGAAGAAAATAACCCTATAAATCCTATTGCATTGTATTTTTATGCTATATCACCAATGACGTTATACTGATACAACTATGATTTTAAATGAAATCTGTACTTCAAATATATACTAATTTGCATTAAACTTTCAAGAACTCTGTCTGCTTGAACATAGTCAGTTTCCAGCAATGTCTGCAGATTGCACATTAAACTGTGATTCATAAGTAAAGCGAACATACCAAAGCAGAATTACGAGCCTCAAAGCTAGTTATCTTAGCCCCGGGCCGTTTTATTTCTGTTTAGGAAATTAGCCACACACTTTAATAGCTTTTGATTAATGAGCCTTTTTTACTTATTATAGAAGAATGATGCTCTCCCACTGATTTTAATGAATGTCAAATGACACAGTCAACTTTTCTCAAAGGACCAAACAAAAGCTAAGTATCCCTTAGTATTCATTAGCAAAGTGTCTGCGAAAATAGGACAGAGACAGGTGGTTGGTGCACATCCATCTTCTTACACATGTATGAACTAATGTGCTAGTAGCATTAACATTAGGTCTTGTTTATTCAATAAATAGCAAACCACAGAATGCAGTAACCCATAGCAAGCCAAAGCCACCAAGACTGTATCTCTGCTGAAAATTACATTACATTATGATCGGCTGCTGTGACTAATCATGGTCATGCCACTGCATTGTGCTTTACTCCTCAGAGACCCAGAGAAAACAAAATTATATTTATTTTAATAAATATGATTAAAAAAAAAAAAACCTAGGAGGAGCAGCAAACCTGTCATGCGGCTTTGACAAGTCACGTGTCAAGATTCTGCTCCTATCACAGTATGTTCTCTGAAATGTTATACAGAGAACACTCCGAAGCACAAAGTAGGCTTCAATATTTCTATGAATGAAATGTAAAATGTCAACACAGTGTGGAATAATTATTGCGATGTTCTGCAGAAATTGTCAGGGCTTGGCTTAGCCCTTCCTTTCCTGAGCTGGCCGCTCAGCTGTTGGCTAATTGCCAGCTCCCATCTCTCTCCACAATTACCCAGCTGTTGATGATCCTCCTTGTCAGTCCTGCCTACTTAAGCCGTCCAGTCCAGAGGAGCTCTGCCTTCACCTTGGTCACATCACAAGAAACTATCTCCTGTGTTCCTGTTTAAAGACTGGCTTTGCTGACATCCCTTCTGGCTCCAGATCCTGCTTGCTGTTCCACTACTTGGATCCCTGACTTCTGGCTTGGTTGACTATCTGTTCCGGATTCTGAATGTTGGCTATGTTTTGACTACATTTGTTCTTTTCAATTTTATTATTAAACAAGTGTGATTTAACTGTACTTCTGTCTCGGTCTGATTTCATGGTTTCTGACAGAAATAAAGAGGGGCCCATGTGTAGGGTCATTCTTCAGCCGGATAATAAGGTCATTGCTGCAGCCCACTTCACTTAGAGCAACCTTGTTGGAATATGATTTGTGTGTGACATAATATTTGGTTTTCCTGACACATTTGTCCACAGTTTCTGGGTTAGGCAACTGTTCCTTCCAAAGGGTTCCACACAGCAGTAAAGGCTTAAGCACTGAACACTTAAAGTAAAACTATAAAGTAACTGGATAGAGTAAAGGAGGGTTATAACCTCATGAGATTTATTTTTATTTTGGGGACTTCCCTTAACTTCCTGTCCCATAGCCAAACAGAAAGTGAGAGGAAATCCCTACAGGTTATGGGAATCCCTTGGGGATCTCTAGATCACCAGAACTAGTGTCCCCTCTATTACTTTTCTGGGGACAACCCAAAATGTGGGATTTTCTTTACTTTAGCTTTCAATGATAATGGTAAACAGAACAAATAGACATAATGAATCTCCTTAACAGGGGCAAGGACAGCAATAAAAACTGACAGGGGCTCAGTTATTAGGGGGGCTGGGGGGGGGGGGGGTTGCTGCACACAAGGTTTTTTACCTTCATGCATAGAATATATGAAGGTAAAAAGCTTGTGCCTTTACAATCACTTTAAGTAGACAGGCATCACACCAGCTGGAAATTGTCAATATCAAAGGATGAAACAGGAGCATAATCAATAAATTACCAGGGTTCATGGCCACAGAAGGTGGAATCTGAGCATCAGAGCCCAAATGTACAGCAGAGTTGACATGAGGAGTCAAAGAGAGTAAATGCAGGTGAAAAATAGTGTCAGTACCTAGTCTAATACTGCAAGCAAAATTGGATGCACTGGCCAAATAATGCTACAATTTGCAACCAGAGTATGCAGCAACCTGCCATTTTGAAACAGTCTGTGACAATATGGATATCTGTTCAACTGGAGGTGGAATATGCCATATTCTCTATGTATATAGCATTTCTAAAAGCATAAATGGAGTGCAACAGCAACAGGTGAACAGAAGGACCCATCGTACATACATCAGTAATATGTGGACATGAAGTCCTAGGGAAACAGCAGAAGGAATAGCAGATGTTGGTGTCTGACTGTGTGCCAAGTGTATGACCAAGCCATGGATGACCACCTGCCTAGATGAATTACTATACTATAGACAGGTCCTAACAGGTACTATTTTTTCTCCTTGCAATGCAATAAATGTTCATTAGCCTCTTTTAACTAAACTAAATTGTGCTCTATAATGCTCTGAATGCAAACCTTACTAATCACTATTGCAGAAGATAATAAATGCACAATTTCACACCTATTATTCAGTGGTGATGACTGGGATCAGAGCACCTACAAAGTAACCCAGAGACATGTAGTGAAAAAAACTAACTGTACTATCACACTATTATGCAACCTTTATGCAACCTGAACAGTTTTCAATAATTGTGTATAAGCACAGGATAGCTGCAACCGACAAACACTGACCTTAATGGCGTTGATCGGATGAGTTGAAAAATCATGGGTCATTTTTATCTTTCTTTGTTAATTAAAGCCCAACTGAAGTCTTGTGTTGTCTACTTATAAATTAGGATGCATTAAAAGTAAAAAAAATATGGCATTTACAAAAGTATTATGCACTTTTTAACTGAAACTATAAGAAGATGTGCTGTGTCAACAATATCTTGGAGGACTGGACTGCAGACAGAGTGCAGTGATATGAACCCAGCAAATCCGCACGCATCTTGCACAGTGCTATATGTGACAACGTGGCTTAGGGAGTAAGAGCTTTTATTACTGGAGATCTGCGCAGGGGGAGTCAAATCACCAGACCACACACCGAGCTCTGTGTCATAGAAATGGCCCAGCTCTCCACTGTGCTGTTGGCAACTTGGCTTTAAGCACAGATTAAACTGCAGCAGGTACATTCTTCTATGAGGAATCAGTGTGGGAGTCTTCTATAAACTTATAGTCAGTTAGTAAACTAATTTTAATTTAAAATCAGTCATTGTGGGTTCGGAAATTCTACATTATAGGGCAGTACAAACATGAGCTGATTGTGGCCATATAATTGTTCTTGTAACAAACAGATGAGCACTGTAAGTGGTTTTATATTATTTGCACTTATAGTTAATTTTTCAGGATAAGCTTTTGAAAGAGACACTCTCTTTGTGAGGTGAAAACTGTGCTGATTTACTACGGTTTGGCAAAATGCCAAGACAAAGTTCACAATTATAATATGGAGTAATGTGGAGGAGTGGAAATATACAGGGTAATAAAAAAAGAATAGAGGGGAAAGCTACACATGTGAGAATGGGCATACAGGTATCTAGTAATGATTTATGAAATCTATGTTAAATACACTCTATTCTTATTTTAAAGGCTTTTCTTTCTCGTTTTGTAATCCCCTTTAAGAATCAAGACAATCATATACTTGATGATGTACCATTAGGGATGAAGCTTGGGTTCACCACTACCATGGGTTTGTGGTCTCAGCAAATTCATGTGCAAATTTCTCCTGGGAGAATTTTTTTTAAACCTTAATGCACTGTATGGCTTTTGGCAAAATTGCACAATAGGTTTAAATTAGTAGAGAGATTAGGGTAATTTAGGGATCTCTACTTTAATTCTTCAAACCCTTTGGTGTATTTTTCTTATTATTAGGGGGGTTTTGTATTTCATTTTATATTGTGGATGATTTAAGGTCACTTGTTACTTAAAGCTGCTGTTAGTAGAAAACTATTGTTTTTTTTCTAAGGCTTCCCTTCCCTAGGTGTTGTTATTTGGGGTTTTTTTCTCCATAGAAAAAATAAACGTTAGGCATACACCAGTAAGGCCTACTACCTCTAAATGTCCTGCTGCTGGTCACTTTTATATTGCTGTATCTTCTGCACTTAATTCCTATAGGAAAACACCAACATGTGCTATTTGTCTCAAGTAAATTTGGGCCTAGCCTTGCTAAATAAAATTGTCTTGCTAGTGGCCAGTTTTATACTACTGTATCATCTAGAGTCTCTTAATTTCTGTAGTAAAATACCTGTCCATAGCTTTTGTTTTAAGTACATTTTGGCCTATTATCCCTGATTAAAACTGTCCTGCTGCTGGCCATCATTACACTGCTATATCATCTGTGGTATCTTAAGCCTCCTACATCACGATTGGATTTTCCGACGGGAATTGTGTGATGACAGGCTGTTGGCGGAAAATCCGACCGTTTGTACACTCCATCCAACAATTGTTCTTGGATTTTCCACAGACAAATGTTGGATGGCAGGCTTTAAAATGTTGTGCAGACAAATTTCTGTTGTCGGATTTTCCGAGCGTGTGTACACAAGTCTAACAGGCAAAAGTCCAAAATACAAACACACATGCTTGGAAGCAAGGACGAGCCAGAAGCGGTCAGTCTTGTAAACTAGCGTTCATAATGGAGAATTTATATTCGTAACGTGGAAAATTATGAAATCTCGAAATGTAGTGCACATTCTCTTCTTCTTTAACCACTTAAGCCCCAGACCATTTGGCTGCCTAAAGACCAGAGGACTTTTTACAATTTGGCACTGCGCTGCTTTAACTGGTAATTGCGCAGTCATGCAATGTTGTACCCAAACGAAATTTGTGTCCTTTTTTTCCCATAAATAGAGCTTTCTTTTGATGGTATTTGATTGCCTCTGCAATTTTTATTTTTTACGATAAAAACAGAAAAAGACTGAAATTTTTTTAAAAAAATCATATTTTCTACTTTTTGTTATAAGAAAAATCCAATAAACTCAATTCTAGTCATACATTTAGGCCAAAATGTATTCAGCCACATGTCTTTGGTAAAAAAATGTCAATAAGCGTATATTTATTGGTTTGCGCAAAAGTTATAGCGTCTACAAACTAGGGTACATTTTCTTGAATTTTCACAGCTTTTAGTTTATGACTGCCTATCTCATTTCTTGAGGTGCTAAAATGGCAGGGCAGTACAACCCCCCAAAGGACCCCATTTTGGAAAGTAGACACCCCAAGGAGCCCATTGAATTTTGTTCCAAGTGATTGAATAATGACAAAAAAAAAATTTTTTTACATAAAGTTGTGACTAAATTATATATTGCTCATATATGCCATGGTAATATGTGGAATTGTACCCCAAAATACATTTTGCTGCTTCTCCTGAGTACGGGGATACTACATGTGTGGGACTTTTTAGGTGCCTAGCCGCGTACGGGGCCCCCGAAAACCAAGCAACGCCTTCAGGATTTCTAAGGGCGTAAATTTTTGATTTCACTCCTCACTACCTATCATAGTTTTGAAGGCCATAAAATGCCAAGATAGCACAAACCCTGCCCCCAAATTACTCCATTTTGGAAAGTAGACACCCCAAGCTATTTGTTGAGAGGCATGTTGAGTCCATGGAATATTTTATATTTTGCCACAAGTTGCAGGGAAATCACAAACTTTTTTTTTTCTTTGCACAATGTTGTCACTAAATGATATATTGCTCAAACATTCCATGGACATATGTTAAATTACACCCCAAAATACATTCTGCTGCTTCTCCTGAGTACGGGGATACCACATGTGTGGGACTTTTTGGGAGCCTAGCTGCATACGGGGCCCCGAAAACCAATCACCGCCTTTAGGATTTCTAAGGGCGTAAATTTTTGATTTCACCCCTCACTACCTATCACAGTTTCGAAGGCCATAAAATGTCAAGATAGCACAAAATCCCCCAATTGACCCCATTTTTGAAAGTAGACACCTCAAGCTATTTTCTGAGAGGCATGGTGTAAAGCAGGGGTCTCAAACTGATGGCCCTCCAGATGTTGCAAAACTACAAGTCCCATCATGCCTCTGCCTGTGGCAGTCATGCTTGTAACTGTCAGCCTTGTAATGCCTCATGGGAATTGTAGTTTTGCAACAGCTGGAGGGCCACCAGTTTGAGACCCCTGGTGTAAAGGCTTTAAAAGCCTTTACAGGTTACCACTTTAGATTTACAGAGGAGGTCTACTGCTAACATTACTGCTCTCGATCTGACATTTGCGGTGATAACTCACATGCATGGTGCAATTGCTGTTTACATTTTACGCCAGACAAACGCTTGTGTTCGCCTTTCTGTGAGAGCAGGGGGGGGACAGGGTTACTTTCTTTTTTTTTATTATTTATTTAGTTTTTTTATTTTAATTTTAAACTGTTCCTTTAATTTTTATTTTTTTTATCATTTTTATTGTTATCTCAGGGAATGTAAATATCCCCTATGATAGCAATAGGTAGTGACAGGTACTCTTTTGAAAAAATTAGACCCTAGATCTCTCCTTTGCCCTCAAAGCATCTGACCACACCAAGATCGGTGTGATAAAATGCTTTCCCAATTTCCCAATGTCGCTGTTTACATCCGGCGAAGTCTAAGTCATGAAATGCTCGTAGCTTCTGGTTTCTTAGGCCATAGAGATGATTGGAGCCATTCTGGTCTCTGATCAGCTCTATGGTCAGCTGGCGGAACCACCGGCTGCATTCTCAGGTTCCCTGTTGGGACAGGAGAGCCAGAGAAAACCATGGAAGATGATGGGAGGGGGGACATTCCCTCCCACTGCTTGTAAAAGCAGTCTAGAGGCTAATTAGCTGCTAGAATTGCTTTTACATAAAAGCCGACTGCTGGCTGAAAAGAATGATACCAAGATGATACCTAAACCCGCAGGCATCATTCTGGTATAACCACTCAAAGTCCTTGTTGGGCATATATTGTAATCTTTTTTTTTTATGCAACCTGTGGGCTGAACGAAAAAAAGAGATTGATCGGTGGGTATGCCCACCATTAGAATACCTCCCTTCATCCACCCACTTCTAATGATGGGCATGCATGCACCATTTTGTTTTTAACTGTGGTGGTGAAATCACCTCCTACAGCACTGGAGTCGGCCCCAAAAGTTAGGAGCAAATCGCTCCTCCACCCCTGCTGCCCCCATGCTTCGGCATATATGCTCTTTTTTTTAACTGTGGTGGTGAAATCACCTCCTACAGCACTGGAGTCACGGCTTTATGTATCGTGGGAGCAAACGCTGTTGCTGTCAAGATAAATAAATCCACGCTGCAACTGAATGGCGTACCTGCTAAGCAAATGATGGTTAACAATAAAACAAAGTAACATTACAGTACAACAGTAAGACATACCATACCTGCAAAGCCAATACAAAAAAAATAGTAAAAAATAAAACATTTTTAATGCAATCTGTGCCTAAAATATATATATATGCCAAATCATGGGGGGCATCCGCCCCAAATGTTAGGCGCAAATCACGGCTTTATGTATTGTGGGAGCAAACGCTGTTGCTGTCAAGATACATAAATACGCGCTGCAGCTGAATGGCATACCTGCTAAGCAAATGAAATAAAACAAACATTACAGTATAACATACCATACCTGCAAAGCAAATACAATAAAACATAGTAAAAATAAAACAGAGAGAATGATAGATATAGAACAATAGTGAGCGAACAGTAGAGCAGACAGTAGAGAGTGAACATAAGAGAAAGAACAATAGAGAGAGAGAAGACAAATACAACCACAACTATTTTTGTTTTTTTTATTTTTTATTTTTTGGTGTTTTTGTGTGGGGTTTTTTTTACCCTTTTTTCACTTTTATAAAAACTGTAAAAAAAAAACTATAAACTGAACGTTAGAAAATTCAAAGTGTGGCGCTATAAGCTCCGTAAATATGTAATAAATAAATATATCAAAATGATACGGAAATCCTATAAATTAGGTGATTTCAAAACAAACATCTCAGTGTGAACCAGAGTGTGCCACATGAACAAATATAACAATGGCTATTGAATAAAGCAGTAACACTTATATACATTCGCCAATTCAAATGGTAAGTGGAAAAACATCAAAAATGATATTATATATAAAGTCCATATCACAATAAGTGAAATATTAGTGAAAAAAAGCAAAAAGTCTATGGTAACAGTGCATAGGCGATGATAAACAGGTGTCTCCCGAACATGCAGAGGGATTGTTAGATCCAACCTGGCAGGTAAATGGACCGTGGGGAGATCAGAAGTGCACAGAAGATTGAAATCAGTGCCAGGACCATCACCAGAAATTGTGGAGGCTTACCAGAGATAGTGGCCTGAAATAGCATATGCCATACAGGTCAAAAAGGCTTGATGACCAACAGGTCTGGATATTTTATCTGTTCAGATGTCATCACCACACGGTAAGGGGGAAATAATCAGCACGGCTTCCTCATCAATGGATACACCACCATAAGCCAAGCGAACAATTCGTATTGCATGTGAGAAGTAAAAACACTCACATAGCGTGATAACGTTTAAACTTGGATTTATTAAAAATTAAGAATTAAAAAACAAACTCACATTTTCAGAAGATAGGAATAGCATATAAATCGTATAGCGGTAGTCATGAGGGGTCCACCCAACATGTTTCAGATGATGACTGTTTAATAAATCCAAGTTTAAACGTTATCACGCTATGTGAGTGTTTTTACTTCTCACATGCAATACGAATTGTTCGCTTGGCTTATGGTGGTGTATCCATTGATGAGGAAGCCGTGCTGATTATTTCCCCCCTACCGTGTGGTGATGACATCTGAACAGATAAAATATCCAGACCTGTTGGTCATCAAGCCTTTTTGACCTGTATGGCATATGCTATTTCAGGCCACTATCTCTGGTAAGCCTCCACAATTTCTGGTGATGGTCCTGGCACTGATTTCAATCTTCCGTGCACTTCTGATCTCCCCACGGTCCATTTACCTGCCAGGTTGGATCTAACAATCCCTCTGCATGTTCGGGAGACACCTGTCTATGACTGTGTGGTGCTGTACCCTACGCTAATACTCAACTAGAGTGTGATAGCGTTCGAAACAGTCACCAATGCAAAGATTGGTCAGGACAGGAGGAACAATAAAAGCGTGTGTCACGCCTAAATCCGTGCTTTCTACAGACATGACATCGTCTTTGGGGTGTTCTTTGGGTAGGAGTACATGTGGAGTACATGTGGAAAATGCCTCTCATGCAGCCGGCTTACTGCGTTTGCATTGGGAAGTTGGGCCAGAGCACCGTCTGGAAACAGAAGGGCTCTGATGATCTCTTCCTGGAATTTAAGAAGGGATCCATTTCATCCTGAAGCTCTGTATAGCACGTGAGCGTTCAGCAAAGCCAATTGAAATAAGTATACAGACACCTTTTTATACCAGCATCTGGCCTTATGGGCAATTAGGTACGGCACCAACAACTGGTCATTGAGGTCCACCCTTCCCATATTGAGGCAATATTCGGACACAGAGGGGTTTCTCAACAACACCAGTCGCCGTAGGAATTTGGACTGTCGTGTTTGCGTTAAGGGAGGAAAGAACGAAAACATTCTTATTATCCCTCCACTTCACAGCCAGCAAATTATTACATCTCAAGCAGGCTCTCTCCCCCAGCCTAAGATGGCAATCTACAAGCCGCTGGGGAAAGCCCCGGCGATTAGATCGCACGGTGCTACATGCGCCAATTTGATGATCAAACAAGTGACTAAAAAGTGGCACACTTGTGTAGTAATTGTCCACATACAAGTGGTACCCCGTTCTGAATAAGGGTGACACCAAGTCTCACACAATCTTACCAACGCTCCCTATGGAGTCAGGGCAGTTCTCCGGCTCTACGTAACTATCTCTTCCCTCGTAAACAATAAAACTACATGTATAGCCCTGTCACAGAGCTTATACATCTTGACCCCCTATCTGGCACGCTTGCTGGGAAGATACTGTTTGAATGACAAGCGGTCCGAAAACTTAATCAGGGACTCATCAACGCAGACAACTTGATGGGGAGTAAACAAGGCTGCAAAACGTTGGTTGAAGTGGTTTAAAGGGGCCGAATTTTGTAGAGCCAATCAAATTCAGGGTCACCCCGAGGATGACAGAGTTCATTATCGTTGAAATGCATGAACCGCAAGATCTGCTCGTATCGTGTCCTGGTCATGGAGGCAGAGAACACAGGTATATGGTGGATTGGGTCAGTGGACCAATATGACCGCAACTCACTCTTTTTAGTTATGCCCATGAGAAGGGATAGGCCCAGAAAGGTCTTAAATTCAGAGACCGTAATTGGTCTCCAATCTCTGGCAAGGGTCAGCTGGGGATTAGTGGCGATGAATTGACCAGCATATGAATTGCTTTGGTCCACAATAGATCTATAGAGATCTTCGGTGAAAAACAGCGAATAAAAATCAAGCAACGTAAAATCAACTTCCACCTGGATTCCGGGTTGGCCAGTGAATGGGGGAAGTACGGGTGCTGCAGAAGTGGTGAGTTCCCAATTAGAATTGGCGAATGCAGTAGGAAGGGCACTATGGGCTCGACGGGCCTGTCTTTGTCTTCTTCTTGGTGGGAGCAGGACACTACTCGTGCTTGCCACCTCGCCAGCTTGAACTGCACTTATGGGACTCGCCACGTCACCAAGTGTTACTGCAGTGCTGGATGTATGACCAGGATGTACTAGGCCGCTGGTGCTTGCCAGTTCACCAGAAGGAATAGCGGCGCTAGTACTGGCTCTCTGCTCCATACGAGGGACCTGCAGTTCTTGCACCTCAATGACAGCAGAGGAAGATCGGGGTCTGGTACGCCTGAACTTGGCAGGGGCCACAACTCCACCATCAGAGCTATCTGTCAGGGTGCCGCTTCTGTCTACAGGTTTGTATTCTGAGCCTGAATATGACAGATGAGTGACTTCCTCTTCACTATTTGTCATGCTCAGAAACGTGTAGGCCTCTTCACGAGTGTACCTTCGATTTGCCATTTTGGGCTCTAAATTTACTGTACACTAGTGAGACTCACAGGTAAAAAAGCTCCTGACTGTTAGTGACTGATTCAAACGCTACCAAAAGAACTGTTAGCGTTTGCAGGGATCAGGCCTGACTCTGTGAATGCTGCAGTTATGTGTGTTGTATTTTGTAAGTGACAGTGATCGATTGATACTGCACTTGGGTGGGCTGTGCTGGACTGGGCGGAGAGGCTAAACGCAGGTGCTAGCAGGTATCTGGGCTGATCCCGCTAACACTGCATTTTTGGGAACCCTAAACTGTTGGGGATGCTAGTATAGATCTGATCAGATTAGATATCGATCTGTTCAGACACTATACTACTAAGGGACGCGTATGGTGCGTGTGTGGGTGTTAGCGGTACTGGCACTAATTTGACGCTGCCTGGGGGCGACGCAGACCCTATCTGACGCTAAAACCTAACTTTGATTACCCACCGGGTGATTAGGGGGTCAAATCTATATTGGGTAAAATATGGCGGGTACCCTGAGGCTATAAAGAAAAATCTAGCTAAACACTTATACTGTGATCACAGGTGACAGGGGGTAATCAAGGGGTTAAACCTTTATTGGGGGGTTAGGGGTAGTCCCTAAACCTATCTGAGCCTAATACTAATTACTCTAACACTGATTAGTGTCACTATTGACACTAGTACAGCGATCAAAAAAAAATCTGATTACTGTACTGGGTGACACAGTGATTAGTGGTGAAGGGGTTAACTGGGGGGGTGATCGGGGGGTGATCAGGGGGTGAATTGTGTGCCTACGTGACCTGGTGACAGTGTAGTGTTGGCTCAACTCACATTTAGATGCTCTCTCCTCTCAGTGTTTACAGTTACACAGACAGGGGAAGGATATCTTTCGTCAGGAGTGATTACCAGGTTGGTTCATTGGCCTGGGCCTGGGGATTGATCGGTTCCTGATCGAATCCGATCATCATGGCTGGCGGGGGGCGGCGCGCCCGACGTAGCATGACGGCGATTCACCTGCCTGTGCCATTCTGCCGCAGTATAACTGCGGCGGACGGTCGGCAAGCGGTTAATGGGATAATAATGAAGCTGCTTTGCTGGTGATACTGATGGAGTTATTGCAAACTAATTTTCAAAGGCTTTTTTTCTAGTGATATAAAGAATATTATTATGCTTGTTATTTTTATTTTTTTCGTGCAAGTTACCACAATACCATTATCCCGTAGTTTTTAAGATCAAAGATACAAATATGTTGGTGTCCCTTGTTAATTTTACATTGTAGTTTTTAAAATGTAACTGCCTACTCCCAAACTGTCATTTGAAGTAAAACACATAGTCAAGTATTATTCTCCACAATTTTTTTTATTGTGCATTAAAAAAAAGAAAACAAATAAAATTAGACATGCTATCTGCCAATAGAACTTAACCAAAAAGTGCATTCTATGCATCCAAAAATATAGAAAATATACCAAATCAAATCATTATTCAACCAAAAAATAAAATAAAAGCCTCATGCATGTGTCCTGCTTCTTAATATAGGTGGTCAACAATGCCAAGAGTAGGTGAAAGCAGAGGTCCGTCATCCGGAGATAATTCCAAAAATCATCTGAATTATTCTCCTGGAGCTCCCGCAGCAAAGGCATATGACATAATTGGTCACGATTAATAAAGCAACCAATTTTTGGTCCAAGAAATCCTCCTCCTCCTGTTCCTGGACTGGACTTGGGTCAAAGCAATAACTCCAAGGCCAATAATAAATAACACGTTCTCCTGCGATTCCGCAACTTGTCTGGTTGAAGAACGGTCATTCAGAAAGAAACTGAAAAGCATGAAATTAAAAGCATGAAATGAAAAGTGCAAAATGAAAAGCACGAATCAATCACTAAACTTCTACTAACAGGAAATTAGCAGAAAGAGACCAAAGGGTGGCACTAAAGAGCTGAAAAACCACATAGTACGTCACTACGTTCATGTTTGTTGGCCGACAATTGTGTGCCGTTTGTATGCAAGACAAGTTTGGGGCCAACGCCCTTCAGATAAAAGTCTGAGGTTTTGTCTGCGGAAAATCGGATCGTGTGTACGAGTCTTAAATTCTTAATTAGAACTTGATGGCCAGTGGTAGGACAGTTTTGCATCTGTGAGAACAGGGGCAACTACAGCATACCACTGGATAATTTGTATCTGCCTGTCAAAGGGGACTACTATCATTTGATAAAAAAAACTGTGTCACTGCTAAAGCTACCTGAAAAAAGTCCTTTCCACCCACCTCCTTCATTCAGCTGTACAATAGCTTCCATAAATGAAACACGATCTATGAATGGAAGACCGACAGATGAACAAATGGTCCACCACCTCCATTTATAGATTAGTATGTATAATGTAGTTAAAGTGTATATTGTAACATCCCTAGCTGTTTTTGTTATATTCTATGCCACATTGCTGGATGTGCAGCTACAGTATATGAACCTGTAGTAATTAAAGCCACTGTTGCATGTTCAATCTTGTTGCTTCTGTTGGACAGATAAAGACAGAAGTTTTTCATTAACTGGGATTCTTTATTTCAGTAAAGATTGTGAAACTCCTCACAGTAAAGGCTGTGCTTACCTGCACATTACTCCTGTAATGTGACAGGAGTAATGCCAACCCCGAATAATACTACCATGGATTTTACACACAGTAAGGCATGACTGGCATTGCATTGATATCCATTATATAAGACACCCAATGAGATTCTGTCCTAAATATTTTTAGTTTTGTGCCTTGTGATATGTTGACAGCCCAGAATGAATGTTTTTTCTTTTTTACACACAATATAATGCGCGTTAATATGCATGCATTAACTCACTGCAATGAAAACAGTCAGGTATAAAGAGGGTTAGAATAAATGTTATTTTATTTCTGATTTAATAAAGCAAATACTGTATTTTACAACGTCTTTTTTCTATTTTTGTTTCTGTGTGGCCTGTCTCACTATAAATGTGTTAAGTTTTAAATGTATTGAGTTTTATTATGGTCAAGTCTAGAGCTCAAGCCATGTGGGAAGGTTTCCTTTGTAGAGAATTGTATAAGGATTATATTAATTGATTAACCCAAACTGGGCAGTGCAATGTCTTATCTGTAACGAAAGATAAAGATTTGCGTACATTTTGCAGCTAGTGGCCTATTCACACTGAGCCTGCATAGTATTTGATGTCTGCAAGAGTAATGTGATCACGTTGGCTAGCTGTCATGTTCTGTGTGTCTAATATGAAACAAAACTATTATGTATCTGTCTGCTGCTAAGGTTCTGTTGGGCAGACTTCTCTTTAGGAAGAAGAAGATTTGTACAGTCAGACCTTGCTGGGAAGGTATACTATTTTATGTCTATATAAAGAACAGTGGAATTGCATTATAATAGCATTAAGCGGGCAGATTATTATGGGGATGTGATCTCATACGCCAATATACTGTGTAACATTATTTTTATCATGCAATGATAAGCAGGCACAATGCCCCATCTCTTGTGTCTGTTTAATGTTACAAACAATACAGTCTACTCAGAAATAGTGTGCTGAATTAGTAGCAGGGGTGGATAGGCTGTCAAAGTGCTTCATACTGAGCTTTGGCATACATGAGACTTGTTTCATCTGGAGACTAATTAAAAGGAGTTTCATCCATTACAATATATTGCCTAAAGACTTCATCCCCTACCTGCAATGTACCTGTTTTTCCTCAACTCGGTATTCATTATGCATAACCAGCTTCACAAATGTTGACTAAGACAGTTGCATAATGCAGTAAAATATTTGCGTACTGTGAAATAATATCTAAAAAGAGAAGGATCTGTTTACTTAATATGTCCCTTCAAATAGCACATAACAGTCGAATTAGTTATTTTGATTTCAGTTTCTGAAAAAGTTGGTATGACGGAACAATATTTCATATACACCTATTTATAATGAGCCTTATACAACTCTTTGGGGAAATCACATCTTGATGTTACACAAGCTACATTATCACTATTGCATTCCCTTTCTCTAAACAGCATGTGTTTCATGAGACTGTTGATCATTATTTAAACATAACGCCACTCAAAACATTATACAGTGGCTCTGCTCGGTTGTCCAATCCTGTTAGTAAATGCACCTTAACTTACTTCTAACCACTGGAAGCAATCAGGAAAAGAACTTCCGTATTCATTCAATAAGATGGTTCAAAGAGCAAACCAGAAGTGCAAAGTGTTGTAGCCTATAATAAACAGTTAAGTATAATTTATAATTTTAATTACAGGACAGATTGCTAAAAGATTAATTGTATCAGTTATGATGGGCTGCTGAACTCTGCTCTTTGCTTTATTGATTAAGCTTGTTGGTCTTTATGGTGTGTGGTCTATAGACTGTCTGCCTGTGCCAAGAAATAGACTTGCTTCGCATAGTCCTCTAGCTCCAAACTTAAAATACATTTCACTCTCTTTTCTGCCTTATGTGGCTTGTATCTAAAAATTGCTACATATCTAAGAATGTGCACAAATTCAATCCACACATTTCCTGTCTGCACAAAAACTGAGCCCCTAGAATTATTTCAAATGCATGCTAATAGCGCCTGCTATCTATCTCACTGTCAGTTCAGAATTGCTATGAGTCTGAAATTAAGTTCATTTGGGTTTGCAGGAATGGGAAATCTATAATACAGGGGAGAATTACGGGTACTAAATAAATGCTACCACTGATCCAATCTTGCTAGAAGAAGATTCCTTGGATGCACATCCAGCTTGTCACTCAGACATGTAGACCAAAAAAATGTCAGGTTGACAGGACTTTATGATTCTGTGATTAAGTGCTAGTATGCGTGAAACAAGTAAAATATTCCATCTGCTTGTTATACTCTGATTTTTATGGAATAAAGATATTTGCATTGAGAACTTGGATTGTCATCACATTGACATTAGCTTGGTCTAGGGGATTACACGTAGTTATAGAATGATTTTTACTCTTAAAAAACACAAATATCAAAAATATCCTAATGGATAAATATAAATATCTCTTTTTCCAAATCAGCCATGTTCATTGTATCAGTGTTTACATTTACTTTCTACGTTTTTCTACACAAAGAAGACATCAGAGCATATTACAATATACATAAAATTAATTGAATTTAATCTATAAGAGCAAAGTAAGCCTAAGGGAGCAATTAAACAACACGAGAATACAATATATGGTGAACTAGGTGACCCTATGTGACTTGAATGCCAACTAGAGTTGACATCCAGGAACACTGCAATAAATAACTAATGTTCTACATAAACAGTTTGCGTAACCATAGTAGATAGGTGTTTGAAAGGGGAACAAAAAGTAAAACTATTTTAGGTAGAAAGAAAATGGTAGATATACAAAAATAACTATTACTTAAACTTTGTTCTCTGGTTGCCCTGTGCATATATGAAAATGTGTGAAATGTTCTGGCTTAAACAGAAGTACAGTGGGAAGGAACTTTAAAGTGAAGTTGCCTATTCAGGAAAAGTAACTTGTTCTCTTTATAGTCCACTTTCTCTGCTTCCCTGTGTTTCCCTACTGACCCTTTCATCTGCTGCAGCCTGCAGCAGAAGTTCTTGTTTTGGTCTGTGGTAGAGCTTACAACAGGAACTAAGGGTCATCTCTTCACGCCTCTGCTCAAGTACTCAGCCTTGGTGATTGGTGGCTCAGGCACTGTGCACTCTATAGTGAGAAAACGAGGGAAAGTCATATGCTCCCCGGTCCTCAAAAATACCAGGTGTTTTAAAAGGACTACAGTTGGTGAATAGGGATGGGTGAACGGTTCATTGTTTGGTCATTCTGCGAATATCTGAACAAACGGGTCGTTCAACCATTTGTTCGCCCCCCCCAAACGGACCACAATGAATTGCGGCACTGAACAGTGTATTGCAAGTCCTGATTGTCTGAAGCAGTGAAAGCTTCAGCCAATCAGGGCACAGAGTACTGTTGGAGTTATGATTGGACAGTGTCATAATGACTTTATCCAATCAAGGCTCATTCCCGCCCCACAGTATAAAAGTATCCTTTCAATGGCAGGCATTTTCAGTGAGATTTTGGCGTGGAGAGAGATAGAACAGGGCTCTGTTCAGTGCTATCAGTTACAGTAGTTAGTGTGCTATACTGTGCTATTTTGCTTCAATTGTCAGTGTAAAATATTAGTTTATTGCCAGTCTAGGGATAGTGTGAGTGTAGTGAGGAAGACCATCATTCAGCTTTGCATAGTGTGCAGCTGGAGTAGGGACAGCTCAGTTTCACTGTGATGTAGTGAGACCGTGTCAGTAATCTTTACATTAGTGTATAGCTAGAGTAGGGACAGTTCAGATAGCGTCAGTGTAGTGATGGTTGCACACCGTCAATTTGATTGCGTTACTGCCAGTTTAATGCCATTTACTTCTGTGTGCATTACTACCAGTTTAAGGTCATTTACTTCTGTGTGGTTTACTGCCAGTTTAACGCCATATAGTTTTGTGTGTGTTACTGCCAGTTTAACGCCATATAGTTCTGTGCGCAATACTGCCAGTTTAACTCCATATAGTTTTGTGTGTGTTGCTGCCAGTTTAACGCCATTTACTTCTGTGTGCGTTACTGCCAGTTTAACGCCATATAGTTTTGTGCGTTACTGCCAGTTTAACGCCATTTACTTCTGTGTGCGTTACTGCCAGTTTACCACCATATAGTTTTGTGTGCGTTACTGCCAGTTTAACACCATATAGTTTTGTGTGCGTTACTGCCAGTTTAACGCCATATAGTTCTATGTGCCTTACTGCCAGTTTAACGCCATATAGTTCTGTGTGCGTTACTGCCAGTTTAACGCCATATAGTTTTGTGTGCATTACTGCCAGTTTAATGCCATATAGTTCTGTGTGCGTTACTGCCAGTATAACGCCATTTACTTCTGTGTGAGTTACTGCCAGTTTATCACCATATAGTTTTGTGTGCGTTACTGCCAGTTTAACACCATATAGTTTTGTGTGCGTTACTGCCAGTTTAACACCATATAGTGTTGTGTGTGTTACTGCCAGTTTAACGCCATTTTCTTCTGTGTGCGTTACTGCCAGTTTAACACCATATAGTTTTGTGTGCGTTACTGCCAGTTTAACGCCATATAGTTCTGTGTGAGTTACTACCAGTTTAATGCCATATAGTTCTGTGTGCGTTACTGCCAGTTTAATGCCATTTACTTCTGTGTGTGCTACTGCCAGTTTAATGCCATATAGTTCTATGTGCGTTACTGTCAGTTTAATGCCATATAGTTTTGTGTGCATTACTGCCAGTTTAACGCCATATAGTTTTGTGCATTACTGCCAGTTTAACGCCATTTACTTCTGTGTGCGTTACTGCCAGTTTATCACCATATAGTTTTGTGTGCGTTACTGCCAGTTTAACACCATATAGTTTTGTGTGCGTTACTGCCAGTTTAACGCCATGTAGTCCTGTGTGCGTTACTGCCAGTTTAACGCCATATAGTTTTGTGTGCGTTACTGCCAGTTTAATGCCATATAGTTCTGTGTGCATTACTGCCAGTTTAATGCCATATAGTTTTGTGTGTGTTACTGCCAGTTTAATGCCATATAGTTCTGTGTGCATTACTGCCAGTTTAATGCCATATAGTTTTGTGTGCGTTACTGCCAGTTTAATGCCATATAGTTCTGTGTGCGCTACTGCCAGTTTAACGCCATATAGTTGTATGTGCGTTACTGTCAGTATAACGCCATATAGTTCTGTGTGCATTACTGCCAGTTTAACGCCATATAGTTTTGTGCGTTACTGCCAGTTTAACGCCATTTACTTCTGTGTGCGTTACTGCCAGTTTAACACCATATAGTGTTGTGTGTGTTACTGCCAGTTTAACGCCATTTGCTTCTGTGTGCGTTACTGCCAGTTTAACACCATATAGTTTTGTGTGCATTACTGCCAGTTTAACGCCATATAGTTCTGTGTGCGTTACTATCAGTTTAATGCCATATAGTTCTGTGTGCGTTACTGCCAGTTTAATGCCATTTACTTCTGTGTGCGCTACTGCCAGTTTAACGCCACATAGTTCTATGTGCGTTACTGCCAGTTTAACACCATATAGTGTTGTGTGTGTTACTGCCAGTTTAACGCCATTTGCTTCTGTGTGCGTTACTGCCAGTTTAACGCCATATAGTTATGGGTGCATTACTGCCAGTTTAACACCATATAGTTTTGTGTGTGTTACTGCCAGTTTAACGCCATATAGTTCTGTATGCATTACTGCCAGTTTGACGCCATATAGTTTTGTGCGTTATTGCCAGTCTAACGCCATTTACTTCTTGTGCGTTACTGCCAGTTTAATGCCATATAGTTCTGTGTGTGTTACTGCCAGTTTAACGCCATATAGTTATGGGTGCATTACTACCAGTTTAACACCATATCGTTTTGCGTGTGTTACTGCCAGTTTAACGCCATATAGTTCTGTGTGCGTTGCTGCCAGTTTAACGCCATATAGTTATGGGTACATTACTGCCAGTTTAACGCCATATCGTTTTGTGTGTGTTACTGCCAGTATAACGCCATATAGTTGTGTGTGCATTACTGCCAATTTAACGCCATATAGTTCTGTGCATCACTGTACATTTGGCACATTATATTGCAGTATATTATAGTGTATCCATGGAGTGTGTCTGTGTAGTGCGAGTACTCAAATTAAAGTGCACCAAACACCACTTAACATTGATTAAAGTGCATCTAGGTACAGCTTTCTACTTCTTCTTTACATTTGCTTATAAGCACCGCCCCCTCTCTCCCAATAATGTCTGGGAGAACAACAAGGAGAGGCAGATGTTCCCTTGGCACTGTAATGGGGCCAGCAACAAATGTGTCCACAGTCAAAGGTGGACGTGGTGGTCAGTCCTCAGGCAGGGCATCATTTCCTCTATTTAGTGAGTTTGCCCATGCCTCCTTGTCCACATCTATTCCTGCCATAGCCCCAACATCAGCCATGGAGGAGTCAGCTGAGTTATTTGACCACAGTGTCAGCCACTTGTTCCTTGATGACGCCCAGCCATTACTGGATTCAAATGTTGGTTCTGAAGTTGAGGATGACAGGAACATGAGCCTAGAGAGAGGGGAGAACACTGGTAGACAAATTGGCATTCATGTTCCCCTAGCCGCAGCGTGTTGCAAAGTTGTCTCCAGTGGTAATGATGATGATGGAGGAGATCAATTTTTCTGCACCTGTTTGACAGGTGTATATCATTGCAATTTTTTACAGCAAGGCCAATTCTTGCTTTCATCAAGATTACCTCTAAAGGGTTTCGGTGGGAAGGCACCACCGACACCCAAAGACCAATTTTTACGCACTCGTTACTTCTATCCAAAGTCAAAGTGACACCAGAATGTATCCAAAAAATCTCTAATCTTGTTCCCAGTGCACTACATTGTGGCCCCATTATACACACTGGCTCCCCAGCTATTGCTGAGCAAAATAAAGGCAGCTTGCAGGTAGATGTCATTTTTTTTTACTTTATAAATGCAATTATTGATGCAGCAGATTCTAGACATGGTACAGATCTGCCATTTTACAGGTAGGCTAAGGGGACTCCCCAGGCACTATATTGGAAGGAATTTTTCATTTTTATGCTTTCACTTAAAAAAATCAATAAATCACTGCTCATTTAAAAATGAAGTTTTTCACAAACTTTTCTTTTAATGAGGTCCCAGGGCAGGACCCGAGCCCCTATAACCATTGTATGCCCAATTACTTGCCTATAAGCCTTCAAAATGGTCACTTTTGACTTTTGACGTTCGGGTCCCATTGATTTTAATGGGGTTCGTTATTCGGGTCCGAACTTTTGCGGTGTTGGAAAGTTCTGGTGCGAAACGAACAGGGGTCCATTTGGTCCATCCCTATAGGGGTATTCAAGTCTGATGTTGGTCCAGTCAAATTCTGTGTCCCTCGGGGCTTAATCTTGAGTCCCTTACTTGTTAGCATTTATATATTTCCGCTTGGCCAGATCTCATGGGCTCAATTATCACCTCTATACTGACAACACTGAGATTTACATCCACACTGAACTAAATTCTTCTTTGGCTGCTTTTCTCCTATCTAACTGTATTCATGATATAAAAGCTTGGATGGCCCATAATTTCCTACAATTAAACTGTGACAAGTCATGCTTATTGGCACCCTTATCAATTATGTAAGGCCAGTCCTAATAGCTTATCTACAGATGGCCCTGTAATTAAGCTTTAGTCTAAATTGAAAAATCTAGGGCTGGTATTTGATGCTAGCTTAACCTTTGATCCACATGTACAAAATGTTGTCAGAACATCTTTTTTTTCACTTGAGAAATGCTGCTTGACTGCATCCTATGCTATCATACACTGTAGCTAAAAAGCTGAATCATACATTTGTGTTCTCCCAACTCGACTACTGCAATGCTCTACTCACTGGTGTATCTAAATTCACTATTAATTGTCTACAATATGTACAAAATTCTGCAGCCAGAACCCTAAGTCTGGTACAAGTGATCATATTACCCCTATCCTGGAGTTCTTGCACTGGCTACCCGGTTTCAGGTTCGCATAGACTTGAAGATCCTCTTGCTCACCTATAAGACCCTTCATGGCCTGGCACACCAATATCTGTCTCAATTTTTATCAACTTATTGCCCCCCTTATAACCTCCGCTCCTCAAATTCTGGTCTTCTGTGAGTTCCCTCTACTCACCTACACTCGGTGGGCAACAGAGCCTTCTCCTATGCTATGCTACAAAATTCTGGAATTCACTTCCAAAGAACATCCGAGAGTCATCTTCCCTAAACTCATTCAAATAAAATCTAAAAACATTGGAAATCCATTTTCCCTGGGGAGAATGGACGTGACCGGAGGCTGAAGTGAGGGGGAGGACATTGTGAGCTTGGACCTTGCCGCTACTCCCATGTCCGATCCTGCCTAACAACATGGGGAAGGTGACGCCGTGACGCCGGAAAGCTAAACAGCTGATCGGGCAGACGGATTCTGTGTCCGCTCGGCGTTCTGCCTGCACGCTCTCCTGTGGCTCTCCCGGGATAGTATCTAGCAGCGCACTCCCCAGTGAGAAGGGACGAGGCGCACACCCGGGATTGGCAGCCGTCTGTGGTATCCTGGAGTTCCAAGGGGAGGTTCGTGCCAAGATGACCAGGAAGAGGGGTGCAGAGGAGGCGGCCGTGCAGGATGGAGCTGGCGTTCACACACAGCATGGACCCAAAGATAAGGCAAGTCATGCTGCTGCAAAGTTGGAGCGCTTGGCTCACACACCAAACCACACACCCAAGAAAGGGGGCCAGGTAGGGGGTGTGCAACATCAGGGCCTGTAGGCCAGCCACCCTGGGGGGAGGAAAAGTCAAGGCTCAACAGCAGTAGGCGCACCTGCAACTTTGGCAGAATCTGCATCACAAGCAGTCCTGGAAGGGGAGCATGGACTGAGCAAAGAGGTAGCAGAAGGTATGGGTGTGCTAGCCTCAGTAGCAGAGAATGAACCATATTTGAAGGACATTCTCCTAGCAGTTAACAACTGTAAAACATCACTATCTGACCAGCTTAAAGGTATTAGATATGATTCATTTACCCTAAGACAGGAGGTATGTGCTCGGACTACCACCCTCGAGGGGAGAGTCAGTCAGGTAGAAGATGATGTGAACCCGATGAGAAGTAAAACTCATGAGGGATCAATTTGATATGTGCATGCATAAAATGGACGAATTAGAGAACACGTTATGCAGGAAGAATGTAAGAGTTCTTGGTCTTCCCGAAAGAAGTGAAGGTAATAACCCCATAGAGTTTATGGAAGGCTGGTTCAGAGATACGTTCGGTAAGGAGTCGCTTTCAGGGCACCATCTTCAGGGGGTCAGCCAAGGCCCCTTATTATCAAACTCCTGCACTTTAAGGATAAGGTTACCATTCTCCAGAAAGCAAGAGAGAGAAATGAAAAACATACAGTATAATAGCGTAAAGATTTCTTTATATCCAGACTTCTCCCCAGAGCTACAGAAACAAAGAGCAAAGTTTACAGAGTGCAAACATAGACTGCAGCAGTTCAAAATTAATTATGCATTACTTTATCCTGCACGCTTACGTATAACAGCATTTGAGGAAGTGAAGCTCTTTAACCAGTTGCCAACCGGCACATAGCCGAATGATGGCAGCAGGACGGTTGGATAACTCTGGGATCACGTACTATGACGTGATCCTGGTAAACCGCTCCCACGCGCCCCCCGGGGCACGCACACGGGAACATCCGTGTTCGCCGGGTTCACGGGACCCGGCGCAACACGGATTGCAGTAAGGGGCCAATGACATCGGCCCTTTACCATGTGATCACTCCGTCCAATGACGGAGCGATCACAAATGTAAACAAAGCAGGGAAAGCAGGGTCATCAGGAGTTCACAGCTCTCCTCCTCTCACACCGATGCAGCGTGAGAGGAGAGGAGAGATTTACGGTGCCATCTATGAGTTTTTCAACTTTTATCAGTGCCCAACAGTGCCACAGCAGTGCTCAACAGTGTCACAACAGTGCCCAACAGTGCCACAACAGTGTCATCTATGCCACAACAGTGTCATCTGTGCCACATCTGTGCCATCTGTGCCATCTGTACCACCTGTGCCACCTCTGTGCCACCAGAGCCACACCAGAGCCACACCAGTGATACTACAGTGCACACCAGTGCCACACCTGTGCCACACCAGTGCCACCTGTGCCCATCAGTGCCACCTGTGCCCATTAGTGCCACTTGTGCTCATCTGCACCACTGCAGTGCCACATCAGTGTTGCCTGTGCCCACCAGTGCTGCCTGAGCCCACTAGTGCTGCCTGAGCCCACCAGTGCCACCTTTGTGCTGCCAGAGCCACACCAGTGCAACCAGAGCCACACCAGTGCCACTACAGTGCACACCAGTGCCACACCAGTGCCACATCAGAGCCACCTGTGCCCATCGGTGCCACCTGTGCCCATCAGTGCCACCGGGGAGCTCTCTGAGTCTCAGTCCGATTCGGATTCAGCCTATGAACCCGTGACAAGCAGTGGGTCTGATTCAGAATTGAAAGAGGAATGCGTGCCCGTGAAAAGAAGTCGTTCTGGCGTGGTGCAGCAGCCTACTACCACCTTGAGCGCAGTGCCGTCCATCTCAAGAGCAGTGCCGTCCACCTCCAGGGCAATGCCATCCACCTCAAGTGCAGTGCCATCCACCTCAAGCGCAGTGCCGTCCACCTTAAGCGCAGTGCCACTGCAACAAAGGCCAGGTACCAGTAGGGTGTCATCTCCGCCCAAAAAGGATAGAGGCCATGCCAGCCTTCCCTATGCCCTTCAAAACCCCCTGTGGCTTCCCCCTAATTCCCCCCTTTTACCGTCCAGCCAGGTGTCCAGGTGAACACCGATGATTTTGTCATGCTTGATTTTTTTCTATTTGATATTCACCGAAGACTTACTATCGTCCATTGTGGCCCAGTGCAACCTCTACGCACAGCAGTACATAGTAAGCAACCCTGGCTCTAGTTCTGCCCATCCCTATGAGTGGAGAGAGCTTACCATAGAGGAATTAAAAATTTTCCTAGGCCTAACTTTTACAATGGGACTCACAAAAAAAAAATGAAATGTACTCATATTGGTCAACTAACCCCATCTCCCCATCCACCACATGCCACTCTTCTCATCGATTATGCCAAGATCAAGATACCTTATGATTTTGCGCTTCCTCCACTACAATGACAACACCCAGGGCCCTCCCCGAAATGACCCAGCATTTGACAAATTATTCAAAATTCGGCCACTCCTAAATTATTTCTCTGAAAAATTTCCCCAATTATATACCCCGAACAGAATATTTCCGTGGATGAGTCCCTTGTAAAATTCTCCGGCAGGCTGGGCATCAAACAACTTATCCCCAGCAAAAGGGCCCGATATGGGGTAAAAATATACAAACTTTGCGACCTAGCCACCGGGTACATTTACGCCTTCTGGGTTTACGAAGGGAAGGACACCCAACTGCACCCCCTGAATGTCCAGAATATATTGGAGCCAGCGGCAAAGTTGTCTGGGAGCTTGTTTATCCACTCCTTGGAAAGTGGTACCACCTTTATGTGGATAACTTTTATACAAGTTTGTCCCTCTTCCGCAATCTTCACCGGAGGGACACCCCAGCATGTGGTACCGTAAGAACCAATAGAAAGGGTTTCCTGCAAAAACCGGTCAATGAAAGGCTACGACGAGGGGAGACGGCGTATTTGCGGAACCAGAAACTATTGGCTGTCAAGTGGAGGGACAGACGAAACGTCCACATGCTGACGACAATCCATAGTGACACCTACGTGGAAGTGCACAGAAGAAACGGCCCAGTCCAGAAACCAGCTTGTATCTATGATTATAATTTGTTTATGGGGGGAGTGGACTTCAATGATCAGATGATTGAACCCTACCTTCCCACAAGAAAATCTCGTCATTGGTATAAAAAAGTGTCCATTTATTTTTTCAGTTTGGCCATGTATAACACCTATGTTATTTACCAAAAATCTACTAAGACCCCCGTATCCTATCTGCACTACCAGGAACAAGTAATCTCCGCCCTTTCGTACCCTGAAAGCCCACCAGAAAATATTCGCTCTGATTCCGTGAGCAGACCCCACGAACGCCACTTTCCTGACAAAATCCCAGGATGAAACAGGCCACAGATGTCAGAAGAGTTGGTGGGTGTGCTCCAGAGGAAGAATTAGAAGACACACCACGTATTATTGTCACCAATGTCCTTCCCAACCAGGCCTCTGTATAGGTGAATGTTTCCGCCGTTACCATACTTCTCTACATTATTAAGGAAGTATGGTAAACATAATTCCCATTTCCTGTCATTTTCCTCTACACCCCTTATGCCACTGCACTGAACTGTACATACCTCTCCCTTCTCCGGAACTGACCCTGGCCTGTTATACGACCAAGCTTCTGCCTAACGCTAAACTGTACCTACATCTGCCTTCTCCGGAACTGACCCTGGCCTGTTATATGACCAAGCTTCTGCCTAACGATAAACATACCTCTGCCTTCTCCGGAACTGACCCTGGCCTGGTATAGGACCAAGCTTATGCCTAACGCTAAATTGTACCTACCTCTGTCTGCTCTGAAACTGACCCTGGACTGTTTGACCATGTTTTTTGCCCGCCTCTTGGACTGATCATTTACCCTGCTATGCTAGTGGGAACACAGGGGTCTCACATATGTGAGGGGCTCCAGAAATGTTTTTCTGGATGAAGAAAACTAATTTTTTAGTTTTCTCATTACCAGATTTAGAGTCTGGAGGCTCGGAGGCTTCAAAGAGATTTGGGTGGGAGAAGCCTCCACCCCTGTCCCCATTCTTTCCTGGCCTGCTACTTGGACCATGTTCCTGCTTACTACCAGGACCAATATTTTGGCACTGCTGGCAATGTCTCTGCTTGCACTGACCCTGGAATGTATAAGGACAGTATCCCTGCCTGTACTGACTATGGACAATATTCTTGCCTGCTGCCTGGACAATTCCATTCACTGTCGCTGACCATGTCCCTGGCTGCTGCCTGGATCAGGGCTCTCCTCCTGTGGACAACTGCACTACTAAAACCACAGGTAATCTTTTGTTTACCCTTTGCTCAGCAGAATGTATTTTAGGGTGTAATTCTTGGTATGTTCATGCTATGTGTTAGAAAGATGAAGGGCCTTGAAAAATGTGATAGATTGTAAGGAAATGAGATGTGTAATTTATGCTCCTAGAACGCCTGAATGTGCTACTTCAATGTTGCACCTCTGTATGTGGCCAGGCTGTGTAAAAATCTCACACGTGTGGTATCGCCATACTCAGGAGGAGTAGCAGAATATATTTTTGGGTCTCATTTTTGCTATGTACATGCTATGTTTTGGAAATATCTTAGAAATGGACAACTTTGTGTAAAAAAAATGTGTTTTCATTTTTGTTCCACGTTTTCCAAAAACTTCTGGAAATAAATGAACCATTCAAAAGACTCATTATGCCTCATAGATTATACGTTGAGGTGTTTTCTTTCCAAAATGGGGTCACTTTATGGGCGTTTCCATTGTCCTGGTGCTCCAGGGCCTTTAAAAGTGTAATAGGTGGTTGAGAGAGTAGATGTGAAATTTATGCTCCTAGAATGCCTGAATGTGCTACTTCAATGTTGCTTCTCTGTATGTGGCCAGGCTGTGTAAGAGTCTCATACATGTGGTATCGCCATACTCAGGAGGAGTAGCAGAATATATTTTGGGGTGTCATTTGTGTAATGTACATGCCATGTGAGAGAAATAACCTGTTATAATGACAATTTGGTGTGAAAAAAAATAAAAATAAAAAAATCTTCATTTTGCAAAGAATTGTGGGAAAAAATAACAACTTAAAAAAACTCACCATGCCTCTTACTAAATACCTTGGAATGTCTACTTTCCAAAAAGGGGTCATTTGTGGGTATTTGTACTTTCCTGGCTTGTTAGGGTCTCAAGAAATGAGATAGGCCTCAGTACATCAGGTGTGATCAGATGTGATCAATTTTCAGTGATTGGCACCATAGCTTGTAGACTCTATAACTTTCACACAGACTAAATAATATCCACTAATTTAGGTTATTTTTACCAAAGATATGTAGCAGTATAAATTTTGGCCCAAATTTATGAAGAAAAAATACTTATTTTCAAAATTTTATAATAGCATTGAAGAAAAATTCATTTTTTTACAAAATGTTCGGTCTTTTTCATTTATAGCACAAAAAATAAAAAACCCAGAGGTGATCAAATACCACCAAAAGAAAGCTCTATTTGTGTGAAAAAAGGATGAAAATTTCATATGGGTACAGTGTTGCATGACTGAGTAATTGTCATTCAAAATGTGAGAGCACCGAAAGCTGAAAATTGGTCTGGTTAGGAAGGGGGTTTAAGTGCCCAGTGGTCAAGTGGTTAATGTTCCTGCAGAAGTAACATCACGGTTGGTAAAGAATGAAGGAAGGCTACAGCGGGGTGAAGGAATATGAGAAAATTAGACTCTGGTGGTCCCTGTTCAGTTTAAGGCTCCCGTGAACTTTTTTTTGTCTCTTTCCATTTCAGGATTTTTATTTAGACATATTTGTGTATACATAGAAGTGAGGGCATGGGGGGGGGTAGTAAATATTTTTTGAGTACACTGGTCATGTTGGGGTTAGTTCTCCTCTTATTAGGTTTGGGTAGCAATGTATAAAAGAGTTATATTCACTTCAGGGGGTTAATACGGTCACTATAGAAGCCCTTGATATGGGCCCAAGGTTGGGGAAGGGGGAAAGGGGAAATAGGGTGGGGGGTGGGTATGGAGGGGTGAGGGAAGAGGAGGGAGGGAAGAGGAGGGAGGGAAAGGGTATGGCATATGCACAAGGTTGTATTTATTTACCACTGGGTTTTTATTTTTTGCTAAACAAACAAAAAAAGACTGAACATTTTGAAAAACAAACAGAAATTTTTCATAGTTTGTTATAAAATTTTGCAAACAGGTCATTTTTTCTCTTTCACTGATGTGCACTGATGAGACTGCACTAATGGGCACTGATAGGCTGCACTGATGGGCACTGATCGGTGGCACTGATGGGCACTAATAGGTGGAACAGATGGGCACTGATGAGGCGCCACTGGTGGGCACTGATGAGGAGGCACTGATGAGCCAACTCTGATAGGTGGCACTGATGGACACTAATAGGTGGCACTGATGGGCACTGATAGGCTGCACTAATGAGCAGGCACTGATGGGCACTGATTGGCAGCACTGATGAGCATTGATTGGCAGCACTGGTGGGCACTGTTGGGACTGCACTGACAATCAGAACACTGATAATCAGTGCCCTGATTATCAGTGTAGATATCCCTTTAACACAAGCTGGTTATTGTCTCTCTTCTCCCCTCCTCACGCTATCAGCGTGAGGAAAGGAACGTTAATAATCGGCTTGTGTTTTCTTCATGATCAGCTGTCATTGGACCCAGCTGATCATGTAGTAAAGGGCCAATGTGATGGTCCCTTTACCCCGACCTGTGATCAGCTGAGATTGAAGGCTATAGGGTGAGCGGAAAGTGGTTAAGCTTTCACTTAATTGTCCCTTTTTCCTTTGTTTTATCCAGTGTATTTCTTGTGTTTTCTTTGTCAAGACTTGAGACGTAACCATTAAAGGTGCTATATAAAATAAAGTTTATTCTAATTAATATTTTTACTACTAATAAAAGGAGTTAGGTGGACTGGTGCACTACTGCAATGCCTAGTTGAGAAGCTGAAATGCTGAGGATTACATTTTTTAAAATGCCTGGAGAAAAAAAAAAAAGTAAAATATGTAACGATTTTTATGCTGTCCATAGTAGGCATGGCATGCAGAATATGGCCTGTTTACATGCTAGTCTAAAGGCATTATAACCCTTTCTATCTGAACCTTGTGTTTTTCACCTGCGAACGATGTGCATTGATCCTGTAGTTTCATGGTGTAATTTGTTGCTCTGTATGCTGCACAGCCTATCACAGAGAAAATCTTCACATTCCAATATACTGTATATACCATAGTTTGTAGACACTATAACTTTCACACAAACCAATTAATATGCACTTATTAAGTTTTTTTTTTTTACCAAAAAAATGTAGCAGAATACATTTTGGCCTACATTTACTGTATGAAGAAATTTGATTTGTTTGATTTTCTTTTTTTTTTTTAAATGGATTTGTTTTATAACAGAAAATAGAAAATATTGGTTTTGTTTTTCAAAAATCTTGGTCTTTTTTCATTTATCTAACAAAAAAAAACTCAGTGGTCATCAAATATCATCAAAAGAAACTTTATTTGTGTGAAAAAAAATGATATGTATTTCATTCGCATACAGTGTTGCATAACCAAGAAATTACCAGTTAAACTAGCACAGTGTTGAAGAGCAAAAAATGTCCTGGTCATGGAGGGGGTTAAAGCCTTCCAGTGGTCAAGAGGTTAATTAAAGTATAACTAAAAGGCCATAGGTGTGCGCAGCCTATTGCATTAGGGTGTGCACCCCAACTCTCAAACACACATGAACGCCACCTGCTGTCACAGAAAGGAGGCTCTGGTGGTGGGAGACAGTTGATAGGGAGCATATTAAGTTACGCCCTAAATACAGGTGTAACGTGTTCCTACTGTTGAACCTAGCCTTTAATATAATGAGGGCATTTACACTGGTCACTGGCACCCTCAACCACCCACCTGGTGCTGTTCCTGGATAATGCTAATGCACATGGGGTGATTAGGGTGTGCCCAGGCACACCTGGCACACCCTGTGCGCACGCCTATGTAAAAGGCAAAACTTTTTTTTTAGTTTTGGATGGAGTGGAGAGGGATTAGAATGCTTGTTAACTTGTATTGCTGGCTGTGCCCCTGTGAGGAAAATTCACCCTATCTGTCCTGTTTACCATTATCATTGAAAGGGAAAGTAAGGAAAAATCCCAAATTTTGGGTTGTCCACAGAAAAGTAACACAGAGGGAAACTACCAATGGGGACACTAGTTCTAGTGACCTGGGGGTCCCCAAGGAATTCCCTTAATTTGCAGGGATTTCCTTTCACTTCCTGTTTAGCTATGTGACAGGAAGTAAAGGGGAAATCTCCACAATGGGACACAGATGGCAAAAAAAAAATCTGACTGGGGTTATAACATTCCCTTGTTCTACCCAAAGTGAAAAAAAAAAGTTTTGGCTATAGTTCTACTTCAAGTATTTTTTGGGACACATTTCTAAATTTCCACATCTGTTATACCTACTTCCAGAATAAAGAGGCTTAAAAGAAATAATGCTGTTATATCTACTGTATTTTCAAAATGTTATTGAAGATTTACACAGAAGGTTATACAAACCCACCACATACAATGCCAACAGTCTCCCACACAGTAGGAATCTATTAGCTCCACTGTGTTTTAGCTCAATGAAGCCCTTAGTAGCCAGTGTTTGTGCAGATCACCCTCAGCTCATGAAATATACACAGCAAGTCCGGCAAAGATAGTGGCAGGCAGAGATATCTGTTCCAACACTGTAAAAACACTCATAGATTATTGAAGGCTATTGCCATTTTTCAAAGGCTTTGTTCCCTTTCTTAGTGCTTTGTTCCACTCCTACGTGCTTCATTTTATGATGCATTGTGCCAAGCGGCACACTGTAATTCATTTCTAGTATGAAATCTCTCTGACAACAGAAGCCATTTCATGTTTATGGTGCTGATTAGCCCAATTCATAATGAAAGCTGAACATTCCACAAGCACGCTGCAACAGCTGTGTGGTGTTTTCCACAAACCTACATTTAATACATCGCAATTTGGTGGTCTATAAAATCAGATTCAAATTCTGTTGATGTGGGAATGATAATACTATGAATAAAATGCTCATTTTCAGGGCTTTTTGTCTACCAACGTGTGTCAGGTACCTAGCTGTCTCTTTCTACTTATATGCTATTATCAACCTACATGGGCTTCCTGAAAAAATCTGTTTGCATTCAAACCTACTCCCTGAATATACATTATATTGTCAAAAGTATTGGGACACATGCCTTTACACGCACATGAACTTTAATGGCATCCCAGTCTTAGTCCGTAGGGTTCAATATTGAGTTGGCCCACCCTTTGCAGCTATAACAGCTTCAACTCTTCTGGGAAGGCTGTCGACAAGGTTTAGGAGTGTGTCTATGGGAATGTTTGACAATTCTTCCAGAAACGCATTTGTGAGGTCAAGCACTGATGTTGGCTGAGAAGGCCTGGCTCACAGTCTCTTCTTTAATTCATCCCAAAGGTGTTCTATCGGGTTATGGGCAGGTCAGTCAAGTTCCTCCACCCCAAACTCACTCATCCATGTCTTTATGGACCTTGCTATGTGCACTGGTCCAAACCATTTGGTGGAGGGGGGATTATGGTGTGGGGTTATTTTTCAGGGGTGGGCTTGGCCCCTTATTTCCAGTGAAGGGAACTCTTAAGGTGTCAGCATACCAAGATATTTTGGACAATTTCATGCTCCCAACTTTGTGGGAACAGTTTGGGGACGGCCCCTTCCTGTTCCAACATGACTGCGCACCAGTGCACAAAGCAAGGTCCATATAGACATGGATGAGCGAGTTTGGGGTGGAGGAACTTGACTGGCCTGCACAGAGTGCTGACCTCAACCCAATAGAACACCTTTGGGATAAATTAGAGCGGAGACTGCGAGCCAAGCCTTCTCGTCCAACATCAGTGCCTGACCTCACAAATGTGCTTCTGGAAGAATGGTCAAACATTCCCATAGACACACTCCTAAACTTTGTGGACAGCCTTTGCAGAAGAGTTGAAGCTGTTATAGCTGCAACGGGTGGGCCAACTCAGTATTGAACCCTACGGACTAAGACTGGGATGCCATTAAAGTTCATGTGTGTGTAAAGGTAGGAGCCCCAATACTTTTGACAATATAGTGTATATAATATATACAGTCGCGGATAAAGGCCTGGATGTTTATATCAAGAGACAGAGCAATGTTTAAATTGCCTTATTCTATGGCAACCAATAAGAATCTTATAGCATTATGACTGCTTTTAAAGTGGAACTCAAGTGTATATGAGCACCACAAACTGAAAAGGCTATTTAATTCATTTTTAATATTCAAAGTCAACTCACCCAACCATCCATGTCTTCATGCTTTATTTTGCTGAAATAAACTTAAATATAATATACCTTCCCATCTATTGTATTTACTAATGCTAGCAGCATAAGGATTACAAAAAGTAAATACTTTTAGGACTATACATTCACTTTGATTAGAACTCAACCCAATTACTAAAACCCCATAAAACATTTTAAAACATCCTGTCTTTCATTAAAATAATACCTGGTGATCCTGCCATGAAGAGCCTTCAGGCACTTCTTATTGTAGGGTAACAACGATTCTCTAAATTCTGCTCTTATGTTGTGACATTGTCACATGCTTCTCCAATAGAAGCTACAAGTGTCATGCCAAAAAAAAATGTACAGCCAACATAGAACATGTGCATGTAGACAGGAAGAGGCTACAAAAAAGTGTGTAGAAGTCCAGCACCACTGAGATGCAAAAAGAATGAAAAAAAAATGAAAATAGTTTTTATTTAAAAAATATAAATTTTTATTTGGTTCACTGCTCTTTAGCAAACTAAGGGGGTAATTTACTAGAACTGGTGCATACAGAATCTGGTGCAGCTGTGCATAGTAACCAATCAGCTTCTAAGTTTTAGCCCTCGTTCACACTGAATGAAATCATGCGAGTTTAGCTGATTTCAAACCCGCATTTCAGTGCAAGTTCGGGGGGGGGGGGGGATTTGAAAGACATCTGTGCGGGTTCATGCATAGATGTCTATTGAAATGGCTTCCAAAGTTACCAAAAGTAGAGCAGGAACTACCTTTGTAAATCGGCGTTGCACAGATTGGGACAGTGCCTTTGCAGGCAATAGGCTGCGATTTGACATGTCAAATCGCACCGATGTGAAGGGGGGCTCATTGTCAAAGCTTAATTGAACAAGTTGAAGTTAGAAGCTGATTGGTTACTATGCACAGCTGCACCAGATTCTGTGTGTTCCAGTTTTAGAAAAGCTCCCCCTAAATTTCTTCCATTTAGAATTTAGATCTAAACTCTTCTGCTGAGGAAGGTGGTTCTTTAGTGATTACAGACCACAACTACAATCTACATTTCATGGTAGAGTAGAGGCCTGTATGAAGTCCAAGTCTATGCCTGAAATCAGCAATACTGATAATGACTGGTTGTTGGAAGGGTTGCTGTTATGCCCCGTACACACGATCGGACTTTCTGACAACAAAACCGTGGATTTTTGTTCGAAGGCTGTTGGCTCCAACTTTTCTTGCATACACACGGTTACACAAATGTTGACCAACAATTACGAACGTAGTGACGTACAAGACGTACGTGATGTCTCCATTAAGAACGCTAGTTTTACAAGACTGAGCTCTTCCGGTTCGTACTTGATTCCGAGCACGCGTGGACTTTTGTCCGACTGACTTGTGTACACACGATCAGAAAGTCCGACAACAAACATTTGTTGGCGGAAAATTTGAGAACCTGCTAGCCAACATTTGTTGGTGGAAAGTCCGACAACAAATGTTCGATGGAGCATACACATGGTCGGACTTTCCGCCAGCAAGCTCACATCCAACATTTCTTAGCATTATCTGTTCGTGACAATATACAACTATACAACCTACAGCAACAACATCCGTACAAACCAATCCACTGATTTCCGATAAGGGCTCATACTTCAACAGCTGTTATAAAAAGGCATTGATGCCGATGTCAGGAAATGGACATCTGTCCTCCATGAATAAATAGTATATTATAAATCTTTTTTTGTCAGTCTGTTTAAATGAGTTTCTCAGAGATTTTCGTTATTGGGAGAATAGCCAGCCAACTCTATAAACTGTCCTACATGACATCATTTTTGAAAATCATTTGGATAAGAAATGCATAATGACACACAAAATGAATTGCACTTCCTGGAATCACTTGGGTACACTGGTGTATAATATCACATTAACCATAAGCCCAGCATCTGAAAACTGAACGCAAACACAAAATGAGTGCAGAAAAAACAGATCCAAATACAAGCAAATTTTATGATGTAAACTGTGAAATATTGTATATTCATTAAAATATGCCTTGTTTTATTGTCATTAGGATAATTCCACTAAGTATAAACTGGTGAATTGGAAGGGAGTATAAATAGTCAGTCTGTCCAAAATCAAAATTTTTGTTTTCAGTAGATTTTGCCAATTTAAAGCAGTAATGAACCCAAAACCAAAAATGTAATATATTACAGCGTACCAATCATCAGATGTGGTGGCTGCAATCGTTTTCTTTTTTTAGGCTTTTTCCCCCCTCTGTTTTCACTTGGTGAACTGGCCAGTAACACACCTCCTTTATTAGAATGCCTGTATTAGAGTAGATTCTGGATGAAAGAGCAACAGAAACACCTTTGGACAGCAGCATTGTTGGAGAGAGGAGTGTTAGATGCTTTAGCAGATTTAGATATACTAAACAAATGGAAGCCCTATCAGGAAAAAACAAAACAAATTGAAGTCAAACTCTGGCTAAGGCGCCTTTCACACTGCAGCGAATTGAAATCGTGCGATCTTCCTGGCGTGATTTTGCTGACGTGATTTTGCCACGATTTCAGGGAATGCCTGTGTAAACTTGAGGTCTATGGACCTCAACTCGCACCAAAGTCGGACCAAAGTAGTACAGGGACTACTTTGAAGTTGGTGCGACGTGAAGTCGCACAGATATGAATGGTACTCATTGGAAATCACAGGGCACGACTTGTCATGTGACTTTGCAGCTCCAAGTCGCAGGACAAGTCACACAAGTGTGAAAGAGGCCTAAAACCTAATAAGCAATTACAGCAAATAATTTTGTTACCCTTCAGATAAAGGTTTTACATAAATAAATAAAAGCAGATCATTGTAAGCACTCCTGTCAGTGATAAATGGTTTGTCTCAACTCTCTAGCTGATACATCTGCAGTACAGCTTAGAATATAGAAAAACAACAGATGTACTGGCTGTATCACCAGATGAAAAAAATCCTAAAAAAAGAAAATGAATGGAGCCATCACATGTAAGAATTGGTAAGCTTCAATATAATAAATGTTTGCTTTTTGGGTTTAATAACTCTTTAACTCACTCTCTGGTATCTATATCCCAGTTCCTACCCTTCCTAATAAACCATAGGAGGTCTCACTTCTTTGGCTGTGTTTTCAATAATTTAAATGAAATGAAAAATGGGTGAACCCTTGGTAATGGGTACGACAGGCAGAGTTGTAAAGAAGCGAACCAACATTTACAATTGGAATCCTTAGGAAATAAAATGGGACAGTAGAGAGAGAGAGAGAGACGGCTCTTAAAATACTGATGTTCTGGTACAGGACTCCAGAGGTAGCTCAACACCAAGACCCCTCACTCTCAGTAATGTGTTGGTTCTGTGCTCTTGAAGTGGGTTCTCATTATCATATTTTTTGGCAATGTTCTTAAATACGACCTTTCTGGCCTGATGTGATGCTGATACTTCAAAAGGTGCTATGTATGTCTCTTTTGTCCACTATTTATTTGGTCTTCCCATCTCCGGCCTTGCAAAACCTGTAAAACATCTGATTTCCTATACTCTCCTGGCCGCTAGGAGAGCCATTCTTTTGTGCTGGTTGTCTACTGACCCACCTACCCTGTTTTCAGTTTCTACATCTTATAGCTGAAATCCGGAGAATGGAAAACCTAACTGCTACTGCCAATGATGTCCTTGCACAATTCAACAGAATGTGGGAACTCTGGGACCAGTCTGAATATAGGGACTCGCTACCTTGAATTTCCACCATTTTTTAAACATCTTATACTGTACCTCGCTGCTCATTCCAAAGTACCCCTGAACTGATGTGTATGCTTTCCTTATAGGCCCCTTGCACCTTACCCATGTCAAGACTCTTTGTCTGTATTCAACACTGGAACCACTACCTGACTGCCTTTATTTTTACCTGTTGTTATTTTTTACTTATTATATATTCTGTAACATCAGATTTTGTAGTGTCCTTGGAGATTTTATTTTCTCTTTATACTACATGTCACAATTGCTGTTGACTCTTTTATTTGTGATGTTATTCATCCTTGAAACTCAATAAAAATATAATTATGACAAAATGGGTCAGTAGTTGATCTCCTTTGCCAGCAATTACCTAAAACTGTAATCTGTAACCCTATAAAAAAGTCTCATACATCGCAAGCATAACAGTACCCCAGTCAAGTGTCAGAAAAGGGTCAGGCAAGTGTTTGCAAGGGTCAGACAATGCTTTGCTCAGATAACATCTTTCAAGAAATATGGCATGACACACCATGATGAAGCTTCAAATGTTCCCTAACACATATCATTAAGCTCAACCATTCTTGGGGTCCTCCAGTCTTCAACAGTACAACCCAACAGCCCAGCAAACCAGTGGAATAATGTTGTTTCATTACTATTTTTTAGACAGACTCCTACCAATCCCAGCTGTAAAAACTTTCAACTGAAATGTCTAGTAGCATCAATACACTGACTCGAGAGCTCATTTTCAGAGGAAAGGATGGGAGTAAATTTACCCCTGTCCATGGTTGAGTTGTCTGGTTAAGTTCTTTTTCTCCTTCCTTTTCAGCAGTATTACAGTACTAAAAAGGATTAGGGTATTCTTAGTGTTTTTCTATGTATAGAGTGCAGACCAGGACTTCTCCCTCTGCATTTCGAAGATACCATTGAGACAACTGCATTTACTGCACCCGAATGGAATGCAGGCTCTCACAAAACAGCCATAGGACTCTAAAACCTGCTGTCATTTTTAGTACACTGGTAGCAGGGTATGTATGTAGAAAAATGACACAGTAATGCAGGGTATACAGAGGGTAGGGTAGTGAGGGGGTGCAGAGGGTACAGAGAGCAGGGTAGTGGGTGGGGGTTCAGAGTGGTGATTCAGAGAGGTGTAATGAGGGTACAAAAAGAGTAGTGGGGGGTGCAGGTGGTACAGAGTGCTGGCAGTTGGTGATGCAGGTGGTTTGGTGCAGAGTGAGGTGTAATGGGGTGCAGAATCAGGTGTAATGAGGGATGCAGGGAGTACAGAATGTGGAATAGTGGGGGGGCAGAGTGCTGGGTAGTGGGGGGGTACAGAGTGAGGTGTAATGAAGGTACATACAAAGTAGTGGGGGATGCAGGTGGTGCAGAGTGAGGCGTAATGAGGGTACACAGAGAGTAGTGGGGAAAGCAGGTGGTACAGAATGCTGATATTTGGGAATGCAGGTGGAGCAGAGTGAGGTGTAGGGGCAGAATAAGGTATAATGAGGGATGCAGGGGGTACAGAATGTGGGGTAGTGGGGATGAAGGGGGTGCAGAGTGTTGGAGTAGGGGAGATACAAAGGTGCAGAGTGCAGGGGTTGCTGTATTTAAAAGTAGTGGTCAATGCAGAAGGTGTATCTAAAATTGTGGAATCTGGTGGCCATTTTATGAGTATCTCTGCCTTAAAGCCTCCTGACCATATTTTTTATTTTAAATAAATTGGTCAAGAGTTAACATTTCTGACAGGTGTCTAATTCTGTCTGTGACCCTATTGGGGAGAATGTATCTTACTTCCTGTCTCTGTGATGCCGATAGAAGGAAAAGGAATGTCACTGGAATGTCACTGGAAGAGGAGAACATAGACAGCAATAAAAAGAATATTACAAGTGCTAACCCTTCCCATACTTGTCCCGATTTTCCTGGGATAATCCCAATTTTTGGATCCTGATATGAGGCCATGCTGATTAAAATCCTGGGATTTTGCTTTTGTTCTGGAAAATTGGGACTGTTTTTGGCACCGCAGCTTCTGGCTCCAAAAATATGGCCGCCGCCATCACAAGATCTTTTTACGGCTAGCAGGTTCTTTCCCCGTGTGTTCAGTGAGGATGGGAGGGGCCTACCTCCGTGCAGCCAATCAGCTTCTCTCTTCAGTGTACAAGTAGACAATTCTCACTGAAACCTCTCCTCTTCACTGAAAACAGGGAAACAAGACCCACTTGCAAAGACACATGGAGTTGCCGCCAACCCTTCGCCTCGTGGCCTGCTGCTGGTCTGTGAGAGGCAGAGCCAAGGGACTCTACTGCACTGGGAACACCTGATGTAAGGAGGCACTCCACTGAAGACATCTGATGTAAGGAGGTACTCCACTGGGGACACTGACACCTGATGTAAGGAGGCACTCCACTAAAGACACCTGATGTAAGGAGTCACTCCACTGGGAACACCAACACCTGATGTAAGTAGGCACTCCACTGGGGACACTGACACCTGATGTAAGGAGGCACTCCACTGGAGACACCTGATGTAAGGAGGGACACTGCTGGGGATGCCTGATGTAAGGAGGGACTCCGCTGGGGACACCTGAACATAAGGAGGGACTCCGCTGGGGACGTCTGATGTAAGGAGGGACTCTGCTGGGGATGCCTGATGTAAGGAGGGACTTCGCTGGGGATGCCTGATGTAAGGAGGGACTCTGCTAGGGACACCTGATGTAAGGAGGGACTCCGCTGGGGATGCCTGATGTAAGGAGGGACTCCACGGGGGATGCCTGATGTAAGGAGGGACTCTGCTGGAAATGTCTGATGTAAGGAGAGACTCTGCTGGGGACACCTGATGGCATCTGGTGGCAGATGACGTGGCAAGTGACATGCTCAGGGATCCCACTGATTCTGCATTATGGTTAGTTGAACTGTTTCCTTTTATATTACAATGTAATAATAGAAATAATGCGCTTTAATCATCCTGACAACACAATAACACTGAAGCGCTAACACTAGATGTTTGGAGTATCTTTATCTGCTGATTGTTAAACTTTCTTGAATACACATATTGCTATTGTGGTGTAGGATCTGGGCTGTCCCTCCATCCCTCTTTCTTTCCTTCTTTCTCTCTCCTTCCCTCCCAATTTCTTTCTTTCTTTCTTTCTTTCTTTCTTTCTTTCTTTCTTTCTTTCTTTCTTTCTTTCTTTCTTTCTTTCTTTCTTTCTTTCTTTCTTTCTTTCTTTCTTTCTTTCTTTCTTTCTTTCTTTCTTTCTTTCTTTCTCTCTCCCTTACTTTCTCCCTCCATCCCTCATTCATCTCAGACTCTAACCACACCCCTTTTTGAGCCACGCCCAATTTTCATTTAAACCACGTCCGCTTTTAGCTGCATTTTTCTTTCCTCCTTGCGTCCCGCCTTCAAACGCTTGCCCCGCTCCCTAATTATAGCAAGACCTCGCCTTCAGACAAAAAAGTGTCCCTATACATTTTTTTGCAATGTTGGCAACTATGCCTTCCTCATCCTACTGAAAATGTGTTTTCATTCATGCTTTCATTTTATAAAATTTCCCTCACCTGCTGCTCTGACAGGAGGTGGACACGTGGCACTTCAGTTTTTTTCCAATTGATGCGTGATTCGATTAAAACAAATGAATCCACAAACAAGCATTTCGTTTAAACTGCCTTTCTAGTTGATTAAGACTCAATTTTGATTGGATTTGATCAAGCTTAGTCGATTGCCAAGGTGGAATATTATCAATTATTTTGTGTCAATCATTTAGCAGCACTGAAATACTTTGTTTATAAATATGATTGTATTTTGATTGATTCGGTTATGATATGACATGGTGGAAACAAAGATACAATCAATACCTTATGATTATATGTTATGATTGTAACTTAACTATCCATAGAAATCCTCTTCCTAGTGTGTGGCACATTTACTGAGTGGGCTTTAACTATAGATCGATTATTCCTATCAGAAGTGATCAATGGGAAAAAAAACTGATCATTTATTCATTGGGTTGAGCGGTCAGCTTTGCTCAGCGCAGTCCCATAGCATAGACAAGGCAATCTGAATTGAGTACTATGAGTTTCGTTCACACCACAGTACTATAGCGATGTGCACTGAAGAAGAGTAGGGAAAGCACTACCTTTTTCATCACAGCATATTGTAGCACAGTTCATCACATCCTAACCCATTGCCATCTTTAAGAACAAATGAAATGTGACTTTGTGACATTTTAATAAAGTTAAAAAAAAAGTAAACAGTACAATTCGTCATTTATGATGTAGCCGCTCCTTTTAGGGCCCGTTCACACCAATTGTGGTGCAGAAAATGTGCATTTCCTGCATCAGATGGGAATGCGCTACCTTTGGTGCATGCATCTAAGAATTATGAGCACCTTGCAGCCACCCCAATGGTACCACAGTACAATGTGGATTGGAGCAGGACGTTTTTAAAAGCTGCGCCTGGCATTCTTTTTGCGCGTTCCTGCACATTTGACAGCCCATTAAAATGAGTGGGCTGTCCAAAAATGAGCCGCATGGGAATTTTTTTAAATTGCGCAAGTGCCCGGTGAACCGGCCCTCACAGCACGCACCAGTAACCTCAATATAACGCAGCTGTTGGTGTGAACAAGCCCTAATAAATACAAGATGACAATAGAAAACCTGACAGAGGTTCTAACTCTTCTATTTACAATGAAATGAAAGGTTTTAGCTGGAGTAGGAGTGGTTGTTAGGCCACATATACATATTTATACTATCAGCTCTGTGTCTTAATGCAGTGTGCCCCTTGTGTACGTGATTTAAAAAGAAAAAAGCAGAGTTGGCTGGTCGGCGATCACATGACCGGCCGGCTCTCTCCTCTCCCCATCTGACAGCTGCAGCCGGCGGAGCTGAGATCAGCCTGGAGGGGAGGAGGAGAGAGACAGCCAGTGGCGTGATTGTCGATCGGTGCTCAGAAATGAGGTATAATCTGCTTTTTTTAATAAATCACACACACACACAGGGGCACACTGCATTAAGAGACAGCGCTGATAGTATAAACATGTATATTATTGTTATTATTATTGTATATACATGTAAGTCCTGCAGCAGGAGGGGAGGGGAGGGGAGGGGAGGGGAGGGGAGGGGACGGGCACTGTCACTAGCTAACAGGCAGGGAAGGGGGAGAGAGGACAGAGAAGAGACAGGAGAGCTGCAGATGAGGAGGAGAGGAGGCACGTAAACTGACCATGGTGTCAGGGCTCAGCAGCCATGATAAACCATGGTTAGTTTACAGAGGAGAGGGTAAAAACTGGCAGGATCAGCCAGGTATTTCAGGTGATACAAGGGGCCAAATTACACAGCACAAGCACTGTGCTGTATAACATGCTTTAAAGGGACAGGATCCATATTTTTTTTTTTAGGTTAACAAATGCTTTAAGCAGGCCATACACGGTTCGAATCTCGGTCGGTTCCTGCTGACCCGATTCAACCCGTAATGGGCACGCTGAATGTACCAAGTTTATCGATCGACCAACTTGGGTACAACCAGCATGCTGGATTCTCTTGCGATTATCGCTAGCAGCTTGTATAGTGATAATCACTGTCTTCTCCCGGGAGGAACGGCTTCTCCCGCATGCCCTTCCCCACCACCGGGAAAAGACAATTGTTGGAATATTTCTTTCCTGCAAAATGTGGTTGGTTACAGGAAATAAATTTGTACTGTATATGGTCAGCATTAGGAATGTTCGCACTTCTACAATGCAGATAGTAACCAGGCAACATGTAACCCATGCTATAGCCAGTTATATAGTATAATAAAGATAACAGAAACTCTCAACACCTACAAGGCAATAGACTTTTAATATGGCCCCTACTAGGTTCACATTTCCAGGGCTACTTATAAAAATATCAAGAAATAAATGACGTTTCTTGAAAAGAAAGAAAAAAAAGTTAAAGTTTCTGAAGTCTAATCTTTATCCTCCCACATTTGCTTTCTGCATTTTTGCATTGAGTCATGTATTATAATCTGTTTCTACACTAAAATCATTCTGACAACAGAAGCCAATTCATGTTTATGCCACTGATTAGCTCAATTCATAATAAAGGCAGAGCACTCCACGAGCACACAGTAACAGCTGTGTGCTGCTTTCCGCAAACCTCCTTTTTATACATAGCAATTCACAGGGCCATAAAACTAGATTCAAATTCTCTTAATGCTGATAACATAATAAAACCACTAAACCTACTTTGTTTTTTTTTTTCACTCTGACTTTTTTCTTCGCTCATTTGTTTTCGCTTTTTTTTCTGGTTGTTTTGTCAGGAGACATAAATAGAGGCTCATTTGCATGTTTCAGGAAATGTCATGTCCTTTTAAAACAAACCTTTTTCGCCAACACCAAAAATCTTGCATGTTGATATTAAAACATCTTATTTTTATTTGCTAAATAAGAGACTAGTTCTGTTACCTACAGTCAGGTCCATAAATATTGGGACATCGACACAATTCTAATCTTTTTGGCTATGTACACCACCACAATGGATTTGAAATGAAACAAACAAGATGTGCCCTAACTGCTGACTTTCAGCTTTAATTTGAGGGTATTCTCATCCAAATCAGGTGAACGGTGTAGGAATTACAACAGTTTGTATATGTGCCTCCCACTTTATAAGGGACCAAAAGTAATGGGACAATTGACTGCTCAGCTGTTCCATGGCCAGGTGTGTGTTATTCCCTCATTATCCCATTTACAAGGAGCAGATAAAAGGTCAAGAGTTCACTTCAAGTGTGCTATTTGCATTAGGAATCTGTTGCTGTCAACTCTCAATATGAGATCCAAAGAGCTAAATACAACGAAAGTTAGGATTCTTTCAAGAGACTTGGGATTTTTGTGGGGAGATAATACGTCTATTTTCCAGTAGGTATCAACGAGTAATATAGTTAAAATGTTATTTTTATTTATTTGCAGTAAAAAAGGAAAAGTATACAAAACAGATATAAATATATATACACAAGTATGACCATCCAGTATTATGTTCAAATTTCATTCGTGCCTGTCAGCCAACATGTTTCGCAAAAAACTAATTGCTTCATCAGGGCATAGATCGGCATCATTGATTCTTTTAAACTATATGAACAACAAATAAATATACTACAGTTATATGGCGGTCATACATATTCATACAACAAAATACAATAAAGAACATATAATAATTAGTCAAAACATTTAATCTGGTAGTCTCACCTACTGGTGCAAGTCTAAAATTTAACCACTTGAGCCCCGGACCATTATGCTGCCTAAGGACCAGAGGTCTTTTTCCAATTTGGCACTGCGTCGCTTTAACTGCTAATTGCGCGGTCATGCAATGCTGTACCCAAACGAAATTTGCGTCCTTTTCTTCCCACAAATAGAGCTTTCTTTTGATGGTATTTGATCACCTCTGCGGTTTTTATTTTTTGCGCTATAAACGGAAAAAGACCGAAAATTTTGAAAAAAAATGATATTTTCTACTTTTTGTTATAAAAAAAATCCAATAAACTAAATTTTAGTCATACATTTAGGCCAAAATGTATTCGGCCACATGTCTTTGGTAAAAAAAATGTCAATAAGCGTATATTTATTGGTTTGCGCAAAAGTTATAGCGTCTACAAACTAGGGTACATTTTCTGGAATTTACACAGCTTTTAGTTTATGACTGCCTATGTCATTTCTTGAGGTGCTAAAATGGCAGGGCAGTACAAAACCCCCCCAAATGACCCCATTTTGGAAAGTAGACACCCCAAGGAAATTGCTGAGAGGCATGTTGAACCCATTGAATATTTATTTTTTTTGTCCCAAGTGATTGAAAAATGACAAAAAAAAAAAAATATTTACAAAAAGTTGTCACTAAATGATATATTGCTCACACAGGCCATGGGCCTATGTGGAATTGCACCCCAACATACATTTAGCTGCTTCTCCTGAGTATGGGGATACCACATGTGTGGCACTTTTTGGGAGCCTAGCCACATACGGGGCCCCGAAAACCAATCACCGCCTTCAGGATTTCTAAGGGTGTAAATTTTTGCTTTCACTCTTCACTGCCTATCACAGTTTCGGAGGCCATGGAATGCCCAGGTGGCACAAAACCCCCCAAAATGACCCCATTTTGGAAAGTAGACACCCCAAGCTATTTGCTGAGAGGCATATTGAGTCCATGGAATATTTTATATTTTGACACAAGTTGCAGGAAAGTGACACTTTTTTTTTTTTTTTTTTTTTTTTTTTTCATAAAGTTGTCACTAAATGATATATTGCTCACACAGGCCATGGGTATATGTGGAATTGCACCCCAAAATACATTTAGCTGCTTCTCCTGAGTATGGAGATACCACATGTGTGGGACTTTTTGGGAGCCTAGCCGCGTACGGGACCCCGAAAACCAATCACTGCCTTCAGGATTTCTAAGGGTGAAAATTTTTGATTTCACTCTTTACTGCCTATCACAGTTTCGGAGGCCATGGAATGCCCAGGTGGCACAAACCCCCCCCCAAATGACCCCATTTTGGAAAGTAGACACCCCAAGCTATTTGCTGAAAGGCATGGTGAGTATTTTGCAGCTCTCATTTGTTTTTGAAAATGAAGAAAGACAAGAAAAAACATTTTTTTTTTTCTTTTTTCAATTTTTAAAACTTTGTGACAAAAAGTGAGGTCTGCAAAATACTCACTATACCTCTCATCAAATAGCTTGGGGTGTCTACTTTCCAATATGGGGTCATTTGGGGGGTGCTTGGTTTTCGGGGTCCCGTACGCGGCTAGGCTCCCAAAAAGTCTCACACATGTGGTATCCCCGTGCTCAGGAGAAGCAGCAGAATGTATTTTGGGGTGTAATTTCACATATTCCCATGGCATGTTTGAGCAATATATTATTTAGTGACAACTTTGTGCAAAAAAAAAAAAAAAAATTTGTCTCTTTCCCGCAACTTGTGTCGCAATATAAAATATTCCATGGACTCGACATGCCTCTCAGCAAATAGCTTGGGGTGTCTACTTTCCAAAATGGGGTCATTTGGGGGGGTTTTGAACTGTCCTGGCATTTTATGCACAACATTTAGAAGCTTATGTCACACATCACCCACTCTTCTAACCACTTGAAGACAAAGCCCTTTCTGACACTTATTGTTTACATGAAAAAGTTTTTTTTTTTTGCAAAAAAATTACTTTGAACCCCCAAACATTATATATTTTTTTAAAGCAAATGCCCTACAGATTAAAATGGTGGGTGTTTCATTTTTTTTTTCACACAGTAATTGCGCAGCGATTTTTCAAACGCATTTTTTGGGGAAAAAACACACTTTTTTAAATTTTAATGCACTAAAACACGCTATATTGCCCAAATGTTTGATGAAATAAAAAAGATGATCTTAGGCCGAGTACATGGATACCAAACATGACATGCTTTAAAATTGCGCACAAACGTGCGGTGGCAACAAAATAAATACATGTTTAAAAGCCTTCAAAAGCCTTTACAGGTTACCACTTTAGATTTACAGAGGAGGTCTACTGGAAAAATTACTGCACTCGATCTGGCCTTCGCGGCGATACCTCACATGCATGGTGCAATTGCTGTTTACGTTTGACGACAGACCGCCGCTTGCGTTCGCCTTAGCGCTAAAGCAGGGGGCGACAGGGGTGTTTTTTTTTTGTTTTGTTTTTTTCTTTATTATTTTTTTGCTTTTTTAATCTTACTTTTAAACTGTTCCTTTCATATTTTTTTTTTTAATCATTTTTATTGTTATCTCGGGGAATGTAAATATCCCCTATGATAGCAATAGGTAGTGACAGGTACTCTTTTTTGAAAAAATTGTGGTCTATTAGACCCTAGATCTCTCCTCTGCCCTCAAAGCATCTGACCACACCAAGATCGGTGTGATAAAATGCTTCCCCAATTTCCCAATGGCGCTATTTACATCCGGCGAAATCTAAGTCATGAAATACTCGTAGCTTCCGGTTTCTTAGGCCATAGAGATGTTTGGAGCCACTCTGGTCTCTGATCAGCTCTATGGTCAGCTGGCTGAATCACCGGCTGCATTCTCCGGTTCCCTGTTGAGACAGGAGAGCCAGAGAAAAACACGGAAGACGGTGGGGGGGGGGAGGGCATTCCCTCCCACGGCTTGTAAAAGCAGTCTAGAGGCTAATTAGCCGCTAGGATTGCTTTTACATGAAAGCCGACCGCTGGCTGAAAAGAATGATACCAAGATGATACCTAAACCTGCAGGCATCATTCTGGTATAACCACTCAAAGTCGTGAATGGCGTACCTGAAGACAAAAAAATGGTTAACAATGGTTAACAATAAAGCACAGTAAACAGTAAAGTGTAAATAATTACACACCTGAAAAACAAACATGATAAAACATAATAACAATAACAATAACAATAACAATAACAATAAAACATTGCAGAATAGAATACAGTAAAAAAGAGCAGAACAATAGAGAGAGAGAATAGAGAGAGAGAGAACAATAAAACAACAACTATTTTTTCTTATTTCATTTTTTTTTTTTTTTTACACTTTTTTTGTAACTAACTTTTATAACGGTAACCGGTTCCAGGTTCGGGTCTCTCAAAATGCGATGGCATCTTGGGAGACCCTGTGAAAGTGTGCCTAGTCTGTGCAATGCTGTACCCTACGCTAATAGTCAACTAGTGCATGGTAGCGTTCAAAACATTCACCAATGCAAAGACCAGGATTGTCAGGACAGGAGGGACAATAATAGCGGGTGTCACGCCTATATCCGCGCTTGCTGCAGACACGACATCTTTTTTGGGGGGGTTCGTTGGGTAGGGGTACTTGGGAGGACATAAAAATGCCTCTCATGCAGCCGACTGCATTTGGTTGGGGATGTGAATGGGGGAAGTACGGGCGCTGCAGAAGCGGTGGGTTCCCAATTAGGATTGGCGAATGCAGCAGGAAGGGCATTATGGGCACGACGGGCCTGTGTTTGTCTTTTTGGTGGCAGCGGGACACTACTTGTGCTTGCCATCTCGCCAGCTTGAACTGCACTTATGGGACTCGCCACGTCACCACGTGTTACTGCAGTGCTGGTTTGACTACGACCGGGGTGTACTAGGCCGCTGGTGCTTGCCAGTTCACCAAAACGCTACCAAAAAACTGTTAGCGATCGCAGGGATCAGGCCTGACTCTGCGAACGCTGCAGTTATGCGTTTTAGTCTTTTGTAAGTGACAGTGATCGATCGATACTGCACTTGGGTGGGCTGGGCCGGGCGGAGGGGCAAAACGCAGGTGCTAGCAGGTATCTGGGCTGATCCCGCTAACACTGCGTTTTTGGGAACCCTAAACTGCTGGTGACGCTAGTATAGATCTGATCGGATCAGATATTGATGCGATCAGATACTATACCACTAAGGGAGGTGTACGGTGCGTGCGTGGGTGTTAGCGGTACTGGCGCTAACCTGACGCTGCCTGGGGCTGGTGCTTGCCAGTTCACCAAAACGCTACCAAAAAAACTGTTAGCAATTGCAGGGATCAGGCCTGACTCTGCGAACGCTGCAGTTATGCGTTTAGTGTTTTGTAAGTGTCAGTGATCGATCGATACTGCACTTGGGTGGGCTGGGCTGGGCCGGGCGGAGGGGCAAAACGCAGGTGCTAGCAGGTATCTGGGCTGATCCCGCTAACACTGCGTTTTTGGGAACCCTAAACTGCTGGTGACGCTAGTATAGATCTGATCGGATCAGATATTGATCCGTTCAGATACTATACCACTAAGGGAGGTGTACGGTGCGTGCGTGGGTGTTAGCGGTACTGGCGCTAATCTGACGCTGCCTGGGGCTGGTGCTTGCCAGTTCACCAAAATGCTACCAAAAAAACTGTTAGCAATCGCAGGGATAAGGCCTGACTCTGCGAACGCTGCAGTTATGCGTTTAGTGTTTTGTAAGTGACAGTGATCGATCGATACTGCACTTGGGTGGGCTGGGCTGGGCCGGGCGGAGGGGCAAAACACAGGTGCTAGCGGGTATCTGGGCTGATCACGCTAACACTGCGTTTTTGAGAACCCTAAACTGCTGGGGACGCTAGTATAGATCTGATCGGATCAGATATTGATCCGATCAGATACTATACCACTAAGGGAGGCGCATGCTGCGTGCGTGGGTGTTAGCGGTACTGTCGCTAATCTGACGCTGCCTGGGGCGACGCATATCACCGCCGGGCGATCGGGGGGCTAAAACTTTATTCGGTAATAAACGGCGGGTGCCCTGACACTATAAAAAATAAACGAACTAACCAGCGTCAACCGTAACGGTTATACGGTGATCAGTGGTGAAAGGGTTAACTAGGGGGCAATCAAGGGGTTAAAACATTTATTAGGTAGTATATGGGGGTCCCTGACGCTATAAAACGCTGACGGCGAACCTAAATATTTACCTCACTAACTAGCGTCACCAGCGACACTAATACAGCGATCAGAAAAATGATCGCTTAGCGACACTGGTGACGGGGGGTGATCAAGGGGTTAAAACTTTATTAGGGGGGGTTAGGGGGGTACCCTAGACCTACAGGGGGGTAACAGTAACTGTGCTAACACAGTAACTGTCACAAACTGACACAGCAGTAATCAGAAAAAAAAAAAAAAAAAACTGCTGGTGTCAGTTTGTGACAGGGGGGGGGGGGGTGATTGGGGGGGGATCGGGGGGCGATCGTGGGGGGGGGATCGGGGTGTTTTGTATGCCTGGCATGTTCTACTGTGTGTGTGTGTGTTGGTGCACTCACTCACATGTCGTCTCTCCTCGGGCCGGAACGGAAACTACCGACCCGAGGGGAGATGACATCACTTCCTTTGCTGCTGTTTAGCATACAGCAGCAAAGGAGTGTTCCCATTGGCCGGCGGCGATCGCGAGGGGGGGGCCACGAACGGATGGCCTCCCCCTCGTCTCTGATCGCCGGGGGACAGAACGGGACCGCCTCGGGCGGCGGGGGGGGGTCCGATCGGACCCCCCACCCGCGGGAGGCAAATCACGTACATGTACGTGATTTTGCCTGCCCGTGCCGCCTTGCCGACGTACATCGGCGTGAGGCGGTCCTTAAGTGGTTAAAGCACACGCCCCCATTGCCAGGCATCGTCCACTGTACCAACTGGTGCAAAAAATCCAAGGGTGCTAGATCCCAACCGGATAATACCAATGGAGGAACTGGACCGCACAATAGCAGGACAAGAGTCTAATAAAATATGTAAAAAACAAAACGAAAAAATAGATAAACCACTAGGCTTCCTAATCCAGAAATACAATATATATAATTAATCTATGAGATAAAATAGTCAATACGACATATAGTCAAACTCGCTAAACTAAAGCATAGCGTAGATGAGTGAGATATAGCAATGGCCATATATGCTAGGGAATAAATCTCAATATGGAAGACTAGTAGCTATGTTGAAGTGTGATGTTAACATCAGTGTAAAATACACTTAATGACCATATAAACGTAAGCCTAATCGCATAATCCTTTTATGATTACAGGAAGCTGGGTGGGAGGGTCAGTATTAAATTGCAGGCTGTATAAAGATGGCAAGCTTAAATGGGACCATATAGCGCGATATAGTTCCATATGCGCCAATACAGACCCCAAGGCCCTATAAGGTAGCATGGCTACCCAGTGTCAAGGAATTGACAAACAAACGGCCAATGAATCTACTCCAAAACAGACAGATACCCCCCTTTCCCCAAAACATGGGAAATAGATAGTGCATGTAGTTCCGCAAAAATAAGGGTGCCTTCCCTTAATGGTCATAGAGATCAAGCATGGAGATTACCTGCAAAGGCTCAAGAATTGTAGCTCCTTATTCAAAAAGGGGTCTTGTCCTGTCAGCAAAGATGGGTCGGGGCCGAGTGTGTCTGTGAAACACAGCGGCACCTCCATCTTTTGTGTGGTCCCACCGGAAGTGAAAAGGTCAGTGATGACCTCCGGCATCAGTTCCGGTCCAGACGTCCCCGCACATAATGCGCGCGTACCACGCCAAGCGGACGCACACGTCACCACTTCTAGCGGATGCGTGCGCACTGCCCACACTACGCGATCGGAGTAAGGGCATATGGAGCGGACATGAAAAACTCCGCCCCCTTGCGCAGGGACGTCCGAGTCCCCCCAACAGCACGGTACCTGACTCGTCCAGCATGGGGGAGGCTTCATTATATAGTCCCGCAAAGGACTATATACATTTATATTTTAAATGCAATGATTATAATGGTAAGGGAATAAAAAAACTAAATATTTGAATATTTTAAACATGATAGTAACCCATACAGGGATCTTTCCCCTCAAGACCAAACAGGTATGCATGGGTATAAATAACTCAACAAAGTAAATACATATATATTGCGGCAGCCATTCTATTTGACAAGGTGGAATTGATGGAAAAGAGGAGGTAAAAAACTTGATAGGGCAATGTCCCCTGATTAGTTATCCATACATCTTAACCCTCCCTAGAAAAAGTACAGAAGATGGAGCCAGACAGGGGGTATAGATTCATAAACACAAAAAAAAAAGGGGGGTAATTAAACAGGAAGAGGATGGAATTAAGGAAAAGGGGGTCCCAGCTGAGGCTCCCAACCTTGTATTACAATTAAGGATTGCATTTAAAATATAAATGTATATAGTCGTTTGCGGGACTATATAATGAAGCCTCCCCCATGCTGGACGAGTCAGGTACCGTGCTGTTGTTATTGCCATAGATGGGGGAAATCGGACGTCCCTGCGCAGGGGGTGGAGTTTTTCATGTCCGCTCCATATGCCCTTACTCCGATCGCGTAGTGTGGGCAGTGCGTACGCATCCGCTAGAAGTGGTGACGTGTGCGTCCGCTCGGCGTGGTGCGCGCGCATTATGTGCGGGGACTTTCAGACTGGAAGTGATGCCGGAGGTCATCACTGACCTTTTCACTTCCGGTGGGACCGCACAAAAGATGGAGGCGCCGCTGGGTTTCACAGACACACTCGGCCCCGACCCATCTTTGCTGACAGGACGAGACCCCTTTTTAAATGAGGAGCTACAATCCTTGAGCCTTTGCAGGTAATCCCCATGCTTGATCTCTATGACCATTAAGGGAAGGCACCCTTATTTTTGCGGAACTACATGCACTATCTATTTCCCATGTTTTGGGGGAAGGGGGGTATCTGTCTGTTTTGGAGTAGATTCATTGGCCGTTTGTTTGTCAATTCCTTGACACTGGGTAGCCATGCTACCTTATAGGGCCTTGGGGTCTGTATTGGCGCATATGGAACTATATCGCGCTATATGGTCCCAATTAAGCTTGCCATCTTTATACAGCCTGCAATTTAATACTGACCCTCCCACCCAGCTTCCTGTAATCATAAAAGGATTATGCTATTAGGCTTACGTTTATATGGTCATTAAGTGTATTTTACACTGATGTTAACATCACACTTCAACATAGCTACTAGTCTCCCATATTGAGATTTATTCCCTAGCATATATGGCCATTGCTATATCTCACTCATCTACGCTATGCTTTAGTTTAGCGAGTTTGACTATATGTCGTATTGACTATTTTATGGCATAGATTAATTATATATATTGTATTTCTGGATTAGGAAGCCTAGTGGTTTATCTATTTTTTCGTTTTGTTTTTTACATATTTTATTAGATTCTTGTCCTGCTATTGTGCGGTCCAGTTCCTCCATTGGTATTATCCGGTTGGGATCTGGCACCCTTGGATTTTTTGCACCAGTTGGTACAGTGGACAATGCCTGGCAATGGGGGCGTGTGCTTTAAATTTTAGACTTGCACCAGTAGGTGAGACTACCAGATTAAATGTTTTGACTAATTATTATATGTTCTTTATTGTATTTTGTTGTATGAATATGTATGACCGCCATATAACTGTAGTATATTTATTTGTTGTTCATATAGTTTAAAAGAATCAATGATGCCGATCTATGCCCTGATGAAGCAATTAGTTTTTTGCGAAACATGTTGGCTGACAGGCACGAATGAAATTTGAACATAATACTGGATGGTCATACTTGTGTATATATATTTATATCTGTTTTGTATACTTTTCCTTTTTTACTGCAAATAAATAAAAATAACATTTTAACTATATTACTCGTTGATACCTACTGGAAAATAGACGTATTATCTCCCCACAAAAATCCCAAGTCTCTTGAAAGAATCCTAACTTTCGTTGTATTTGGTTATAATCAGGGATTGGGAGAATCGTCTTAATTCCTGTTTATGTCCACAACCTTTCATCATTTGGTGAGATCCAAAGAGCTGTCACTATCAGTGAAGCAAGCCATCATTAGGCTGAAAAAAACAAAACAAACCCATCAGAGATATAGCAAAAACATTAGGTGTGGCCAAATCAACTGTTTGGAACAACCTTAAAAAGAAAGAAAGCACCGGTGAGCTCAGCAACACCAAAAGACCTGGAAGACCACGGAAAACAACTGTGGTGGATGACCAAAGAATTCTTGCTCTGGTGAAGAAAACACCCTTCACAACAGTTGGCCAGATCAAGAACACTTTCCAGGAGGTAGGTGTTTGTGTGTCAAAGTCAACAATCAACAGAAGACTTCACCAGAGTGAATACAGAGGGTTCACCACAAGATGTAAACCATTGGTGAGCCTCAAAAACAGGAAGGCCAGATTAGCGTTTGCCAAACAACATCTAAAAAAGCCTTCACAGTTCTGGAACAACATCCTATGGACAGATGAGACCAGAGTGTACCAGAGTGATGGGAAGAGAAGAGTATGAAGAAGGAAAGGAACTGCTCATGATTAGGGATGAGCTTCGAGTTCGAGTCGAACTCATGTTCTACTCGAACATTGGCTGTTCGCAAGTTCGCCGAACAGCGAACAATTTGGGGTGTTCGCGGCAAATTCGAATGCCGCGGAACACCCTTTAAAAGTCTATGGGAGAAATCAAAAGTGCTAATTTTAAAGGCTTATATGCAAGTTATTGTCATAAAAAGTGTTTGGGGACCCGGGTCCTGCCCCAGGGGACATGGATCAATGCAAAAAAAAGTTTTAAAAACGGACGTTTTTTCAGGAGCAGTGATTTTATTAATGCTTAAAGTCAAACAATAAAAGTGTAATATCCCTTTAAATTTCGTACCTGGGGGGTGTCTATAGTATGCCTGTAAAGGGGCGCATGTTTCCCGTGTTTAGAACAGTCTGACAGCAAAATGACATTTGGAAGGAAAAAACTCATTTAAAACTACCCGCGGCTATTGCATTGCCGACAATACACATAGAAGTTCATTGATAAAAACGGCATGGGAATTCCCCACAGGGGAACCCCGAACCAAAATAAAAAAAAAAAAATGATGTGGGGGTCCCCCTAAATTCCATACAAGGCCCTTCAGGTCTGGTATGGATATTAAGGGGAACCCCAGCAAAAATTTAAAAAAAAAATTGACGTGGGGTTCCCCCTAAATTCCATACCAGACCCTTCAGGTCTGGTATGGATTTTAAGGGGAACCCCGCGCCAAAAAAAAAAAAAAACGGCGTGGGGTCCCCCTAAAAATCCATACCAGACCCTTATCCGAGCACGCAACCTGGCAGGCCACAGGAAAAGAGGGGGGGACGAGAGTGCGCCCCCCCCTCCTGAACCGTACCAGGCCACATGCCCTCAACATTGGGAGGGTGCTTTGGGGTAGCCCCCCAAAACACCTTGTCCCCATGTTGATGAGGACAAGGGCCTCATCCTCACAACCGTGGCCGGTGGTTGTGAGGGTCTGCGGGCGGGGGGCTTATTGGAATCTGGAAGCCCCCTTTAACAAGGGGACCCCCAGATCCCGGCCCCCCCCTGTGTGAAATGGTAAGGGGGTACTTACCCCTACCATTTCACTAAAAAACTGTCAAAAATGTTAAAAATGACAAGAGACAGTTTTTGACAATTCCTTTATTTAAATGCTTCTTCTTTCTTCCTTCATCTTCTTCTTCTTCTGGTTCTTCTGGCTCTTCTGGTTCTTCCTCCGGCGTTCTCGTCCAGCATCTTCTCCGCGGCGTCTTCTATCTTCTTCTCCTCGGGCCGCTCCGCACCCATGGCATGAGGGGGGAGGCTCCCGCTCTTCTCTTCATCTTCTTCTCTTCTTCATCTTCTTCTTCATCTTCTTCTTCTTCTTTTTCTTCTTCTTCTTCTTCCTTCTTCTCTTCTTCCTGTCTTCTCCGGGCCGCTCCGCAATCCATGCTGTGGCATGGAGGGAGGCTCCCGCTGTGTGACGGCGTCTCTTCGTCTGACGGTTCTTAAATAACGGGGGGCGGGGCCCCCCTCTGACGCACACATGACGGGACTTCCCTGTGGCATTCCCCGTGACGTCACAGGGAAGTCCCTCAAGTCACCGTGTGTCAGAGGGGGGCGGGGTCACCGGATGGCCCCGCCCCCCGTTATTTAAGAACCGTCAGACGAAGAGACGCCGTCACACAGCGGGAGCCTCCCACCATGCCAGCATGGCTGCGGAGCGGCCCGGAGAAGACAGGAAGAAGAGAAGAAGGAAGAAGAAGAAGAAGATGAAGAAGAAGATGAAGAAGAGAAGAAGATGAAGAGAAGAGCGGGAGCCTCCCCCCTCATGCCATGGGTGCGGAGCGGCCCGAGGAGAAGAAGATAGAAGACGCCGCGGAGAAGATGCTGGACGAGAACGCCGGAGGAAGAACCAGAAGAGCCAGAAGAACCAGAAGAAGAAGAAGATGAAGGAAGAAAGAAGAAGCATTTAAATAAAGGAATTGTTAAAAACTGTCTCTTGTCATTTGTAACATTTTTGACAGTTTTTTAGTGAAATGGTAGGGGTAAGTACCCCCTTACCATTTCACACAGGGGGGGGGCGGGATCTGGGGGTCCCCTTGTTAAAGGGGGCTTCCAGATTCCGATAAGCCCCCCGCCCGCAGACCCTCACAACCACCGGCCACGGTTGTGAGGATGAGGCCCTTGTCCTCATCAACATGGGGACAAGGTGTTTTGGGGGGCTACCCCAAAGCACCCTCCCAATGTTGAGGGCATGTGGCCTGGTACGGTTCAGGAGGGGGGGGGGCCGCACTCTCGTCCCCCCCTCTTTTCCTGCGGCCTGCCAGGTTGCGTGCTCGGATAAGGGTCTGGTATGGATTTTTAGGGGGACCCCACGCCGTTTTTTTTTTTTTTTTTTGGCGCGGGGTTCCCCTTAAAATCCATACCAGACCTGAAGGGTCTGGTATGGAATTTAGGGGGAACCCCACGTCAATTTTTTTTTTAAATTTTGGCTGGGGTTCCCCTTAATATCCATACCAGACCTGAAGGGCCTTGTATGGAATTTAGGGGGACTCCCACATCATTTTTTTTTTTTAATTTTGGTTCGGGGTTGCCCTGTGGGGAATTCCCATGCCGTTTTTATCAATGAACTTCTATGTGTATTGTCGGCAATGCAATAGCCGCGGTAGTTTTAAATGTGTTTTTTCCTTCAAAATGTCACTTTGCTGTCAGACTGTTCTAAACACGGGAAACATGCGCCCCTTTACAGGCATACTATAGACACCCCCCAGGTATGAAATTTAAAGGGATATTACACTTTTATTGTTTGACTTTAAGCATTATTAAAATCACTGCTCCTGAAAAAACGGCCGTTTTTAAAACTTTTTTTTGCATTGATTCATGTCCCCTGGGGGAGGACCCGGGTCCCCAAACACTTTTTATGACAATCACTTGCATATTAGCCTTTAAAATTAGCACTTTTGATTATTCATGTTCGTGTCCCATAGACTTTAACGGCGTTCGCGTGTTCGAACGAATTTTTTTCCTGTTCGCATGTTCTGGTGCGAACCGAACAGGGGGGTGTTCGGCTCATCCCTACTCATGATCCAAAGCATACCATCTCATCAGTGAAGCATGGTGGTGGTAGTGTCATAGCGTGGGCATGAATGGCTGCCAATGGAACTGGTTCTCTTGTATTTATTGATGATGTGACTGCTCACAAAAGCAGCAGGATGAATTCTGAAGGTTTTCGGGCAATATTATCTGCTCATATTCACCAAAATGCTTCAGAACTCATTGGACGGCGCTTCACAGTGCAGATAGACAATGACCCGAAGCATACTGCAAAAACAACCAAAGAGTTTTTTAAGGGAAAGAAGTGGAATGTTATGCAATGGCCAAGTCAATCACCTGACCTGAATCTGATTGAGCATGCATTTCACTTGCTGAAGACAAAACTGAAGGGAAAATGCCCCAAGAACAAGCAGGAACTGAAGACAGTTGCAGTAGAGGCCTGGCAGAGCATCACCAGGGATGAAACCCAGCGTCCGGTGATGTCTATGCATTCCAGACTTCAGGCTGTAATTGACTGCAAAGGATTTGCAACCAAGTATTAAAAAGTGAAAGTTTGATGGATGATTGTTAATCTGTCTCATTACTTTTGGTCCCTTAAAAAGTGGGAGGCACATATACAAACTGTTGTATTTCCTACACCGTTCACCTGATTTGGATGTAAATACCCTCAAATTAAAGCTGAAAGTCTGCAGTTAAAGCACATCTTGTTCGTTTCATTTCAAATCCATTGTGGTGGTGTATAGAGCCAAAAACATTAGAATTGTGTTGATGTCCCCAATATTTATGGACCTGACTGTACATTAATTATATTTTAACTATGTGTTATTGCAAAAATTAGTAAACATTGCCTTTGAAATATAGATTTGTATGAAGCTTTTAAACACTTTGTTGCTATAAATAATTTGTTTGAATTCTTTATTCTAAAAGCCTTTTTTATGTCATGTGACTGGCACAGCACCAATTACCACTGTGCAGACATAGATTCATACATTGGTAGAGTACTAGAAACAGGAAACACCTGGGAAACGTCATGTGACTACTGTACAGCAATGAATAAATAACATACTTAGATGATGTTTTGTATTTAATTATAATCATGTGATTATACATGAATAGAAAGTATAATAATAAGTTGAAATAATGGCAATTCAACTTGTGTGTTTCAGGTAATTCCGAATCCAAACCCCTTGACACCATAATATATGCCAGTACCTCTTAAAAATATTTTTAATGGCATAATGTTGGGTGTAGAAAGACAAATCCAGTGATCATGTAAATTTGTTAGAACCTTGGTCACTCGACCTTGCCCTCTCCTCCAAAAGGCAACTCTGCTGTTAACTTAAGAATGGTAACATCCAACATTTCTACATCATAACCTTTGTCAATAAACCTCTACCTTAACAGTCCCGTCTGAGGTATAAAGTCTTCTTCTTTTGGAACTTTTCTGTTTAATTTGCACAAACTGACTACACAGGACTGACATCAACCACAAACGATGGTGAAAACTGTCTACAGGGATAAAGGAATTCCTGTTGATACTTTTAAAAAGGCACGCTATTGCAGGAAGTGGAAAATCGACAGATCAACAGTTAATTTAAGTATATTACAGCAGTAACTCCAAAACCTCAAAAAATTTTGTGTAAGCCCCAGTTCACACTATGAATTGCACAGGAATGCGCAGTACATTACATGCGATTCAGTGGGTTATGATTTGAGCCCATTTGAATGCATTACTTTTGGAACCAGATCGCATGGTACTTTTGTACCATGCAATCTGGGGCAGGGCAAATGCACTGCGTTTACTACCTGCATTGAGATGTTGTCAACATTGACAGATCGCAACTGTAGTGCGTTTCGTATGCCGTGCGGGAAATGCCCATGGATCGCAGGTTTCCCACACTGCATTCTAGTGTGATCCTAGGATTAATGTTATTGACAGATTGCATTGTATATGTCATTTTTTTTATTTTGCTCATAGCTCCACTTTAACATTGGAACAATTCAACTTTGCTTACAATACAACATTTGTAACACATTAATCTTCAATATAGATGAAGCTGGCCTCCCACAGTATGCATAAAGCATAAAGACATAGCAATACCCTCTTTTACAATTCAGCCACTTTAGTATTCAGTCAATATTTCCTTTACACAAGCGCATACTACAAAACAGACATTTTTAATGTTGCTTTTGAATTGCCGTTTATGTATAAACCTTTAGAAGTATATTTTTACTTGATTGATTTTCGCACAAAAGCATTTATACAATTCCCACAAATCTCCATGGCGTTAATGTGCATCGGTACTGTTCTAAAATAATCCGCTTTCGATAACCTTTAACTGCCTCAGGGGCTCATGCAAGAACAAGAGGCTGCAGAGAGGTGCCGAGGCTGGGAGTGCGCAGTGCCTGACACTTGCTAAAGAATGAATCACACCAACAAATATAGAAATAGAGTGATTACCTGTCTCTTCATTGCTGCAGTTGACTCATAGCACTCTGGAGTAAATGAGACGAGTCCACTCTAAAAAACACAACAGAAAAATAGTTCATGCGGTTGTCAGAAACTTCTGAGGTCTATACTAATAACTACAGAAATAATTAAACTAGAGATTTGTAAAACAAAAAAAAAACCTATAATTAACCTCCCTGGCGGTATGATTATTTCTGATTTTAGGTGCTGAAAGCGGTACAATTATTTTGCACAGAAATTTGGCGTTTTATATTGTAGGCCTGTAATTCTTAGGAATAGTTCACTTAAATCTGTCCAAACAAGAGTCTAGTAGACATCCCGGGTATGATAAAGTTTGAAAAACGAAATAAAAAATTATAATATAATAAATAACTATAAATAATTATAACAAATAATAATATAATAATAATAAAAATTATATAATAATATAATCAAATCAAAAACACTGAAATTTGCTCAGTTGCAGAATTGTCGCTTTTGTTACTTTTAGTGTTTGGTGACGGATTTCCCCACAAATCACTATCGATCAATTCTGCGAGTGATCCTAATTTATTATCGCTGTTTTCTAGTTGGTCTAAAAGCACTTTTGATGTAAAGAGACAGTTTTGGTTGCTATGGACAATCTCCAGTTTCCTGGCAGAAAGAACAGTTTTATATATATAAAACTGCATGCAGGACACTGGACAGACCACTAGGGACCAAGGGGGATGTGTAATTATTTGATACAGTACTGTAATCTGTAAGATTACAGTATGCTGTATCTATGCTATGTGTTTCACTTTTGAATTTACCGCCGAACTCCGTCCCCGTGCGTCGCAACGCTCGCAGGGAACGGAGCTCGGCACTGTGAATCGAGCGAAACACAGCGGCTCGCCGATCACAGCGGGGAGACATCGCAGGATCCAGGGGACAAGGTAAGTATGCTCTTCCTGGATCCTGCGATGCAAGCCCGAGTCTGGCTCGGGGATACCGCTTTTGGTATAAAAAATCCAACCCGAGCCAGACTCGGGAATACCGCCAGGGGGGTTAAAGTGTTACTAAACCCAGTAATATGAAAATAGTTCCCCCCCACCCCCTTCTTCTTTTTACATTAAACTACTGCCACTATATACCGTTTTGGGTGATCTGTATCCCACAGTTACATGGTAAACTGCACAGTTTCTCCAGTGCTGAGAGTTCAGGTGGGAGGAGATTTACACTACAGCCTGTATACATGCCCACATGTGTGATGTCAATATCATGTGACCTGGCTATCTCTGAGAACAAGTAAATGTTCTCTCCAGCATAAAAGACATAACTGAGCATGTGCAGGTCGGCTACCCTGCCTGTGTTAGCTGGCCTTCCCCAGATAGACAGTGCAGGAGGGGGAGGATCTGTGCATACAGGATAAAACAGCCTTTTTAGTGCAGAGAATTAACCCCTTAAGATCCACAGTGAGTATAACAAGCATGCTATGCTGTATATACAGACTGATTTTACTGTTCTGTGTTTAGTAACGCTTTAAGGGCAGAACATGATACCGGTAAGAGACAAATTGGAATATACACAGTTTAAATACTGGCTTTTTAGATTTGTAATACTGTTCAGCCAGTTTTGTACTCTGGGAATCCCTGCCAAACAAGGTAGCCAGGTCTCTGACATTCAGTACAGTAAAGCCAGTCTGGTGACTGGACAATGAAGGGGCAGCAACATACTGTGGTGGCAGGTCCTTCATTTTTTTTTCTTTCCTGGGGACAGCTTCACCTTGGGCACACAAAGAAGAATTAAATAGTATGTTGCATGAATCCTGGGTGGACTCAAATTTCACTAATAGTGGGAGGGGCTAAAGACATGAGTCTACCCACTGTGTACATGCTAACATATGTTACAGTCTTTGGACCCAAAAAATATGCTAAAATTATTGTGTCACAAGCGTCGGTTTATTAAAACACACATGCAAACCTCAGCACAATAATTTGTATAAAATGAAGCAGTTCTATTACATATGTTTTTCTGAGCACATCCTACCTTGAAGATAAGCTTCTTAACATAGTGACTACTCTCCCCCTTGAGCCCACCCTTTTTTGAAGCCAATAGAGGCTCAGGCTCTAATCATGTGCTTAAAAAAAAATCCCTATTGAATCCATGTGTCCCGGGGTGCCCTGCTTGTAGATTACGGGCCAGGCGCATGGATTGGGGGGGGCGGCTGTAGCATTTACTTTCTGGAATCCACCTGCCCTTAGCTAAAGCATGTACACAGAAAAGTGTGCTTTGCTGAGAAAACCCCTCCTCCTCTCCTGAAAACTCCTGGGATGTATGATATAATTTGCCTAGGAAAGAAATCAGGAAATAACTGAAGAAATGTAAAAAAAAAATTTTAAAAAGTTTAAAACAAGTAAATGTGATACTTTCCTATCTATGTACTAATGCTAGCAGCATGAGGATTGAAAATAATCAATGTTGATTATTAACATGATCATCTAGGCAGTAATACGTAGGCGCCATATGGCTAATTAAAGATGGACGTAGGACTATGGCAGAGGCACAGGGTTACACTAATTACCCCCATATTTGTGTAGCTTCACAGACATAACGCCATAGTCCCATGCTAAACAAAACACTGAAGTTGAAATCTCCCCAAAATGAGAGGAAACATCTCTGTTGACAGTCTTATGCCCCGTACACACGGTCGGATTTTCCGACACACAAAGTTTGAGAGCTTGCTATAAAGTTTTCCGACAACAAAATCAGTTGTCGGAAATTCCGATCGTGTGTACACAAATCCGACGCACAAAGTGCCACGCATGTTCAGAATAAATAAAGAGATGAAAGCTATTGGCTACTGCCCCATTTATAGTCCCGACGTACGTGTTTTACGTCACCGCGTTCAGAATGATCGGATTTTCCGACAACTTTGTGTGACCGTGTGTATGCAAGACAAGTTTGAGCCAACATCCGTCAGAAAAAATCCTAGGATTTTGTTGTCGGAATGTCCGATCAATGTCCGACTGTGTGTACGGGGCATAAGTGTTATAATAACTGTCTTCACAAAATACACAGTATATGAACTGTTATATCTGCCAAAGGATTTTAAATACTTTCACCAAGTCTTGTGATCCAGGCACCCCTACCAGATAAAACGGCTAGTTCCTGGACCTTTATTGCAATACCAGTACAGCTTAATCAAGAGCACACCATCATTCAATTGATTGGACAATAAAGCAATATTTCTGCTCTCTTCTTTCAGTATGTTTCAGGTATTAGATTGACAGCACTGTGACAATGGTCACCAGGACAAATAAAGAGGGTAAATCTACCCAGTGGAGATATAAAATAAATGAGATGGGTTATAATCCTTGCCTGCTTTATCCAAAACGAAATACAAGTTTTTCCTATAAATTATAACGAATAAAAGACTGCAATAATTAGTGTTTTTTTTTAAATCTGCCTGGTGTTCAACTTTATTTTTGCAAATCTTGCAGCAAACGCTTGTATCAATAAATTCAACAATACCCAGAATGCACTGCACCAAAACAGTACAAAAAGTTACAGAACTCACCAGCTGCTGTAAAATGTCAAATACACAACAGGGATTAACACATCAAATCACGAGCATGCATGGTGTAAGGAAAGTGGTGTAATGTAATATTATACATGTTACATTACATTCAGCCTCATCTGAATTCATTTACTGGTATGCTAAAAGTGTACTGGGACTTAAAAGACATCTCCAGTTAGGATATAAATTATTTTATATGTATATCATATATATGTATATTTTTATCATGAGAGTAGAAGGGCATCCCAGTTTCATTTATAAATTCGTTTTCACTGAATGTTATTTTCTAATTCCTTTTGGGGGGAGAGTTAAATACAAGATAAACTGCATCAGTTTGTTGTCAATTTAAATATTTGGAACGATTTTTTTGAGGTCTAAAACTCTTGTAAAGACAGAACACACCTGCTTAAATTTAGAACAGGTAAGAGTCAAAGTGGTTGTAAAGGATAAGGTTGGCCATACATTACATAATTTTCTTTTTCAATTTCCTTTACATTTACCACCTTTAACTATGTACAGCCGTGGCCAAAAGTTTTGAGAATGACACAAATATTAATTTTCACGAAGTCTGCTGCTTCAGTGTTTTAGCTCTTTTTGTCAGATGTTACTATAGTATACTGAAGTATAATTACAAGCATTTCATAAGTGTCAAAGGCTTTTATTGACAATTACATTACGTTTATGTAAAGAGTCAATATTTGCAGTGTTGACCCTTCTTTTTCAAGACCTCTACAATTCACCCCGGCATGCTGTCAATGAACTTCTGGGCCACATCCTGACTGATGGCAGCCCATTCTTGCATAATCAAAGCATGGAGTTTGTCAGAATATGTGGGTTTTTTTTGTTCACCCGCCTCTTGAGGATTGACCACAAGTTCTTAATGTGATTAAGGTCTGGGGAGTCTCCTGGCCATGGACCCAAAATTTTGATGTTTGTTCCCTAAGCCACTTAGTTATCACTTTTGTCTTATGGCAAGGTCCTCCACCATACTGGAAAAGGCATTGTTCTTCACCAAGCTGTTCTTGGATGGTTGGGAGAAGTTGCTCAGCAGCTACAAATATTGGAGCTGCTGACTTTTAAAATATGGACACTTACCTGTCCAGGGCACCCGCAATGTCGGCACCTGAAGCCGATCTGTCCCTCGGTTCTTGGGTGGAGGCGCCGTCATCTTTGGTAAGGGAATCAGGAAGTGAAGCCTTGCGGCTTCACGGCCTGGTTCCCTACTCCGCATGTGCAAGTCGTGCTGTGCGATCCTACAGGTCCCTGCTGTCTTTTGGGACCTGTGTGTCTCTAAGAAGATAGAGGGGGAGATGGAGGAGGCGCCGAATATGGCGTATCTATGCCCGGAAGTGGGAGCAAATATCTGGATTATACAGGTATCTGCTCTCCTCTCCCCCCTGAATGGTGCCAAATGTGACACCGGAGGGGGGGATTCTGAAAAGCGTAAGTTCCATTTTTGGGTGGAATTCCGCTTTAAACTTTGACAAAAAGATCTGGAAGCTGATTGGCTGCAGAGCTGCTCCGGATTTTGTACTAAATCAACCCTTATATGTGGCTATCACCCTGAATGGGCAAAGTGAACGATTCTGTTTATCTAATACTTTACTTGTTGCATGTAGCTGCCTGTTTACTTCAAACACTGTGGGGTTGATTTACTAAAACTGGAGAGTGCAAAATCTGGTGCAGCTCTGCATGGTAGCCAACCAGCTTTTATCTTCAGTTTGTTCAATTAAGCTTTGACAAAAAACCTGGAAGATGATTGGTTTCCATGCAGAGCTGTATCAGATTTTGCACTCTCCAGTTTTAGTAAATCATCCCCAATGTGTGCTGCTTTTCCTATATTGTTTAACTAAAAAGCACAATTTGTTCAGATTGGAAAAAAACTGTAGAACTGTTAAAAAAGAAGAAGAAAAAAACAGTCTGCAATGTTTTTCTTCATCCCTTAACTCCTATATTTAATGAAGACTGGTCGTGACAGATGGAATTGCTCTTTTTAAAATTCACTCATAACCATTTTTAGTTCTGGCGCTGTCTGAATGGCCAGACAATCAATGTGAATAGGACTTTTACAGCAGGAGATCCAGAAGCTGGAGTGAGGGAGATTGTTTATAATAATGTAACATTCATTTGAGTTTCAGTAAATCCCCCTGTCTCTTGGGCTTATGCATTTTACCCAAGTGCATATCCATCTATATTGATTGAGGAGGAGAGATGGATCTGGCGTAAGTTCAAAAAAATAAGAATTGACCATTGAGGAAGTGAAAGGGTTGTTTGAAAGCAGTCTATTCTCAGCCTTTCCCAAAACATAACAAGCATGTCAAAGGGTACAAAAAGAGATTAGTCTAAATGAAAAGTCTTCTGCCTGCCCGCCCTTTGGCCCCTAGCTGATTACTAATGATACAACCATTATTTCACTGATTGCAATTTTGAAACTCTATTACACTGCCAGGTCTGAGAAAGGTAAGGTACATATAACAATGAGATTTCTTTGTACTGTAAAAAAAAAAAAAATCAATGTTTAATATTAAAGGAAGAAAAAAGTGGATATAGTTTGCCTTGTCCTACCAGGCCAGTACAAGGGAAAATTAAATTGTATGTGTTTAAAATGCATCAGTTATAGTATATTAGCTAGAATAAAATATGAATTGACTTTAGATAGGAATATATTATGGAAATTAAAATAGTTAGGTCAAGTTGAACACACAGTTTTAACTTGCTATTTATTTGAATTGAACTCAATACAACACCAGAAGCAAGTATGTAGTGCTTAGGAGTCCTAACAGAAAAAGTCAAATACATTTTCCTTCCAACTGCATTAGATTGAGGCACTCTGGAAAGAAAGGCAGAATATACAGGCTGCATGTAATCTGTTTGGTGGCCTCTTTGTAGAGCAATGGGGGGTTATTTATGAAAGGCAAATCCAATTTGCACTACAAGTGTACTGCAAGTAAAGTAGCTGTAAATCTGAGGGGTAGATCTGAAATGAGGGGAAGCTCTGCTGATTTTATCATCCAATCATGTGCAAGCTAAAATGCTGTTTTTTATTTTCCTTGTCCCCCTCGGATTTACAGCGACTGCACTTCCAAGTGCACTTAATGTGCACTTGTAGTGCAAAGTGGATTTGCCTTTCGTAAATAACCCCGAAGTCTTGTTGAAGTCTGCACCTTTTCTCCCTTGGCTATAATGTATAGCTGCCGGCAGCACAGCATAACATACAGAAACCCAAATAAGTGACATACAAACCTTTGGTCATAACCTCAACTACAACCTCTTTTTGATGCCACATAGTTCAGCCACATCCCCAAAAGGCTGAACTATGCCTTTTACATCACACTACTGATTAAATATATGGCCATTTAAAGCTAAGGGGGCTTTAAATTGGCCATTGTTTTGTTACATTGTTTTGTGAAAAGAATTTCTTGGAGGTCCTCCAACAATCCAAGAGCAGCATGCTAGTAACCCTGTTTCAAACAGAAAGAAGTGGTAGCGATGGGCACAAAATTACATTTTTAACCTCATTTGATAAAGGTACTAATTCGGGGGGCAGGAGGCGGAGCCTAGCGGAGCAGACATGCATTGTTAGAGCTCCACACCGCTGAGGAGAGAAGAGAAGGACAAAGCGGAGCCTGCAGGCTCAAAAGGTATCCATTTGAACCTTTTTGCCCCAGGGAACAAACTGTGAAAGTTTGGGCAGGAAATATGGTACTGGGAGGAAACCGTGGCAGAAATAAAAATCACCTCACAAAGAGCTCACAGGCACTCACTGCAGCTGAAGCAGCTCCAGTCACCTCACAAGATACAGCATCAGGGCGCTCTCACAGACAGAAAATGTCACAGCAAGACTCTCCATTTGAGTCAGATACAGAACAAATCCTCTCACAAACTTCTCCACAAGCCTCCTCAGTATCCCCAGTAATATTATTACAATTTGAAAAGATGCTTCATAAGGCTTTAAAACAAACTTTAGACCAAATAACAAAAAGCCTAACCAAAGAAATAAGAGAGCTGGGAAACCGCACCGCAGCCTTAGAAATAAAAATGGATGAAATTGAAATTACAGCCCAAGAAAATATAACAGAATTGGAACAATTAAAAAAAGAGAATTTAATACTTCAAACTAAGCTCGAAGATTACGAAAATAGAGCCAGACGTTCAAACTTGCGCATAAGGGGAATACCTGAAACTGTGACAGACCTGCAATCTACTATTACTGCTCTATTACAAGAACTAAAGCCAGATATCCCTATTGAACGTTTAGAACTGGACAGAGTACACAGAGCCCTCACAGCCAAAAAGAAAGATGGACCCCCACGTGATATAATCACAAAATTTCATTATTACAGAATGAAAGAACAAATACTAATTGCTGCAAGAGAAAAAAAGGGACTTAATTTTCAAGGACACAATTATCAAATTTTTGCTGACCTATCCCAACTTACTATTACTAAAAGACGATCCATGAAACCCCAACTAATGGAACTGCAACGCCACAACATTATGTATCAATGGGGCTTCCCCTTTTCAGTCAGATTTAACTACCAAGGTACAATTTACAGAAGCAGATCAGCAGATGAACTACAACAAACCCTTTTAAAATTAAATCTGACAGAACCCACAAGCAGCAACTCTCCCACACACAGAAGAATGGCATCATCTTCACCTTCAGGCAGCACCCAGAAAATATCAGAACAAAATGGGAATCATCATTCTCACAAAAGAGGCCGTTATGCCACATCATCCATGGACCAAGAAGATTCAATGCACTGACATCCTAATTCCTGATATCTCCTCATTTATTATACTAAGAGATGGTTCTCTATAAAAAACCTGTATTTATAACTGAATGTAACTGCATTCTGATAGTCACACACTGTGTGGGATCATGTTACATTCCAGTTATATTTCTTATTACTTCTGATTCATATAGCCTTAGAATAAGCCTTATATAAGTGAAATAAGGAAATTCTTGTTCAGTTATATATTATCAGGTAATAACAATAGATTTATTACTTTTTAGGACAAATGTGTTCAATAATCCAGAAGTAATGGAAGCTTTTTCTTTATTTTCTTAAAACAAATATATTATTACCTAACTAGTTCCTAGAATTATGTTTTTGTTTATTCTAATCTGAAGCAATACAACCTCAATTTTATGAGTTAACATATCTAAACAGTTACATATGAATAAAATATGTAATTGTTTACTCTAAAAGGGTTAAAATCCCAAAATAATTCAAACTATCTTCATCAATACCAAAGTTATTAACAGTACCTTTCTAACTGAATTATTTAGCCTAGGGCAAGACTAACCACATACAACCACCCTGGAATAAATAATTTCAACAAAAACTATATTCTGCACTCCAATTAATGAAACATCATTTTGGTGTCTTTTGACATAGCACTTCTCTCCTGTAAGCGGAAGATCCGTGCACCCCCATTAGCCCTCCTCATTCTCCCAACCATATTATGTGGGAGTGTGGCGAAGGCACTTATTCCCCTGAGAGAGATATTTATTCTCTTTCACGGGAAAATTGTGATTACTTGCAAAAAATAATTTATACAATGTATCATTTAATCTCATATGTTTTTTGTTTACTCTTTACTCCAGAATTCACTGGTTTCTTTTCTATCTATTCATCTCTTCAGTCCACACAGGTTGATCTGCGCAGTCAGCTCTGCATAACAAAAAGTAAGTCAAAACTATTTGATCTATTGCCATGGCACCACTGAATATACTTTCCCTGAATGTTCAGGGAATAAATGTCCCTCAAAAAAGGACCAAAGCCTTCCGTACTTTCCATAACAAGAAGGCTCATATAGTATGCCTCCAAGAAACACACTTCACCAAAGATTCTACTCCAAAATATATTTCTCCTTTTTATCAACAAATTTACACGGCTTCTGCCTGTACCAAGCAAAGGGGAACTCTAATTGCATTTCACCGATCCACACCATTCACCTTATCATCAGAAATTAAAGACCCAGAAGGTAGATACCTGATACTCATGGGTTATATAATGGATACAGCAATCACGGTGATTTCCTACTACGCTCCTAACAAACAACCTACACCATTCCTCTCACATATATTACAAGTGATTAATACACACAAAATAGGAACAGTGATAATGTGTGGGGATTCGAACCAGGTCCTCCTCCCATTTCTAGATAAATCACCTTTTACACCATCCAAAATAACCTCTAGATTACCTTTTTCTCAGCTTCTTTCCAAATACAATCTGGTAGATTCATGGAGAGAAAGTAACCCAATGAAAAAGAAATTCACTTATTTCTCGCACCCTCATCAAACCTTCACCAGAATAGATCATATTTTTCTAACAATAGGAATGATACCAGAAATTATTGCATCAGATATAATTCCGATTCCGTGGTCTGACCATAATGCAGTATACACTACTATAGCCTCAGCCATACCAAAAGCGCATGACCCAACGTGGTACTTACCAGACATAATGCTCAAACACCCACTACATCAGATGGCCATTGAACAAGCTTTAAAGGAATACATATCAATTAATAATACAACAGACATCTCCCCAATAACACTGTGGGAAGCTCATAAGCCTGTCTTGCGTGGTACAATACAAAGACAAATGGCACTATTTAAACGGGAACGCAAAAATCTAGCAAAAAAACTAGAACTCAATTTTAATGCAGCCTACATATCATTTCAAGATAATCCATCTCAGAGTACAAAATCTCATCTGGAAAAATCTAGATTGGAATACGATCTATTTCTCACTGAGTCAGTTGATAAATCCCTCAAACGCTCCAAACACAATTTCTACATGAATACAAACAAACCAGGTACATATTTGGCTCGGGCATTAAATTCAACTAACAAATCTTTCAAACCAATACGTTTGAAATTATCAAAAAATGTTTACACTTGTAATCCAGTTAAAATAGTCCATAAATTTCACTCACATCTCGCAACTTTATACAAGACAAACAATGAATTTAATCCTACAGAAGCTGAATCCTTCTTCTCAAAAATAAACTTACCTGAGTTATCTCAGAATCAAAAAAGCAGTTTGGATGAGCCTATAACTATAGATGAAGTTGCTAACGCCATAAAAGACCTAAAACTTAACAAAAGACCAGGCCCAGACGGCTACTCGGCTTTATACTATAAAACATTCTCAGAAATACTCTCTCCCATTCTCACTGAAACTTTTAACAAACTTCTAGATGGACATTCTTTTCGGCAAGAAACACTAATGGCAATTGTTTGTATGATCCCAAAACCCCTTTCTGATGATACTTCCTGTGTGAATTATCGGCCTATCTCTCTGTTAAACCTCGATATTAAATTATTAGCAAAAATAATAGCAAAATGCCTCAATAGCATTATAGGAAAATTAATACATAGAGATCAAGTAGGCTTCATGCCAAATAGACAGGCAGGCGATAATATACGCAGGGCAGTGTTATTGGCACATATTGCTAAAAAACGGAAAATCCCTTTATGTTTTCTATCTCTCGATATTAAGAGGGCATTTGACACAGTATCCTGGCAATATATGCAATATTCATTACAAAAATGGGGGTTTGGACCCCACTTTTTAACATGGATCAAAGCATTATATAATAAACCCAAAGCCTATATAAAATATGCTGGATACAAATCTGAAGCCTTCAATATCGAAAGAGGTACCCGACAGGGTTGCCCATTATCTCCCTTATTATTTGCCCTTATACTCGAACCCATGGCCCAATACATCAGAACAAACCAAACTATAACTGGCATTGAAGTAGGAGGTATTACACACAAATTATGTATATTTGCAGACGATATATTACTTTTTCTATCATCTCCACAGGTCTCTGGTCCTAACTTAATACCAGCTCTTGATGGATATGCAGCCCTATCCGGCCTTATGATTAATCCTAAGAAATGCCTAGTGCTTAATATTTCACTCACAAACATGGAATTGATCCCGGCTAGGGCTGCACTCCCATTCACATGGGCAGAAAAATCAATCCCATATCTTGGAATTCATTTAACAGCATCTCATTCTGACTTATTCTCAACCAATTATCCTCCTGTATTAAGACAGATCACAAATCTAATAAAACAATGGTCGCAACTTCCTTTATCCTGGATAGGGAAAATTAATGCAATCAAAATGACTATTCTACCCAAATTGCTTTATCTATTCAGAGTCCTCCCTATTCCAATTCCTTCCTATTTTTTGAGAATAGTACAAAAAAGAGCAACTTTGTTTATATGGGGCTCTTCTAAACCACGTATACCTATACACACACTACATCTTCCCAAAAATAAAGGAGGCCTGGGATACCCTAATTTTACTAACTACTACAGAGCAGCACATTTGGCCAGTCTGTCCAAATACCATGCAAAACAGGAAATCCCATTATGGGTATTTATAGAGGCTTCAGAAAATGACCCTCTATTAATATCAAATTTATTATGGCTTGATCCTAAAGACCGCTTTAAAATTCATAATCCCATAACTAAACACTTCTTATCTCTCTGGGATAAACTAAAAACCAAATATCAGTTACAATCTCCACACAATCCTCTCCTTTCTTTTATCAGAAATCCGGCCTTTTATCCGGCATGGATCTACCCAAATTCTTTTAAAGCTTGGACAACATCAGGCATTCAGACACTAAATGACTTCATAGAATCTAAATCATTCCTTTCATTCCCATCGCTTAGAGAAAAATATGATCTACCAAACTCTGAGATATTTAGATATCTCCAAATCAAAAATTTCTATACACCATTCCTAAAGGGGGATACACCATTATCCCAATTATCCATTTTTGAATCAATCTGTACAAAAGATCCATTTGCTAAAGGTACAATTTCATCACTTTATAATCAATTATATGGAGTAGCAAATCTTAATAGACCCTCTTACGTTCAGAGGTGGGAGGAGGACCTGGGACGAACTTTAGAAGACACGGACTGGTCTAACATATGGCTCACATCTAAGTCATCTTCACCCAACATCTTAGCACTGGAGACAAATTATAAAGTCCTAACTCGCTGGTACCTTGTACCCGCTAGAGTGGCAAAATATTCACCTAATACCTCAGCTCTTTGTTTTCGAGGATGCCCAGAAATAGGCACATATTTACACATATGGTGGACGTGCCCAGTAATCCAAACCTTCTGGAAGGAAGTTTTCGTGATTGCATCTAAAATATTTAAAAAAATAATACAACCAGATCCATATTTAACTTTACTTAATCTAAAACCGGAATGGTTAACACTCTCTCAATTCAAACTTATGATCCAACTAATAACGGCTGCAAAACAAACAGTGGCCAAGGCATGGAAATCTCCTACATTGGTACTAGCAGAAACAATTCACAGAATGAATAATACAATGTCCCATGCTAAGATGGTAGCCATCGATCAAAATCAAATTTCAAAATTTGAAAAACTTTGGCACCCTTGGATAAAACAACAGTTCCTGTCAAATTTCAATGACTCTGTCCTGTTGCCATGGTAACAGATTAAATGACTTACAGAGACACCCATTCTAAGGCTTCAAAGAGAACTAAAAAAAAATAATAAACTGACGAGCGGGACAACCTTGTGGACCATACCTCTACCTTTCAACCCTTTTTCTTCTTTCTCTTTCCTTTTCTCCACCTTACGATTAAAGCTCATTATCAGAATTTATTTGACCTATATACACTCTACTTGTAAACAATATGTATAGTAGGTATAAATCATTTAAATACCTACAAAAGTAACTAAGGAAATGATATATATCTTTAATTTAGGTTTACGTGAACCCAATGTTTAATATTTGAAATGTCATGATATTTACCTATATAAATACATACAATATATATATACTGTAAAACAATGAGCTTACTTTATAGATCCTTGTAAACTTACTTTATGTATCTTTATAACATTGTATACTCAATAAACTTCTTTTGACAAGGATAATGGTACTAATTCAAGGGTTGACTGGACTATGCTAATATTGGTAACAAAAATGGAAGCTGACAATCCATGATCCATGACTTAAATAAGACTTTAGATGCCTTTGGTAAAAAAAAAGCTAACAACCCAACTTTTCTATCCCTGTGCGAGAAAAAGTCTACACTGTCATAGCAACAGGGAGACCAGTATGTGTTGATAAAGTAGGATTGTACATTGACAATATAATTTTGATTTTAGAAGGCTCGGACCTTTCACCTAATACTGTTCTTATGGTTAATAACAAATTTGGTCATTATTTAGGTCTCATTGTTAGGGTGAAATTAGTGGCCGGTATAAATAAATCTCTCCTACATATAATTAGTTGTAATTTTTTTCAATAATGGGTGTGTAGCGGTACCCCCGTAGGGGCTGCTAAGTGATGTGGCCCACATGTCACTCTGCCCAGCCCGGCATTCACTTACCAGTCACTTTGAGACAATGAACAGTCCATGTGCTTGTTTTTGTTATTTTATTAGGGAATTTTACTTGGATGGGGTAAGGGAATTATGGGATGCCCGGTGTATTGTACATCAGTCAATTGGCGAATTGTATATCAATCAATTGGCGGATTGTATATCAATTAATTGGCAGACTGTATATCAATCAATTGGGACAACTATATACACTTCTCTGTACAAGTTACTACTCCAGTCTCCTCCAGCAATTTCCTTGCTTGCAGACTATTCCTCATCCTTCCTCCTGCACAACTCTTTATCTCCCAGGAGCAGCTATCACATGTTTAGGCCTGACACTGGCTCAGCCAGGCCTTAGCAATTGCCTTTTGAAGACAGGGACCGTGCCCCCTATGGTGTAGCAATAAATTAAAAGTCTTTAGTGCTAGCTGTCCTACTGGTGGACTACTGCTCCCAGTCAGCCCTCTTGAGGCCCTGCCAGTCCTCCTGGTTGCAGCTGCCCGACTCCACAACCCATGACATTGCAGTCTTCACTATTGGCTCTGCACCCATCTCTGACTGCATGCTCCCAGTCCTCTCAGGCATGCCTCCCCAGTCCTCCTGACTGTACAGGTCACTCACCAGCCCTCCTGGCTGCAACCGTCGGTTCCCTCCTGACTTGCCCAGTAGTACTAGCTCCTGCTGTCCTCTCTTGCTCCTCCTGTGCCTCCTGTCCAGAACCTTCACATTTTTCTGAAGGCTCCACCCTGCACCCAAGTCCAGGCCCATCCATTGTCACCCCCCCCAGACAGGTGAGCTTCCTCAAAGGCCCCAACAGCCTAGTACTCCATCTCCAGTTCTTCCACCCGACAACTCCTCCCCAGCTGGGCTGACCCTGGGTGTTTAAGGAGGCCTGCCCCCTGCCAATCCAAATTGGGGATTGGTCAAGGCTCCCTAGAACACCCCAGGCAGCTCCACCTCACGTCTCCTCCTCTTCTTCTAGAATCCTCTAGAGGGAGGTCTCAGTGACACTGCCTGTGAGTCACCAGCTGCTGCTCTGAGCCACTCCCAGCCAACACAAATCAAAACAAACAGGCCTGGCTGCCAGCCAGGCCTGCCTAAATTTACCTACACTACAGAAAAAAAATACCATGCAAGAGGCCTTGGGTAGGTTGATCAGCAGAGCCGGTAGCAATGGAAAGAGGTATGTCTCCACAGACTACCAGTGTAAGGGGGAACTTTGTCACTGGATGACCAATGTGCACCTGTGTTGGCACTATGGAGATCTCATGTAGGGGGACCAGTTGTCTTATAACACCAACTCCAATGACAGTGTGAAAATACCATTAATTAACTCTCATTAAGTGCAACCGGATTCCAACCAACAGTGAGGAGATCCCTACTCCTGTAGCTGCCTCTCACCACTTTCAATTGATAATCATAGCCAATTGTGACCTAACCTTTGACACAAATGGCATTATCTTACTGCTACATAGCAGATACATCCTAAAGGTCCACAATATGCACCAACATATTAAAGGCCATATGATAGGCCATTTGCCCAATTATTGAATCTAGGTTGGGTCATCATAAGCAATGTCTCCTGAGTTAAATCAGACAGTCTTGCACAACAGCCTCCTTTAAGACATGTCCTTGTAAATGAACACACTACCTGTTTCAAACAGCATCCGCACCACTACAGTATGAAGGAAAGATTATGCAGGAAATGTATGCAACCACCCACCACACAAAGTGATAACAAGGCCCGTTGATCTCTGGTATGATAACTTTGGCACAGCAGTGTTTGATGTAACCAAGAAAGACAATCAGGAGGTTGATTTACTTAAAGCAAATAGGCTGTTCACTTTGCAAGGGAAGTTGCATTTTGCAAGGAAAGTTTCCGCAGAGCTTAGGGAATGTGGTGAAATTTCACTTTGCAAAGAATATCCAATTACATAAAAGAAGAATTAAAAAAAGGCAACATGCTCACACATGATTGGATGATGTAACTTAGCACAGCTTCACCTCATTCACTAAGCTCTGGGGAAACTTCCCTTCCAAAGTGCAACTTCTCTTGTAAAGTGAACAGTTCTATTTGTCTTTCGTAAATCAACCCCAACAGGCTGTCAACCACAAATGAAAACAAGGAGTTGCTGAAAACTATAAGTAAGGATTTCTACCGGGAAAACTCCAACAATTGGGTAGCATCTCTACAATTTTTTACTCCAAGAAAAAGACTACTAGTCAGCATGCAGAGACTGGTTTATTTCTTTAACATGCACTTTAAACAGAAAACCTGGATGAGACCACACTTTTTTGTTGACTTTTTACAGAAGATAATTGAGGGAGATCATGCAGAGAGTGTTCCGCCTCTTATGAAAGGGGAGGAACATTGGTACCTCCTGTGTTTTGATGTGTACCATGCTTGTAAGCCACATATAAAGGTGTATTATACAGAAAAGTGTGTTGTCAAAAGTAAATACAGCAGCTGTGCACAAAACCTAAATACCAGGTTAATCAAATATGTATGTCCTAAAAGTGGAGCGCTGAATAAAATTACCATGTGCAAAACACCATATATGAACAAACAGGAGCACTTTAGTGATCAATTTATGAACTTTGCACTTTATGAATATATTATATTTTGCACTTTTGCAAAGAACATTTTTGGATTGAATTATATGTTGATTGGATTTTCTGTTCACTTCAATGGTTTTGCATATGGTAATTTTATTTAGCACTGCACTTTTAGGACATACTGTAAAGGTGTTCCCATGCCCTCCTTCTCACTGGGTGTAATTTATAGCAGTTTTGCTCCATTTCAAGCAAGAACCAGTTGCTGTAATGGCTGACAATCAGGAAATGCTCCACTGTTTTATTGTTCATGAAGACAATCAAAACATCTTCAGGTTTCAATGGTACTGCAATAACGATGTCAATGATTTAGGCAAGCCATAGACCAGTGGTTCTCATCTCCAGTCCTCGGGACCCACCAACAGGCCAGATTTTAAGTATTACCTTGGGGAGATGTAGACTAGAATACTGCAATCACTAAGCAGCAAATTATATCACCTGTGATGTATTTCAGTTATCTTGCAAACCTGGCCTGTTAGTGGGCCCTGAGGACAGGAGTTGAGAACCACTGCCATAGACGGTTCGAATCTTGGCCAGTTCAGCAGGACCGGCTGAGATCTGAACCATGTATGTGCAGGATGAATGTACCAAGTTGATCGACCTTGGGTACAACCAGCCTGCCAAATTTTAAATATGTTTATCACTAAAAGCCCTCCACCAGGAGAATACAGTGGCTCAATTTGAGGGATTCCCCCATCAACACTGTCTGTGGTTGCAGGAAAGAAATTTGCTCTGTCTATGGCTTGCCTTAGTCATAGACTACAAGAAGGTTCATGCTTTCGGTAGCATCCCTACAAGTAGCAACTTATGGACTAAAAAGGATAGTTTAGGATGACAGAAGGAATTTGGATCTAATTTACTTCAGTTTGCTGAAAGGAACTTCTAAATTAGGAGTGCTCAATCTATGGCTCTCCAGCTATTGCAGAACTACAAGTCCCATCATGCTTTTAACGAAAAAATAAGTTGTAAAATAACAAATGAAAAAAGACGGCGGCCATGTTGCTGTGGTATGCCATAGTGTATGCCATGGCAACATGGCCGCCGTCTTTTTTCATTTGTGATGGCGAGTAACACATACCCTCCTAAGATAATTGCCCACTGAACATCCTGGTTGTATGGTAATCCATCCTGGAATCTTGGCATCTGCTATCCATCCATTCCATGGTGATACTGGGATAAACACACACCCTCTGAAGATAATTGCCCATTGTTGAACATCCTGGTTGTATGGTAATCCATCCTGGAATCTTGGCTCCTGATATACATCCATCCCAGGATATCTCCTAAACCGTTCAGGTTTAGGAGATATCCTGGGTAGCTACAGGTAAGCCTTATTATAGGCTTACCTGTAGCAAAAAGTGGTCTGTAATGCCCCGTACACACGATAGGATTTTCCGACCGAAAATATGTGATAGGACCTTGTTGTCGGAAATTCCGACCGTGTGTGGGCTCCATCACACATTTTCCATCGGATTTTCCGACACACAAAGTTTGAGAGCATGCTGTAAAATTTTCCGACAACAAAATCTGTTGTCGGAATTTCCGATCGTGTGTACACAAATCCGACGCACAAAGTGCCACGCATGCTCAGAATAAATAAAGAGATGAAAGTTATTGGCTACTGCCCTGTTTATAGTCCCGACGTACGTGTTTTACGTCACCGCGTTCAGAATGATCAGATTTTCCAACAACTTTGTGTGACCGTGTGTATGCAAGACAAGTTTGAGCCAACATCCGTCGGAAAAAATCCTAGGATTTTGTTGTCGGAATGTCCGATCAATGTCCGACCGTGTGTACGGGGCATAAGGGTTTACAACCAATTTGGGCACCCATGTTCTAAATGGACAATGGACTCCAGTCTCTGCCTTTTGTTTCTGCCTTGTGTGTCCCTATGTAGGGATAATTGGTATAAAGAATACATTGGGCTTTATGCATACACACACTATGCATTCCCTTTAAGTACTAAAATACTGGCATACAGTTTAGAGTGTAAAACTGTTGTAGTGTATCAGCCACCAGTTAAAAAACAATGGCATTTTTCAACAACTTCTTGTCGCTCTGTATGTTAATGAATGTTTCAGATATAATTGACTGATTTAAAAATAAGCACTAGTGGCCTGATTTTTAAAGACAGATGCAGGAAAAATGAAAGCAAAAGTGGCACAGTTACATCCGAGCAGCCTATCATACTCTTTTTTCATTTAAAAGAATAAAATAGACAGGTTGCTTTGGGCAACTGATCCACTCGTGCTCCCAGTTTCCCTAGGCCAGGCTGTGTAAATCAGCTATTCAGAGCTTCAGAGAGCTGCTCAACAGCAACACAAATACACAGAGTTAAAGCAGCTGTTTACATCTAGTGCTAGAAACAATTACTATGCAATAATTTCCATTCCAGTAACATCGGTTCTTTTATAGCAGATGTTTGGGAATGGAGAGAAACAGCGAGAGGTCTGGAAGGCAAAGTACAAAGACAATCAGCACTCTAGCACAAAATAGATCCTGAACACCCTGTACCAAATCTCCTTTTTAACCGAAACAGGCAGAAAGAAGATTTTGTTTTAATGAAAGAGAAGAAGATGATTTTTACAGTAGAAGTTGCAGGCTGCGTCCTATTATTCCTTTTCTTGTATTGTTACCATTTCCATGAGTCAGCAGCTCTGTGATTAGTTGAAGCGATTCTGACTGCATGATCAGACGCTGCAAATGTAGGTACAAGACCACTGGCTGTCTGCACGCAGCAAGACACTAAAAGTCTCATCGCAACAACACAACTGAATAAAACTAGTGGAAAAACAAACATGTTTACCATGGAAATTGAGAGGCTCTGTGTGAGTAGTTTGCTTGAACAGTTTTATTCATAAAAGTTTTCAAAGTCTTTTTCATGAAAGAGGATCTCCTGCATTTCAGATCTGTCAGTTGGATATGTAAGAAAAAATAAGCTATAATAATTTTAGATTTTAATAAGTGCTTTCAAAAAAATCTTTTTTCAACTAGGGTACCATGGCACCCTGGGATGCCTTCTGGCTTCTTCAGGGGTGCCTTGGCAAAATGCCTAACTGCTTCAAATTGCCCAAACATTGTCAATTAAGCCTGGTACACACTATAGTTTTTTCTCCTTTCAACTCTGCGAAAATAAGTACAGCGATCTCCCCCACTGAGCTATTGAGTTCTGACAGGGGGACGGCCTCCCTGCCAGAACACTCCGATCGGTGCTCTCTGCCATTGACTGAGAGCGCTGATCGGGAGTCGGCTGTCTGCAGGTTATCCAGCATGCTCGTCCGACAGAAGCTGGCCAAATGGCCGGACTGACCAATATACACACGGACTGAACGTCAGCCTTTTTTTTTTTTTTTGAACCAGCAAATGTCTCCCGACATTCGGCCTGTGTGTACCCAACTTAAGCCAGCAGATGGATAAATCTGCCTTCTTTTGTTACAACTTGCTGGAGGTGATTTTAGCCGTATTAGTGCACTTGCAAAGGAAACAGTTAAAGTGGTTCTAATGACCAAAGGTTTTCTATCTTAATGCATTCTATGCATTAAGATAAAAAACCCTCTGTATTCAGCAGCCCCCCCCCCCCCAGCCTTCTGATTGGTGCCATTGGCTCCCGCTGCTGTCAATCAAATTCAGTGAGCCAATGAGGAAGCAGGGCCGAGCCACAGCTCCGAGTTTGAATGGACACACAGAGCAACGGCTCAGCTCGTGTGCCCCATAGCAAGCTGCTTGCTGTAGGGGCACTCAGCAGGAGGGAGGGGTCTGGAGCGCAGATGAGGAACCCAAAAAGAGGAGGATCTGGGCTGCTCTGTGCAAAACCACTACACAGGGCAGGTAAGTATAACATGTTTGTTATTAAAAAAAAAAAAAAAAAAGAGTTTTAGTATCACTTTAAGTACTGTCTGTGATGCTTTTATGCAAAAAATGTACAAAAATCACAAGCACAAATTTTCACAGATACATCATTAAAGAGCATAAAGAAGATGATTTCTGCACACCTGTGGGACATCATTTCTCACAACGAGACCTGAATGTTTTGGTTCTTAACCACTTCAATACCAGGCACTTAGACACCTTCCCGCCCAGGCCAATTTTCAGCTTTCAGCGCTGTCACAATTTGAATGACAATTACGCGGTCATGCTACACTGTACTCAAACAATTTTTTAATCATTATGTTCCCACAAATAGAGCTTTCTTTTGGTGGTATTTGATCACCTCTGCGGTTTTTATTTTTTACGCAACAAATAAAAAAAGACCGAAAATTTTGAAAAAAAACAAGTTTTTCTTTGTTTCTGTTAAACATGTTTGTAAATAAGTACATTTTCTTCTTCAATGACGGGCACTGATATGGCTGCACTGATGGGCACTGATACGGCGGCACTGATGGGCACCGATGAGGTGGCACCAATGAGGTGGCACTGATGAGGTGGCACTGACGGGCACTGATGATGGGCACTGATAGGCGGCACTGATGGGCACTGATAGTTGGCACTGGTATGCGGCACTGATGGGCACTCATAGGTGGCACCGATGGGCACTCATAGGCGGCACTGATGGGCACTCGTAGGTGGCATTGATGGGTACTTATGGGTGGCACTGATAGGTGGCACAGATCGGCACTGATGGGCACTGATAGGTGGGCACTGATGGGCACGGATGGGTACTGACAGGTGGCACTGATGGACACTGATGGGTGGCACTGATGACACTGATTGGTGGCACTGATGCCCCTAAAGATGGCATTGCTGGGCATCACTGCAATATAATGGTGCCAATCAGTGCCCATTTGTGGGCACTGATTGGCACAGATTGGGCACTGACTGGGCACATTGGGCACATGTGGATGGCCATGGAGTACAAACCTGGCCATCCACATGTTGCCCCCTTCCCTGGTGGTCCTAGTGGCGATCCCTGGTGGTCCAGTGTGGTCATCTGAGGGGGGTTGCGCTGATAAACAATCAGAGCAGACCCCCCCTGTTAGGAGAGCCGCCGATCGGCTCTCCTCTATTCGCGTCTGTCAGACGCGAGTGAGGAAAAGCCGATCAACGGCTCTTCCTATTGACATCGTGATCAGCTGTGATTGGACACGGCTGATCACGTGGTAAAGAGCCTCCGCCGGAGGCTCTTTACCAAGATCGGTGGAGCGGTGTGTCAGTCTTTACCGATCGCCGGGATGCGCGCCCCCGCCGGCACGCGGCGGCATGTTTTTCTGCTGGACATCATATGATGCCCAGTCAGGATAACTGAACCACCGCCTGGCCGTCATCTGCTATGGGCCGAGCGGGAAGTGGTTAAAGGAACATTAAAACTACTCAGGAAAAGAAAACTTTTGAACTAAGAAAGATAATTCTATTTGATGCAAAAAATAGTGGTCTAAATGACCGCAGCTTCCTAAATCACTATTCATCATTTCTATGCCTATCCCCCCCTCCCCCCACCAATTCACTAGCGCTTTCCCTACCTTGTGTCACCAGCTATCCAAGTTTTTTTTTTTTCATAGAGATTGTCTTAACACTCTGCTAAAACGGTGTGCAGTACTACTGCTTGGACCTTGATGAAGGGGGCACACTCCAAAACCTTGTCCTAACAAATTGTATGTTAGTGCAAAAACGAAAAAAGAGTATCACAGACAGTACTCAATTGATTCTTTTGTACACAAAGCCACAGGTTTTATCTGTGCAGCATTACCACCCTGGGCACTGTGCAGGCCAGCTGCTGTCATTCTAACAAATGATGATGTCATAGATTGATAAGGAGGACATCGGGCTCCTGTTTGCCTCTATCTGTCAGCACTGGGTTCACATTGGCTGAATAATGGACAAAAACTAAGAGAGAAGAGAAATGCTGGAATACTATTCAGTACCAATGTGAAAAGAGGTATTGACTTTGCAAAAATAAATCACCTCCAATGTTGGGTGTCCTGTGTGTGTCAATACCGCTGTATTGTGTAAAACTATTAGTTTAGTTTTTTTACATTTTAGAATGTATGGGATTTTAAAGGGTGCTCTGACTGAGAAAAAGTTGAGAAAAACTGCTTTAAAACAGGCTGGAAAACTCCACTAACAATAATTGGGTTCTGTGGGTTTGTACATAGCTCAGCCTTGCATTGAGCCATGCTATAAAAAATCGTTAACCCCTTGAGGACAGAGGTCCAAATCAATCCTAAAGATGACATTTAGGTGTGGCGATTTTTACATATGTGCACATGTGAGGGATCGGGGGCGTTAAAACTGTTTGTATTTATTTATAATTTTTTTCATTTTGCACTTTTTGTTTACTTAAATTTATTGCCAGCACAGATACACTGATAAATCCCTATGTGATACAATGTTTGCAGTGTCAAGCATTCTATATGTAGACACTTATGCCCCGTACACACGGTCGGACATTGATCGGACATTCCGACAACAAAATCCTAGGATTTTTTCCGACGGATGTTGGCTCAAACTTGTCTTGCATACACACGGTCACACAAAGTTGTCGGAAAATCCGATCATTCTGAACGCGGTGACGTAAAACACGTACGTCGGGACTATAAACGGGGCAGTGACCAATAGCTTTCATCTCTTTATTTATTCTGAGCATGCGTGGCACTTTGTCCAGCGGATTTGTGTACACATGATTGGAATTTCCGACAACGGATTTTGTTGTCGGAAAATTTTATATCCTGCTCTCAAACTTTGTGTGTTGGAAAATCCAATGGAAAATGTGTGATGGAGCCTACACACAGTCGGAATTTCCGACAACAAGGTCCTATCACACATTTTCCGTCGGAATATCCGACCGTGTGTACGGGGCATAAGGCTTTTGGACACCTGATATCTCCCCTGCACTAAAGCAAATCTGATCTAAGCCACAGAATCCTCCATCCACTGCTTCACCTGACTCTCCAACCTGGGAACTGACCGCTCTGAACCTGAAAGTGTTCATAGCTGAGCACTTCAGTGTTCATATTCCACAGGATAATAGGGAACAGATGTTTCTCCCCAATTGCTATCCTAATGTGTTTTTGGTCCCTGGATTTCACTGCTTCTACAACATAGCCAGCAGCCTGCTCTTAAAAAGTAAACAAATCTGTTATTGTGGCTGTCAGTTTGTTTACATGCCATTTCAGCCACTTCTGTAACCCTAATGCCCCGTTCCCACGATCCGAAAATCGGACTACAGATTTCAGACTTTTTTCGCTTGCTAGTCGCAAGTAGCAATTGAATAGGTTGCTAAAGTTACGGAAATTCTCGCAAAACAGAATAAAAATTCGGAAGTGATGTCATGTGTTCTAGAGTATTTGTATTGTATTTTTGGAGGACAACTGTACAGATTAAATGAAAATCGTACAATCTGGTATCGTACGAGAAAAATTTCCATGCTTGTCCGATTGGATAATATCAGACGAACTGTCATGATCAACTATCGAAAGCTGTGTACTAACAATCAGATTATTGTACGATCTCTTTGAAAGCGGTCATGAAAGCGGAAAGTTCAGATCGTGTGTACGGGCCATAAGGGCTAAAGGGGATTGGTACCTTTGTATATGTTTTCTTTATTTTTCCTGAGGATTGAAAAAAATAGAACAATATATTTTAATTTCAAGTCAGGTAAATGTGAAATATTGCATTTAAAGCCCAACTTCAGGAACGGCAAAAAAAACTCTTGTGACGGGAAGGAGCCTCAGCACGGTTTTCCCAGCCAGCAGAGGATTTGGAGACTGTGTCTGAGCTGATGAAAGGGGGTCCAAAAAGGGGGGAGCATGTTATTTGCCTTTTTTTCAATTGGGACGTTAGGCTTTACATCTACATCAGAAAAGAAAATGAATCACCGCACTTGGAGTTGTCTATAGCCTAATGAGCACCTGTTTATTATTGGTGGAGGAAATGCATGTTTATTATGCTGTGGACTGCAAGTGGAGATCATTCATTAAATCTAAATATATAAAGATGTCATTTATATATAAAGTTATATATAAAGATCTAATTTAGCTTTAGTAAACCCTCTTAATCTCTGTTGTCTAAGGTGCACCCCAAAGCCCATATTTATGTTGCCAACACTGCTAGTAAATCAACCTCAAAGTCTATAACCTGCCATACCAGCCAGCCAGTATACTCTTCATTGATGTCCCATTCAATTCTGCACACACAACTGTAAAGTAGGGGAAAGAAAGCATACCCTTTTAATAAAAGACAACAGTACCTGGTAGCATGAAGGATACAGGTTAAAAAGTATACAATCTATATATCCACCGAGTTTACCTATTCCTAGATTCAAAGGATGCCAAGAGTTTCCATATGTATCACCTATAGAAAACAGTTGCAAATAGTTATGGAACTAGCGGCGCAGTGGGACTTAAGCAGGGAGCCAGACCCAGAAACTCCAGACATGCTTTCGATTGATATCCTAGGACAACTTAAGCTTGTGATGAGTCTGTGAGCAAACTGCAGTGAGTAGTTGGTTCAAGTGGTGTTCCACTTAACCACTTGAAGACCAGGCCTTTTTTCTGACACTTGTTGCTTACAAGTTAAAATCAGTATTTTTTGCTAGAAAATTACTTAGAATCCCCAGACTTTGTATATATATTTTTTAGCAGAGACCCTGGAGAATAAAATGGCGGTTGGTGTAATATTTTACAGTATGTCACTCTGTATTTGTGCAGCGGTCTTTAAAACACAGTTTTTTTGGAAAAAATGCTTGAATGAATTAAAAAAAACTAAACAGTAAAGTTAGCCCGATTTTTTGTATAAGGTGAAAGACGATGTTACACCGAGTAAATAGAAGATACCTAACATGTCACGCTTTGAAATTGTCCACACTCGTGGAATGGCAACAAACTACAGTACTTAAAGAAGAACTGCAGTCTGCTCACATAAATTGTAATAAAAACATCTTTGTCATTCTGAAGCTTCCCTCCAACCACTTTACATATTAGTTTACAGTCTATATACTGTCATTCTGTGTTTTCCAAACATGCTGCAGAAATCTCCCTCCACTGAGTCTGGCTGCAGCCATTTTAACTGTGGGCAGGTGAAGCTGCTGCCTGTTCACTTCCTGGATTTACATAGACAAACAGAGGCACCCCTCCAGCTCTGCAGCTCTCATTGGCCCTTTTATGACTCATCCCTCTCCCTTCCGGGCAAACTCTTACAAGAGTGAGAGCGAAAGAGCTGTGCATGATGTCATAAGCCTAGGCTTTTTAGCAGACAAGAAACAGGAAGTGGGCTGTATAAGGTATTTACTGGCAGAAAAAAAAAATGTTTTACTATCCAAAGTTAAAACAACAAGGGCAGAAGATTTAATAAATGAAAAGATGAAAAAATGACTGTAGGTCCGCTTAAAAAATCTCCATAGGCGACGCTTTAAAACATTTTACCGGATACCTGTTTAGAGTTACAGAGGAGGTCTTGTGCTAGAATTATTGCTCGAACTCTAATGATCAAGGGGATACTGCACAGGTGTGGTTTGAACACTGTTTACATTTGCAGCGTGACTTGCGTATGTGTTTACTTTGGCGCGCAAGCACGGAGGGATGGGGCGCTTTAAAAAATGTTTTTTTTTCTTATTTATTTTGTTTATTGATTTATTTATTTTTTTACACTGTTGCTTTTTTTTTCATAACTTTTATTGCTGTCACAAGGAATGTAAACATGTAAACGTGATTTTGCGGCAAGTGGTTACTAGGCTTTGCTGTGTTGATATTTAATGCTGGCAAATTCTCACAATGTTTGCTGCTGTCTGAAAACCATACTTGGTGGCATGCTTCTCCAGCAGCACCTTGTCCTTAACTGTAGTCTATGGTAAATGTTATTTAGGTTGGTTGCAAACTGTCTCTGGTGTCTCAGTCCACTACAGCACTGTCCCTTCCAACTCTCTCAGTACCCCACAGTAGAAAAAGAACCCTCAGCATCTTATAAATGGACAGAAGTATGCTTGGCTATAATAAGTCTGTGCTAAGTTTGATAGTGCTAGGATTAGCCTGGCTGTTTGTTCTCCCTGCTACCAGTAGGTGTTGCTGGTACCTCTAGCAATAGAGTGAGAATAAACAACGGGCTTGGGTTATGAATATTTATATCCTTTCTCAGCCAACCATTAAGAGTTCCTTTGCCAGTGATGCATTGTAGGACCTTGACCTGGGGCTTTGATTACTTGGGCATAGGCCTGACAAGGGGATTTGCTGTTTCTATAGGTCTGCTGCCTGGAGAGGCCTATTAGGTCTGGAGTGTAAGTCTGCAGTTGGATACAGGATGGGGCTCCAGAGGAAGATCATACAGGAGGTGTCTGTAGGGTTTTTATGTTGGAACCTCGAGTGTAGATGATGGTTGACTCATGATGGAGAAAAGGGTTATGGTCACCTACATTTTCTGTTGGAGGTTGATAGATATAGGGTTGTTGGTTCAGAGTTTAAGACATTTTATATTGTACAAAATGTAGTGTGAAGTCCTGGCATTCTGCGTGAGGTTTTAGAGCATCTGAACCCCTACTCCTCTCTCCTGTGGCAATAGTAAGATTAAACTGCAGTGGTTATTCAAGAAAATGACTGGTTCCCAATCTTTACAAACTCCCCAATACATACCAAGGACTCATTCCTAGGGTAAATGTTAACCCACCCCATATTTTGGAGTACCCTATATGCCCCTGGAGAGTCAGGGGAGTCCTACATACATTTTTAGAACAAAATTGTGTGTTACAAAGTTGATATTTACAGTACCTCCTGAACATGCCTCAGATTAGTAGGCCCATAGATTTAGCCAGAGCTGAAATTTAACATGCTTGTGGTACATTATTGCACTTTGCAGAATCTCTGCCGTGAAGTGGATAGCATATTAATCCTGGGGAGAAAATTGTTGTTTCAGCTATTGGAGATCAGATATTGGCCTGATTTTTGAGGTTATAACATCATGTTGAAACAATTCTGATGGCTAGATGGCATGTTTCATTTGTACTGCATGTCAAATACACACTGCACTTGGGGATAATTGGTGTATTTCTGGGGGGGTTATAGTATGACGCCAGGATATTATTTTGTGCTGCTGGGAAAAAGGGTATAATATGCGGATGAGGGGGGTAATAATGTGCTGCTTGGGGATAGGCTATATTATGCTGCTAGGAAGTTAAGATTTGCTGCTGGATATGGTGGCCTATAATATTATAATTTGCTGTTTGCTGGTTATCTTTTGGTAAAATAATTTTCTTCTTCAATGTATATAATACTAAAAACACATTTACTGTATGGTAATTAACATCAAACCCTTATCGCATCTTGCTGGGGATTATGATAATGATTACTACAGAGGTGTAATGAAAGGTGGCAGTCTGGTAGCTCCAATGTTTTGGTTGTGGGGACCCAAAAAATTCTTATGCTGGCCTTGCTGGCCATACCTATTTCAAAGATTTCCAACACACAAGTGTAAACCTAGACTGCGTTTGTTAATTTTATACCTTTTTTAATCTCAAAACTCACCATAATATTTCCAGTAGAGAAAACATTAGGAAGAGAAGGGTGGTGTTTCAGCTCATTCCGAGGAAGTTTCTGTTAAAGGGTAACTCCACTTTCGTGGGAAAAAATATTGCAAATAAAAAATATAAGCATATAAAATTGCAACACAAGCCATGTTGTAATTTAATGTCATTAAAAATGATGCTTCCTTTTCAATCTGCAGCACTGCAATTTTATGTAAAATTCAATGCAATATGGCAACCTGGAGGTGTTCTTTTACACAGCTGGTGTATGGAATGCCCCAAGGGATGTTGTTTCCTGCTTGTATGATTGGCTCACAGATTTTCCCAGAAGTCTACACTAAGATACAAGTCACATTTTAGGCATCATCTGCAACAAAAAAATCATTTTTGGTGAGATGCCCTTAAAGTTTTAATCACTACTAAAGGAATGTAGACCCTGACACTCTCAACATTAGAGCCCTGCAAGAGGATCAGCAGATCAAAATTGAAAATGTCACTCCCATTCAGAATCAGTCTTGTGATCTAACAAAGAGCTATTCCTTCAAAGCAGGGACGTGCGGTGAGGTCAGTGGCTGGTGAGGCACTGGCTAGTATCAGAGCCAGATACACACAGGTTATATACCCCACAATCATTAGAGCGAGAGCAATAATTGTAGCACTAAACCTCCTCTGTAACTCTAAACATAACCTGTAAAAAAATTTAAAGCGTCGCCTATGGAGATTTTTAAGTACCAAACTTTGGCGCCATTCCACGAGTGTGCGCAAAACTTTAAAGCATGACATATTAGGTATCTATTTACTTGGAGTAACATCATATTTCACATTATACAAAAAAAATCGGGCTAACTTTAGTGTTTTTCTTTTTTCATGAAACAGTTTTTTTTCCAAAACAAACGCGTTTGAAAAATTACTGCACCCTCCATTTTATTCATTAGGGTGTCATTATATATATAATGTTTGGGGTTCTACGTTTTTCTAGTAGAAAATATTATGATTTTTACATGTAGGAGAGAAGTGTCAGAATTGGCCTGGGTTAATTAACATAAGTAAGTAATATACAAATAATTATTACCGTATTTATTGGCGTATAACACGCACAGGCATATAACATGCACCTTCACTTTAAGAGGGAAGTTTCAGGAAAAAACTTAAAATTTTAAATAAAGAACTGTGAAGCAAAATAAGGGTCAGTGCCTGTTAAACCAGCCTTATAAGTGCCCATCTGCAGCCTCATCATTGCCAAATAAATGCAGCTTGATCAATCTGCAGCTGCAGCCTCAAGTGCCATTAATGTAGACTCACAAGTGCCATCAATGCAGATTCACAGGTGCCACCAATGCAGCTTGATCAATGCCCACCTGCAGCTGCAGCCTCACAAGTGCCATCAATGCAGACTCACCTGACTGCTACCTCTGAGGTGACAGGGAGAGGGGCAGGATGAGCGTCGACAGATTACATACAGGAGAATCTCCTGTTTACACTGCGACCTGTTTAATAAAAAGTCCCGCCTCCTAGGCTGGATATGATAGACAAAACAGTGGTCCAATGCCAGCACAGGAGATGGGACTTCTTATTACAGAAGCCGCTAAGTACACAGGAGATTCTCACTGTATGTAATCTGACGGCACTCGTTCCGCCCCCCTCCCTGTCCCCTCCGAGGCAGCCAAAACTGAAGTATCAGCGTATAACAAGCACATGCTATTTGCATCTGATTTTCGGGGTGAAAAGGTGTGTATTATACGCTGGTAAATAAGGTATATATTGTTTTTAAGGTAATTTACTATATTTTCAAAAACTGTACTCAAGCATGTGGCGGACAAATTACCGAAGTTTGAACTTATAATTTCAAACCAGTAAATAGATAAATAATAAATTATTATGTTTAATCAAGCTAAATCATATATTATGCTATATGTTATAACAGTACCTTTTCATTAGTAGAAGATTCTCATTCTCCCTCTTAACTGTGTGAGAAAAACATGGGATTGTGGGTAAATCTTATATCCACAAACCTATGTTTTTTCCTTGTAGTTAAGAGGGCTGGGGTGGAAGGGAATATTTGTCTTTTTAGACACATGCCCCCCTCAATGACACTCCAGTGAGAGGAAAGCCTCCATTGCAGCATTTTTATTGGACAGCTTGTTCCAATGGTGCTGGTCCAGGGCTCCAAGCTGTCCATTAAGCTCAGTGCTTCTGACAAGAAGTGAGAGGCACTGCGAGCTGATCCTCTCAGTCTGCAGATTGTGCCAGATTTTATTTAAACTGGCTGCTTTGTATGTATCTTCTGCACAAGAAGCCCTATGTCTTCAGAACTATAGGTGTCAGGAGCCCCACATTTTGGTGGGGTAGGACTTCAGCTACCTACCCCCCAAATTTGGGGTCTCTGTGACCCCAGGTCACCAAGCTATGACCTTCGAAGCTCAATGCTCTGAAACGAAGTTTGTCAAAACCCTTGCACTGTACATTGATCACTCAGAGGAGATTTTTTTTGCAACAAAAGTGGAGTAACTTTTTAACTTGTCATGTCTTTTTGACAGGAAGTGATAGAAAATAAATAGAGACAAAGAAAACAAAAACATCATACAGAGATTCTAAAAAAATGGCTAGAGTTCAAATGATGGCCTAATAAGAATGTATGAGGGCATGGATTAGTGACAAATGCTGAAGCAGGTATTCAGCCATAGCAGGAAAGTTTGGAACAATGCATCTGATAGGTGCCTACACTTCAGACCTACAATAATTTGCCCCTCCTTGCTGGAGTGACAACGTTTCTGTTAAGCCACATTGTTCAAAAAAGCTACAGATTTTCTTTCAATGAGAAATACTTTGAATATATATTACTATGCAAAATATCTGCAGGATTGTGCTAATTACTTGTCTGCTGTGTGGTTTCTGTCTGTCATTACCAGAGTTTTGTATTGATCCAACAAGCACTGGTTTCTATTTGACATTGGCCTGAACATTGCGGTTACTGCAAAATACAGTTTCTGCCATCTTTCACTGGATTTAATGTGTTGTAAACTATGGCGGAAAGGATTGAACTCTGTGTGATAAACTGCAGGGCTTTGGCTCTCAAATGAGTGTTAAGAGCATTTATCAGAATTTAAGCAGGCACATTACAATTGTGTATAGAAAAAAATTATCACTCATTTTTTCCCATGACCTTTAACATCAAAATATCACTCACATATCATATCATGATTTTTCAGTAACCTTTCCTTATCATAAAATATTGAAGCTAGAACCTGTATAAGTGGTTTATCTTAAAGAAAAATTATTATATGTGAAAATACAAGACCTGAAATTTGGCAGGAATATTGACTGTGGCACCTTTGTAGAGATATTATATAAAATATCAAAATTATTTCCTTTATTGGTGATGAAGACCTAAAGTCGGCTGCAAGCTTTGAAATGTACAGTACTGGCAATTGTCAGCTTTAAGAGTGCGAAGCAACTGGACCCCACATTGAAGGATCTTGGCACAAACATAGTTAATCCAAAAAACAATCATAGGTTAGGTTGCAAGTCAAGTGGGCCAGTTAATGGTACCCAACGTGAACCAATCAACAGGATTTAAGAGTCAATCTTTTTTTAAATTAATTTTAAAAGCAATACTTGGTAGCATTGTGAATTTTTTGGAAATCCAATTCCTTATAATAGTGACACTTGGTAATCTAGTGCCAACCACTCGTAATCTAGAGGTTTAATTTTAACATTAACATCTCAGACATAGACCAACATAATGCCCTGTACACACGGTCGGACATTGATCAGACATTCCGACAACAAAATCCATGGATTTTTCCAGACGGATGTTGGCTCAAACTTGTCTTGCATACACACGGTCACACAAAGTTGTCGGAAAATCCGATCATTCTGAACGCAGTGACGTAAAACACGTACGTCGGGACTATAAACGGGGCAGTAGCCAATAGCTTTCGTCTCTTAATTTATTCTGAGCATGCGTGGCACTTTGTGCATCGGATTTGTGTACACACGATCGGAATTTCCGACAACGGATTTTGTTGTCGGAAAATTTTATAGCTTGCTCTCAAACTTTGTGTGTCGGAAATTCCTATGGAAAATGTGTGATGGAGCCCACACACGGTCGGAATTTCCGACAACAAGGTCCACATTTTCCATCGGAAAATCTTATCGTGTGTACAGGGCATATCACTGTAATGCATATTTTGTACAATTGTGAGAATACATTTGACATCTGACTAAAGACATGTCAACTTAAAAATAACTAAAAATTTACTGAATAAATATTAGAGTTTTGTAACTTACTTGTAAAAAAACAAAAGCAGCAAAAAGAAGCTATTTGGGGTAAATTAAATACTTATTTTAACGCTATAGCCACATAACAACTGGTGGCCAGTTATTTCAACTTCAAAGTCCTTTAAACTAGGATCCATTATTTTCAATGGAAAAGGAACATTAATTTATTTACACTACATTTTTTAATAAAAACTTTTTTTTTTTAACTGCAGAAAAAAACAACAGATGTTTTACAACAAAATAGTAATAATTCTCAAACATAACTTAACAATAATTAAAACAACTTTTGTTGTCCACCATTTTTGAGCAACACATTCCTACTCTCATATTAAAATTGTACAATATTGAAATTAACACAATTTACACTATGTCAGTTTTGTTCATAATAGTGTACTTGTCAAGAAGATCTGTGAATGTGTGTATCTTTTTTCTTTAATAGCTTAAGTTTATCTAATTTACCACAAATGATGGTGACACACCCGTGTAACTTCTGTGCACTGAATCATTTAAAGGATTTGAACATTTAAAATTAGATTGTAAATCAAAATTATCAATACATAAGGGTGATATGTTACAATGTTGTATATCCTTAAAGGTTCTAATGGAAGTCTTCAAGCAGAGTGGAAAATGTAATGTATCCTGCAACAGCCCACCTGGAAACGAAGTAATGTATTTATTGCATATAGGCACAATGTAAACTTCAACTGAGTCTGTCGAAAAATTACCTTTTCCAATTTTTGAAGATTTGCTTAGTTGGGAGAAAAGAGCCTTAAATATTTCACTGCAGCCAATAGTAGTGCAGGAAAAGGCATCACAGAAGCCTCAGGTACCACCAGGATTCTAGTGCTTCTCCAACATCCATGAGATTGTTGGGGCTGTTCTCATTGGTGTGCACCTTTCTTACTAGAAAGGAGTAGGCTGCCATTCGGGCACCTGATTGAACCTATACTCTTTGGCATGATTCCCTTATCTGTCTAAATAAGAGCTTGTTTTTTTTTTGGGGGGGGGGGGTTCCTAGTACCCAAAATTCCCCAAAGAGAATCAATTAATCAATTTCTTTACCAATCTTCCCCCACATAATTTGTCAGGTTGAAAAAAGATACAAGTCAATCTAGTTTAACCAATAGAAAAAAAATGAATAGAGGACCTTTTTATGCAGAACTCTAAACCCACAGTTAATCCAGATACATAAAAAAAACCTATAAAGCCCTTGTAAACCCCCACTGATTTTGCTGCTCCACCGACAAACGTACATCTGATAGCCTGTAAAGCATACTGAAAGCTTGAGCAAGGCAGCTCATTCTGAATTATAAATGGAGGGCTGAAAGGAAGGTGTCAGGATCATACACTAATACATATGTGAGGTAGTCTGTTACACATAAAGTGGATGCCAGATATTATGAAACAAAATGTGCCTGGTCTGTGGATTGAAAATATTTTAAATGTGCCGAAATAAATGTTTTGCTATTTACTCACATAGCATAATGCAGCTACTATTTAAAAATTAATTTCTGTGCAACGGATAGGTCATTTTTTTTGCTAGTCTACCATATGATTTTTGCTTGAGAGAAAAATAAGGTGGTGGAGATAAACATGTTGTGTTCCTACATGATTTTCTGCCCTGGAGATAGCTGGCAGTAAGTAAATGAACATTACTTTATGAATAAACATTATTCGATCTCCACACTTCTTTTGCACTAGCTGTACATTAAAAAGCTGTAGAAAGTTTTCATGATGAGGGAGGGGTGGTTCTGTCCAACATTTACAGCTTTAGTGAATATGTGTAGCAGAAATGAAGAGAACAGGCCGTGACCAGAGGAGGGCCTGTTGCACAGGGTTCTGAATGCAGTGGCACTGCTAGACTGGGGTATATAACCTAAGTATAGGCCTACAACCGCCATTATGTGCCTGCTCCTTTATCTCCATCATCCATAATCTTCTGCCCCACAGATCCTCCATTACCCTCTGTGCTATGGGTCAATAACAGAGGCAGAGCCTGTCCCACCATATTTATATGGGTAGATTCTTTCTCATCATGCCTTTATCCTTTAGCCTGAGTCATCCTCCACCTGCCACAGAAGTTTCTCTATGGCCACCCAGCGTGCATTGGTGCTGCCAAAGTCATGTGTTTCCGCCAATGTTATCATGTGGGGCAGTTTGCCGGGGAGGGTGTGAGGTTGGTAGTTAAACAGTTTTAGCCATACCTCATGCAGTCAATAAAAGTCCTTTGGGACAAATACAAGAGGAAAAATGAGGGAGTCAAGAGCTGAAAAAAAGGCTAATGGCGGAGCACGGGCATTGCGAGTGTGAACGTAGCTGCCAGAGGATCGGCTACTATTGTGTTGACACTACCAGTAGGGAGTTACAGGAAAACAGCAGGATCAATCAAGTATTTACAAAAAAACAAAAGACGCAGGAAGGAAAGGTTCTTCAAACAGGCAGGGGACATAATTGTACATACATAAGCACAAAGATATATTTTTGGTTTAATGGCACTTTAATCTAAAGAAAGGTGGACCTGAATGAAAACTAGTCTCTTAGTTCCCACAAGGCTCCACAAACCCCACTACAAAAACTCCTCAGCCATGCACTCGCAGTGTGAAGGCACAGTGGCCAGGGACAAAGTGTGGTGAGGAAGGAGTGTCCAGTATGGACACTCTTCCCTCAATGCCAGCCTCCAACACAATCATATACTAGTTTCTGAGAGGAACTTGAATCTGGCACAAGCACAATTTTGGCATGGAGGCCCAACAGAATTCTAAAGACTGCCTATGACACTCTTTATGAATTTCCCCCTCTATTCCTAACAGATGGAGTTCAGTGGATTGAGGCTATCCCAGAATGGTGGCCATAATTTACCTCCATAGGGCAGCTACAGAAATGAGGGGCACATGTAGTAGCTTTGTGAGTGTGACATCAGAGGGAGCAATGATCTTCAACACAGTGTGGGAAGAAGCTTGTTGAGAGAACTTTCTGGAGGAGGGTAACTGAGAGAGACATCAGGGAAACATCCTACAGATTTATGTTGCGTAATGCCCGACAAGACAGCAAAGAGAAACTGGAGCACGTTCCACCTGTTTCCCTGTCTACCTAGGAGGACCGAGGAAAGCTGACTGCTGCATTGTAAGCCCCTTTTCCAAGCAAGTTCCTTGTACTACAATGACTGTCTCTCAGATTTCTAGAATTACGTAATTGTGCTGTAATACGGTATTGCTATATATGCAGTTTATTTAGTGCAACAACCTGTGGTTATATCAGGTAGACTCCACCACTTAGCACTCAGTTTATGAAAGTTTCTCCAATGTGCCATCTTGGTATCTAAAGCACAGAAAATATAAATATAAGAATTTTTGATAAAACATTTTTAAAATCCATCCAAAATAAATAAATAACCCAGAAACAATGTAGTTTTCAGAAGCAAATGTTGGGTATTACTTTCAATGAAATTCTTCTCTCCAATATCACAGAGCCTATTTAAGGTTACCTATCTGTGTATTGACGTTCTGCTTAAATCATGAAGATCAAACTTGTCCTTGTCTGTCTAAAAAACTTTTTTTTATTCCTTTAGCTGTACTAGACGGTCATTAAACATTTACAAATCTGGATGCAGAAGCCAGATTAAGTTTAAAAAGTGCCCCAATTCCACAGCTGCCCCCTCTTGCTCTTTATAAATAAATCACACATTAGACTGTAAATTGATTTCTGGAATCATCTCATTTCCAAGACGCTAAAATCATTAGAAGCTTCTGGATAGCATAGGGCAGCATCAAAAGATAATATCAGTGTACTAAAAAATGTAAATTGAGTCTGTTATCCTCATACTGTGAAGGATAGGAAACTTGTTAAGGGTCAGTACAACCAAAGACTGATATGCTGGTTAAAGGGGCAATCACCCCGTGTTTTCCTTTTTTTCTATCCTTAGATCTCCCCATTGCAGAATCCTGTTTTATCTCTCTTTATGAAAAAGGTGTCTTTCTTCATCTGATGCAATGGTGCTAATTCACAAAGAGGTAGCTTAGCAAATAAGGTACAGCAGTGTTCACTTTATTCATAAAGCCATGTGCAAGCAGAAGCAAGGCTGCTGTAACTAACAAGAGTTCTGGAGTTGTGCCTCTAACCCTTCCCTATGCTTTGCCACTCATAGCCAGCCACAGATGTATCACAGGTTGTGTTTTGAGAATGACAAAGAGCAGAAAGGGTGCAGAGGAACAGCCCATGGGTGGCTGAAAGGAGGGGTGCTTCATTGGGTTGAGAGGAGAAAAAGAGTTGAATATGAGCTTGAGGCTGGGTTTACACTAGCTGCGGCCACGGCTCGCAGTGGGGGGTATGCTGCGTCCCTGTTCTCCGTTACAGGTGTGAATCAGACCTGAATTTTTGTCTAAATTCGGACCTGAACTGAGCCAAAGATGCACAGGACCCTTTTCCAGCGGGCAGTCACCCGCGGAAACCACATTCCAATTCACATAAGTGTGAACCCAGCCTTAAGCTGTGATTAACCACTTGATCACAGGAAGGTTTTACTCCCTTCATGACCAGACCATTTTTTGCAATTCAGCACTGTGCTACTTTAAGTGGCAATTACTCGGTCATGAAACACTGCAAATGATTTTTTATCAATTTATTTCAACGAAAATAGAGCTTTCTTTTGGTCGTATTTAATTACCACCAGGTGTTTTTTTTAATATATATATAAATAAAAAAGTACAAAAAATTTTGGAAAAAAAACAAGTTTTTCTTAGTTGCTGTCATAAAATTTTGCAAGCAAATAATCTTTCTTCGTTAATTTAAGCCAAAATGTAGTCTGCTACTTTTCTTTGGTAAAAAATAACCCACATTAGTGTAGATAAATTAGTCTGTGTGAAATTTATAGAGTCCACAAACTATCATATATATAGTTGAAGTCATACCAAAAAACTATGTTATATATAGTTGAAATTTGATCAGCCCTAATGTTACTGATGGCCTATCTCAATTCTTGAGACCCTTAAATGCCAGGACAGTACAAATACCCTCAAATTACGCCTTATTGGAAAGTAGACAGTCCAATGTATTCAGGACCAGTATGCAAAAATAAATAAACACAAATAAGTATGTTTTATTCGATTTCTTCAACTTTTTTTTTTTATAATATTTTTTACATACTGTAATCAGAGTAGTTCAGTCTGACACTGTACAACTCTGGGGAAAGGGAGGGAGGGGGTTATTATTATTGCTCATAACATTGATGATCAACCAGGTTTTTTTGCAGAATACAAGAAACGGATCTCTTAGCGACTGAGTGAGTATAAACAGCATGCAATACAACATTTATTGATAGTTTTTTATGATGTGGGTTTAATGACACTTTAAAAAAAGAAAAGAATGTAGCCACCACATTTAGTTTTTGGGAGGCTGCAATATATTACATATTTGGTTTTGTGTTTAGTAACCCTTTAAACAATATCTTTATAAATGGCCAGGGCTTTTTTTTAGCAGGAACGCGGGGGAACACAGTTTCCGCATCTCCAGCTCTGGATGTATATAACGGCAAGGGGTGCTGGGGTATGCCGGCTGTTGGGGAATCTATTGTCACTGGAGCGATCAATTGTTGCTGGTGGAGGATCTATTGTTGCTGGGCGGTCAATGGTTGCCGAGAGGGATCTTCTGTTGAGAGAGGTGTCTACTGTTGCTGGCTGCTGGAGGTTCTATTGATGCTGGTGGGTATATTGTTTTGGGGGGGTGTAATATTGCTTGTGCAGATCTATTGTTGCTGGGGGGGGGGGCGACTGTTGCTGGCTGCAGGGGATCTATTTTACTGCTTTTCTTATCATCATTAACACATTCTATACAAATTATTTAGCACCGCAAAATCATACTTGGTTCTGTATTCTCTAAAAGGGGCGGTACTGGGAGGTGGGTAGGGAGGGAACTAAGGCAAGGTGCTTGGAGGTGGATAGGGGGCGGAAACAAAAGGATCTCAGAAGGTTGGAGTAGCTGCACCTATTCTCCAAGAAAAAAAGCCATGCAAATGGCACAATGCATTTTTAACTACTTGGGCCCCATGTCTGCATGGGCCAGTGTAAGGGAAATGGTGAACTTAGACATTAAACACACCTTTAGTACTATTCTGGTTTGATAAATCAGGACCATTATTAAACTATGTCTATATATTTTGATTATAGCCACCGAACTGAGTAACAAAAGGCAGCTGTCTGTTGTTGAAATGTTGTATATAACAATGTAGGTTATGTTGTGTCACCTTACATTGTATAAAACAATGTAATATGACACAATAGGAGGGATAATCCCAGGCTGAAGCTGAGCTCCTCTTGAGTTGGAGTAAAGCACAGCAAGGCAAACCCACAACCTCTATTTGTAGTAGATGATGTGATTTCCAATAGGTGGTATTCCTATTATACAGAGTAATTAGCTGTGAATTGTGAAGGCTGGTTCTGTTGTCTAATAAAGGGAAAACATGTCGTTCGTCTTTCATTCTAATGTTCCGCACACAGACCCAGCATATGTAGCTAATGATCTGTCTCCTGTCATTCGGGCAGTAATTCATCACCGTTTCTCGCTACTTTGTTTGCAGAATAAAGGTGTGTACAGTTACTATCAGTTATGCTATTAAACTCAGAGAATACATACATTTCACACCAGAAATATTTCTGAGCCTTGTGTGCCCTCCAGCTATCATCCATATGTAGGTTCAACCAGCACAGTATGCATATTTTATATGACATTTTTTGATTACTTTTAAGAAATGCTTTCATAAAATGAGGACCTATACAGATCCTTTACTATATTAAGCTATTCAGTATTATTAGTTTCTGGCAAGAGACCTCTACGCTTCCATCATTCCCCGATATCCCTTAATAATATATTTAAGTCAGTATAATTATCTAATGGTTACTTCAAGAGGGTAGAGAAAACACTTCACTCTTATTAGAGTTTTTGTGCCTGTGGTTTTATGCTTTGGTGCAGCACATTTGGTGGATTGGGGATCAAGTCTGTAGGACACGCTTTGTTTGCTATCTTTGGTAACCATTATGAAGTGAATATGGGTTTGTGTTGTGACTCATTCCAAGGGGTTTAACGATGTCCTGCATGGTCGTTTGCTTTGCTATAATTGGAACTCATGATGGTATGAATTTGGGCTTGTATGACAATCCATCCATAGGAGTGTGGTGATGTTCAATTTTGCTATAAATGGTACTCATGATGGAGTGAACTTTGGCTTAAGTGATATATGGCTATAGTAGAAGTATGGCTTTGCGGAAGAGCCCCTTTTAGATGAGCCTGGATGCATGAAGTAAGTAGGTATGTTACTGGGGTAGTCAAGAAACACTCATGCACAGGTCAGGAAGCTGGCAGTCTGGTGAGAGTGGAGTCTGAGTGTATGTTCTTTGACCGAAGGACAGTCAGCTGCATTATCAACAGTACGTTAGTTTTTAAAGTTAGTTTTTAAAGTTAGTTTTTAAAGGGACTTTCTTTCCAAGGGGTTGTATTAGTGCAGTAACAATGGTCATTCCAGAACATATCTTATGTTGCTTTCCCTCAGGTGTTTATCTGCCAACTGTCATGTTAACAAATAAAGTGCCATATAAGTGTCTAATTTATACACATTCCCTTGGCTGTCAAGAAGGAAACTGTCCATGTTATCAGGTAAATAAGAAAGGAATGTGGGACTTTAAATGAGGCAATTGACTTGTGGAGGTAGAATGGTTGTAAACATTGTTTATTAGTAACAATGAATGGCATATAGCCATGAAACGCGTCGAGTTTTCATGGGGTGCTCAGTCAAGTCTGGCTCATGATCTAGTTACTGGCCCTTATATACCTTTTATACATTCAAAATTCCTTGAGTACTATGTAACTATCTATGTGTATGTGTATCTTTGTTTGTTTTTTATAGCAGCTCTGTTGCATATGGTGTAAAAATGCCTGTTAATAGGAAATATCCTGTATTATATCTACAATTAACCATGCTCAAGATTGATATTTCTCACCTAATTGCCAAATGCCGTTTCTATGACATGTTACATATTTGTATTTATACCTTTTTATTAATATTCAATACTTCTCATGTGCTGTCAAGCTGAAACATTTGTATCCATCATGTTCATGCCATGTGTGCATGTGTATGTATGTGTATATATATATATATATATATATATATATATATATATACTTTTTTACTTGCTTCATACTATTGTTACTAATAAACAAAGTTTACCAAACATTCTACCTCCACAAGTCAATTGCCTCATTTAAAGTCCCACATTTTTTTCCTATTTACCTGAATCAGGGATGGAGGTACAGTTACTGTGCCTCATTTAAAGTCCCAAACTCGCCCCTCTTTATTGATATGCATTATGGATGGAGGCAATTGATTTTTTGTATTGGCAGTGTTCCCCTGCCGTCCTTGTGTGAGGTTTGTCTTGGCTGTTATTGTACCCTATTCAGGGTCCATACACTTGAGACATCTATAATGCCATGTCTATAGCACCTGGCGGTATATTTGGCATTGTACAACAAGTATATTTGAATTTGATTAATACAACATTTATAATAATGACATATGCAATATCTGGTTAACTACAATTTACCTACATACTAAAATATTTTTCTACTGGGCCTCTGTTATTTTATATGACTTTATCCACACTGAGGCTGGTCTGGGGGACGGGGGTGCCTTTTTCTTGTCTTGATTCCGGAGCTGCGATGCGTAGCAGTGCTTCCCTTCTGTGTCTCTCTTGAGATATTGATGGGGTGCCCTCCTACGCATCGGCGTCATGCCATGACCAGTTTGTGGCGTGTTTTGACACCACGATGCAGGGACATCCTCTGTCCTTCTCACGCCGGAGATGGGGCTGGGGTGGTGCCATTTTGGTGCTTGCGCCGGTGGTGGATCTCACTGCCAACTCCTTTTCTCATTCGACGTTATGCATGACGTTGATCGCCAGGAAGGTAGCACACACAGCTCATTCACCGGATACATACACGTAAGTTATGCATCTTTTTCCTAGCCTTTTTCTTTATTATTATTATTATTATTATTATTTTTACACATGCAACATACTCATTTATATATATATATATATATATATATATATATATATATATATATATATATATATATATAAAACACTTTTTACATATTTGTATTTTTATATAATTTTTTTTTCTTTATCCCAAACACCTATCATGTTTTTTCACTTTCCAAATTTTTTTCCCTTTTTACATATTTTTCACATATCTATATATATTTCTTGCAGAACACTATATTTGCAATCATCCTCACACATGTGGCTTGTGTTGTGGCGATTTAGTATGCTATGTGGGTGTTTTCTTGGCTGGGGCAGGGTCCCTTGCCTCAGCTCCGGAACAGACAACCATTTTGGGGTCCCATTTCTCTTGATGCTAGCCCAGCACAGTGCTTTAGCCGACCTGTGAGTATAGATCCCTTTCTCCCCATGAGTTTTTTCTCCCCTTATGGGTAGAATATATTAACTAATACTATATATCTATTTGTATTTACAGTTTATTTCTGTACCCAACTCCTGATGAATGGCATATAGCCATGAAACGCGTCGAGTTTCCATGGGGTGCTCAGTCAAGTCTGGCTCATGATCTAGTTACTGGCCCTTATTTACCTGTTATACATTCAAAAATTCAGTACGATGTAACTATCTATGTGTATGTGTATCCTTGTTTGTTTTTATAGCAGCAGTGTTGCATATGGTGTACCAATGCCTGTTAATAGGAAATATCCTGTATTATATCTACAATTATTCATGCTCGAGATTGATAGTTCTCACCTTATTGCCAAATGCCGTTTCTATGATATGTTACATATTTGTATTTATACCTTTTTATTAACCACTTAAGTCCCGGACCATTTGGCTGCCCAAAGACCAGAGCACTTTTTGAGATTCGGCACTGTGTCGCTTTATCTGACAATTGCGGTCATGCGACATGGCTCCCAAACAAAGTTGACGTCCTTTTTTCCCCACAAATAGAGCTTTTTTTTGGTGGTATTTGATCACCTCTGCGGTTTTTATTTTTTGCGCTATAAACAAAAAAATTGTGAAATTTTGAAAAAAAATGCATTATTTTTTACTTTTTGCCATAATAAATATCCCCCAAAAATATATAAAAACTTTTTATTTCCTCAGTTTAGGCCAATACGTATTCTTCTACATATTTTTGGTTAAAAAAAATCGCAATAAGCATTTATTGATTGGTTTGCGCAAAAGTTATAGCGTCTACAAAATAGGGGATAGTTTTATGGCATTTTTATTAATATTTTTTTTTTTTACCAGTAATGGTGGCGATCAGCGATTTTTATCATGACTGCTACATTGTGGCGGACACATCGGACACTTTTGGCGTGATTTTGGGACCATTCACATTTATACAGCGATCAGTGCAATTAAAAATGCATTGGTTACTGTGTAAATGTGACTGGCAGTGAAGGGGTTAACCACTAGGGGGCAGTGAAGGGGGTTAAGTGTGTCCTAGGGAGTGATTCTAACTGTGGGGGGGCTGGGCTATGTGTGACACGACACTGATCACCGATTACAGGGAGCTGTGATCAGTGTCAGTGTCATTAGGCAGAACGGGGAAATGCTTATGTAAACAAGCATTTCCCCGTTCTTCCTCTCGGTGAGACGATCGCGGGTATCCCCACAGACATCGGGTCCGCGGGACCCACGATCACACCCACGGAGGGCAATGTACAGATACGTTAATCTGCCTGTTTGTGCCCATCTGCTGACGTATATCAGCGTGAGCCGGTCGGCAAGCGGTTAATATTCAAATACCTCCCATGTGCTGCGAAGCTGAAACATTTGTATCCATCATGTTCATGCCATGTGTGCATGTATATGTATGTATATGTATATGAAAATACTTTTTTACTTGCTTCATACTACTGTTACTAATAAACAATGTTTACCAACCATTCTACCTCCACAAGTCAATTGCCTCATTTAAAGTCCTACATTCCTTTCTTATTTACCTGAATCAGGGATGGAGGTACATTTACTGCGCCTCATTTAAAGTCCCAAACTCCCCCCTCTTTATTGATGTCCATGTTATTAATATTGCACAGCCATTAACTATCCTGTTACAGTTCTCTTAAGGTTAAAGCAAACCCAGCTGTGTCTGTTTTGGTGAAATAGTCCAACATTTGCACCCTTTTCTGTGCTTGTAGGTAGGTGCCTACAAGTGTTGTTGTTGCTTAGTTAGATAGTTCCTAGGTGGCTCAGAAGGGAAGGAGTTAAGGTTAGCTTTACGATTTCCCAGGCTTTTCTGGTCTCTGCCCTCCGCTCTGTATTTGCACTGCTCGAGGGGCTCGTGTTTTGCCGTGGCCTGGATGAGAAGCAAGACTGGGAAAAAAGAGGAAGATGTAACCCACAGTAACCCACAGAACCCTGAAGGGAGATCACCTGCGTTAGGACCCTGTCAGATCACAGGCTTTAAGAATTCTTACCTGGGAAAGGTACACACTGGGCAGCCTATTGTAAATAGGAGAGAACATGAAGTTTTTTCAAAAGGGGACATGAAGGTACATGGCATATCAGATTCACAGGGTCTGTAAAGCACATACTGGGTGAAACATAATAAGGGAAGGCCAACATAAGGGTATAACTCAGCAGAGGAGTTGGCAGGAGTAATATAGTTGCTATGGGTGACCATGAATTGATGGGAATGTAATAACAGCCAAACAATGAAGTGTGGTACCAGGCATGGGTGACAGGCTCTCTGGTGGCGAGGGGTCGGTACTCTGGCTCCCTCCCTAGCCATCAGTTCCCCAAAAGTAATCGTGACTGATTTCACAGTACAGAGACCCCCAAGGACCTGGCTGCACGGTACAGGAGAGTTGAAGGATTTAATTAAGTGCACGCATGAGGTCTGTGCTTAGTGCACGGTGGGACCCCATTCTGTCACCAGGAGAAAGGTGGCAGAGGAAAGCTGGACTGGTAGAGCGAGACACAGGCTCAGCGTTGTCCCCCTCTAAATGCTACATTTTGGAGGACAAGGTGTGCAACGTATGGGACAGTGTGCATCATAAAAGGATTAGGCGCATGGTTTTACAGCTGCACAAGGTGTACGGCTCACTTCTAATCGGGGTTCTGCCTTAATGTTGAATTCACATGACCGTGGCCCTGCCTGGTCCTGGGCATTAGTAAGTGCACACATACAAAGGGGTTCCCACATGTGCAGGGCCGGATGGCCCGCCCCCAGGCTGGACCGAAGGTAAACCAGGTGATGTTTTACTCAATGTATTTTAAAAAAAGCAACAAACTGCATGGAATCACAACTAATTTAAATGACAAGAACGTACGTTGCAACCTGTGCCACTGCTGCAGTGCAGGTCAATGGCATGCTGTGCTGGTAGGGGGCCTGGATCTCCTATCTGACTGCGTGGTATTGCAGGTCCCATCACAGGTAAAACAAATTAAGGTCATGTATTTTGGTTGTGTATGTAGCTGCTTGCTTGAATTCAGTTTTAAACATATGAACAAAGTTATTATTCTACTTCTTACAAAACTGTAATGGTTAAGCGATGTTAATCATCCTTAACAGAAGGCTAAGTGCCGGTTCACATAGGGGCGACTTGTCAGGCGACCTAGTCGCCTGACAAGTCGCCTCCCGTTCTGTGCTACGGAACCGTTCTAATAGGAGCGACGCAAGTCGCTCCGACTTAGAAAAAGGTTCCTGTACTACTTTGGGGGCGACTTGCATAGACTTCTATGCAGAAGTCGTTTTGCAAGTCGCCTCAGAAGTAGTTTGCAGGTCGCCTCGCTGAGGCGACCTGCAAGTCGTGCCGCCCCTGTGTGAACCGTTACTTACTGTAACTAATACTTCCTTGTATCTTTTTGATGAAAACCACTTATCACTTGTGTTATTCTCCATTGCACTTTATCAATCTCCCAAATAACTTGCCACATTTGAGAAGACAATCTGACAGAGCGCTTTGCTTTCAGTGAAGCATAACCAGCTCTTTAAGAAAGAAAGACTGTCTATCTCTTGCTCCTCTTCCAAACTCCAAAGTCTTTTGTGTTCCTGACATTGAAGAAGCAATGAACTTAAAAAGATAAGTTACTTTATGTAAAAAAAAAAAAAACTATAACTAACATCTGAACATGCACATGTGTAAGTATCTGTACATATCTGCATATTAAAAAATATTGTTTGGTGATAGAATGAGAGAAACATGGAGGTTATCTTTGCTGACCTTTGGAAAATTTGAGTTGCTCTGCCATCATACTGATATTTATACTTCAATATTTTAGGTGCTCATTCACATTGATTAAACTGAATTGCTTTTTAGGGGGCAGGTTACGGGCAGTATTGCCTTTTGAATGCTTTTTGTTTTTTGGTAGATTTTTCAAGACGAAAGGGGATATTGCATGTAAATACCAACCAAGCATTTGACTTATTGTTACAGCTCTGTCCTGTTGACTTCAAAGGGAGAAGCTAACAGGTGATGCCTGTCACCAAGAAATGAAAGTGATTGTAAAGGTAATTTTTAATTTTTTTAAAATAACAAACATGGCTATATTTACCTGCTTGGTAGCGAACCTCCTCTTTTCGTGTCCCCCCGCCGGCGCTCCTGGCCTCTCCCCTTGGTTCAGTGCCCCCATGGGAAATCCGTTTCTCATAGAGGCACTTGTGCGTGCTCACTGCGTCCATTGACACAGACAGTTGGACTCAGCCCCGCCCCCCCTCCTCGTCACTGGCTTTGATTGACAACACTGAGAGCCAATGGCTCCCGGTTCCCCAGCAAAGCCAGCGAGGCCCAGAAATAAGGGGAGAAAAGATCTGCAGACGTGCACGACGCTGGAGTAAATAAGGACTCAGGTATGTAAAAGGTGAGGGGGGGGGATGCTGACACCTAAACATTTTTTACCTTAATGCAAGGAATGCATTAAAGGGGTTGTAAAGGTAATTTTTTTTTTTTTTTTTTTAAATAACAAACATGTTATACTTACCTTCACTGTGCAGCTCGTTCTGCACAGAGTGGTCCCGAACCTGGTCTTCTGGGGTCCCTCGGCGGCTGTTTCAGCTCCTCCCCGCAAGCATTAACCACCTTAATGCGAGCTCCCTCGCATGGTGGTTAGTGCTTGCCGGCGCGCTCCCGTGATACAGCCGGCGGCTATAGCCGCTCACTGTATCACTCGGCCCCGCCCCACAGCGCGCCGCGTCATTGGATGTGATTGACAGCAGCGCGAGCCAATGGCTGCGCTGCTTCCAATCCATCCACTGTAGCCAATCAGCGGCCAGGGTGAGCGGAGGAATAGCTGTCGGGAACGCGAAGCTGACTTTCGAGGTGTCAGGTAAGTAAAACGGGGGGGCTGGGGGCGGCGGTATTGTCAGAAGTTTTTTCACCTTAATGCATAGAATGCATTAAGGTGAAAAAATTTTTACCTTTACAACCCCTTTAAGGTAAAAAATGTTTAGGCTTTACAACCACTTTAGGGGAAATCCTAGATTTTAGAGTTGTCATGTAAGTGAAAGGGGTGAGGGGAAATCTTCCAATAGGAACAAATGCTTTGAGGGCAACTGTCAAAGATGGTAAATCCTCTCACTAGGGAGATTTTCTTTTACTTTCTGGTGTATCTACAAGACAGGAAGCGAAGGAAAGTTTTCCCAGCAGGTCGCAGACAGCAAAAAAATAACAGGGACAGGGATTTTAACTCTTCCCTATTCTATCCAATACAAAAAATGGACTTACAATACAACTTTAGCTTCAGTAAGGGAAGTTTGTGGGGCAAAATGAGCTAAAAGATAGTACTGAGAGTATTACTTTATGTTATATAGTATTCAGCCTGTTGCACATATTTATTATTATAGTAAACGTACACAATTAGTTATATTGTGGGCTTCAGGCTATTATTATGGGCAAGCAACTTTTTGCAAAATCATGCTTGCTTACTAAATAATATGCAGTTTTGCTGTGTTTTCAATTAACCTCCGAAGAAGTATAGGGGCTGCCCGTGCTAACCTTTTTTTCTTAAAATACTGGCCTAAATGATCGACATGCTTGTTCAGGGCCAGTGATTGTATTAAAGACACTTTCAACACTTTAAGTAGTAGGTCAGAACATTTCTTTCACTACAAGTTTTCCCATGCTCCATTCACACTTGTACAACTCCAAAGTTGCTCCGTCTTTGGAATACAACTCTGATGCAACTTTGATGCAACTTTGAATGGGTGCAACTTGGATACTACTTTGGCCAAATGGATAACTGTTGCACAACTGTTGCATTGTATAACATTCAGGTACGACTTTCATGAAACTTTTGAGGGTTAACATTCAGGTCTATGGCCCTCAAGTTGCATGAAAGTCAGACCAAAGCAGTGCATGAACGACTTTGAAGTCTCTGCAACTTTAAGTGGTTATCAATGGAAAACATGGGGAACGACTTGTCATGCGACTTTGATGTCCAATGTTGCATGACAAGTCACATAAGTGTAAATGGTGCCTAATTGACCCTTTGCCATTCTTCTTGCTATCCTCAGTCCCTATGCATAGAGCCTAATTTAAGCTCTGTGTTGCTCCTTCTCTGCTGTCACAGCTCACTCTTTTAATCCTCTAGATAGCAGTTGCAAAAAGTTTGTGTAAAAAGAGAAGTTAGATTACCAAGTTGGGTTTTCTATTGACTAATGCCCCGTACACACGGTCGGATTTTCCGACGGAAAATGTGTGATAGGACCTTGTTGTCGGAAATTCCGACCATGTGTGGACTCCATCAGACATTTTCCATCGGATTTTCCGACCCACAAAGTTTGAGAGCAGGCTATAAAATTTTCCAACAACAAAATCCATTGTCGGAAATTCCGATCGTGTGTACACAAATCCGATGCACAAAGTGGCACGCATGCTCAGAATAAATAAAGAGATGAAAGCTATTGGCCACTGCCCCGTTTATAGTCCCGACGTACGTGTTTTACGTCACCGCGTTCAGAACGATCAGATTTTCCGACAACTTTGTGTGACCGTGTGTATGCAAGACAAGTTTGAGCCAACATCCGTCGGAAAAAATCCTAGGATTTTGTTGTCGGAATGTCCGAACAAAGTCCGACCGTGTGTACGCCCTATAACATCCACTTTGCTATGCAACTGTATTTCTCAGGGATTCACATGGCTGTGTACAGTAACTCTACAAATATGATGTGACCCCATCTCTTCGCTGTCATTATAGAAGTCACCGTTTCTACTGTTGTGATGTAACTTTTTAGGCTGGGCTGATTGTAAAAGTTAAAGTGATTGTAAAGGCAGAAGGTTTTTCTTTATTTTAATTCATTCTTTGCATCAAGATAAAAAACCTTCTGTGTGCAACAGAACCCCTAAGCCCCCCTAATACTTACCTGAGTTCCCTCTCTATCCAGCGATGTTGCATGAGAGACTCGGCTGCCCGGGACTCTCCCTCCTCATGGGCTGAGACAGCAGTGAAGCACCATTGGCTTCCGCTGCTGTCAATCAAAGTCAGAGAGCCAATGAAGAGAGAGGGGATGGGCCAGGCTCCGTGTCTGAATGGAATGCAGAAAACGGCTCAGCTCCGGTGCCCCCATAGCAAGCTGCTTGCTGTGGAGGCACTCAACAGGAGGGAGGGGCCAGAAGCACCAAAGAGGGACTCGAAAAGAAGAGGATCCGGGCTGCTCTGTGCAAAACGAACTGCACAGAGCAGGTAAGTATAGCATGTTTGTTATTTTTAAACACAAAAAAACGAGACTTTAGTATCACTTTAAGTTCCATATGTTTCTTTTTGTCAGGTCATGTTATTGTCTGCAGTCTGCAGTCCCCACTGAGGAGTATAGCCCACATTTTAATCTCACACCTTTTCACCGCATATGGACCAGAGCAATTTTTACATTTCTGGCCCTATTTATTTGGCCAAAACGTTGTAATTATAAAAAATAACGTTAACATTTATTGTTTTTTTTTTTTGCCTTCCTCTTGATCATCTGTGGGTATAGGATATTTTATATGGAGGTTTTTGTATTTGTGTGTGTGTGTTTTTTGTTTGTCTGTTTGTTTGTTTTATTTGTTGAATTAGATGTACTAGTGTCTTTTTTCAACCTGACTAACTATGTAATGCATATATCTTTTCTAAAAAGGAACTGCAGTCTGCCCACATAATTTGTAATAAAAACATCTTTGCCATTCTAAAGCGTCCCTCCAACCACTTTGCATATTATTTATATATACTGTGATTCTGTACTTGCCAAATATGCTGAAGAAATCTCCCTTCACGGAATCTGGCTGCAACCATTTTAACTGTGGGCAGCTGAATCTGCTGCCTGTTTCACTTCCTGGATTTACACAGACACACAGAGGCACACCTCCAGTTCAATGGCCCTCTTATGACTTATCCCCCCTCCCTTCCTGGCAAACTCTCACGAGAGAGAGCTGTGCATGATGTCATAAGCCTAGGCTTTTTATCAGACAAGAAAGAGGAAGTGGTCTGTATAAGGTATTTACTGGCAGAAAAAAATATTTTACTATCCAAAGTTAAAAACAAGGGCAGAAGATTTAATAGATAGAAAGATAAAAAAAATCACTGAAGTCCGCTGTAACCACTCGCCGACCAGCCGCCGGCAGGTCGGCACGGTCCCGCGAACCATCGTAGTTGTACGTCGGCCTTTTAAACACCTATAGCAGGCGCGCGCGTGTGTGTGCTGAACGGCGGGGGAGCCAATGTGTATGGCTGGCGGTCGCGATGACCACCGGCCACAAGCTATCGTGAGGTATCTGTGAGGAGAGGAGAGACAGATCGTCTGCTCCTACTAGCTAGGAACAACGATATGTCTCCTCCTCTAGTCAGTTCCATCCCCCCCACAGTTGGAAAAACAAACAAATGAGGGAACGCATTTAACCCCTTGATCGCCCCCTTCCCTGCCAGTGACATTTTTACAGTAATCAGTGCATTTTTATAGCTGTATAAATGTCAGTGGTCCCAAAAATGTGTCAAAAGTGTCAGATTTTTCAATATCACAGTACCGCTAAAAATTGCTGATCACCGCCATTACTAGTAAAAAAAAATAAAAAAATTAAAATGCCATAAATCTATCCCTTAGTTGGTAGATGCTATAACTTTTGCGCAAATCAATCAATATACGCTTATTGCAATTTTTTTATTTAGAAGAATATATTTTGGCCGAAACTGATGAAGAAATTTGATTTTTAAAACATTTTTGCATTTTTGGGGATATTTATTACAGCAAAACGTAAAAAAAAATTGTGTTTTTTTTTCAAAATTATCGCTATTTTTTGTTTATAGTGCAAACAATAAAAACCACAGAGGTGATAAAATACCACCAAAAGAAAGCTCTATTTGTGGGGAAAAAAGGATGTCAATTTTGCTTGGGTACAGTGTTGCATGACTGCGCAATTTTTAATTAAAGCGATGCAGTGCTGTATCGCAAAAAATGGCCTGGTCATTAAGCAGGCAAATCGAGAGGGTTAGGGTCAAGACACCCTTTAGTAGTTGCAATGTTATTTGGCAGACTCCGAGACTTCTACAGGTAGACAGCCATGCAGGGAAAGGCATCCAGCAAGACACCATATCTGCACGAGTAGGATTGCTTTCTCCTATGGCAATAGTCTTGTAACAATTTTTAACACAAGTTGTAACAAACTCCTTTACTTCCTCTACAATCTCGTCTTGTAGATCTTCACTCAACTGAGCCCCCAGTCTCTCTCACTAGACTTGCTGATCCACTGCCAATGGATCCCCTAAACTCTTCCAATCTTCTCACTCAGTATCTTCCTCAAGCTGGACTCCCTGCTGGGTCCCTAGCTTGGCACTCACAGATACTCCTCAAGCGTCTCCCCACTGGCCTGCTCGGTCCCTGGCTTGACACACAATACTGCTCTGCAAGCGTCACCTCCACTGGCTGGGTCCCTGGCTTGGCACCTGCTGAAGTTTCCCAATTCTTCACCATCCCCAGTTGGTGAGAACACTGCTCTGGTACTTGCTTCAACTACTCACAGTGGTCCACGGTAACAAGGTGGATGGACCCTTAGTGGCGACAGCTTCACCTCTACCACCGACCACGACAGGTTTTCCGTCCAGCAGAACCGTCACTTCTGGTTGGACTGCAAGCCGCTGTTCCAACCCTACGCTGCTCTCTTGCTTCTGGATAGACCCCTCAGACAGCCTAGCAGCCAGATGCCCCCGCAATAGGCCTCAGGCTCTGGCCTAGCAGCCCGGGGCAGTACAACACACATCCACCCAGACAGCCGTCCAGAACCCCGATCACCTGACTCCACCCAAATAAATAGGTTCTCCTAGCAGGGCAAGGGACCCAGGAAATCCCTGCCCATTGGCTGAGACACCCCACTATTCCTAATCTGTCCTTGCAGTGCCCTTGTCTTTTCTAATGTCACCAGATACCAGGCCACCTAGCAACAGAAGAGAGAAGTGCAGCAATTCCAGAGTTAGGGAAAAATCAATTGACCTCCTAACAATTGGCCAAGGCAACTATCCCTTGGCAAATAAATTTAACAGCAGCCCTGCCTAAACATCAGGGTGCTACAATTAGAAAACAATATGTGACTCGTAGCTAGAAAGGGAAAGCCATCTTTTTGCTTCTACTACCTATAGGCACATGATTATTGTATATAATGGTAAATCCAGTCTTGCCTGCAAGATTATCTTGACAAGTGGGGGGCAACAATTGCCACCTATCTGCACCATCTGCCATTCATAGGTTAGTTTGTTTGGTCAGAATTTATGGCAGCATTACTTTAAGACTACATTTAATACCTTGCAATTCCTTCTTGAATAAGGTTATTTTTTGTTCTCTGTACATACCTTTCCCTGTCTTCTGGAAAATATATCTTACGGGAAAACAGTGTCTTCACTGTTACCTTTTAATACTTTGATTTAAAGTACTTGATAACTTGTTTGTGATTCAAGATAAAAGGTTTAAATCAAATCTGACAACATGAAAGAGCACCTGCCACCAGGTGGGAGGTGGTGATGGAAGATTTTGGTGTTTTATTATTTTGTCCCTTTATAGGGGGATGATGCTACAAAGAAACGCGTCTGGCTTTGTTTTTTTCCTCCAAAGAAAATAAACACTAGAGAGAATTTCCAAACTCCAGCTCACAATAGACCTTTATATCCCACTAATCAAAAAGCATTAATATGAAAACAGCCAGTAAATGGTACACAGGGAATAACAAATATTTCTGAATTATTCAGTTGTCATCATCACAAACAATAAGGTCTGTTCAGTTTTTTGGTCTGTTATGCTATTAGCTCCTAGATGTATCCTTTGTAGAGGACATCCAGGTTTACATGGCTTATAACTGTATGTAAATAATTTTTACTTATTTTCAAACATAGAAGCAAATGTTTCTGTTTCTACTTCCTAACACATGATGATTGGTTCCAATGCACTCTTTTGATGAGCATAAAGGGTTTTAAAGAAACCTGACAGATCCTAAATAGTTGTGGTCTACCATTCAGCAGCAAGAGACTGGTGCTGGTAGAGTTCCTGCCACTGTGCCAGAATTATTGTGATAAATCCAACTATTCCAAACAGAAGTACATGTTTAATTTTTTAATCAATTTCTCTGTGCCTTTGGGGCCCTTGAATGCCGCATGTACTTGACTTCGATTTTTGTGATGACCAGTAGATGCTTTGGTACTGGACTCATAAATGCAGAAGGATGAGCATACATCAAAGCTCTCACGGACAGAAGTTGATTGTAAATGATCACTTTGTAAAACAACACATTGAATGCAAAACATTTTTGTATAGATATAAAAAAACATTATAAATACATTTTTTTCCTTTTTTTTATAAGTGATCACATTCTCTCTGTTCTCAGTTGCATAAGAGCTGGAGGGAGAAGAAGTAGCAGCACACTGAGCTTCCCAGTGAATAGCTGTGCAGCTGGGGGGGTGTCAGGACAAATCTGATCATTGGAGGGGAGCACACTGAGTTCCCAGCATAGCTAGAGAATTGACCACGGTGTGCTCTCCTGCTTAGTGTGGTCAATTTTTAATAGGAAAGAAAAGGGACTGGCAGAAACACCAGGGATTTCACACAAAGGATGTAATACAAAGAGAACAGGATACTTTCTCATACAAGTACATGGTATAGCAGGCACATATCAGGAATATGAAGTATTGGGGTAACAAATGCTTTAAAGATTAGCACACATGCCTGCAGACCCCATGAGGCATCTAAAGTTTAGCAGCTTTGTTAGGCATAGAGTAGAGCCCACATGTTTGACACCCTCCTTCAGGGCCACTGTTAGAAATTAGGGGGGCCCCGTCTAGCATTCCTGATAGGGCTCTCCACCCGGTCCCCAACCACACCTACACACTATCCCCCCAAGTGCCATATCCCGCCTACACACTGATCCCCCCCCACACACACACACACACACACACACACACACACACTTGTGCCTATTTACAGCAGGCTACCGCTGATCTGTCATGTTTAGGTTTTAAAAAATGGAAAAGGATGCATTTTCAGGTTTTTTTCCACACCGGGGCGGACTCGGGGGTAGGCAGGTGTCAATGAACACAAGCCTGTTTACATTTTTCCACCCATAAACCTACATGGAGATTTTGCTCAGGTCTGCATGAAAAAACAGATGGGCAAACCTAATTGAAAAGCTTGGGTGAAAGGGCCCTAAAGGTGAGTGTTTGGCGGGATGATAAAAATGTGATTCAGCCACGCATTTTTACTGCTCCCAAACAAATTGTAAACTACCATCTCACTGTGCCTATGATCATCATCATTATGGTTATCACATTACAGCAGGTGCTCTAGAATGGCTGTGTCACATGGCTGTTGGGTGTTGAATTTATGGCTGTTACAGTGAGGAGTCTGCGGACTGTACCTTCCAGGATAGCAAGTCAGTCTGCTGCTTGCTGTGCACCTCCACCAGCCGCCGGGATCATAGAGCTGCTCTCCCACACATTCACTGTGCCTTGCAGCCTTAAAGTGATTGTAAACGATCACCTTGTAAAACAACACCTTCAATTTAAAACTGAAATGATGAAATGAACAGAAAAACATTTGTGTATAGATTTTATATATATATATATATATATATATATATATATATATATATATATACCTCTTTCCTCAGTTCTCAGCTGCATAAGAGATAGGGGAAGAGAAACAGTAGCACACTGATCTACCCAATGACAGGCTGTGCAGGGAGGGGGGGGGGGGCATGTCAGGACAAGTCTATTTGGAGGGGAGCACACTGAGTTCCCAGCAGAGCTAGAGAACTGACCACAGTGTGTTCTCCTGCTGTTTTTAATAGGAAAGCAGAGGGATTGGCAGGAACACTAGGAATTTCTTTCTCATACATGGTACAATAGGTACATATAAGGAATATGAAGTGCTGGGGTAACAAACACTTTAAGTCTCTCTTTCAGTCCACAGAAGGACACTTACTGAGGGAGCGGGGGCGGGGGGGTATAAAGAGTCACTCCACCAGGGAAAGACACAGGCAGCTGTGCAGCAGGATCTGTGGCATGGGCTTTATGCGCATGAGCCACGAAAATCTGAAAAAAGTCCCTCCTCTGCAGTCACTTCCTGGGGCCCCTTTGTTGACCTAATAGGGCCCAGCAGGGACATGTAATTTAAGTCTGGCAAACAAGTAGGAGTGGCGGTGGTCTATTAAATACATTTATTAATGTATCCAAAAGATGAACTATAAGGCTGTCCGACCCCCCTGCTGAGCTGATGGGGCCGGGCCCGGTACAGGAGAACCGGATGTACTGACGTATCAGCAGCCCACCTTATGTGTTGAATGAAGCTCTGACTTCTAATGACGTAAAATAAGGCTCCTAGCTTGAAATAGCTGCTTTGAATAGGTGTGACAATACCTTTCCCTACTATATTCACATTCATATTGACCAAGAAGGATTAAGGGTGTCTGGCGGTAGGAATGGGAATGCTCCCACACCACCGGTAAGTGTCAGAGCTTTGCTAGCCCAAAATAGCCAGCAACCATATGAGCTGCTTCAGATACATACAGCTACCTCTTACTGCCTGCACTTTATACATTCTATCAAATCTTTATTTCCAAGAACAAAAATTTATATTGCAACTTATCAGTCCTTAGATTTTGTGATTGCATTTTTTAAGTTTTTTTTTATTATTTTCACCCACTGACCTGCCAGTAAGAGATTTCCTGTCCTTCGGTGACCATGCTCACTCACTATACTGTATTTATGTAAAAAATCATTAGGCATTTTTTTCCTAAAAATAATTATAAAAAAGTAAAAAAATCAATATTATATTTAACAGACCAAAAAGCAGCAAATAATAGAAATTCATTGTTAGTGCTTACCGTACATATATTTCAAGCATTATTTTAACCCTTTAAATGTACTTATTGTCTTATTGTCTAATACTTTCTGTTATCCTAATTATTAACCCTCGCTTGTTAAAGTTGATCTTATGACCAAGCAGGGTTCCAGCCACAAACATTTAATTTTTAAAAAGTCAGCAGCTACAAACACTGTAGCTGCTGACTTTTAATAAGGACACTTACCTGTCCAGGGAACCCGTAATGTCCCCGCCCCAGCCGATCCGCTTATCAGATCGGGTGCAGGCGCCGCCATTGTAACTAAGGGTAACCGGCAGTAGAGTCTTGCGGCTTCACAGCCGGTTTTCTACTGCGCATGTATAAGATGCGCGGTGCTTTGTGAATGGTCAGCTTGTCTTCTGGGACATACAGGTCCCAGAAGATAGCGGGAGAGAAGGAAGAGGGCTCGCCACAGAAGAGAACTTGACGTCCTGGGCCGCAGCCAATCTAGAACGAAAGTACACTTAGTACTGCAAAAAAGGTACGAAAGAAAAAAAAAATATATATCCAAAAACAAGGGGTGGAGGGGTGGTCTTTAGTATAGACCACCTTTCAAAAGTGGGTGGAACTCTGTTTTAACCATGATCTAAAGGTTTGGAATTTTTTCTTCTATCTCCACAACAAATTTTTAATCGGTTTTGCACCTTTTTTCTCAGTTGAAGAATAATAAATGTGTATTAGTCAGAAACAGAGCTTCTACATAATGCTAGATCTGACCACTAGAGGGTGTAATTTACAATAGATGGTCCAAGCTAATACACATGTCTCAAATACCGTCTATCATTTTTTAACAGCCTCCACCCTCCCTATACAAAAACTGATTATATACTTACAGTAGAGCAACAAGCCCTTGCAGCCACTGACGTGGCAATTACTGCACCTCTAACTAGTTAGTTAGGATGCATTG